>CP137674.1:20126604-20829191 GCA_037976565.1 Mesocentrotus franciscanus | reverse complement strand
TTTAGAATATTTTGTTTTCATTTAATTAAGATTTGAAGAAAAAAATCAATTAAAAAAAAAAAAAACATTTTTCAACTCCCAAATAGTACTCCCAAATAGTACTTTCTAAAATAGTTCAAATATTTCTGGTCATGTGACGAGCTCTCAACCAATCAAAAGCCAACAAATTTTGGATGCAGGATATAATAATCATTATAATGAGCTCTTGACAACGGGTGTCGATAGGCGAAGGGAAACGGCCCCCACCCCGTCAAATGCTGTTTCGGAGGTTGCAGAGGCAATGCTAAAACTTTTTTGAATGTGGGAGGGGGGCTATGATTACATAAGCCCTAAATTTCCCCTGAATTTCCGAAAGATAACGAAGGACCCCAGGTTTTAAAGGTTACACATTTTCCGAACCAAAAAGTGTTCAATGTAAATTTATTTGTATCCGACTCCTTTATATATTCAAAAACCTCCTTCTCTCTTTATCTGTTTTTCATCAAGGACTTGGAAGAGTATGTCCAAAGTTCTGGTGATGCCGGATCATCGTCTTCTCCTCGGGACCTATGTGACGTACATGAAGGAGGAGCTCATCGCCGTATTCGCCAATGCCTTCGCCAAGCTTCCTCAGAAAGTCCTATGGCAGTTCCGAGGCACGCCACCCGCTATCCTCGATAAGATACCCAACATAAAGACCATGGAGTGGCTGCCTCAAAATGACTTGCTTGGTAAGGGTAATCTTGTGTTTTGACGTGGAACCCCGGCCCTCACCCATAATCTAAAGGCTTTCGATTTGAATCATGTGCGATATTATCTTCATAATCATTGTGGTATATAGGAACGCAGCCTAGTATCGTATACACCTATGTACATTGGCCATCATGTCAAAGGTAATGCAAAGTTTGGGGAAAGTTTGAAATTTGATGGATAGTAATTCTTTAAATTTTGATATATTTGGATGCCCCTGTGGATGTAGTATAAGCACTAACAAATTTAGCCCCTAAAACACTTCTGCTTACGAGCAAATTGAATAATCAAAATTTACCGGTGCTCCCGGTAAATTTCAAATATTTCAAATAGCGCCTAAGGCCATTCCATGGTAGTTGCGACCATGAAAATCTCAGAATATGCAGTTCTGGTATATAACTTCGAAACGGAAATAGCAAATCGGTCGATTGTAGTCAAAAACATTGTTTTAAAGCTAAAGTAGTATCAGTCTTGAGAGGGCGCTATACAACATAAACAGTTTATTATTTACAATTTCATCACTTTAGACTCGATTTCAACCGCGACAACGATCATTGAATATTGTAAAATCGCATATGCTTCCAATATGTTCATTTGAACCAAATTCATGACCCCATACCAAAACTTTGTAATAACTTTTTCGATTACTAAATACATGTGTCAGTGGTCGATTTTGTGTGTGACATCTTTAGGCAATGAAACTCTGCTAAGGTCTTTTCATTCTACTTATTAAGTTAAAACTGACGCTGAATTTAAGAAAACGTTTAACAAAAGGAAAATCTATACCGCCTCAGCTCAGACTAACATCATTTGTTAAATTCGATTTATTAAAAAAAAAGCTTAAAGCCAGCGTCGGGTTTTAAGTTTAGTAGAATATGTTACGTATACAGTCAATACAACGTAATAGATGTTTTAGGAAAACGCGGTGAGCTCGGCTGCATGATGTCCTGTATTTTACCATTTTCATTCTCATTCCTTAAGTTCGTCAACTTTATCATCACCAATCGCTACTCTCTCTTCATGATCTGACAATGTCTGTAGATTGCATGTAATGAATCTTGAAAGTAGATAGAACAAGAAATATATTTGTGAATCACCAAAAAATGATTTAAATAAAGTATTAATATTTAGAAAGCTGACTCCCTTGGGAATACGAAGACTATGTTTGAAGTCATGTTAATATCTCTGAAAACAAAATTAAGACGGGTTTTCAAGACCCCTATTAGAACGCTTAATCCCTATCGAAAGAGCGAAAGAGAGTGGTGACGTCATTATTTAAAAACCGTTAATTTCCATAAATGTGCTATTTATCATCAATTTTTACAGGGCACAACAAAACCCGAGCATTCATGTACCAGGGAGGTAATAACGGCCTCTACGAAGCCCTCTACCATGCCGTGCCGGTCGTCGTCATACCCTTGATCGGCGACCAGCCCGACATCGCCGCCCGTGTGAGGGCTCGTGGCATGGGTCTCTCACTCGACATCATGACCATTACTTCGCAGAAGATCGTTGATACTCTCAATGCCGTTATTCATGAAAAGCAGTGAGTATCTTGAGTGGAAATTTTCGTTGGAACGAGGGAGACGTGTCCCCCATGATTTGGACATCCTCAAATGCCGCCCACCCCCTACACACACACACACAAACATAATTTAATTGGTCCTTTATTATGCCACTAACACCCGAAACCGAACTTTTGAGGAAAAAACACCCTAAAATGTGCAAACCTTCTTTCTTCATAATAAAAGTCACCGCAAAATAGCATGACCTAATTTGAATTACATTTTTTTTTTAAGTTGCAATGTTGGCAAGAACAATAAAGTGCATTTCTTAAGAGTAATTGTACCGAAAATGTTATTTCCCAAACGTGGTAATTATTTGTCTCTAATTTTCTAAGTCGTTCAATAATTATGTGTTAACAATTGCTGCCATATATGCAATACATGCAATTCGAGTCATCCCTTTAAAATTTCCAACTTTTCTCACCATTCCAGTTACAAAGAAACGGTAAAACGACTGTCCGCTATTTTCCACGACCGACCGATGCGACCCGTCGAAAAGGCCGCGTTTTGGATCGAACACGTAATCAAGCACGGGGGCGAGTACATGCGATCACCGATTCATGACCTCACCTGGTATCAATACTACCTCCTCGATGTCGTCGCCTTCCTCCTTCTCGTGCTCATCGTCGTAATCTTGTTTATAGTGTATTCGTGTAAATTTGCATTTAGGTGTTGCAAGCGAGTTTTAGTTGGTAAGAAAGCAAAGACTGATTAGTGATAGCTTATAGTTAATAACATTTAAATTAATTAATAGTAGCGTCGAATAGTGAATCATTGTGTCTAAAAATTAAGATGTTTAAGGAAGAATTGACCCAAAGAATTAGTGTAGGTTTTCTGAAAAACGAGATGAATTCCTGCCTTTTGATGTACCCTAAATCTTACGAACGTGTACAAGAGATATATAAATGAAGATTTCTTGACATGATGTAATGCCTTTTAGCATGAAATGGGCGCCGCCATTTTTTTGAAAATGTGACGTACCAGGCGGAGTTGTACATGTATCATGCACCAAGCTTTAATTGGAAAAACCTGTTAATTCAATAACAAACCCTATACTTTTCAATAAGGTAAAATCATAGCCGAGAAGGTAAAAATTACATTTGGTGAAAAATATATAATAGGGTAACAATTGTAACTCAATTATTTAAAAATACAAAAATATAGCGGTTGAAAAATATTTTCAATATTTATTTCTCTTTATACATCGTATAAGATATTGCTGAAGCATCATACCTGGGTGTGATGGTCTGAAAATTTGCGAGCAAGCAAAGCGAGCGAGGAAAAATTCAAGATTTGTGAGGTCACAGTGCGAAAAATTACATCTTATAAAGAGGAAAACCAAATCCTGATGGGGTTAAAGCACATTCTCATAACAGAAGACTGAAAAGACCTTTGATAAGTAACATAATTATAACATCTATAAATGCGAGCGAGCTTTGGGGGATATTACTCTTAGTCGCTTGAAATTAGGGGCACATTTAATGATGAGAGGAAAAGAGGACACTTATCGAAAGGGTAAGACACTTATTAGAAAAGAAAAGGAGCACGTGTGTGTGTATTGGGTTTTACAGACGTATCAATCGGATATGATTATTTACGTCTGGGGACCGACCTTTAACGTCACCATCCGAAAGACGCGATTCAGTTTCGAACCTGCGTCCTCGGCTGAATCAGTTTGTAACTTCCACTGTTAGCTGGATTACAGGCGCACGCCACAACGCCTAGTGTCAAAGTACAAAAGGTAATTATCAGAGGTGAATAGGGGCACTTATCGCATCTGAAAAGGGGCGGTGACCATATATGAAAAGAGGCACTTATGAGAATGAAAAGGGGGCACTATTTAGAAAGGAAAATGTGCATTTGATGAAAGAAAAGGGGCACCGATCAGATTTTAATAGGGGCATTTATCGGAGGTGAAAGGGAGCTTTTATGAGAAGGGGTAAGTGACTCTTATTAAAAAGAAAAAGAGGCACATGTTAAAATAAACGGGGCACTTATCAGAGATGACAAGGGGTTATGTCAAATAAAAGGGGCAGTTATTAGAGATGAAAAAGAGCACTTATAAGGAGGAAAAGGGGCACTTGTCAAAATATAACGAGTATCTCTCGTATTGAATAGGGTCATTTACCAGAGATGAAAAGGGGCACTAGTATGAGAATGAAAAGGGACTATTTTCATAGGTGAAAAGGGGCATTTATTAGATAGGAAAGGGGGCACATGTGAAAATATAAGGTGCGCTTATCCGAGTTAAAAAGGGGTAGTTATTAAAAGGGGAAGGGACACTTCTAACAAAGGAAAAGGGGCACTTGTCAAAGTGAAAGGGGCACCTCTAAGATTTAAATAGGGCAATTATTAGAGGTGAAGGGGGCCCTTCTCGTACTTATAAAAGGGGCACTTACTTTACTAGAGATTAAAAAGGGCACTTATGAGAATGGAAAATGGACACTTATTGCAAAGGAAAATGGGGACTTGTCGAACGAAAAGGGGTACGTATCAAAATAAAAGGGGCACATATCAGAGGTGGAAAGGGGAGGGGGGCCTCTTGAAAATTAATAGGGGCACTTGTCAAAGTAAAAGGGGCCCTTTTTGTAAGGGGCACTTTTACAAAGTTAAAGGGCACATTTCCTATGTAAAAAGGGGCACTTTTGGGGTACTTGGAAAGTACTTATACTTATGTATAGGTTCCACAGCGGAGTGGAAATCCACTATTTAGGAGTCATCTCCTTTGGAGTTGAATCCACTAAAGTTATAGTGGAATCCACTCTAAAGTAGTGGTTGAATCACTCTTTCTAGTCAATGGGTTTTCACTCCTACACGCTTAGAATGTCACGGATTTGATGAACTTGTCTTTTTCTTGGTAACTGTACAGACCATTAATTACATATAGACTTCTCACACCAAAGTTTCGTCCTGTATTATGTTAAAAGGCGCATACGGCTTCTGTTGTAATCTTCTCTGACTGATCTAAATTCGCATTCCTCATTTTTTTCGTTTTCTTCTGAGGAAATTATACTCATCTCATATTGATAACTCTATGCATGCATCATTTTTATAACGGCTAAGTTTGTGATGTAGATTTGATATGCATGAATTAAATTTGCTACACATCCAATTCGAAACCACTGTCTGCATGTGCATGCATGATATTAGGGACTTTTAGATTTTACACGACGAGAACGTAGACTGCCACGGTGACATCCTTTTAAGGTAATGTGACGTCCTTTTAAGGCACTGCCGGGCACGGGCCAGTGCCTGGAAAGAATGGCACACGTTGCAGTCCACTACGTCGACGTGCAAATCTAAAAGTCCCTAATAACAAACTGTGTGAGCGAAGAATTAGAAAGCAGACGAAAGACGGAGAGAGAGAGAGAGAGAGAAGAGGGGGAGGGGGAGAGTGAGAAATAGAGATAAATAAAATGAGAAAGAGAGAGAGAGGGGAGAAATAGCGATAAAAAAGTAAGAAAGAGAGATGGGAGGGGTAGAGGGGAGAACTAGAGATAAATAAAGTGATAAAGAGAGAGAGATGTGCTAGATAATTGAAACAGAAAGAAAGAGCAAGAAGGGAGTAGAGAGAAGTAAAAGAGGGTAGATAAAACGAGAAAATGTAAAATGTCTTTAAAGGCATCGTTTAACAATGTTAAATCTGAGATGCATGGCCCTACGTGTTATCAGTACTGTGTATGTGATATATGGTGTAATATTGAAGCCCTAAAAAAAAATGCGCTTCAAAATGATCATGAAGTGCCTCAAAAAAGTAAAAATCCGTGAGTGACCGGTTTTACCATACTTATTTTCCCCAATAGACTGTAGTGTTATCAAAACCGTTAGGAAAACGAATTTTAAAATTTTGATTTCCAATCATAAATATCTTGATAATCAGACAGGCGATCGGCTTGTAAAAGTCATGGGGTTCCTGACTGACCTAAAGGTTTATAATTATGATTGCAGCATGAGCTAAATCCAGGATTTTGTTTCAGAATCTGAGATAAAGTTACCCAATCCCTTTAAAGCTCAGCAAAACAAATGAGTATATAAATCAATACGATATATATATATATATATATGTATGAACCAATGAGAGCAAGATAGAACATAAAAGTTATAAAAGGTGATAACTTAAAAGGAGTATGAAATGAAAAAGACCTCCGATTTAGCACATAGCAGGTGTTTGCGCAATGATCAGTTGGCAAAGGTGCATAGTCATAAAGTCAGTTATTGTGACATCAGCATCTCGCGCGCTCCATGAAGCTGCGCGCATCTATAGTTTCGATTGTGACGTTTTATAAAATTGCTCCGCTTAGTTACAACCTCACGTGACCTAAATAAAGTCATATCATCCAAATATTCAAAACGGATGCAAACACCATAAGGTTTAATTGTTCGTCGAAATATTTCATTTCCAAGAGAGTATTACAATAAAATGAAAATAGGCTATCCCTACATTGAAATCTACTGACGATTATTTTAAAAAAGTTAAATACAATAAAAGATTTTGAGACTTGAATTGGTTGTTCTGGCGCTGGATAAAGATGGAGCAGATGATGGAGAAAATATTCCAGCTTGATGAAGAGGATACAGAAAACGACTGGACCAGAGAAGAAACATTTCTGAATCAGCCCCAGATATGGTCGGCATTCTCTCACGCTGTTGCTACGGAGCTTTGCCTAGAGACGGGGGCTAATTCATTGACTCCTGTCCCCAAACTTGAAGAATACTCAGAAGCCTTTAAACCACTCCAGGTATGGTATACTATTATGAGATATGGCAGTGGAATTCACGTATCATTCCCATAAGCAATAGCAAGTATTATAAAATATCGGCGCTCTAAGAGTTAAAGCATTAAATTAAACAAAAATATCTAGTTCTATAATGTAACTTCGAATTTTTTTTAAACTGAAAGTTAGATAACATTATGCACTTGCTCAGATTATGTCCCTTGGATCGGTTCCTATGGCGACAAAGCAATGGCATATGGAGTCCAAAACTTTGGAACGCTCCCCCAGTGTCGCTATGCTCCAGATCCAAGGCAGACGTCGAAGTTTTTTAAGAACCCGCGTAAAACGTGCCTCTTTGATAATACGTCGCCTGGGTGGCAGAAGGGCGTTAGCTCGAATTTCAGGTCAAAAATGAAACGCAAAGCAGAAGGGCGTTAGCACTAAATCGCCTCAAACTTTATAAAACTGAATTATTTCCGAAAAAAATTCGTGGCCGTGTTCTACTATAACATTTTTATTAGTCTTTTAAATTTTAAACCAATTCTCGGGACGGAAAGCAGTTTAAATAGAAAACAAACCTTTAAATGCGAATAATTCTAAAAGAAGTTTTCGAGTCGCTCGCGCGCTAACGCCCTTCTGCAGTGATTGTAAGCATTAATTGTAATTTTGGAAAGCGCTTTTCAGAAAGAGCATGCGGTCCTGAATGCGCTATACAGTATAAAATAAAAGATTACCCAACTTTGGGACCTTTGACATCTATTCCATATTGTCGGGTAACTTGTTTTCTGTCCAATGACACCCTTTTCATAATATTTCTGCCACGGGTGACTGAGCACCAGGGTCTTTAAAAAGTGTTGTCAAAATCGACTTGTACTAAGTTTGGGCTCACTGCCTGATGGAACGAATATTGGTCGGATCATATACATGTGCTTCTTTGGTCTGAAATCCTTTTAAAAGTTAAATTATGCCTTGTGCTTCAGTGCTTTATTATTCAAAATGATGCAATGTTATCAAGGCTTTCACAGAACCTTGTTTCAATCCGTAGGATAACCTTTAATTATTTTAACAGCCTGCTAACTTCTTGTCTCATGATATCTACGTTCTATCTGCTAACTTGTCCGCTGCGCCATTTCACAAGCGTAAGGAGCATAAGGTGTTTCTCTCGAATACCGAATGAAAAGTCAAAGGTTACTAAACGCAAATGTAAGAAAGAACAAACAGAATGATAAGTATCAAAGAAATTGACAGCAGACTTACATTAAAAATGTAACATCCCAAATAAACTTAATTCATTTTGTATCACTCAATGAGAATGATTACCTTAAACAAGGGATGCCAACTTTATGATTTTTTGAAAGCCTGCTGCTCAGTCATCCAAGGCAGCACAATTATGAATATGGTATTATTAGACAGGGTAATAGTTGCCTTTTAACATGAAATATGATACAAAGTCACATACATGTAGGTTATAACGTCTTAATCAGAAGCTATATCAAATTTGGGTACATTTTTTGTATACGCACTGTACTATACAAAATGAATAAAGAGTACTGGTATAGGCCTAGAGAAACCAATGCAAATAGAACATTCAGACGGAGAAACCGAAAAAGCAAAACTTTATGCTTTCACTACAGATGTTCTATAACGAGGGCGACTTGACGGGCACAACGGTTACAAAACTCAAGAGACGTCAGACCAAGATCGTCGAGGAATACCAAACCGAGATCGGAGGACGAGGACGTGGCCGAAGGCGACTTCGTGAGTACGATGATGGGACGACTGAATAATCTTAGTTTGCCTTTCCGTAGAAGGTATGCCTTCTAAATTATGATTCGGGGCATTCTGCTACGATTTAGCGACTAAAGTCGTTTAGTGGCGCATTCAGGATTCTTTTGCCGAAGTGGGGAGTGGGGGCAAAAGTCTCGAAGAAAGGGGAAATTATAACCGTTGCACATTTGCTTTTGTATACAATGTACACTTGTGGACGTTTCGCAGTAATGTTCTTGCGAACCTTATAGCAGGGCCAGTTCATCATTATTATGTAGCCTATTTAATATGCACATTACCAAGAACTCCAGGCATTGTGCATAGTGAATACATTAACCACCTGGCCCCGCGAAGCAAAGGTGCGCACGAACATTACCGTGGAACGCGTTTTTTTTTTTTTTTTTTTGAGGCTCCTATATTCCCTTTTCCGATAATGATCATTGTTATTTAAATCAAGTCTGCTGTACACTTGTTGCCACTCTCACTCTACAAAAGAATGGGTTCAGGCGGTAAACAGGATAGATCCGATCTATGAAGTCCAGTATCAGACAAACCGGAAGAGAAAGGAGCGATCAGTATTCCGAGAACTAATTCAAGGAAATGATCAAGCAGAGAGTTTAAATACTAAGAGCGTGACATTATGAAAAATCATGATACCAAGTGGCCCCCCCTTCCCTAATGTAAATATTCCACTATTTTACTCCAAACATTTCAGGCATCTTCCTGAAATTGCCGTCAATCTCGAAGACATCACACACGTTCCCAACATCGTCGCGAACTTAACTTTCGACCAATCAACGTCCAGAACGCGCAAGTTGTCGTCATCGCGTACCCAAACCAGTCTCGTACACCAGCCGTTTTACCACAACGTTCAAACCCGATGTATGAAGTTAATCGTGGAAGACGTATACGCTGATAGATTCGACGCCAGAAAATTGATAGGGTGTCGGCTTTGTCTTGGGAAGAGGCGGCCGTGGCAGGGGAAGTCTTCGGTGAAAATGATCCTGGAAACGTACATTGCGTCCAGGGTGCGCTGCCTGGTGCAATATTCTACGTCCTTCACGGGGCATGCGCACAAGATACCTGAGGAGTGGAAACGGGAAGTCGAGGTCCAGCATTGTCCAATCGCATTCCGATATGCACTTCTAAAACTGGATAGAGATGGCGTTATTGATGATGTCAAGAAGCCAAACACGGAATGATATATTATGTTTAAGCTGGGCATGTCTAGGTTGTAATCAAATTCAATATCAATCTACAAAATATACAAATTTGTCCTTTGGGAGCGAAATATAGGTAATTATCATGTGCCAGTTTGAAACCATAATGTCTGGAGGAGGTGGACCTTTAGGAACATTAATTGGGGGGTTTCCGAAATGTTAGAAACTGACGTATGAATATTAAAGAACGAAAGACCTTTACATGACCTAAGATTGTTAAACGATTAAAACACTAATAAAGAATCAGAAGGTGATTTAACCTCAAACATTCTTGTTGCCATCTGCTTATTATGGAAAGGGTTTATTTTTAATCTTGATTACCCGTTGTGACATGTAATTTTAAAAAAGGCAACTATACAAGTTTGGAGATTGAGTATGAGTTTTATATTTATTAATTTACTAATTACAATACATAACAAGTGGTAATGTTGATAATGTATAAACTGTTATGTAAAATACACACTATTTACTTAGTAAAAAGCTGGTAAATGGAACCTAGCACAAAGCATTAATGTTGATGAAAGCTTAATGAATAATATTCAATAAAATAATGAGTATATATATACAGGTACTAATACAATTCATACAAATGTTACAGCAAACAAAAATCATCCGTATTTTCGTTTCAACATATCAGTACAATGCTGTTCGACACACGTTGATGTTAAATTTTATATAAATGAGGGCCCTGGGTTTGGGGTTGCGTATATAGATGCAGGGATTAATGAGAAATTGAAAATAATAAACTATTCATTGTTTCGTTCCATAAACTCTTAAAATCATATCATGAAATCACTTGAGACCGAGAGCGGCGAGCGATTAAAATTCTTTGAGATGTTTTTTTTTTTTTAATATACTGATATATGTTTCCAAGAGAATATGATAAAATATAGGCCTATATATTAATCCGGGTGCTAAATAGGTGGATCTATTCATATATTGCTCTCAGAACCAATTACAGATTCGTATGACGGTGCTGCTATTGCTTCCCCGATATTCAGCGAGAGTCTTGACCCTCTGTTATCCGTCGTCGTTTCGAAGTCAAACTGCGGAGCCAAAGCTTCGCTGTATGACGGAGGCGGAGGTTCTGAAGTCACTTCGCCGTACGTCGGCGGCGACTGCGACTGATCACTGCTTCTCAGTGATGTCGAACTCCTTCTGGATGTCCGCACTTCTTCTAAAGAAACATCTTGTTGATGGCTGTCAGGATTTTGTCCCGATGATGTCCCGTCTGTCCCTGTCTCTTCGCTTTGGCCGGCACAACCCAGCCACCGGCACGACAAACAGAACTCGATCGCTCGCCATAGAGCAGCCGCTCCTTCCGATATCCCTTTGCATACGCAGGTCACCATTTGCGCAAGGCAGTGACCGTTGTTGTTGTTGTTGTTGCTGTTGGACCTGTAGCGGCAGCAAAAAGAAACGAATATGCATGCGATAATGACAACGACGACGGTGGAGAAGACATTCACCGACGATTCGTCACTGATGACAACTTCGGTCCAGTATCTTTCCCCTGATCCATCTATAAGAGGTCCAAAAAAAGAAAACAAAAAGGTATGTGATAGTTTGAATTACATGTATATTGTTATTCATAGGTGTATGAGGCGGAACCTACGATGGACAGGCCATGTCATCAGGATGCCCTCTGAGAGGTTACCGAAGCAAATACTATTCTCGCAACTACCCGCTGGCGAAAGAGGGATTGGTCGACCACGGCTTCGCTACAAGGACACGGTCAAGCGGAACCTTAAGCGAAGGCAAATCGAAATCAAGACTTGGACAACTGCTGCAGGCCAGCGAGCTGTATGGAGAACAGCTGTAAAGTAAAAGTGAAGGCGGTCATTGTCGCTTCGCGACAGACAGCTACTACTATGAGGCGGAGTCTGAGGGCTGAAGCCCCATCCCCTCCCCCGAGAATTATCATTACTCCGGTGTTGTAGTCCACACCCCAAGTAGTTCTACCGGATGATAGACTCGAGGCTACAGTGTTTCAGTTCGCTTTTTCGCCTCCCAGGCACAGGTGAGCCAAATACTTAATAATAATAATAACTCACATTAGGGCAAACATCACGTCACATTTGCCTATTTGCCTAGTGACTTTGTAGGTGTAACACATGATTGTAATGCCCATATTTACATAGTAAAATGTTCCCTCAAAAAAGGTAAATCAGTGTTGAAACGGTGAACCTGGAGGTGTGGTGCGAAAGGGAAGATAGATCAGAAAATGCGTTGGACCAAGACGCCGAGTGATGGTGTAACAAAGCAGGCTTTTAAAAGGCTTTAAAAGAACTGCCCACAAAATACCTGATACTGATATCATCATACAATGTTACCGTATGAACGTTGAGTACTTATATATGAAACAAGGGCCATCCATGATATTTTGCAATCCTGCCCCGTAATTAATAGCTTTCCCCAAAAAATATGAATATGAATATGATTACAAATAAATCATTATTCTTTGCATTCAAAAACATATTTCTTTAAATGCACCAGCCCTCCCAATTAAATAACAGTGACAGGAGATAAGGAATTGTCATATAACACATACCCTGAGTCTTCTTGCAGATAAACCAGAATTGTTGGTCTACGCACTTTGCACGTCGCCATCGTCCATTTTCACCAAGGTCAATGGCGGAACATTCCGCAGTGCTTGCAGGCTCATTTCCAAAGCTAAGGAGCAAACAAAATAGTTCATTAATCCTACTTTCGAGATTATATTCGCCCGTACTAGCTGAAGAATATAAAAGTATGTTTTTCATAAGTAAAAGAAAATACAATTTAACCTACATTTTAGAAACCTTGAATTTTTACCAGGAAAAAAAGGAACGAAAAGAAAAAGAAATGAAAATAAATGTATATTCATTACGCAGATTCTCAAGTAAATGTGGGGAATATGGAATTGTAAGAGTTCACGCAAAAATATTTTTGATCATATCTGGGCTCTGTCTTACAAAGAGTTGCGATTGATCCAAATCAATCGCAAGTCCTCTAATCAATCGCAAGTTTGCAATCTTCTATCTGTTATGAACATAGTTGCGATTGATATAAATCGCAAAACAGTTGCAAATTAATATAAACTCTGTGTAAGACAGGGCCCAGATACCTATTCTTCTAATAGTATACATATAATTCCCCCATTCCCTTCCCTGTGTATACCGACATTAAATTCCCAACATATAATTATGACTTTAACGAGAGATTATTATCTTCAGAGTAAAAAATAACTTACTTGTTGTAGAGCAAAGAGCTTGAACCATCTAACCAATTCCCCGCTAAATCCATTCCTAGCCATACCATTGATGTCTGGTTCCTAAAAGAATCTGAGATAAGAGATTTGAAATGGTTACATTTTGACATTTATATAGTCGATCTTAAGTTTTCTAATTGTTCATTCTTTGCTTTTGAAACATTTCCCTTATAATAAAGTTTCATTAATATAAAATAGTGATAAATATCATGTCTGCAGGGGCGCCCAAAGTGGGGGGGAGGTTGCCCCCAAAACCCAGCAGTAATGGAGTAAAAATGGTTTGTATTTTTTAACCAAAAATAAAATAAAAAATGAATTGATCACAATCACAATTATATTCCATTCAAAGAAAAGGAGAGTAAACAGGAATTAAACTTCCTAAACATTCCACATGTCCCTATATTTATCAAGTAATGGAGGTTTTTATAATAGCGATACGCGCATATCGTGGAAATATTGTGAGAGGATGGGAAAGCGTATGTGTTTTTTATGATAGGCGTGAGACATGAGCCCCTCAATACTGGCGTACTGTTGGGGGATGGCAAATAAAATTCAACATGGTTTATTTCTTAATCGATACCAGTGATTTACAAATATTGCTGAAATGATATGATTTTCCCGGATTTTTCTTGTGTAAATTATACTTTTTTATGCGTTTGTTGGAAAATTACAAATTATAAAATTTACAGTCAGGCAAAAAATATGGTTATTTAGAAGCCTTCATGTCAGGATCTGCAGAACGGCGGGGGCTCGGGGCTCGAGCCTCCCTCACTTATATGAAAAAGTATGTTAAAGAGAAGGAAAAAAAGAAAGAGAGAAAGGAAGAATGAGTGACCTGCGAGTGTCACAAGATGAGGTATCAAAATATGCTCATCTGACCATAATTAAAAGCCTAAAACCCCTGAGCTTCATGGGGCTCAGCCCCCTGGACCCCACCAAGGGCCCTAAGGTGTCCCCGTGGATGCTAATTTGACTGTTATTAAATACCTAAAAAACCCTGAGCTTCCGGGGGCTCTGCCCCCTGGACCCTACCAAGGGCCCTAAGGAGGGCCCCTGGATGATCATCTGACCGTAATTAAATACCTGAAACTCCTGAGCTTCGGGGGCTCTGCCCCCTGGACCCCATAAAGGGCCCTAAGGCAGGGCCCTGGATGCTCATCTGACCTCAATCAAGTGCCTAAAATCCCTGAGCTTCACGGGGCTCAGCCCCCTGGATCACCCCCACCCGTCGCCAATTAGTGACCTGCCAGTGTCACAAATAAGGTATCTAAATATGTTTATCTGATCGTAATTTAATGCCTAAAACCCCTGAGCTTCCGACCTTTTTGCTGATTACGCCACTGCCCCTGAGAGGTGAGCCCCCTGGAATGTTTGCCCCCCCCCCATCCCAAACTGCTTCCGGCGCGCCTGCATGTCTGATAATTCGTGGTACACTATTACAAACACTCCATACGATACCATGAGAACTGTGGTGTTTTGGATGAAAATCATCAGGATATCTTAACCCTGTCTTCAGCAAAACGTCGCTTAACATTATTGCCAACAAGAGTAAGAAATGCGTTCCTGCATATCTGACATGTGATAATCGGACAGTTATCAGTCACTTATGAGACTAGATGAACTCGGCAAATCAAATTCATGGGCTATGAGAGACAATATTTTCACTTGCAGATTGCATGTACATATATTATGATAAAAGTAAAAACAGGTTGACTTTTCCCATTATTATCAAATTTTATAATGCAACGTGTCTGTGACCATTTTTTAAAGTTAAATTTGCAGACAAACTTCGAGAGATGTTAACTTCATTACCACTTCATTAACACTATGTGGCCATTTTTGAAGACCTATTATTTCATATTCCGAAACTAGAGAAGTAGTTAAAGTTCAAGTAATCTTGGTAATAGTAATATCAGTAGTAATAGTAAGAGTAATAGTAGTAGTAGTAATAATGATAGTATTGAATGATAATAATTAACAGGGTAATAGTGATTGATATTATCTTACCCACAAGGAAGTCATTTTCTTCTTCATCGACTATAGATGTGAGGAACCCGCCGTCGTACCCACATCGTGATGCTGCTTGTTGCCATGGTAACGCATCATCGTATAATTTATAGCAGTATCCATCTCTCCCAATCCAACCCGAAGGGCACGACACTTTCGAATCTATCCAGAAAAGAAAGCAGAGCAAAGATAAAGAAATACATGTAGTAACATTTCATGGCTTGAATCCCCCCGGCTTGTCCATGTAACAAAATGATGCAAGATAACCCAAAGTTATATATAGGGGATCCATAATGGTCGCCCACTGATGATAGAAAAAAACTTTAAAAGCGATTCGGGGGATGTCGATTGTAAATTAATTCTGACAAGGAGCTAAAACTCGAACGAAAAGATACTGACCCCCACACACACACACACACACTTGAAATCCCGAAGAGTGGCAGCAGGATTCTGAGAATCGTGTATCACCAGCATCATTATGTTGGAAAATGTTCACCCCACCCCAAATTTGTAAATGTTTGTAAAATGTTTGTAACTATTTGATGATTGTTCACCTACTGCTAAGAAAGCATGTGTACGATCGTATTAGCAAGCAACCGGGGGACTGACGGCTTTATGTCCTCTCATAGGGACTTGATAATGAGGACTAATGCCTTACCAAAGGGCGCGAGCGCACCGATTTGGTTATGAACCCGTGACCTCCTGGTTATAATACGAGACCACTGCGTTACCACTAAATCATCGCGCCTCCTCCTAAAACAGTGAATAATGATATTATTGCTTAAAAAGCTAAAAAGATTTTTATGCAGGTCTTATGCCAACGATTCATACCAAAATGGTTAAATTCCAATGTATATCCCAATCCTGTCTGTCCGTCATCATCACTTCGAAACTCCCCATAGATGTTGGGTCCACTGCTTGTTATTGTGATGGGATTCAGATCAGAGCACAATATGGCAATGTGTCTGGCAGAGGAGTCCGATCCTGAAAATGAAGGGCAACATCACAGAATGAAAGATATTTTAGAGCAGGCCTATTTATAGATGTATGCCTCATGATGATTCACAAAATACCAAATTTGATAGTCATTCGATTACAATGTATACAATTAATCAAAGGCGTGGCGTTTTGCGCATAATATTATTGTGTCCCTCTCTATCAAGCTTTCAATTGGTACCCAGTAATAATATGCTAATTAAGGCAGGAACAAATGCGTGGCCCACTTGATGAGAAGTATTGATACTAATGTGGCACTAATGGGAACATAAGACTATTTACCATCTTTTATCACTAAATAGTCGTTGTCGCAGCAACACGAGAAATTATCGTGCACCACTCTGAGTTGTATCCTTCCTGTATCTATTGGACTGGTGATAAGCCAGGAGCAGGTTGTAGCGCCCGGGTACGAGTCGGGGTGATTTGGGGAGTATAGGGATTGAGAGTCCGTCGAAGCTGCGAAGCTTGCCGTTGGGACTGAGCATTGGGCTGTAAGAGGAAGAAAGAAGGAACGTCATTAGCAGTGGCCGAAAAAAAAATCAAAAAGTGAGAGAAAAGGAGAGAGAGAGAGAGAGAGAGAGAGAGAGGGGGTCAGTGGAGGGAGAGAGAGAGGGTCACGTATAAGAAAATGACACTGGAAGTAGTTCTCTATAAGTGCCGCTACACAGACTTTAGCTTGAATTATCACATTTAGCACCAAGTCTTTTTAGTAGTTATGGTCGAAAAGAAATACAAAACACATAAACAAACAATAAGCGAATAGAATATAGTAGCCAAACAGGAACAGGAACTGAGAAATAGGTGAAAAAAAGAAATTAAGAAAGAGAGAGAGAGAGAGAGAGAGAACGCCTATGCATAAAGTCTTCCCTGTGTTAAAACTGCTCTGTTAAATTACTTAAGTCATTATGTATGATCAAATTTATTACTTGAATATTCTGTTCATATAGAAAAAGAAATGGAATAATTAAATGTTACTTTAAATTGAAGGAAAACAAATCAGAATGAAGTATTCAGTCACGTACCTTCACAGTGAGGCAACAAAGTGAATGTAATCATGATGGTTGAACATTTCAAAAGGAATGTTTTCCAAGAGTCCTGCATAATTGAAATAAAATAGGATTAATGTGTTAAAAGGTGAGGCATAAATGATTGATATACTGCAGCTAGTATGGATCTAGACAGAACAACAGGCATCTCATAATTGTCATATTCTTCAAAATTGAAGGAAAACAAATCTATTTTGGTACAGCTACATGCACCCCAATGAAAGAAATAATGAATTTTTTTTATTTTTAAAAAGACAAATAAGGATGGCGAATCAATGAAAAGTTTACTGATTGACCTCCAAATCGTGTTAAAGTTCGATTTCTCTAATTAAGAAGAAAAAGGTGTATTTTGTGCAGATTGGCAATGATTTCTTATGTATACTAAATGAAAATACAACTTTTCTTTATCAATTGATAATTGCCTGATCTTGCAAATTTTCAAAAAGATATTCGACGTGGAAACGGACTGTCGGGAGAGAGGGGATCGGGGCGGGAAGGAGGTGGGGGTCAAAATCTATCATAATCAAGTAATAAAGCACCACCCTCCTACAAATATGATATTTCACTCTACATTGTAAACCGAGCAGTTCCTGATACAACTACTCATGCACATATAATATAATGGCATATGTCTATAGCCTTTATGTACACGAATGGTTCAAATGTAGCCTATGTGTGTTTATGAATTCAATATACATGCAAGTACTTCTTTTAGAAACTGACTCTGCCACTTTCGCTATTACGAAATGCACTTATTTACTCGCCTGATTAAGGACCGCTATGACGTTCCTTCTTCTCTTCCTCGTATGCATACTTCACGATACTTGCTGGAGATAATATAAGCCTGCTATTTTCTGAACCCAAGCAGCCAGGAATGACTCAGCATATAGTCGTTACTATATGAAAATGTTTACCTCTCAAATGAATTTACAGATCCAGTCAAATTGGCCTAGGGGAAACCCTTCGAGCTGGAGGCGTAATGGCTTAGTGGTGAAGTAATCGGGTCTCGCAAAAAGAATATCCCGGTTCGAAACCAACTCGATGCGACACTGACCTTTCATAAAAGGTATAAATCCTCAATTAAGAAGTCATTCAGATAGGGTTTTAAGCAGTATAGGCCCACACGTTGCTTATGTACCGGTATATGCTCTCAGATTTTGCAGTAAAATTCACGCACTAAAATGTTGCAATACTCGTTACCTCAATGCATACTTTAGACCATGCAACATCACGCTATTGATTTTCATTACCTTTTAGTTCCGTATAGTAAAGCTTCCCCGTTTGTTCCTGTTCTATATATAACGGCCTTTTGTTACGGATACGTCATAACGGTGAAACGCTCTGATGAACATGAAGCCGATTAGTTTCTTGCTTCTTCTTTTTTTTATCATTGATTGCACCCTTTTTTTATGTACACGTCAGGTCAGAATATTTCACAAAATGCAATTAAATGTATTACCCCCACCCCCACATGCAAATATTCAGTGCAAATCCTGACAAAGTTATTATCCTCTCTCTCTCTCTCTCCCTCTCACTCTCTCTCTCTCTCTCTCTCACTCTCAGATTTATCAAAGCAGAACACAAACACAAACAGGATACTATTATTAATATCAAAACAAATCGGGAACAAATTAAAATAAATCATGAATAGAGAGCATAACGAGTGTTAAAATTGCTTTCTTATCGTATTTTATTATGCCAACAAGCCGTTACTTGTAAAAATAACCCCTTCCCCCAATTTAGGAGAAGAAAACAAAATCGCAATATCAAATAACCATGCTCCTAAGACATTGTAAACAGCAATTTCGTTATTATCACGCTCCAAATATCGTGATTCATCATTTCACCGACTTTATAAACTTCTTCAAACTACCAATTAAAAATGAAAATATATACACTTTACACATTATGAAATGTGATCTCTTAATCCGTTTGTGAGCCATCTTTAGTATCCTCCTTTCGACTCTATCCCGTCACCCCCCTCCATGTCTGTCTGTCTGGCTGTCTGCCTGGCTGTCTCTCTGTATCTCGCTCTCTCTCTCTCTCTCTCTCTCTCTCTCTTTCTCTCTCACACACACACATAAACTCACTCTCCCGCTGTGTCTCTGTCTGCATTTCTCTCTCTCTCTCTCTCACACACACACATGAACTCCCTCTCTCGCTGTGTCTCTGTCTGTCTGCATTTCTCTCTCTCTCTCTCTCTCTCTGTTTCCTGTCAAGTATTTTATTGCGTCGTTTTTTTCGTTACGCACACGATTTTATGCTCTGATACATCCGTATTGTTGCCTTCTTTAATGGCATTAAATCCAGTCTGTTTATGTATGTTTTATGTTTTTTTGCAAAAATAAATGTTAACTTATTCAATCATTTATCATCTATTTTTTTCTTCCTTCATCCAACATCATCACCATTATCATCCTGTCTCTCACCTTAATCTTCACCACAACCACCTCCCTATTCGTCACCCTTCTCCTAATCAATCATCAGCACCACCATCTTCATCCTCATTGCCCCCCCACCATAGCATCATCATTCTAATCCTTATATAATCATCATTATCATCCTTATCACCTCGTCCTCATCAACCACCATCTTTCTAATTGTCACCTTCCTTATAAAATTCTCCATATTCATATTCTTCTCATGTTCACTATCATCATTATCATCATTAGCATCATTATCATCATCATCATCATCATTATCATCATCATCATCATTATCATCATCATCATCATCATTATCATCATTATCATCATCATCACTATCATCGTCATCATCATCATCATTATTATCATCATTATCATCATAATTGTTATCACCATCATCGTCATTTTATTCATTGATTATTTTGGGGGAGATATAATCATACTCATAACCATCATCGTCGTCATCATCATCATCATATTCGATTCCACCGTACAAATGTTTTTCTCTCAATTAAGTCATTGAAGTTGATGATAAATTTTCTGATAGTTCTGTTTTTAGGCCGACTCCGAGTAGGCAAACCTCGATGCCATCAACACTAGTGGCAATCAAACACAGAAAAGAGTGCTGGGCCAATTTAAAAACAAAAATGGTTAGGGCACACTCGAGAGGGCCAACTTTCCATAAATTATGACCGCATTCCCGTAGGTTTAATCGCGCTCTAGTGCATTAAAAGGACTATTAAAAAGACGCAAAAGTGAGCATTTCTATCATTTGGAAATGTTGATCAGAATGCTTGCTTGCCATTTTGCCTTCGACACCTCTGTCTGAATGAGTCAAGAAGAAGAATGAGAGAGAGAGAGAGAGAGAGGGGGGTGGGGATGAAGGAGGAAGAGAAGGATGATGCAAAGACTAAGACTAAATAAGACTACAAACAAGAACAATTAGGACATTGATTGGTCTCAATTTCAGAAATATTTATTTTTAATTGCACTAGTAGGTAGCCTTTTTTCAATCTCTTGAGTACGCTTGATCCAGATGATCAATAATGTGTAGAATCCTTTTTGTAAGGTGTGGGTTGTCAGTTACCTACATTTTTTAGACAAAATATATTCCTTATAAAGTATAATGTTATAATGTTTTGACGGAAATTACTGCGATAAGTGAGACCTTTATTTGTCCCATCTACTTAAAAGTAGTTGATTTCACAACTGTTGCTTTCGAAGTCGAACTTGTTGATGTAGCCACAGCGAGCGAAGTGGTTACCCGAGCTATAAGGTTTCGTGCCTCCTGCCGTCCCACTGCAAGTTCTCTGGGAACTGTCGTTCTCCCACCCCTGGCCTCCTTCGACGTAACCCTTGAGCTCAAACCATCCATTCTCCGTCTCACTGCAGTCCATGTCCACGTCGAGCATCCAGTAGTGGTCACCCCACGTGTTGAGGGAGAAGTAGCCATAGCCTTGCCGGTCTACGGTAGCGCCGTTACCAGCGTTATTGGTGGTCCAGACCAAAGGTGTTCCAGGGGACTCCCAAGTCTGGTCGCTCTCGGAACCATACCAGTCTAGATAGTCGTCGCCTTGTCTTCGGTAACTGAGGGTCTCATCAGATCCGCCGGTTCTGTGGGTGATAGAGATGGCGCAGGCGCTGGTATCGGCGTTGCTGGTGCAGCCTTGACGTCTTTCGTGCCCTATTCCACCTTGGACGAACATATCTTGACCTTGGGCGGTGATTTTTCTGATGAAGACGACGGTACGGGAAGAACCTGGGGGAGAGGTTGGGTCTTCACCTGGAGGAGAGATTGGGTCACTACCACCCCCACCGTTACCACCACCGTTACCACCACCTGCCATGGCGCCGACATGAATAGCTACCATTGAGTCCTCTCCAGAAGGTACAGTCATGTAGGCCCTTCCGCCACTTACCGTAACGGTCATTCCCGTGCAGCCACTGTCCGTCGGATCTCCGCTGATAACGTCACAATAGGTTCCATCTGACAGTCCGGTGGTGAAGTCCCTTGTCAAGGTGCCTTCGCATGTCATGGCGAAGAAGGCCTTGTTCCCTCTGGAGAAGGAAATCTGGTTGTTGCCATTGGACCACCAATTCTCGACAGCTTCCGATCCTGCCTGCTTGCTAAAGCCGACCATGTTGCGGATTTGACGCCAGCGATGTTCGCACACCCATCCGCCATCGCAGGTGCCCTGACCATTGATGGTAGGACCACTTCCAGGTGGACCCTCATCGGTATCGCTGAAGCTGTAACTGCTCATGACCCTCTTGGTGCCGTAGTTCCAAGCCAGCATGAACGCCACAGATCGCTTGTAAGACACAGATTCCTTGTACGTGACGATGTCTCCACCGCCTCCGTGGCTGCGTTGGTTATCGTGGTTGTCGACAAACACTAGAGCCGAGTCGGAGTGCATCATACCCCAGTCCTGTCCGAAGTTGCTGTAGTAGGCAAGGCTGTTTGAGCAGCGGCCGAGGTTGGAGATGTGGGCACAGTACTTAAATTCAGTGACATCACCTATCCCAGTGTATTCACCAGACGTTATAGGCTCACCACCTTGGTCGATCACTTCTTGGAAGATGTATGGGTTCCCATTGAGTCGACCGATAATATTGCTTAGATCTCCAGGCCACATGTGCTTGGCTGCATCCACGCGGAATCCGGCAATCCCAGCACTGATCATGCTGTTCAGGAAATCAACAATTTTTCCTGTGAAAATGTCAATACAGAGTTGCTGTGTTAGTAAAGATAATGATATCGACAAAGGCTGTAGGCTCTTAAAATTACCTAATCCCAATTCAAGATGTCCACTCTCTTGGTAATCTTAATTCTGATGTTCTTTTTTTTGTAAAGGGGCAAAAAGAATTTACATTGCAGTCAGTCAAATTTGGCTGATCCGGAGGCCAAAACAACTGCCTCCTTGAGTCCTTAGTGAAAGGGAAATATTAGGGGAAAGGTGAATAGATGAAGGAGACATGCAACTATGTTTATTTACATTTTAAAAAGGAAATATCGATAATAATTATGCATAATGTTTGCTTATTCAAACAAAGGAATGCCTTTGTTGCTAACAGCTTTTGGCCAGTCATCCTATTTTCAACTAGTAAAGCTATATATTTAAGTCGCTGAAAACATTCAGGTAATATCTCTCTACGTGCAGATATCCATTTTACGACAACTGTCTCAAGTTAGCGCCGCTGGTGGGATTCGAACCTCCAATTATTGTCCTTTGGCGAGACATTAATCGAAATTTGCCACTCTCCACCCAGGTGAAGTAAATGGGTACTAGGTAGGAACAAATTCCCTGAATGCTTTAGCGCCTTATTATGGCAGCTCAGCTACAGCCGGAGTAATAATATGATACGTTGTATTAATCGCAGTAGAGTATACTCATATAGTGGCTGCGCTAGACAAAGCAGCACGGAAAAAGAAAGAAAATTCTGTCTTACCTCGTACGTATTCTGTGCCAGTCTGTAGGTCGTTGAGTCCTACCAAGTTGCAGTTTCTCACCTCGTCAACATTTCCGTAATTATTGATCGCGCCATTGAAACTGGAACAGCGCCCCATGGGAACATTGAAATCGTTCTTACCGAATGGCACACCGGGGAAATCATAATTCCCTGAAATAACAAATATATATATTCTTTATTACTATCTATTAAAGTCATTCTGTTTGTTCTATTTATTTCTTCCAAAATAGTGCAGGATAGAAAAAAGAATACCGATTTTCTGCTAAAAAGTCTTTTTACAAAGGGACAGACTATTCCTTTGTATTGTTTTATTAGTAAAATTAATTAGTCAATTTCAATATCCTATTGTATGTCCCCAAGAAATGGCGATCGAAGTACACGTACACGGCAACTGAAGTTGCCTTATGTTGATTTATGTTGATTTTTCGAAAATAATTGCGATCGTGTTTAAGAGATATAATGGGACTTAAAACCTTAAATAATGGAAAAAGACTCCAGTGGCTATTGTTCCGCGGTCGAGTTCCTACACTTGCCCCTACACTGACTGAATTAGTACCTTCACCCCTTTACGCAAGATTGTTTTGCTGGTTTGATTTACCTGAATGCTAATATAGCATATTTAAACGTAAGGAAGCAACCAAGGGACCGATGGCTTTAAATCATTTCGAGAGACTTGTAATAATTATTAATGCCCACTTAATTACCAGAGGGCACTAGCGCTTCAACTTGGTTTCGAACCTGGGAGCTTCCGGTTACGAGTCCATTGCAGTCCGACCGAGCAATTGCGGCACCAATCTAACCTTAAACATAACCTAAATTCCAATAACATCCTTAACCCTAACGCTAACCATTATATAGGACGAAGTAAAGCTAGTAGCAATTGTTGCCAAAGAAAATGTCGGATGGCTCAGTGGTAGAGCAGTGGTAATCAGGGAGGCCCCGGGTTCTAAACCAAGTCGAGGCGCTAGTGCCCTTTTAATTGGTAAAGCATTAATCCTCATTACCAAGTCCCTCGGAGACGACTTAAACCGTCGGTCCCCTGGTGGTTGCTTGATTACAAGCATACACATGCTTTCTTAGCAGTCAGGTAAAACGAGCCATCAAACTAAACCAACAAACCATCAAACTCACAAGCAGCCATATGGTTGATTACGACATCGGCGTAGACGTTGACGTTGACAGCGTTACAGCGACTGACCATGGATCGGAACTCGGAGTCGGAACCACTCCTGCTGTTTAGGTAATACGTTACGGGTTGGTACCGGGTCCACCACGGACTACCATCTATGTGTTCATTAGGGGGTGAGATCTGTACCCCTCCGAATCCGTAAGGCCCCAAAAATCTATCGATAAACAATAATTGTCATATTTTAATATATATATATTCACTATAAATTGCTCTTCCAAAATGTTTTCGAACTTATTTCTTTTAATTCATATTCATTTTTATATTATATCCTATGACATCAGTACTAACGGTTTTGACGTACGGCCCCCAACAACAACATGACTTGTATAAATGTTGTCGTCCGGTGAATCTATAATTCACAATTCATTTCGGACTGATTACAATTATTTCATGAATATAAATAGAATAATTTATTCCGTTCTCAAAATATAAAACAGATAACTTTGTGAGGAGATAAAATTAACGACATTGATCAATCGAACTTCATATTCTATTTGTGATGTTTGAACAAAGCTACCTATATATACCTTAACCATTTTGATGAATATTGATTATACTCTGCTTTGAAAACTAAATTAAGCTTCCAAAGTTACAAAGGCACTGTAAGCATAATTGGTATTATGATAAATTTGCAATGGTACAATATTCCAGAAACTCTTCTCGGTCCTGTGTGTGAGAGAGAGAAAGAGAGAGAGAGAGAGAAATACAGACAGAGACACAGCGAGAGAGTGAGTCCTAAAATGATTGAATTATTTGTTAACTGATAATATTTCAATGATTATGATTAACTGTTATAAATCCCAAAACATCAAACTTGGTTAACCAGACCTTTCGCATTCCTCGGCGATGTCGTTCCACGACCATTCGAAGAGATGAACGATCACGTTCCGACCATCCTTGAAATTCGGTTCGAATTGTGCTGAAGCCCCGACGAGGAAGGCGATGAAGAGAGCCAACAACTTCATTGTGATCTACAGAACCCAGTTGCACAGAGACTGCACGTTAAAAATACGAAGCCAGAGTTTTTATTTCCATTTTTATTGAAACAAAATCTTTACAGAAACACTAAACAGATATGATGGAACATATATAATGGTATTTATATATATATTATCATTCATTAGATATCGTGATTTACAAAGAGAGGGCTTGAACAGGGAGAGGGGGATAGAGAGGATATCAATGTAGATAATTTATACTATTCGGTTAAATTAAGACTGCAATAGTGTACGAAATTAATATATATATATATATATATATATATATATATATATATATATATATATTTGTATTTAATGTCGTTTAGTACAGGACGCGAACGGAGAATGACTGGTGTTTTTTCAGACAAATCGACTGATTTTAAACGTGATATATTTTATACATATTATATTTTTCTAAATGCAATCAAAACTGTTTGTTTGCTTTTCTATCAAGCGAACACTACCATACGACGCACGGACCAATAATTTTAGCGATCAAAATTTATATAAAAATCATAATAATTGGATATAAACTATAGTGACAATTAAGTGACAAGAGAGAATATCGTAGTAATTTTTGGCCGTCTCACCTGTGCAAGGCGTTTATGAGCAGAAGTGTTTCTTCCAGCGAAGCTGCAAGACGACTGTCTCACATCCGCGGATAAATCCCCTTAATATAATCATCTTATTCGTGTTTGTTTAGCTGGTCTCTATAAAACTCATTCTAGAATTAATCCTGGATTAACCCGTTATGAAACCCGATATCACCCATCAGTATCTTTCTTGTGGCACACCTGTTGCGCTCAACGTATATCTAATAAACATCATTAAAGGGGAATTCCACCCTGATATTAAGTTGGTTTTAATAGAAGCAGAAAAGTGAGAGAAACATGTCAGTGAAGGTTTGAGCAAAAAAACAATTAAAAATAAGAAATTTATGATTTTTTTTTGAAGGTGCGATCAATCAAACTCAAATTGGCAATTCTGTGACGTATCTTGCGAGGTCTCCTTCCATTTACTCTGTACTGAAAAAATTCAAACAAATTGTATTTTCCCTTATGAAAATGTTTAATTATGCATTCAACCTAAGTTTAATTATTGTAAATATGTTTTTACACAATTAACCCATGTATGAAACAAATCTATTTCGTCACCAATACCTAAGAAAGTGAAAGTTTATGAAATTTTCTGTACAGAGCAAAACTTGCGAGCCCCTCTCTCCAAAAAAATCATAAATTTCCTATTTTTAATCGGATATTGATCAAAAGTTTCACTTATTTGTTTCTCTCATGTTTCTATTTTTATTAAAACCAAGATAATATCCCGCTGGAGTTCCCCTTTAAACCTATAGACTAGTCCACAAGAACTATTGCTTTCTGAGTGGAAGTTAAAACCATTAATATCAAAGTTATACAATTTACAAATTTCGTTCTAAGACATTTATTTCATATGATGTCTCCTTTTAAAAGAAATATAAAGTATATACGACGATTTGACAATTGAGAACAGTTTCTTGGAGTATAGTCATCAGTGGCGGATCCAGGGGGCACGTGCCCCCAAAAAATGCTCACCACCCCCCACTGAGCAAATTTTCGGCCGGCGCGATTTTCAAATTTGCGGGAGCCAAAACAAAATAGTGCTTACTATCCCCCCAACCCCCTGTATCGCAGTGCATCTTATTTTCAGATTAACAAGCGTCATCAAGATGATAAAGTATTTTACCAATGCCATCAGATGAGAACAAGATTACAAGGCAGAAACAAAAAATATATTGTGAGAAATGTGACAGATGTCAGAACATCCCAAGGATAAATTATCATGTAATCAAGGGCATAAGCTGATCAGGGGATATGCCTCTGAAACTGCCCCCTTCCTTGATCTCCTTCAATAAATAATGCTAGCCATTGATGGAGGCCACAACAGCAAAAATTTGAACTCGACATATGTGAGTCGGAAACTGGCATGGTCCAATATCTCGTCAATGATTTTCTTGTAAAATTAATGACCTAATATTAACCCTATTTTAATCGGGCTATTTCAGACCAGGTTTTTACCGGGGGGTCAATTAAGATCAATTAAGATCTCGGCCGTTTCACAGCCGATCGCCGCGAAAATTTGCATGCATGTCAAGTGAATTGTATAGAATACTAGGCTAATTTCAATTTTTTGAAAAATTCATTCATTTGCATATTCATGGTAATTTATGCAAATAAGGTCATAAAAGTCACATTTTTACCCATAAATCATATATTCTTCATATTTAAGCATTCTTTTTCACTACATATGTTCGTTAGACCGTTTGGAATAATAATATTCATGGTCAAACAAGCACCTTAATTTTTAAACAAGACCAAATAACCAATGTTTTATCTCTTTTTAGGTAAAATGATATTTCCATATGTTAATTTGTACACAATAAATCACAAAAATGAGCGATTTTCGGGGTGACATGCAGAGACAAAAGGTCACGTGACTTTGTAACTATACGTCTGGTTTTCAAAAAAATTGTTTTAAAAGATGCGTAAGACTCGAAAGAAAAAAGTAATGAAAGGAAAACTTTATATCTGCCGCGGTTCCGGAGTAGTCGCGAAATTACTACAGGGGGGTCAAAATAGGGTTAAAAAGCCGTCTATAATGATATATATATATATATATATATATATAATTATCTAGATTACAAAACATGTACGTGCGCTCTCAGATAAACACCCGTTTTTAGTAGCCTTTTCTAGTCTTCTTCCTAAAAATTATAATTATGTTGTCATCCCTGATCTGAAGTGAATATCAATGAATGATAAATTATTTCTTTTAAATTATTAAATTATTGTCTGTAAGCCACCATAATTCTGAGTAACTCGAGATCGTTTGTTTGATCGTCGCTAAGAATACTGGATTTAAATCAAATTAGAATGAACTGAAATGGAACAGTATGAGAAGATTAAAGTTGTCGGAAGAGGTGCATTTGGGTATGATTACTTTATTATATGTCATTATTCATTTAAAGAATTGTGTTCATATCTTGCATTGTCAGAAAATTTGGTACAGTCCCACATGCTAACTTTCGTGTTTTTATATTATTCAATAATATAAAAACACGAAATAATAATTTTTGTTTTTCTGTACTCTTCTAAATTACGCATTAGCATTGACTCTATGATTTACTGGAGTGAATAAATTAATAATTTCACATTTTCAAACTATTACTAGACTAGTATTCAATCAACTGTCCATATTGTTCATGAATTTATTGCTGATGCCGGCTTTATTTTTCGTTGGATACTTTTTTGGGATACACAAATCAATTTTCATTTTCCCCATTACTATACTAGACCTAGTAGTAGTAGTATGGCCACTATGGGGAAGATGAAAATTGATTTGTGTATCCTATGCGGGCTATGGGCCATAGCCGGCATAGGAGACCTGGACTATTAATATTTATAAAGTATAAATGCAAATTTATTGCATTTGCCATTATTGCATTGTTTATACAGCTTTTTAAAATTATTATTTGTTGTAGACAGAAATAACCGTCTGGTATGGGTCATTCTTTAATAAAACTGACATTTGTTGACATTCCCCATACACAGACGGTACCCCATACGGCTCGCATCACGGGGAGAGATTGAGCCGATTGTGACACACTTTTTACCCCAAAACTTTCTCCCACGATTTTGTTTATTTAGATCTAATTTTCTGATTTATAAATCAGATACAAAAATAGTATGTATTTTTGTTCTCCTATGTACAGTTCTCAAAGTTTTATTACCTATTTCAAAATGCGAAATTTACGGACTTACGTATATGAGTTATCCATTTTTTATCTCAGAACCAAGGAAACGGTACGTTCATGCATTCGAACTGGTAATCTATGACATGACCCGCCCGACCAAAACAAGCCCAATGGCCAATCAGAGCACGTGTTTGATATTGGGCTTATGAATATTCAAACATCACCGGCTCAAGCCGGGCTGACTCATACGTAGCTATTGGACGTTCGAAAAGAAAAAATGAATATTCATCAACTTAAACCAAGATGGCTGACAACAAATCTTGTTGACTACAAGACTTTCTCGGATTAATCATTAATATAGGATCTAAATGAGCAAGCTATCGTAAGTCAAAGTATATATTTCCGGGTTATTTATTATGGCTATTTAGATTCAGTGTAATATTGCAGCCAAAGTGGATATATGAAGACGTAAAGAGTGAAAAACTCGTTGCATAACTCATTCATCGCGGTCCGGCCGAACCGAACCATTCGTTCCGCACACTACCCCATACGCCGTACTTCAGTCTATGTATAGAGGCGGTCAGAGGAGCCAGATGCAATCTCAGCGGAACAACCGTCGATATCAGAGACTGAAGCTTTCGGTCTATATTTGTTGAAGCTTTCTCAGTATCTGTTACTTGGATCTAGGCCCTAGCTAGTACAAATACATTTAGACTCTAGTTCTTTTGAAAGACTTAGAAGTCATTTAGCGACTACTCCGGAACCGCGGCAGATATAAAGTTTTCCTTTCATTACTTTTTTCTTTCGAGTCTTACGCATCTTTTAAAACAACCTACAACAAGCAACCATCGACCAAACCTCCCCACTTTCGTTTAAAACTGCGGTTATTAAAGAACTTTTTTCCACAAATTAACTCTCCACCCTCCACCACCTCCAGTCAAAACACTCTTTGGAGTATTTAGGAGGAACTGAATCCAAGATCCAAGATCTATACAATTTGGCTCTAGATGTACTAGACCTATTTCATTATCTTTTTCAATTAAAAAAAAAGCTATATCTAGATCATGATAGATCGATCTAGAATCTACATCTTAAACATTTCTGATTCAGTATGAATTGTGATTATTGATTCACATCTACGATCTAGATAGACACTTTACAATGCTTACATCTAGGCCTAATTGCTTTTTAAAATATTTAATCACTGTCCGTAGATGTTGGATAATCTCTCCTTCATGATGTTATCATTTCATTCTTCAGGACTGTGTACCTGTGCCGCCGGCTACACGACATGAAGCTGATCATCATCAAACAAATTCCAGTAGAACAGATGACCAAAGATGAAAGACAATCAGCGCTGAATGAAGTGAAGGTGTTGTCTATGCTGGACCACCCAAACATAATTGAGTATTATGAGAACTTCCTGGAGGACAAGGCCCTCATGATAGTCATGGAGTATGCTGAGGGTGCGTATGACATAGTGATGATGATGATGAATGGTGATGCTGAATGATGGTGAAAGCAATGACAGCAATATTGAAAATAATTAGTAGTTCACATTTTTGTTAATTTACCATTACTTTCTTTATTTATTTCTAGGTGGCACAGTGTTTGAATACTTGCAACAAAGAGGAAATGCTTTAATTGAAGAAGATGTGAGTATGATTCATAATTGTTGTATGCCTAGGTCCTGTTACAGAAACTGCCTTTAGTCTCAGTTCGCTGAATTTTCATTCAGAGGCATTTAACCTTTCAAGATGAATTTTAATGGGATGTCAAGAAACTTAAACTTGTAACAGTTTCATGCAACATGCAGGCCAGTGTTAGGGATTGCCAGTTCGTATAAGAAATGTGATGATATATACATGTAACTTGTCATGCTTGTTTAATCGCCTATGTGTATTAAATCAACCTGAGTTAGGAGACAACCTGAGATGTATTAGAGGCCTCACCCTCTTGGCTCTCAGCGGACCATATGTCAAATTGCAAGTTTAGAATAATTACCAAAACAACTTCATCTTTTGAACAAAATGATGATGATGCAGTGATATCATCGCAAGCTAGAAAACCTAATGCTACTCTACCACTTTCTGTAGCTCATTTTAATGATTGAACACTTTCATTCATCCGTTTCATAGGAGGTATTGCGTCTCATGGCTCAGATCCTGCTTTCCATGAAGCATGTCCATTCCAAGCAGATCCTCCACAGGGATCTCAAGACACAGAACATCCTTCTCAATCGGGATTGTGATGTCATCAAGATAGGAGACTTTGGGATCTCCAAGATACTCAGCAGCAAGAGCAAGGCTTTCACTGTGGTGGGGACACCTTCTTACATCTCGCCGGAACTCTGTGAGGGAAAACCGTATCCTTTTATGTCCTTCAATGAGGATGGATTAATGAGAGTCAATTTGTGTTGCATCACTTTTCGGATCATTATTTTTAAAGATATTTTTTAGAAAATGCAAGAATTACTTTTCCAAGCTGTTTTTTTTTTTTTTTTTTCTTTTTCTTTTCCATTTCACTTGAGATTTTCTTGGAAATTTCAATCAAAAGTACTGTATGATAATATGTTGGATACAGGTTGATATTAGTAGGCCCCTAACACACAGTTTCTATAAGCCAGATAAAGGTAATTTGTACAAAACTATAGAACCTACCGAGGCGAATGCTGGATACGTGTTCATTAAAGTTATGTAATTATTATTCATGATGCACTGGGTGTACATTCTATGATACACAGGTGGAAATATTCTTTTCAAGAGGGCAAACAATGGTTTTCATGAAGTACCTCCATCATTTTAGCAGTGATAATTCTAATATGCATGAAGTGGGACTTCTCCATGTTTAAAGGATCTGTGGATATTTGGGGGTCATTTGCAAGAGTGCCATCTCCAAAGTGACTTACTTCAGCCTGGGCAACATATCTCAGGCACCATCGTCAGAAAGGTTCAGGAAAAGCAGATAATAGCATGTTTATACTTGGTAAATGTTTCCATTCTTCTAGACATGTGATTTTTTTTTAAATTGTCAATTTTGCTATTTTTTTGTGTGATCATCATGTTGTATGAAATTAGCCGTTCATCTTTCCTTAACTAATGTTGTGACACAGATACAATCAAAAGAGCGATATGTGGGCAATTGGTTGTGTACTCTATGAGCTACTCACACTCAGGAGGGCCTTTGAGGCAAATGTGAGTATGTCATGCAGGAAATCTGCCCCTCTCTCACCTGAACATAAGGGTTTAGGAACCCTTTCCTTCTTCATTAACATAGCCAAAAAGAGGCATTTGCACCCCACCAATGGTTTTCAAGATTGTGTTGATACCCTTTTTTTTGGGGAGAGGGGATGTGCTTTGTTTTTTTTTTGGGGGTGAGTATGGGGGACGGGGTGTTGTCATTACATTTAAGTTCATTTTCTTACATATTCACTAGGACTGTAGCCTCTCAATATGGCAAATCTAGCTATTCTATGAATCCTTATTAAACCAATAAGGTAGGGTCCAGGTTAAAAATGTAGTAGCAGATAAGGGGTAGCTTAATTTCTATGCTTTTTGAGACCATATTATTAGTACCTCAGATTACTCTTTCTTAATTCTTGTTCAACTTGTGGTCTAGAACCTACCAGCTCTAGTGATGAAGATCATGAGGGGTTCTGTTGCCCCATATCAGACCGATACAGTGACCAGCTCAAGCGACTTCTGCTCCGCATGCTTCACCTGGATCCTGATAAGCGACCCACGATAGACCAGGTCATGGCCGAACCAATCATCTTTAAGGCTGTCATCGAAGTATGCATGACGATGGGGGCTGTCAAAGTTCATCCCAAGTGAGTTTTATACGCCCACTTGGAATATTTTTGTTGTTAATATTGTTGAAAAACATCTAAGTATTGTTGGATTTGGTCGGTTATATTGTATCACCTTGGCATGTAACTATTGCTTTCATTTTATTATCTGCCCTCAACCACTAACTATAATCATTCTGTGGTAACCTTTCATTACAACTTACATCCCCTGAATCATATTTAGATATAGTCTTTTACGTTGTTGGGATAGATAAATTTACCCTCTATTGTTTTGTCCTGAAATTTATAATGTGTTATGTAAACCGGGCAGGGTTGTTAGCACGAAGGTTAACACTGCTCGAATCTTGATGAATCAATTTCAGATTTTATTAGTTTACCTTATGTTTACTTTCTTAGTCTCTTGCTAGACATGACTGTTACAATAAGGATTGATTCAGCACTATTTCTCTGTATTTGTTGTTTGGTAAACGACCTACAATCTTTTTCTATTCCTATTTTTCTGTGGTATGGTATCCAGGACTCATCCCATCCTCTCCTCACGGCCCCCAACAGGAAACCAACGCAGGTCAGCCTCTAGAGTCAGCAGTGCTAGGTCATCGTCCCACCGATGTAAGTTTTGAAAAGTAATCCAAAGTGTGTTTTCATATTTTGAAGTTACTTGGAGGGAAAAACACAATTTACCCTAGACATGCAACTGGTATGAATATACACTTGCATGTTGCATATTTTACCACCTTTGAAGTGTGACTTTAATTTAATACTGAGACTGAACATTGTTGTCTATATAAAATGCAGATATTTTGTTGAACTAAGTTTAGAAAACACATGGGAACCAAGATTAGCAAATATAGGCAAACTGACAATTATCATGTTCAAATACAACTAAAATCTTTTGACAATTATACCGATACCATGTGTGTATTACATTTTGTGCAATGATAAGAAGAGGTGTCAGTTTGTCTTTGATTTCATACTTCATTTCACCAAAATTGTAGCATTTTACATGTACATGAGGTTTATTGCCAACATATATATATATATATATATATATATATATATATATATATACAGTATATACATTTTTTTTTTTTCAACTACACACACAGCCAACATCATACTAGAAAGTAGTGGCAGCGGTGGGCTTCCCAAGCCCCGCCCTCTTTCCTTGATCTACTGCTGGGGGAATGGTATCCCATCCCCTCTCAGGCTGCCCCTACCCCATGCAGACACCAAGGTACTGCAGGTCTCTATCGGGAGATCACAGAAGACTGGTGTGACCCACAATGGCAGGCTAATCATCTGGGAGGTAAGAAAAATAAATGTGTATTAATTATTTTAGAGATTTTGAACATGACGATATTGCGTAAAATTAAATTGTTTAAAGAATCCAGTGTATAATCAGTAGTGTCAAACATAGGAAACCACTCTCCAATAGACTTGTCAAAGGTAAATCTATATATTGATACACATGTAGTGCATATTCAACAACAAATTTAGATATGACAAGTTTTGCATTTCTGATTCTTCCAAATATCTTCTTACTTGAAGTCTACTTTGTGAATATACTACAAAATAGTTTTAAAGATTTATAGAAAATTAGATTCAGATGGCAGCAAAGTGCTATTGATATATTCCATCTCTTATATAGGGTAAACTGACAATACAGCTTTTCAGAATAACATATTCATATCGAAAATAATATCGCTAGTGATATTCGTTTGTCTCGCAATGTGGTCAATAAGGAATCTAAAAGATCTCGACGTTTCGTGCGCCGCTGCAACACTTCGTCAGGTGATAAAAACTAATGTAAGCAAGGGTGCTTTATACTCTACGGGGGACCGGCGCGACGGTCTATAATCGATCGATAATCGGAAACAATAATGCACAAGGCCTATTGGCCTATCGGCTGATTATGCAAATGGCCTAATGGTCGACGCACACGGTGCTCAACCAATCAGTAGGCCGCTGGTTCGGCTAATTATGCAAATAGCCTAATGGTCGACACACGGTGCTCGACCAATCAGCAGGCCGCTGGTTCGGCTCGCCTGCTGGGCGGAAGCAATGGCGAGCTCAACCAATCAACGGGCCGCTGGCTCGGCCCCTCTGCTGAATGGAATCGACCGGTGCTGGCCGGCTGGACGGGGAGTGTCATGGCGGCGTCGTACGCATCCAAAATTCGGGATATCGATCCCGTTGTCTCTGTTGAAATTATTGGGATTGAGACGGATATTGATAGCTTCTTTTACCCTCCGTGTGTACCAATGCCGTTCCTGGGAAAGGCACTGAACCCCGTCCCAGTCTGGTTGATGCTGGTTATCCCAAGCATGTTCGGCTACGGCTGAGTTGTCAGTTCGGCGGAGCCTGACGTCCCTCTTGTGCTCAGTGATTCTTTCTTTTATCGGACGGGCAGTTTCACCGATATAGGATCTATCACATCCTTTGCAAGGGATGTTGTACACAATGCCGTCTCGTCTATGTGGAGGAATTGGATCCTTGGGGCGTGTAAGTTGTTGACGTAGGGTGGTATCTGATCTGAAAACCGTTCGAATGCCATGGCTCTCTAGGCAGCGCTTGAGTTGTTGGGAGACACCATCAATGTACGGCAAGACTGTAAATGTCTTGTATACCTTCTGATCCCTGGGTTCCGACGATCTCTTCTTGGTATTGTGTACAAAACGGCGTGGGTAACCGTTGAGACTCAGGGCACTGTGAACACGGGTTCGTTCTTTGCATGGCTGTTGAGGACTTGTCACTATGCGTGAAGCTCTGTCAAATAGACATAGAGATAGAATGTGAAGGGAAGATAGCATTCTTAGACACTTTAGTTCATAGACACGACAACCATAGGCTCTCCACCTCAGTCTATAGGAAGCCTACCCACACAGACCAGTACATAGCGTTTGACTCTCACCATCCCATATCGGTGAAGAGAGGTCTAGTGAAATGTCTATTTGACAGAGCTTCACGCATAGTGACAAGTCCTCAACAGCCATGCAAAGAACGAACCCGTGTTCACAGTGCCCTGAGTCTCAACGGTTACCCACGCCGTTTTGTACACAATACCAAGAAGAGATCGTCGGAACCCAGGGATCAGAAGGTATACAAGACATTTACAGTCTTGCCGTACATTGATGGTGTCTCCCAACAACTCAAGCGCCGCCTAGAGAGCCATGGCATTCGAACGGTTTTCAGATCAGATACCACCCTACGTCAACAACTTACACGCCCCAAGGATCCAATTCCTCCACATAGACGAGACGGCATTGTGTACAACATCCCTTGCAAAGGATGTGATAGATCCTATATCGGTGAAACTGCCCGTCCGATAAAAGAAAGAATCACTGAGCACAAGAGGGACGTCAGGCTCCGCCGAACTGACAACTCAGCCGTAGCGAACATGCTTGGGATAACCAGCATCAACCAGACTGGGACGGGGTTCAGTGCCTTTCCCAGGAACGGCATTGGTACACACGGAGGGTAAAGAAGCTATCAATATCCGTCTCAATCCCAATAATTTCAACAGAGACAACGGGATCGATATCCCGAATTTTGGATGCGTACGATACGCCGCCATGACACTCCCGTCCAGCCGGCCAGCACCGGTCGATTCCATTCAGCAGAGGGCCGAGCCAGCGGCCGTTGATTGGTTAAGCTCGCCATTGCTTCCGCCCAGCAGGCGAGCCGAACCAGCGGCCTGCTGATTGGTCGAGCACCGTGTGTCGACCATTAGGCTATTTGCATAATTAGCCGAACCAGCGGCCTACTGATTGGTTGAGCACCGTGTGCGTCGACCATTAGGCCATTTGCATAATCAGCCGATAGGCCAATAGGCCTTGTGCATTATTGTTTCCGATTATCGATCGATTTATAGACCGTCGCGCCGGTCCTCCCGTAGAGTATAAAGCACCCTTGCTTACATTAGTTTTTATCACCTGACGAAGTGTTGCAGCGGCGCACGAAACGTCGAGATCTTTTAGATTCCTTATTGACCACATTGCGAGACAAACGAATATCACTAGCGATATTATTTTCGATACTACATCCGCAATGAGTGATATATTTAGCAACATATTCATATCTAATACATGCTGAAATCAAAGAAGTCTATTAATCTAGCATTGAAAGTCAAGAAGCAGTATAATGTATGGCAAATACTCAGTGCTGTAGATCAGATGGTACCCTTGTATATGCTAGGTACTGCTATAGTTATTGGTTCAATATCAGTAGTAACCATTGGTTCTCTGTATGTGACCCCTTAATACAGTCAGCAGCAATAGGCACAGACTCTGGCCTACACAGTGCTGTAGGTCAAATGGTACCATTGTACCTAACAAGGTACTGCTATAGTTAATGGTTCAATATCTGTAGTTACCATTGGTTCTCTGTATCTTACCCCCTGCAGTCACCATCAATAGGCACAGATTCAGGCCTACCCGGTGCAGTAGATCAAGTGGTACCATTGTACATACCAAGGTACCTCGAGGGTCAGTCAGCTGTTTCTATACAGAATGTCTCATGTGGTGACCTTTTCGTTGCATGTCTCACAGGTGAGGAAAATCGTCTCTTTGAGGTTCTTCTTTATTTTCTTTTTGTTTTGTTTTGTCTGTATGTTTGTTTGTGTCAAGATCTTTTAATTCATCCTCATTTTCCCCAAAAATTGTACTAAAAGCCTGTTGGTGAGCTATATAGTCAGGCCGAGGGTCACCACAGACCTCCCCGCCCCTTAAGACAGAGTTTCTTGGTGATTAGCAAGGACAGTAAGCCAGTTTAGCTATGTTAACAAAGCTTTGTGGAAGACTTAACATTTTGCAATGTATTTATCAAGTTATCTTCTCTCAGCTCGGAGGTTGATTGTAATATTTTTTCACACTGTCATCTCTGTTCTCTGCCTATTATCTTTTCTTTGTACTTCCTCTTTCACCATCATTTCTTTCTAAGCCACTTTCATGTCTCATTTTTTATCACAGTTTTCTTCTTAGATATGACATGATGAAAAAAGTGTATAGATTATTTAAAGACAATCAAATCAGTGTCATAAATGTTGATGCTATGTTTCATGCAACATTTTGTCAACAGACAGGGGAATCCTGATGACGTTTGGTAGTGGCGCCCATGGCTGCCTGGGTCACGGTAACTACCAGGACCTCTCCCAGGCTAAGATTGTGGAGGCCCTCCTGGGGTACGAGGTCGCGCTGGTCTCCTGCGGAGCGTCACACGTCATGGCAGTGACCAATGAGCATGAAGTCTTCTCTTGGGGAAGGGGGGACAATGGTAAGTGGAGACTATCATGGATGGTCTTGAAAATAGACATGTTACAATTAATCGTATATGTTCAGAATATTCTGTGGTGTAACTTTAGTTTTTGGCAGATCCATTGCTTGCTGCAAAGCTGTCCTGACAATTAAAGAAGATTTCTTAAATTTTTGTTGGTTCAATGTAGACCAAATCTCAAAACGTCTGATTTAATTGACACCATGACGATATGCAAGATGATAATATCTATAATACATGTTTTGTATACTTGCTGGTACTGACACTGTACGGCTTAATGGAATGTTATATGTCTTGATGTTAACAGGTCGTCTTGGTCTTGATAGCCAGGAATCGGTCTCATCCCCTCAGGCAGTAGTATTACCCCCTCAGCACCGAGCTAAGTCCGTCTGCTGTGGGGTAGACTGCTCAATGCTGATCACTGAGGAAGGTTCAGTCATTGCTTGTGGCAGCAACAGGTAATGCCAGCCACTTACTTTCTCATATTAAAGAAATACACAGTTTACAAGAGGCTCAGACACCACCTAGATTCTCCTATCATAACTTACTACCTATCATTCTAGGGTCCTGTTGAAGTCATAAGGAGCATATTGAGTTGATGTTGTCGTTGTATTTAGGGTCTGTCTTAAAGAATGTGTAGTCAGTGTTTGTGGCAGTAATGGGTTATGCCAGCTACACACTTTCTCTCAAGATATATTCAACGTATATTCACTGAACACATCAATTGAAAGGTACGCAGGTATGCATTGCAAGTGTTAGTTGTAAGACTTGAGTGGTATGGCATATTCAGTGTGAAGATGTACAAAGTAAAATGAAAAGGTTTAAAGCTGTAATCTTTTGAAAGAACATATATGACTTTAGCAGAAAAAAAATCATAATTTCCTTACTGAGGAACTACCAACTCATGTGACATGAAATGTTGCACTTAATATTTGACTTTCCATCCTGTGAATTAGGTGCAACAAGTTAGGCCTAGACCAAGGAGAGCAGCAGGTAGAGGAAGTCTTCTCTCTCACACAGGTCGCTACCCATCCACTCCCACAACTCAACATTGCTTCAGCCACCATTGGTACATCGCATTCTGCTTTCATTACAGGTAAGCATTGCATTTGCATCCCCGTCCCTTGCGACTACCACACCCTGGAAAACTATTCCATACAACATCTACTCCCCTTCCCTGACAATTCTACCAGGAAAATCCTTGCGACTATCACATCCTGGACTACTGTTCCCTAAGTACGACATCTATTCCTTCCCTCCCCCAACAATTATCCCTGGACAACTACTTGCTGGACAATTACCATCTGAATTAAATCATGCTTGGGACTACCACACCCTGGACAATTAATCCCTACGACATCTACTTCTCCCCTGACAATTATTCCTGGATGACTACCTGCTGGATAATTAACATCTAAATTAACTAACCCTATAGGTAATGTCAATAATATTGCCTGGAATTAATTGACCTAGATGGGTATAGGTGCTTGTGCAAGGGAAGTAAAATGTTCTAGGGGACAATTATTCTTATTTGACTACATTCTTCATGCATGCTGAGATTGAGAAGATGGATTATTTGAACACAGTGCTTTTACTCAACACAATGTAGCTCTGACATGATGGAAAACGTGCTTGTTTGAAGGCTTTTCCTTCCAGTGTTCGATCCTGTTATATTAATTACATAGAGCATGCATAGTCTACCTGTATATCCATTGCATGTTTTATCATACTGTGTGAAGTATTAGTAGTTCAGAATTTTTCAGCCACAAGACTTTATCATCAAGTTAAAATCCTAATGGTTAAATCTGATTAAGCTGTTAATATTGTAAAGAAGTAGCATGGGATTCTTGAACAATGAGAAAGAAACAAATTCAAGAAACTTTTATTAATGAATATTTTTTTGTTTCATTTTGTTATTTTCAGACAAAGGAGAATGCTACACCCTGGGTTCTAACCAGTTTGGACAGCTCGGCTGCAGAACAGAAACCACAACTCCCAGAATCCCATGCAAGCCAAGCTTTCCCGATGATGTCACCCTCACCCAGGTGGCCTGTGGAGACATGTTCACTGTCGCCATAACGATAGGTTTGAAATCCATCTATCTTAGTATTTTCCTGGCATATTGGTATCTTTTTTCGTAGCCGATATGTTAGCAAAAAAAAAGAAATTCAGATCATTTGCAATCTCTGTTTGGTAACTTATTTAATTCTTATTTATTAAATTGTACACAGTATTTTCTTCATACACCGAAGGGGTCCATGGAAATAACATGTAAGTTCAGTTTAAAGGGCAAGTCAACTCCAAAATAACTTACTTTCAATAATGAGAAGCATGCAATATGATACAAATCATATAACCTGGGCAAAGGCATGGGGAAATCAAGTTATTGGGGATAAAAAGGGAAATTAATGGGATAAAAATATATAAAGCAATTGATAAATAGTGGAGCAATGACGTCACAAACTGATAACCAAATTGGCAATTTGTGTAGTGATTTTCTAAATTCCATAGTTTTTCATACTTTAAAAAAAATTCATAACTTCCTTATTAGTTATCCTGTTTCACTCAAATATTTTTTGCTCTGTTTCTCTTGTTTTTCTGCATCTATTAAAAGCAAATTATTTTTGGAGTGGACTTGGCCTTAAATCTATATGTACTACTCATATGCAACAGTTATATATTGATTTTACTTCCTGAAGGAAATGTCTATTCTTTGCATCGTGAAAACATATTACCGGTAAAGTAAAGGATTTTGATGTGAATGAAAAAAAACGTATCAGGACAATTACCCCCTGGACAATCACACCCTGGAAAATTACCCCCAAGGACAACCATCCCCCAAGGACAATTACCCCTCCCCCCTGAAATTTACCCTCTAAGACAATTACCCCCTCCCTGTTCATCAAAGGGGAAGTCTACCCTGATAATAAATTGGTTTTAATAAAAGCACTTTTTTGGGGGGTATTGTCCAAGGGTGTAATTTTCAGGTGGGGTAATTGTTCTCCGGAGATGGTTGTCCTTGGGGGGTAATTGTCCCACTGGTAATTGTCCTAGAACCAAAAAAAAATACATGAATTACATGTAAACCGTCACAGACTTTCTATTATCAGTGGAAAAAGTGTCAATTATGATTTATTTTATTATTCAGATGACAAAGTCTTTTCATGGGGTAAAGGGGCGAGAGGAAGAATAGGGCGCCCCCTTCAGGACACCAGTGTACCACGGCAGGTCCGTTTAGTTGACCAGGACATCAATGTACTATCTGTGTCATGCAGCCATAGCAACACCATTATTGCATCAAAATGTGAGTACCGGTAGATTTTTAGACACATTTTAATTTTTAGGAAGGTATTTACTTGCGTCCACATCAACACAGAAGTATTAAGCACTACCATAAATTATAGTTTAAAAGACAAGCCCATATAATACGACCAATCTGATGATTACCACAGAGAATATTTGATTACTCCTTTAGAATAATTACATGTGCCATCCAGAAAACTACTACCGAAACCATAGCCCCATAAGACAACTTATCCATGAAAAAAGAAACAAATACACACACAAAAAAACACTATACATGAATTACAGAGGTAAAAATGTTAGTACATACAATGAAACCTGTATATTAAAGCCCCACTGCACTACTTATAGCTACTTGCGCCCTCTATATAGCAAACAATGCCTAATCGGTGACCATTGGTCCCCCATGGTCCCCTTTTTCTTATGTTAATTGAGAGCTGATTTGATGAGATAACCACCTGTCAGTGACCATGCAGGGAGGTCTAGATCACTCAAGGGAGGCAGTAAAGCGGTCTTTACAGGCAGGTGGTCTGTTGAAACAAGTTTGTTTTATAAAATAATGTATTACATTGAAATTTCTATTCTAGGTAGCAAAACGAAAAATGTGGTCTTTATGAACAGGTAATCTTTCTATACATAATTTCATATCTGATTTATTTTTACCCCTTTTTTTCTTTGTATAACAGATGTGGAGAGCGATGCCTGAAAAGTCATAGAACCAGACTTAATTTCATGGAGGTGTGGACCCTATGCTGGTAATTCGTTTTGTAGTCGGTAACAACTAACAAGCACATGTTTTGTTTCAGAGAATACTCTCGGGAACCGGTTATTTAGTATACGTGTACCGGTATATTATATTTATTTTTTGTTACGACTATCAAATTTATGTTGACGTTGATATCAGAGTCACAATGATGAGACCGCCGACACCAGACCGTGAAAAAAACCACACCAACTATTATATCTTCATTATGATCCTGAATGGCCATTAGTTTGGAGTCAGTTTGGCAATGTGACTGAGTTGTTTGGCATAACGTGATAAACATAAACGCCTTCTTTTTTTTAACCTTATGGTCATATGACGTTACAATTCTTTGTATCAAAGCTCATGAATTCAGTATTAAACTTAAATGATTTACCTTGAATTGTTATCAACCTTTGTATTCAAATACACACATTTCCAGAGAAAGAAATTTCTTGAGAAAGAAGTTTTGGCTGAATATTTATTTATTAACCTGTATATATTCCTGTATACGAATTTGAAAAGCCTTTGTATTGAAAACATTGTATATTTGTCATAGAGTACCAGTACTATATGATTTCAGAATCATGTTTCACCATATTATGAGAATACATGCATGTCATATTATAGTCCTTGATTATATTGGCAGATACATGTATATATGATTTTGTATGCTTTTTGTACAAGGTGTACTTTACTGATCAAAATTATTATCTAGATTTACTCTGACTTTTGGATGAAAAGTGCTGAATTTTGTATTTACCTCACCTCATGAGGGTAAAAATCATATTGATTTTGACAACACCTTGATTTGTAATGGATTTCTAATAGGCGTACATAGAAAATGTACTGCACATATTCCCATGTATTACTTGTTTAGAGTGTAATATCATACACTCAGAAAAATAATATATGAAGAGAGTTAAGTGTAAATTGATAAGCTTTTATCAATCCATTCTGGATATACATGAGAATGTAAATTATGCATTTTAATTCAATTACTATTTTCCTGAATCACCACCTCCTATTGGAGATGAAGTGAAGATAAATTTAGTAGCAGTCAAGTTTTACTGCAGAGCTGCCAACCTTGTGCGACCAAAAAAAGGAACCATGATGGCAAAAAAAAAGGAATTTCAGGCAAAATAAAGGAATTCATTAAAACAAAACTTATAACCACGCACGCGACACACTTCCAATGCAGAAATGTCCATTCCTCATGCTGTTTTTTGCATATTAGGACCTATAGTTTATTTACAAGTAGGTATTTTTATTTTTTTTTTTGTATTATCGACATTTCATTTTTTTGTATGTTTTGTATGGTTCCAAGTATGTTTTAACCTTAGTTTTATATTGAATTTGTGATCAAATCAACATTTTAGGGCAGTTGATTGACGTGCGGTATGTAAAAAAATAATAATAAATTATTAAAAACTGTATTTTATGAAGAAAAAACGTACGACCGTAATTCGGAGTAAAAAACAGAATAATTCCGGGAAAAACGTAATGGTTGGCAGCTCGGAGTTTACCCAGCCCACTTTGTATCTTTACTTATCAGTGTTAAGGTGTAGTCAAGAATCTGGCCGGTTCTTTATGTTATATTCCCTACAATTGATTCAAGCCACTGAAGATGGCGTTATCAACGAACTCATTTATACGCTCACCAGCCCAGCCTAAGCATGCCGGGCGTTCTAATTCAAGGATCACGCCATCTTCAGCTGGCAGCAAGTAAGTGGGGGAGGTCGCTTTGCGTTGGTGTGGTGGAGATCAAAATTAAATAGACCAGATTCTTGACTCTATTAAGGGGGGTATATTTACATACATATTTTTATGAAACACCTTGAATTTTGACAATATAACATTGTATGTTTATTTAGATTGTTCTGTAGAATATGTAATTGATATTACATCATGATCTTATCATATGCATGTGTGCTTCCATTTTTTAAATGTTACTTAATTAGGCTTCCCAACAAGGTATTAAAACTGTACTTCTTTTGAATATTGTGATTATCATCAGAGATACATCTAAATGTAAACACTGTGATATTATTATATGCCTGTTAAAACTAAACATTTCTCCAATCAGTATACAAAGTGCAATGGAATTTTTAAAATGAAACTTTGTGGGGGAAAACAATTATGGACTGCAACATGTGCGATTTAGATATCTCTAGAAAGTCGAGTGGGACAGTATTTTGCATTATACTACCACTTACATGGTAGAATCACAATCAGCAAAACTAGATATGTAGTATTCCTGCCACTCAAATTCTATGGTATGTTCACTGCTTGTCCGACAGTCAAAAACGATTATGCGATTTGATTATCCATGCAAGTTTTAGTAGTGTTTTCTAGAATGAGACTGGGGGTCTTGAAAACTAGTGTCATGTGTTTTTACAAAAGACTTATATGAAAGGCTGAAAAATATTTTCCTTCTCATGCAATAATTTTTCTTTTACGTAACTTATTTTTGTATTCAACTTATTTTTGTATGTTTTTAATAAAAAATATATGATTGTCTTTAGTGAATGAGTAATGTCTTTTCAGTATCAGATACATTTGACAGTGAGAGAATCGATTTGCAGTTTCCCCAACAAAGTAGATGAATGTACGTATGATTCAAACTCAATTCCAAGAACGATTACAGAAAGAACTGAAACAAACTTGGTAATGTGCTTATTAAATCATTGACCTTGACAACGCTATTACTACATTTTCTATATCATGTTGCTTATCAACTCTATTTTTGTTTCCTAAACTTCAGCACCTCCTTCTTTCCCCTCCCTTTCTCTTTCTCCCTCTCCCTCTCTCTTTCTCTCTCTCACACACTCTTACCCTTTTTCTTTTCCCCTTTTCTTCTCCTATAACATTTCCATATTTACTTTATCATCTCTCTGTTTCTCTTCTTCCTCTCTCTCTCTCTCTCATATCACAGTCCTGCATGTTTTAACCTCTTAGCCTTACAAGTGTAACTCGTAATACAAACAAAAATTATGACAGCTACATGTTGTAAACAAAGGTTAAGAAATTCTTTCCTCTCTTTTACTTGAAGTGAATATCTTACAAAATGGAAAAGAAATTAATATATACATGTACAATGAACACAAGTATGTGTTATGCCTTCATTTTTTTAACTTACATAGTCCCTAGGTGAAATGAGATGCCGAGCTTTCATACAGGGGTACATGCTCTTTGGATTCAACCCTTCTTTTTTTAATAACAGACAAAAATGAAGTGATGTAAACAATCCTTGAACTTATCTGATTGATACAAGATAAGTAAATTAATTATTGGATTGTCCATTTGATCAAATTAAGAATTTAAACCTGTATATCATGCAGGTAAAGAAGAAAAACAAAAACAAAAGGACTTTACTTGTATCCATTAATTCAGGAGAAAATATCATTTGGCATAATAGCTAAGAATACAGATACCATGTATTTACTCTCTGTCTTTCATTGTAATAATTCTTCAATGATTTCCTGAATTATGTGTAAACTCATGAATTTGAAGAAAAAGAAGAACAAAAATTCTTGCTGTTATTTTTCATTATATGACATTTCATCCTCCAGATGTGATTTATCTATCACTGAATAACTCCACGTTCCAAGCTTCCTATCGTGTACTGTACTAGAATGATAAGATCCTATCTTGCAATTTCATTTGATTGCAATAAATGGAAAAAGAATGACAAAGCAGTAATTTATCTCCAAAATATTCAAAGCAAGAAATATTACATATTATAATTTATCTTCTCATTAAGATTTTATTTTGTTCAGACCTGTGAACCTTTTTTTTTTTCAGAGTCACATCATAGATACAGATAATCAAGATATAATTTAAAAATAAAAAAAGATTCTACTGTAGTTGCCCTTAACCTATCATAAAATGAATCAGGGTGAAATGATTTACTACTCACAATTTCTCAGCATAAACATTCTTGAAATAAAGTTTGATAAACCAAAAAAAAAAAATCATTTGTTGCCTCACAGTGATCACTGAAAATGGTAACATATTATCCCTAAAAGTTGATAACAAAAAAACAGATTCGGTCTAAATTTTTAAACTTCAAGTTCATATTGAAATCATTCCGAAAATTATGTTATTTGCATTTTTTTCTTTTTATGATGGCCATTCCATTCAGGTCAACATTAGTAAAAGTACTGACGAAATTAATTTGTCCCCCGTTTCACAACCTCATGTTTTTTCACAAAGTGGTGAACTTTATTTGGAACATTGTTGGATAGGGAACATAGAGGGACATGCCTAGCCACTCTAACTAAAATACCCTCCATTACTCTTCCAAAAAATTAAGCAACGTCTTTGTCCTATATCAATGATTCAATAAAAAAAATTAAAAAACCGAAATCAGCTTCCAATGCATGGGCTCTTCAAATCTTGTCACAATGCTGCTGGCAAATCCAAATAAACTTGTATCAAAACCAAGGCTTCTGTCATCCAGCAAGCACTGTAATTCATGATCATTGCTCTGCAATATCTCTTTGATGTCTACACCATTGTCGAAAACTACAGACTCCATGTCTGGGCAATATGGACTCCTCTCTCTCTAAAAAAATGCTTCCCACAAGTCTCTCGATCTCCTATGCTCCTGATGAGGTACATGATACAAAAACAATGCACTGTTGTGGATTTTGGAAGGCTTTCCACAGTCTTACAGTCTATTTCCTGTTGCTATGTTGGTGTACTTTGTCAGTGTACAGCGATGGGAGGATCCCATTTTGTGAAATCCCTCTGGCTCTGGCCTTCATCCATTGGTTCGTCCTCTTCCTCTTTCTCCTCTTCTACCTCCCCTCCCTCAGCTGCGAAGGAGACAAGATGAGATTTTTAAAAAATTAAAAGTCAAACTTAGGAAGCTATTCAAAGTCTTCAATCATCTTTAAATGTTTCTATAGACCATTTCTATAACACTTATTTAATTATTTGACAAAGGAAATCTGAATCTATATCTAAGTACAGTTAAACCTGTCTATTAAGGTCACCCAAGGGAAGCGGAAAAAGTGGCCACTGTAGACAGGTGGCCTCTCCAAACAGTTCAACAACTCAGAGGCAAAAGGCATGGAAACTTTACATAAGTGGCCTTTACAGAGAGGTGACCACTATTAAAGACAGGTTTGACTGTATTTTGATATCAAGCTAATGGTTGGAGGAAAATATCTGAACATAAAAAATGTGAATTACGGCAAGTGTTACACTTCTGCCAAGATGGCAACTGTAAACTAATAAGAGAGTAGATATATATTGTTATCAGTATAAATGATTCCAGTCCGCATGGATTTTCATTTTCATTAAATTTCATTTAATCAAACTTAATGCTTAATGTAAAGAAAATGTAAAATCGATAACCAGTAGCTTGTGTATGTTATCAATAAAAGTAATTGATACCACTATCAAAACATTCAACATTCACAACAGAGACTGGTCTCACCTTGTGCTTTTTTCTTGCCTGCAGTATCATCCTTGCCTGGGATCTGACCAGCCTGGAGAAGCTGCTTCAGTCTTTCCACCTCCTCAAAGCTTTCTGCCTTAGCAATGGCAGCCTAGGATGAACAGAAACATGGGAAAATAAGGACAAATATTTTTGTTTCCTTTTCTTCAAAAGATGATTACATGAAGCAATAAGCATCACTCTATTGGTAATTTTGTAGACTTTATAACTTTACAAATAAAACCTTGACTGGAGAGATATAGAATTTTCTTGCTCCTCTGTACTTTTGAGTACTGCATAAAGAAAATCAAATTTGCAGAGTACCAACTAGAAAATAATATATGCCAGCTTCTCATCACAAAAAGACATAGAATTACTAAAGCTGCAACTATTCAAATAACTCTTCCAGGGCCCGCTTTAAGAACTGCGAGTGATATGAATTAATTGCATTGTGAAATTGATCGCAACTACTAGGGCTGCGACAAGTAGTCGAATACTCGAATACTCGCACTGTTGACAGCTACTCGAGTACGATTTCTCGTACTCGAATACTCGGCCGCCATTTTTTTTTTTTTGCTAATTTTTCAGTGGTTTTACAACCATCTCTGTGTCTCAACATAATGCGAATAAAGAATACTATTTAAAGCTAACCTACCTTCCTAATTTGAAGGGAAGAGATTTAATAAAAAGTGTCGATTTATTACGCAGGAGATCTTTTCTGAGCAAGGTAGCTAGGCCTCCAAAGCGCTGACATAATTCCCTTCGGTAACAATGGCTGCGCGAGTCCAAAGCCGCATTGCGACATAATCCTTTTCTTCGGTAGCAATGGCTGCGCGAGTCCAAAGTCCGCTTTGCAACATAATCCTTTTCTTTGGTGACAATGTCTGCCCTAGTCCAAAGTCCGCATTACGACATAATCATTTTCTTCGGTAACAATGGCTGCACGAGTCCAAAGTCTGCATTGCGACATAATCCTTTTCTTCGGTGATTGACAGGGGCACGCAAGTCCAAAGTCCGCATTACGACATAATTCTTTTCTTCGGTGATTGACAGGGGCGCGCAAGTCCAAAGTCCGCATTCCGACATAATCCTTTTCTTCGGTGACATACTTTTTCTGTGGAAACACTCTGATAGATTCTAGATCTAGACTAGATCTAGACTAGATCTATTTGTATTATTTTTATCGGAGCGTCGGCTTGAAAAACTGTCGGGACTGTACCGACTCAGGCTTATTTGTGTGAGTAAAATCACCAAAATAAAGGCTAGCTAGGTATTAAGTTTTATTTTTAAATATTTAAAAAAAAAAAAAAAAACATGGCGTCCGAGTATTCGAGTATTCGCGGGCAAGACTGGGAGTGTACTCGAGTACCTCATTACACGGTTATGCACAGCCTTAGCAACTACTATCTATTATGGTAAGGTAAAAAGTTGCAATTACTCTTTTTGAAACAGGGCCCAAGCCTAACAAGAGCACAATATCTTTTAATAGGACAATATTCCTTTCAGAAAAACCATCCAGAAAGTACCATTTGCTGACTACCACGCTGAAAATGCATCAATTTCTAAATTATGCAAACATGGACAACCTTCTGCATTACAGCTTACAACTGTAGCCCTCTTGCAACAAGCCCAAAATGTTCTTTTACTCTTATTACTGAATATGATAATGGCAGGGTCGATGGACCTGTGCCAGCAAGCAATGCAATACAAGCCTCAAAAACACTTGTAACATTATTCTTATGGTCATACCTTGATGGCTGCAATGTCTTCTGGAGATGGACCAGTCTTCTGTTCAGTTGGCAGACCAGCACCAGGTACAAACCTGTAGAGTGATACAGGAAGAGACAAGAAGAGACAAATAGATTCTTAAATATGATGTTAGCTTCTAAACAAATTGCAGTCATGACTGCCTATCAGACAAAGTTAGCTGTATTCCAGCTGGTAGTAGTACCCATTACTAAATTCCTGACATCTAACAACCTATTATAATGATAACACAACGTCAACATAAATGCGCAGTTTGTGAACTTTGTGCAGAAACTTCTGCACCTTCTGCTCATGTTACATATACATCTTCATGACTATGAATCAAAACTGAATGGGCCAAACCGCAAAATATACTTTTCTTTTCTTATCCTTGGCAACGTCTTTCTTCGTTCAAGAGTCTGTTATGAGGGCTTTAGAAATACTTACGTTCTTGATCTCCTGCCCATTTCTTTAGCCAGCTTCTCTCCTTTCTTTCCCTTGAATAGCTGAGTTGCTGCTTCTCTTTCCTTCAAGACAAAATAAGATTTATACCATGGTTAAAAACAATACTTTATTAGGCAATCTCACTCATACTTTGCATAAATAGGTGGTTGTCAAATTCGCAACTTGTGAAATATCTTGGAAAGGTGCTATTTTCATTGCTTTTACTGCTTTAAATTATATGCAACGGTTCTAGGACAATTACCCCCTGGACAATTTAATTGATTCGCATGTACGCCATTGTTTTCCTCAAGTTCTTTCGACACCAGATTCTAAATCAATGACGCAGATGTTTTAGCCTTGTAGAAAATTATGGAGAGCTGAAATAGGACAATAATTTTTAGATTGTTTCTTTGTTAAGAAATGGAAACTGAAAACTACTGCTATTCAACTGAATTGAACTTTTACTGGCTAAGGGTTGCAATGTATTTGTATGTTTATGGCTAGAAAGCCATATGGAGTCGTTTGTCAAGTAAATTTATTCAAATTTATGGATGCTTCCTTCCCAGGTGTGTGGTGATGAAGCATTTCATTCATCTGCTATTATCCTTTGTACTACAATTGCCAGAATGCAAATTCCATAAATAAGTTGGTGCACTTCTGGGATGATCATGAAAGCTTCGCATAAATAAAAGATTTGGCAACTGCTATATTTTAGTATTTTTAAATAAATGAATTACAATTGTTCCCCTGTTATACATTTTCGCTAATTATGATTTTTACCTTAGAACTCAGCTGTGATTTTCCCTCATTGAAAAGTAAAGAATTTGTTATTGAATTAAACTAGATGGAACTTCAACTGCGCGCAGTCGAAAATGATGCCTCCGCCATAGAGCAATTTTACAAACCAAAATGGAAGCAATTTTTAAAATTCAAGTTTGATTGTAATCCATCTGTTGGTTCTAATGATAACGCGATCACGAGCTATTTTGAGATACATAATGAGCCCTGTGACCTTTGACCTCGTGATCCCCAAATCTAATCAGTTCATTGACTCTGCAAGATACATACATGACCCAAGTTTGGCGGTAATCCATCAATCGGTTCTTGAGATAATGTGATCACAAGCTATTTTGCATACATAATGAGCCCTGTGACCTTTGACCTTTGACCTCGTGACCCCAAATCTAATCAGTTCATTAACTCTGCAAGATACATACAGGACCCAAGTTTGGCGGTAATCCATCAATCGGTTCTTGAGATAACGATCACAAGCTATTTTTGCATACATAATGAGCCCTGTGACCTTTGACCTTTGACCTCGTGACCCCAAAATCTAATCAGTTCATTAGCTCTGCAAGATACATACATGACCCAAGTTTGGCGGTAATCCATCAATCGGTTCTTGAGATAACGCGATCACCAGCTATTTTTGCATACATAATGAGCCCTGTGACCTTTGACCTCGTGACCCCAAAATCTAATCAGTTCATTAGCTCTGCAAGATACATACATGACCCAAGTTTGGCGGTAATCCATCAATCGGTTCTTGAGATAACGCGATCACGAACTATTTTTGCATACATAATGGGCCCTGTGACCTTTGACCTTGGACCTCGTGACCCCAAAATCTAATCACTTCATTAGCTCTGCAAGATACATACATGACCCGAGTTTGGCGGTAATCCATCAATCGGTTCTTGAGATAACGCGATCACGAACTATTTTTGCATACATAATGGGCCCTGTGACCTTTGACCTTGGACCTCGTGACCCCAAAATCTAATCACTTCATTAGCTCTGCAAGATACATACATGACCCGAGTTTGGCGTTAATCCATCAATTGGTTCTTGAGATAACGCGATCACGAGACGGGGCGTGCGTGCGGGGCGTGCGTGCGTGCGTGCGTGCGTGCGTGCGTGCGTACGGACGGACGGACAACCAGAAAACATAATGCCTCCGGCTACGTTGTAGCGGAGGCATAAAAATCTTTCCAACTAAAGCTTGGTGCATGATACATGTACACCTTCGTCTGGTACGTCACATTTTCAAGAAAATGGCTGCGCCCATGTCATGCTAAAAGGCATTACATCATGCCAAGAATATCTTCATTTCTATATCTCTTGTACACTTTCGTAAGTAATATTGAACATCAATGGGAGGAATAAATCTCATTTGTCAGAATACCTACCCTTATTCTTTGGGGTGAGGTTTCCTTTAACTCTGGAAGCAAATGAAGTTGTAAGCAATTTATAAACAAGATAGTGGCTTTTGACTTAATGAAGAGTCCGAGAGCGAATGCCACGTAAATTGATGCTGACAAACCAATAGTTCATCCTTAGTATTCAAGAAACACTGGTTCAAAACAATTTGTTTCATCGGTTCCAAAACATCTTCAAGAAGGGGAGGGGATGGAATAAACACATTAATCAGGAACACTTGATCCATTGGAAAGGCATTTAACCAAAAGAAAATATACGGATGGGTTATGTGAGATCCCAAACGAAGGAAGTTTGCGACATGAAAATTCCTACCTTGAGTTTGATTTTCCTGAAATCCAGTATCCTGAGGCTAGGGACCTTGTGGACAACGTACAGCCTGTATTGTTTTTTACCCATCACTGGGTTCCTTAAAAGACTGACAGGATTGAAGAAAAAAGTATTACGAATTGTGAGACGAGTGAAGACCAGTCAATCCTATGTCCCATGGCAAATTGTTGACAAGTATGCAAAGTGGGAATGACCCATTTAATTTTTGATTACTTGTATCTAATAACTCAATCACAATGAGACCCACACCAGGCCGACATTAGAACATACCAAAATTACATTACCCCCATGGCCGAGGATCAAGTCATCTTGGATTTGGTCTGGAGGTGTGACTAAGGGTTTTTTGCACATATTTGGCTTTTAAATTAAAGAAATTTAAAAAACTGACTTCGCCAATAATTAAACCCAACAAAACAAAAATAAAATTTAGGGAGCTTAAAAAATGAAGAATGATTTTCAAATCACTTGAGTTTTCTTTTTCTTCAATATATATATTTCTATGATACTACTTGAAGATGTGCACAAGTTCAAAAACAAGATAACGTCCTTCATTATCTTTCCCTATCAACTCTTCAATTTTATTTATTTTACCCATACATATATATATATATATATATATATATATATATATAAGAAAATGTAATAAAATGCCTAAATGAATTTATTTCAAACAAGTTTCCTACCTAAAAATTCAATTTTACTTACCTAAGTGATGTCAAAGTAGTGATGGTTGAAAGATTGTCCAAATCTCCCTATGAAAAACGAAGACAAATTTCCTTTTTAAAGAATGATGCATTTTAATGAACATTACAGAGGAATTCAAACATTGATGAAACTATTCTCAAACATTTGATTCACCTAAATAACATTTTGATCCCACAAGTGAACTATCTATTACAATAACAAGGAATAACATTTTACTATACAGCTAAATACTTCAACCAATTAAATACCTACATTTACAAATAATGAATCAGTAAGTCAGTATTAATGGTTTTAATTTCATAACAAGAGTAGGACTCAAAATTATATCTTTGAAAGTTTGTATAAAAAGCTCTCATGAAAATAACTTACCAATTCGGCAATACTGTTGTTTGTGAGGATGATTGATTCTAGTTTGGGAAGATTTTCTTGAAGATTCTCTCCAATACGGCTGTAAACACACAAACAAAATAACCAAGTCTTAAAGTAATTTGTTACATTACCATCCAGTGTGAATTACAATTCTTTCCATGATTGACTATCACTAACAAAATTCATTAAATATACAGTATATGTTGTACTTGTGAAATTACTGTGAAGCAAGATTGTTAATGTAAATATGAACAATTATCCTCTAATGGACATAATAAATAAATGAAAGGAAATGAAATAAAGTGAAAATCACAAGGAAACATCATAATCTTAAAACTCAAGTTTTCATGTTAAACAAAAAAAAATGCACTGACATATTTTGTATTCTCTCATGAATCTAAACTGAGGTGTTTTACTTAAAAGCCGTGTCCATCTCCAGCCCAACTCTGACAAAATCATCAAAAACGGAAACATCCTTTGCCCAGACATTAACCTACATTTGCCAAACTCAACCCAGGTGAAGTAATATGGGTACCAATAGGAATTAAATCGTAGAAGTTTAAGTGCCTTCATTAGGGCAGCAAGGCTGAGTTGAGGTACATAATCCAGAGCTCTTCGGAAGCACATGGAGACATTTATAAATATGTGATATTTGCTATACAGAGAACCAAATATTATTATTTCCGTGCTATGGACATCTAATCGAGGAGGCGCAATGGCTCAGTGGTGGAGCAGTGGTCTCGTAACCAAGAGGTCCCGGGTTTGAAACCAACCAAGTCAATTTTTTGTGCAATTTTGGTAGGGCATTAATCCTCATTACCAATTCCCACAGAGAGGACGTCCCTTGGTTGCCTACTTACAAGCATAAACATGCTTTCTCAGCAGTCAGGTAAAACAATCATCAACCATCAATCTTCCACAAAAACTTGAATGTTATCACTTGTGTAACAGGGGTCACCCACTCCATTTCTTACCATATTCTGTTGTTGTTGAGCATGAGCGTTTTCATTCTTTTGAGGAGGGGGAATCCATCCAGCTTACGCAGCTCATTGTCGGACAGATCAATGGTGTCAAACTGATCCTAGAAAATTAACATTAGGGATCAAAGTTTAATAATGAAACAGGCAAGATGATGTATGGAAAACATGAATCTTCCTTTCATAAACAATGGCAAATAATTCATCTCAGGAAAATTATAAAGTTTTAAACTTATCTACATTCTACATTCTGTTATTTTAGTATCGTTGAGCAACATTCCAACACTCTTTCATGCAGTCTCTGAAATCTGTGAGGTTCAAATTGACTGCAAAATTACAATGAAAATAAAATAAATTAATTAATTAATAAAAATGCACAGTGCACACAAACAACGATGTAAAAGTATTACCATTGTTGCACCAAGGTTCTCAATGACTGGAATCTTGTAACCTGTATTGGAATAAGAGCACACACAAAAATGTTAAATTTTTGATCAGAATTAAAAGAAGGAAGATGACATGTGAAAAGATGATGACTATCCATACAGATTACAATGTTTTTGATAAATTTACCCTTTGACTGACATCTACATCACTCGAGCCTATCCTATACACTGTACTCTTCATGGCCTACAAGTGTACAGGTAGACAGGAAATGCCAATGGACGAAAACAACAAAAGTTTAAGGGCGAGTTAACAATTTCAAAATTAGAAACATTTCATTTTTTAATATAAGAAAATGCTCTTGAAATAAGATGTTCAATGTGGCTATACTGTATTCAAACTATGAGCTTCAAATATTCATTCTACAAAGAGACAATCGCATTTTAAATACAATCTCATTGAACAGTAAAATGTCCTGTTGAGTAGACTTGATGTAGTGAACACAGGCATGTTCACTCGCATAGAATAGAGCACGCACAGAGCCTAAGCCCGGCTTGGATTCCGTGCGAGCCCTAAACGCAGGGTTTTACATTATCCTTTATATTCTTCAATTTCATGCTTATTACTTGTACTCCTCAACCGTTGACCTATAGAATGCCATGTTTGTATTTAGGTTCCTTTTCAGGTGATTGGTACACTTTAAGACCCATGAGTAGGGTGTCTAAACGATTTTTCACTTTTCCCTTTTGGATCGATTTTCACAATTATGGTTGGAACCGTTGGATAATTGAAAAAAAATCATTTACTCAGAATAATACATTCCAAGATTCACCGATGTTTTTAATATTTCTATCAAAAGATACAGCCCCCGCCCCAAATCTATGCAATATTCATACTATTTTTGTCATAATCAACGAAAAAGACGTACACGCAGAGTGATTTTGTTTTGCTAATTATAGCTAAACAGCTGCATCGCGCGATATGCAAGCATACGCGTGTTGCTTAGCTACATGCGCAGCTTGAGCGGATCACAAGCCCCACCACCGTTTTAGTCCGTGTGCGGGTCAGTTCGCTAATTCACAAACACACCTGCGCGGTCTGAATGCATATGATATGCATGTGCAAATTTTACGTGCTGTCACCATGGCTTCGGGCTGAGCGGAGCTCACACCTCCCTACTTAGCTGATCCGAAAAATGGGGGAAAGGGTATTTTCAAACTGTAGTTGTTTGTGATCCCCGAGGGCTGGCGAAATAATAAGCGCATAAATATATTCCTTACCACTGGGACTACTTATCGCTCAGGGCATCATATTCCACAAAAAAATGTTTAAATCGCTGTTTTGACCAAGATATTTTTTAGAATTTCGAGATGACGCTCCTTTAGAAATACGGGGATTAACCTGCTCTTTCATATGACACCTCATTTATTGAGTATCACCTTCAGAATCACGAGCAATAAAGGTTTGAATCTCGATTTGGTAATAAAAACATTGACCAATTTTGCATGATCGCGCAATGCACGTGGGCTGCATAGGGATGCGTGCAATCTCTATGGGAAGGATTTTAGCACATCGGGTGCGCGATCAGACACCCTACATGTACCATGAGCTGCCTTATTGAAAAATGTATCATCTGAAAATACTGAATAAATTAAGGAAAAGTTGTCTGCATACAGCTTCAATTGTGCCATTTGATTCAGTCTGGAATTGCTTATCCTTAGCCTTAGGATAAAAATCAGCTTCATTTTTACTTATTTCTTACATTTATCGTCCATCTTCTTCTGTGTTCTTTTCTTTTTCTTCTTTCATCTTTTTATGATTTTATCCTCCTCTTTACATTCAGCTGTTCACATCTCTCTATTTTAAAGTCTTAGGGCTTTAGGCTTAATCTTCTTTTACTTTTTACTTCATAATTTTGTTTTTACTTCAGATCCTGCCTTTTGTCTAGACCCTAGTTTTGAATTTGTTCATGTTTTAACTCAAACTAAGTTAAAGTTTAGCCTCCATTTTTAACTGGTTAGCCACTTTCATGACAGTCAAACTCACAGTTAGAAACAAACAACAGAACAAAATCACATTCACACATCATCACATGTTCAACAAAAATTAGTTCTCACATTCACACATTTACAAACTAAAAATTGTAAAAACTTTTACAAATACAAACATGACCAACATAAACAGAACGAGCATGCACTTCAGCTGATCCTTTACTACCGTAGTAGCCTAAAAGTAAAACTGTAAAATATATCGTAAAATGCTAACCTAGACCTAAACTGACTTAAATTTTTGGCTCAAGTGAACGTGAGTGAGCTCTGCAAGACAGGTGGAACTGCACAGCCACTGCTGTCCAACTCCAAGCTCCGTGGGCATGGCCATGGACCATGGTGAGCTGGCGCAGCGCGCAGCTGCCGAATTCCGAAGTAGTTCACCACCGAACAGCTACGTCGCTTTTTCGCCGGAACGGCCGGGTAGGTGACGGTGAATCTATGGCGCGAATCCTCTCACAGGACTCAATAGCTCGTCAACGACAATTCTGAACGGCAGTTTATAATCATCTTTTTTACTCACCTCGGAGATCAATTTCTCTGTCTCTCACAGGATTCAGGTACTGTGCTGCCTGATCTATCAATTCTGGTGTTAACTTCACCATCTTCCTGGTTTGTTTTGCTTCTTACAGAACACAGTAATTACCAATGAAAATGACACAAAAACACGTTTCAAAGACGCTGCATTACACGAACTTCAGGAAGTGCTTTTACACAATTAATCGTTCATTGAGCCAACGGTCAAAATGGAAATCCCGCGCCGTAAAACATAAGAAAACTATTATGAAAACGAATTAACTGTGTCGTTAGTTGTTCGACCGTTTTCATTCTTTGAAGTAGAATTTCTCTCTATTTATCGGGTAATTGAGAATTAATTGTTACATAAAGAAGGAAAACAGATGATAAAAAGTAGAAAGTTGATTATGAGCGCCTTACATAGTATAAGGGTTTACAATGTACATGTAGTTAGACATTTTATAAAAGATGCAGTGACTTTGGAAAAGGCTAGCAGCAGCCAAGGTTTTGGTTCAAGAGTCTTATACTTTTATATAGAATAAAGCTATTATTATTGTTGTGTTAACTTAAACTATCCTGTTTGAAGTCTTGTTCTTGGTCAGGTGTATTCTCCCCTTTCATTTGGCGTAATCGGCAGGATTAGATGTTACCAGGCAAGGAAGATTTTTATGGATTGTTTATGGTTGACAGTGTTCACTTTCTCCATTGGATTGTGTATTTACACTGATACACTGGGATTGTGTATTGTTTGTGTATGTGTAGCTCCACATAGCTACCCTCCAGCTCAGGTCAGTTTTGTGTCTGTGTCTGCTCACAGGTAGGCCCAATATTGCTCTGTTGGTATGTTTTGTCATATTAAGACTGGAATTTGAGAAAGTCTTCGTGAAAACATTTGTATGTGCTAATGCTATAGACCTTAGCCTTGTCTAACAAAGTTACTTGGTTTGTTTGGACTGTAGAGGTCTAGATCTAGTCTACATTGGAGTAGACCTAGATCTAGATTGGATTGGATAAATTGGATTAAAAGTTAACAAGTAGTCTATAGCTAGGTCCCAATTTAGCATTATATAGCAACTAAAACTTTAAAACTTAATCTACAAGTTAGAGACTAGGATAAGGGAATCACAGCAACAACAAGAACAAATTAAAAAAAAAATAAAATAAAATGAAATAAAATACCTAGATACCAGTACATTTTTAGACAGATAAAATAAAGTTAGAAGGATCCTATATAGTCTACATACTTTAAGTAATAAAGTTGCCCAAACGAAAGTCAATGAAATACATGTATTGACTAAATGTGAAATAATCATAGATTTAATCATACCGGTAATCATTATACAAAAAAACACAACAAATTTAATTCAATTTTGGATTAAGGGTAGAGCTACGTTTCCGCAATGGATCGAAGTACATACCTGAGTCACTTCACTGCTGAATACATTGGCAGGTTGTGCGAGTTGAATCACATTGACGTGAATAAAGTTAAAATAAAGAAGAAAGAATCATCTGCTTAAGTCAGTTACCACAGATGATTGAAGAGACTACTCCATCTACTGCTCAGCCCAGTCAGTCGGGTATGAGTGCGGAGGATTTGGCTCGCTTGATGAAGGAGATGGAGATTTCTCGTTGCCAAGAGACCAAGCAGCTATGTGAGTCTCTGATGAAGATGAATGTCGGTCCACAGCCTAGGGTAGAGCATAAGTTACCCGGGCTCCATAGACTTACCGGAGATGATGATATCTCTTGTTATCTCAGCACATTTGAACGTATGGCTACAGCGGAAGAGAGGCCTAAACATGAATGGGCTAAATTGCTGGAACCATATTTGACAGGAAGGCCCAACAGGCTTTTCATTCTTTGAGTAATGCAGAAAAGCAAAACTATGATGCTGTTGTACAGGTTATCCTCCGTAGGTATCAGCTTACCCCAGAAGCCTATAGGGTTAAATTCAAAACTGATACTAAGCAGAGTGAGGAAACCTTTGAAGAATTTGCGAACAGACTACAGGACAACTTCTACAAGTGGGTAGAAGCAACACCCTCTAGCATCGAAATCCCTGATGTGAAGCGATGCTTTGATCTGGTCATGGTCGATCAGTTCCTGAGTACTGTGGTTGATGAGACACTACGACTGAAACTTAGGGAGCGCAACGAACGCTCACTCATTGCCGTAGCCTGCACAGCGGATGAGTTGCTCCTCCATAGGCGTGCTAATTCGGTGGCTCGCAGAGACGAAACAAATTTCAGAAAGAACCAGGGTCAAGGTGGTATGGCTGATAGACGTCCAAATCCTAGGCCTACTGGTTATTTCCAAGGTCAAACTGCCTCGAATCCTAACCGCAGAGGGCGTTTAATCAGAATTGCTACCGCTGTGGACAACTAGGGCATAGGATGGTAGATTGCCCCATGCCACCTACCCTGCAAAGTCACCATTTACCCAACAGAATAGTGCCTCCAACACACCAACACCCACATCAACCACAACACAACATATTACAGACACAGGGAAAGTCAATTTCATAGCCCCAGTACATAAGGAGATTCCTCAAATGCTCGATGTTCCAGAGCAGGGACTACTACCCATGATGGAACTTGTTCTGAAAGGGAACTGATTTAACCGAAGCATGTGTAAAGACGTATGGGCTGGTGGACTCTGGGTCTACAGTGTCTCTCCTCCCGACAGACCTCTGTGAAAAGTTGTCTTTACCAGTTACCCCTTGTAGTGAGGAACCACTTTGAAGATATTAGGCGAAATTACCGTAGTTCCACATGGTGTGACAAGGGCGGAAGTAGAGTTTGGAGTCAGTACCATACAAGTCAATTTTCAGGTAGTTCAGACCTTGCCAGCTCCAGTTCTCTTGGGAGCAGATTTTGCTCATGCAGTAAAATTGGTGTTGGATTTCGGTGAAGGGTGCTTCGGCACCAGCTTTGGGGTTGAAAAACCTGTTAAGTTTCCTATGTTGGGAATTCAGTCAGGAGAGCCAGAATACCCAGACTATGAACTGGACATGGAGGGCAGAGATACTATTGCTGTGCCTTCTGGAACCAAGTTAGATGTTTCCTCCACCGAACAGGCAGAACTTGAGACTCTGTTGGATGAGTTCCAGGATGTTCTTTGTGACGTCCCAGGTTTCACAGATGTGGATTCTCATCGCATCGATGTGGGCGATGCCGCTCCATCCCGTTCGCACCCCTATAGAATGGGTCCTGAGCGAAAGAGAGCCATGGATGAAGAAATATCAAAACTCTTGGAAAGTGGGAAAATAGAGCCCTCGTCATCCCCGTGGGCCTCCCTGTTGTCATGGTGCCTAAGAAAGGAGGCACTTATCGCATGTGTATAGACTACCGAAAGTTGAACTCGGTAACAAAGATTGATGCTTATCCAATGCCGTCAGTAGATGACATTCTCCAGTCATTGCATGGAGCTCAGGTGTTCTCTTCTTTGGACCTTAAAAGTGGTTATTGGCAGATGGGAGTAGCTCCAGAAGATCGTGAGAAGACTGCGTTTGTGTGCGAACAAGGTCTGTTTCAGTTCAACGTACTTCCTTTTGGGGTTGTCAATGGGCCAGCGAGCTTCCAAAGATTGATGCATACTGTACTTGGTGATCTCGTTGGAAGGTGTTGCTATGTCTACTTGGACGATATTGTCTGTTTTTCTGGTAGCACACAGGACCACTACAAAGACTTGAGGAAGTCTTGGGTAGGTTAAGAACTGCGGGGCTTACTGTGAATGTTGAGAAATGCCAGTTCTTACATAGGGAGATGAGGTATCTTGGCCATTTCATTGGGGCTGATGGCTTGAAGCCCGACCCAGACAAGGTGTCTGCCATCAGAGAGTATCCCGTGCCTACCTCTGTCAAGGAACTAGAGAGATTTCTGGGAATGATTGGATGGTATCAGAAGTTTGTACCAGGATTTGCAGATAAGGCTGTCCCACTGTATGCCTTGAAGAAAAAGGATGCCAAGTGGAAGTGGACAGAAGAGTGTTCCATTGTGTTTGACAGCCTGAAGGAGGCTCTTATGTCTGAACCAGTGTTAGGTTACCCAAACCGGGCTTTGCCATTTGTTGTACACACAGACGCTAGTAATGTAGGTTTAGGGGCTATTCTAACACAGAAACAAGACTCCCAGACTAAAACCATAGCATATGCGAGCCGGACCCTGTCAAGTGCGGAACGGAACTACAGTACTACCGAGAAGGAGTGCCTTGCCATCATCTGGGCCTTGGAAAAGTGGAGACCGTACTTGGAAGGCAGACCTTGTAAAGTAGTGACAGACCATCAGGCCCTGTGTTGGCTCTTCCGGAAGAGGAAGCAAGGGGGCAGACTTGCTCGTTGGGTATTACGCTTACAGGACTTCAACTTTCAAGTGGTGTATCGTCCTGGATCCCAACACCATGTCCCAGATGCCCTATCCAGATGTGGTGGAGAATCTGCATTGGTGGCAGCTGTTGAGGAAATCCATGCAAACCCACGCAGTGACGATGAGGAGAAGTGTGCTGACCCTAACTGCAGTCAACCAGAAGATGACTTAGTAGACTGGGTGTACTGTGATCGATGTAAACGTTGGTACCATCAAAGCTGTGTTGGTATCACTCAGGAGGAGGCTGAGATGATAGATATCTACATCTGTCCGTCCTGCCAACCAGATGAAACTCCGGGACCTGAGGATTTGGACTGTCCCATTCCGATTTCAGGACTCGATGCAAAGTTGTTCCGCGAAGCCCAGCGACGTGACAGTCAACTTCTTCCGATTATCCAGGCGTTGGAGAAGGGTAATGCCAACTACCCAGCTGCTGGTCCATATGAACTTAAGAACGAGCTATTGTGGCGAAGGGATGGCTGTTTGGTTGTTCCTGGTGAGTTACAGAAAGTCGTCATGATGGAGTGCCACATGAAACCCATAGCAGGCCACCTAGGGCGAAGGAAAACTCTTGCTCGCTTGAAGTATTCAAGATTATGTTGGAGAGGAATGTCGCAAAGTGTTCGCAGTTTTGTCAGAGCATGCAAGGTCTGCGAAGAAACGAAGCCGGTATACCAGAAGAAACCGGGGAAAATGCTGTCAACATCATCGTCTCATCCATGGGAAATAGTTGGAGTGGACTTGATGGGACCCTTTCCCAAGAGTTATGGGGTCATGAATATATCCTCGTGGCAGTCGACCACTATACGAAGTTCACCGAAGTGATACCACTTGAATCGTCCAGCAGCCAGAGGGTATCATGTGCGCTAGTCCGCCAAGTGTTCTGCCGCTATGGACCCCCCAAGAAACTTCTATCTGACAATGGGCCCCAGTTTCGGGCAAAGGCGTTAGCAGCAGTTTGTAAGGAGTGGGGATAGAACAAGTCTTCATTACCCCTTACCACCCTCAGACCAACTGGGTGGAGAGAGTCAACAGAAATCTGAAGGCCATGCTTCAGTCCTACGTGTCAGGGGACCATCGCTCATGGGATGTACACTTGGCAGAATTCGGCTTCGCATTGAACACTTCTACTCATGACACTCTGGGAACAGAACCAGCACTCCTCATGTTTGGGAGGCGACTAAACACTCCTCTCAGCAACAGACTTGCGACTAACGTTTCTGATGGTGTAAGTCAACCCAGTGTGGAAGACATCACCTTGCGTAGCAGACTAGCGAAGGATAAGGCCAAGCGACACTATGACAAACGGAGACGCGAGGTTCAGATGAAGGAGGAAATCATGTGCGAATCAAAACCTTTCCCATATCAAATGCAAAGAAGTGCTTCATGGCAAAACTCGCTCCCCGCTGGTCAGAGATGTATGTTGTGACCAAACAACTGACCCCGGTAAACTTTGAAGTCGTGAATGAAAAGAACAGAAACATAGTTCGCATTGTCCATGTGGACCAGCTCAAACTGTGCCAATGACTCTAATGAACACATGTACAACATTTGGAGAGAGACTTGTGAAGTTTATGAGACATTGAGTATTTACATGTATTTAATGTAAACTGTTGAACTTACTGTCGTTTAAGTCTATGATTGAATACTTCCTGAACACTCAGTGACAAAAAAGCGAAACAACTCACAAACAGATAAATTTACATCCATAACTGTGTTGACCGTATGATTAAATAAGAACAAACATAAATAAATACTGCGCTTTTCATTATATATGGTATGATTACATTGTCTCAGGTCAAAATTCACCTGCTAGCATCTTGAGAGTTTATTTCAAGACAGTCATATATGTTTAATACTTGTTATACCAAAGCTTCATGATAACAAATGTGGATGAAAAATTGACAGGGTGGTGTTGCATTTATACTTAACCAAATATGTAAGTGTTGACGGTAGTTGATATTCTGTTTTGGCCCTTGCCTGTGTTTCCAGGTCGTGTTAGTGCTCAGTGTTTGTTTTGTCATCCTCCAGCTGTGCTGGGATGTTTCAAGATGTTATTTCCTTGAAGGTGTAAATAGGCATAATAGTGGACAATATGGTAGGGTCTGTGAAGGTAGCGTTTTGTGCTACAAGTGTTTAAACTGTATTATTTTTAAGAGGAATTAAGATGCATCTGCTTGCATACCTGTTTTAGATTTCCATGTAAGTGGAGTTTGTTTGCATGTTTTATTGTTTACTGCAATACGTCATTTGACCATAGGACGCATCTGACGTAATGATGATTTTATGTTAATCAGTAGCCTGTCAACGAGAGCTTTATGCTAGAAATGGAATTTAGAAAGAAAGAAATATTTAAAAAAAACCCATAGGGTTATTTTGGTGGGGGAGAGTATAAGGGTTTACAATGTACATGTAGTTAGACATTTTATAAAAGATGCAGTGACTTTGGAAAAGGCTAGCAGCAGCCAAGGTTTTGGTTCAAGAGTCTTATACTTTTATATAGAATAAAGCTATTATTATTGTTGTGTTAACTTAAACTATCCTGTTTGAAGTCTTGTTCTTGGTCAGGTGTATTCTCCCCTTTCAATAGAATGACTTCAGTCATCAAATTCCCATGTTTACCCGTTAATTCAACTCAGTACCCGCATACCTTACCCGCCCCTCTCCAAATCTTTTTCTTCAGGGGACGCCCGCCCGCCCCTCGATTAAATGGCCACTATCATACGTATAGTATGGTGGCTTGAATCATTCCCTTTACATATTTTTTCTGACCTCCAAAATCCTGGTGCTGCCCCCAACTGTAAAGTTTTTAAGGCAACGCAAACAATAGTGAAAATACCCGTGTCAGATTCTGTTCTACATTATTAGTTCATAATGGCGATACTAAGAGTCAAAAGTTTGATCTCCTCCTCACTTTAAAATGCTAATTATCATTCTTCATCATGTATCTCACTTTCGTTTCCTATAACCTAGTGTGTACTTTCTTATTTCTTACTTACGTAGTGTCTTGACACTTGACCAACCCTAAAGGTTGCTGGCGGGCACCCGGCCTAGAACCAACCCCTAGCTTGAACCCTTCAATAATTGTCTTTATGGGCAATAAGTGTCACAATATATAGCCCCGTCATTGTAGTACCAAAAGCACAATAATGGTGACATTCGAAGTTCGCGACAAAATATGCGACTTGTTGCATATTGAGTCTCGAATTTCGTTGTGGATTATTGGCGACATAATATTCGACTTCTTGCATATTTCGTCGCGAATTTCGTCGCGGATGTTGTTCTTGCTTTAGTGGTATTCTTTTTCTCTATCTCTCCTGTTTTTCTCTCTCTCTCTCTTTACATATCTCACTTCCTTCTCTCTCTCTATTTCTTAGTTTCTCTCCATTTCTTTGTTTCTCTCTCTCTCTCTCCTCTCTTTCTCTCTCTCTCTCTCATTTTATCTCCCTTTCTTTGTCTCTCTCTCTCTCTCTATCTCTCTCTCACGCACTCCCCCTCCCCTCTCCCCCCTCTCTCTCTCTCTCTCTATATATATATATATATTTATCGCCCTCTCCCTCCTTGACTCAAGGAGTAAGGTGTAATACCATAATACTATTTGCTATTTTACTACAGCCAAGCTTTATGAAGGCTGAGTTTCAAATCTGGTCAGTATATATTAATTCAGAAACATAAGGGAAAGCTCACATACCAGATACACTGAACGTTCTAAACACGATTGTTTCATGGTGAAAGAATTATGTTTGTGAAAATGGTAAGTGTTTATAGCCCCTAGCTCTAAAGTGTTGGTTGCCCCACAAATTAAATTTAAATTGTTTAATCATGTGAAACACACAATGTACAACACACAACCTACAACCTACATTCTTTAACCAGTATTCCTCTTCAAACACATTTATTTTGAAAATCAGAGGTGTGTTTTAAATTACATCCTCTTTTACATAATTAGACAATTTATGTGAAATTTTGCCATAACATTTTTGGCAAATTTGGGGCTCTATTGGTACATTAATGATGACGAATAATTTAAATTCGGGAGCATGTGAGATGGCCATCTCGGGCTAAATTTCATTTGGTATATATGCCTACCCCATCACCCTCTCCAATTTTTAGGAGAAAATGTACATGGCTGATAAAGATATTTTAATTATCATTACTTTTATTTTTATTTTTTTAGCGATCTACCATTTTGAATTGGGGCTTGTGTTGTGATTGGTTTTAGGTTATGCTATTGATCTCGTGGATTTAGGGTTCGCTTGTTAATTCATTTTTAGGTAGCTTTGACAGCTTTGAAAATAATAATTGCAGTTTGTATATGTTTTTAAATCGCAATGTAAATATGAATATGAAATAATTAATTCAAAACGATTAATAAAAACAATGTGAATACCAACTTTCCACTCCAGCATTTACTTTATTAATAAGCTTGTTTTATAATTTCTTGTTGTGCACGATAATACAATGATAGTTACAGTAATGTTCTGATTTTTCATGCTTTGTATCAGCAGTATCAGAAATTAACTGAGCAATCCAGCATTGAAACGGGCTACAATACAAAATGAAAATTGAAACCCAAGCTTATATTCGTAATTACTCAATAATCCTGAATTATTTTTATCATTAATGTATACATCACTGAAAAGATTCCTTTCTATATCATATGAAATAAAGAATATGATCATTAAGTCACTTATGACTAATTTAAGACAGTCTGAAGTGGCCTGACAGAAAAACAAAACGAGTCGATGATAGTTGTTTTAAAAGACAAATGATTTGGTAATATTAATCCTCGGAACTCACCATGTAAAGCCTGATATTTTCTTCTTACATTATAATGATTTTACGGCTAGCCTAAATACCTACCTTTCACACAGTTACTTAAAAAATGATTTCTCCTGTGATTATTTATTTCGTCATATGTAATTTGTCTGCGTACATTTTGCACCTATATTTTTTTTTGTCTTGCATTTGTATTTCTAATTGTCCATTCCTGTCATGTTTATTGAATAAGATTTCTTCATTAATTCGTGTAACTTAATCATGTATAGGAATTAGAGACAATTAACCTTGAGCGCTGTATAAAGGTAAATTATATATTTAGTTATTAGCTTGTCTGTTATGTGAACATTACCCAATAGTAATATTCAGGATTATTGAGTAATTCAACAATAAACTTGGGTCTCCCTTTTTTTTAGGGACACCATGAACAATGAAGTTTATGCTTTAACAAAATCGGTAACGAATACAACTAAAAATATCTACAATAAAGTACACTTTTTTGAGTAAAATAGGAGCGATCAATTTCGACTAAGATACTTTAAATTAAGAAGCACATAAAACTATACAGACAGTATATTCCTGGAATAACAACGTAAGCTCAAGCACTGCATGTATTTGTCATTACTTGACAAAGGTTTAGAGCCCAAGTCCGCTCCAATTTTCAAAAATTACAGCATGTTAATTGTAAATAAATCAAAGGTTAAAACTGCCAAATATCACAGGCGTAATTCAATCAAGTGATTTTTAAGAGCAATTTTTGTTTCGGTTATTTCGAGCAAAACATTTAAATTGCCGCACGGATGTGACGTATGCTCCTCACAACATTAGGCTATTTTCGTAATGTAACCCAATTTAATGCATACGTCTTTGTGAAGTGCCTCGATACAAACAATCTCATTCACCTGATAAGAAATAATAGTATTTCAATAGACAATAAAATCCGAACTGCAACATTAGTCGTTGCCAGGTTGGAAAAACATCATGGATTGCCCTACCTAGCAACACTTAATATATGCAGTTTGCATTCTGACTGTTGAAATACTGTTATTCTAATCAGGTGAATGAAATAGTTTGTATCAAGGCAGTGGCGTAATGAGCAAAAATATATTTAGTTATTAGCTTGTCTGTTATGTGAACATTACCCAATAGTAATATTCAGGATTATTGAGTAATTCAACAATAAACTTGGGTCTCCCTTTTTTTTAGGGACACCATGAACAATGAAGTTTATGCTTTAACAAAATCGGTAACGAATACAACTAAAAATATCTACAATAAAGTACACTTTTTTGAGTAAAATAGGAGCGATCAATTTCGACTAAGATACTTTAAATTAAGAAGCACATAAAACTATACAGACAGTATATTCCTGGAATAACAACGTAAGCTCAAGCACTGCATGTATTTGTCATTACTTGACAAAGGTTTAGAGCCCAAGTCCGCTCCAATTTTCAAAAATTACAGCATGTTAATTGTAAATAAATCAAAGGTTAAAACTGCCAAATATCACAGGCGTAATTCAATCAAGTGATTTTTAAGAGCAATTTTGTTTCGGTTATTTCGAGCAAAACATTTAAATTGCCGCACGGATGTGACGTATGCTCCTCACAACATTAGGCTATTTTCGTAATGTAACCCAATTTAATGCATACGTCTTTGTGAAGTGCCTCGATACAAACAATCTCATTCACCTGATAAGAAATAATAGTATTTCAATAGACAATAAAATCCGAACTGCAACATTAGTCGTTGCCAGGTTGGAAAAACATCATGGATTGCCCTACCTAGCAACACTTAATATATGCAGTTTGCATTCTGACTGTTGAAATACTGTTATTCTAATCAGGTGAATGAAATAGTTTGTATCAAGGCAGTGGCGTAATGAGCAAAAAATATATTTAGTTATTAGCTTGTCTGTTATGTGAACATTACCCAATAGTAATATTCAGGATTATTGAGTAATTCAACAATAAACTTGGGTCTCCCTTTTTTTTAGGGACACCATGAACAATGAAGTTTATGCTTTAACAAAATCGGTAACGAATACAACTAAAAATATCTACAATAAAGTACACTTTTTTGAGTAAAATAGGAGCGATCAATTTCGACTAAGATACTTTAAATTAAGAAGCACATAAAACTATACAGACAGTATATTCCTGGAATAACAACGTAAGCTCAAGCACTGCATGTATTTGTCATTACTTGACAAAGGTTTAGAGCCCAAGTCCGCTCCAATTTTCAAAAATTACAGCATGTTAATTGTAAATAAATCAAAGGTTAAAACTGCCAAATATCACAGGCGTAATTCAATCAAGTGATTTTTAAGAGCAATTTTTGTTTCGGTTATTTCGAGCAAAACATTTAAATTGCCGCACGGATGTGACGTATGCTCCTCACAACATTAGGCTATTTTCGTAATGTAACCCAATTTAATGCATACGTCTTTGTGAAGTGCCTCGATACAAACAATCTCATTCACCTGATAAGAAATAATAGTATTTCAATAGACAATAAAATCCGAACTGCAACATTAGTCGTTGCCAGGTTGGAAAAACATCATGGATTGCCCTACCTAGCAACACTTAATATATGCAGTTTGCATTCTGACTGTTGAAATACTGTTATTCTAATCAGGTGAATGAAATCGTTTGTATCAAGGCAGTGGCGTAATGAGCAAAAAAGTTTTTTTTTTTTTTGGGGCTGGCAGACCAAAATCCGCATCACCCCACTCTTACATGCAGACCCCGCTGAACGTTTTCAAAGTAGGTGGGGGGGGGAGGCTAAAGTATTTACGATGAGGAAGAGCGTAGTGTAAATTGTCGTGGGATCTAGGGGCAAAGCCCCGGCAGGGGTCAGGGCAGAGTCCCCGGAAGCTCAGGGTATGGGCATTTAATTACGGTCAGATGAGCATATTTTGATACCTTATTCGTGACACTGGCAGGTCACTAATTGGCGTGGGGTCAGGGGCTGAGCCCCTGAAACTCAGGGATTTGAGGCATTTTATAACGGTCATTGAGCATTCAGGGGCCCGCCTTAGGCCCCTGGTGGGGTCGAGGGCAGAGCCCCCGGAAGCTCAGGGTTTCAGGCATTTAATTACGGTCAGATGAGCATATTTTGATACCCTATTTGTGACACTGGCAGGTCACTAATTGGCGTGGAGTCAGGGGCAGAGCCCCGGAAGCTCAGGGTTTTAGGCAATAAATTACTGTCAGATGAGTATCCAGGGGCCTGACTTAGGGCCATTGGTTGGGTCCAGGGCAGAGCCCCTGGAAGCTCAGGGTTTTAGGCGTTTAATAACGGTCAGATGAGCATATTTTGATACCTTATTTGTGACACTGGCAGGACATTAATTGGCGTGGGGTCAGGGGCGGGGTCAGGCCGAGCCCCAGAAGCTCAGGGTTTAGGCATTTTAAAACGGTCAGATAAGCATTCAGGGGCCCGCCTTAGGGCCCCTGGTTGGGTCGAGGGGGCAGAGCTCCCTGAAGCTCAGGTGTTTCAGGCATTTAATTACGGTCAGATGAGCATATTTTGATACCCTATTTGTGACACTGGCAGGACACTAATTGGCGTGGGGTCCAGGGGGCGGAGCCCCCGGAAGCTCAGGGGTTTTAGGCAATCAATTACTGTCAGATGAGTATCCAGGGACCTGACTTAGGACCATTAGTTGGGTCCAGGGGGCAGAGCCCCTGGAAACTCAGGGGTTTCAGGCGCTTAATAACGATCAGATGAGCATATTTTGATACCTTATTTGTGACACTGGCAGGACACTAATTGGCGTGGGGTCCAGAAGGCGGGGTCCAGGGGGCGGAGCCCCCAGAAGCTCAGGGGTTTTAGGCATTTTAAAACAGTCAGATAAGCATTCAGGGGCCGCCTTAGGGCCCCTGGTGGGGTCGAGGGGGCAGAGCCCCCGGAAGCTCAGGGGTTTCAGGCATTTAATTACGGTCAGATGAGCATATTTTGATACCCTATTTGTGACACTGGCAGGACACTAATTGGCGTGGGGTCCAGGGGGCGGAGCCCCCAGAAGCTCAGGGGTTTTAGGCATCTTAAAACAGTCAGATAAGCATTGTGGGGCCCGCCTTAAGGCCCCTGGTGGGGTCGAGGGGGCAGAGCCCCCGGAAGCTCAGGGGTTTCAGGCATTTAATTACGGTCAGATGAGCATATTTTGATACCCTATTTGTGACACTGGCAGGACACTAATTGGCGTGGGGTCAGGGGCGGAGCCCCAGAAGCTCAGGGTTTCAGGCATTTTATAACGGTCAGATTAGCATCAAGGGCCCGCCTTAGGGCCCTAGGTGGAATCCAGGGGACAGAGCCCCCGGAAGCTCAGGGGTTTTAGGCATTTAATCACGGTCAGATGAGCATATTTTGATACCTTATTTGTGACACTGGCAGGACATTAATTGGCGTGGGGTCCAGGGGTCAGGGGCCGAGCCCCAGAAGCTCAGGGTTTTAGGCATTTTAAAACGGTCAGATAAGCATTCAGGGGCCCGCCTTAGGGCCTGGTTGGGTCGAGGGCAGAGCCCCTGAAGCTCAGGGTTTCAGGCATTTAATTACGGTCAGATGAGCATATTTTGATACCTATTTGTGACACTAGCAGGTCACTAATTGGCGTTGGCTCCAGGGGGCGGAGCCCCCGGAAGCTCAGGGGTTTGAGGCAATCAATTACTGTCAGATGAGTATCCAGGGGCCTGACTTAGGACCATTAGTTGGGTCAAGGGGGCAGAGCCCCTGGAAACTCAGGGGTTTCAGCCTTTCAGGCGCTTAATAACGGTCAGATGAGCATATTTTGATACCTTATTTGTGACACTGGCAGGACACTAATTGGCGTGGGGTCCAGGGGGCGGAGCCCCCAGAAGCTCAGGGTTTTAGGCATCTTAAAACAGTCAGATAAGCATTCAGGGGCCGCCTTAGGGCCCCTGGTGGGGTCGAGGGGGCAGAGCCCCCGGAAGCTCAGGGGTTTCAGGCATTTAATTACGGTCAGATGAGCATATTTTGATACCTTATTTGTGACACTGGCAGGACACTAATTGGCGTGGGGTCAGGGGCGGAGCCCCAAGCTCAGGGTTTTAGGCATTTAAAACAGTCAGATAAGCATTCAGGGGCCCGCCTTAGGGCCCTGGTGGTCGAGGGCAGAGCCCCGGAAGCTCAGGGTTTCAGGCATTTAATTACGGTCAGATGAGCATATTTTGATACCCTATTTGTGACACTGGCAGGACACTAATTGGCGTGGGGTCCAGGGGGCGGAGCCCCAGAAGCTCAGGGTTTCAGGCATTTTATAACGGTCAGATTAGCATCAGGGGCCGCCTTAGGGCCCTAGGTGGAATCAGGGGACAGAGCCCCGGAAGCTCAGGGTTTTAGGCATTTAATCACGGTCATATGAGCATATTTTGATACCTCATATATTTTGTGACACTGGCAGGTCACTATTCTTTCTTTCTTTCTCTCTTTCTTTCTATTCTCTTTAGTATACTTTTTCCAAAAAGTGGGAGGGGCGGAGCTCGAGGCCCCGGATCCCCGTCGTTTTGCAGGCCCTGCCATGTAGGCCTCTAAATAAGCATATTTCTTGCCTGACTGTGAATTTAGGAATTTGTAATTTTCCAACAAACGCATACAAAAGTATAAAAAGTGAGGAAAAATCTCGGAAAACTATGTCTTTTCAGCAACATTTGTAAATCACCGGTATCGAATTAGGAATGAACCACGTTTGAATTTTATTGTGACACTGGCAGGACACTAATTGGCTCCCCATCAGTACGCCAGTGGCCCCCGATCTACACCTTGTTGGCGGGAAAAATCGAAACTGATCTCCCTATCTTCTTTCTCTCTTTCTTTCCTTACCTTTCCCTCCCCTTCCCTTTCCCTTCCCTTCTTTCTCTCTCTTTTAGGTTTGCTAGGGAGGCAAGCCTTTCGCCCCGATCCACATGCTGTTGGCGGGAAAATTGCAACTGATATCCCCCTTCTTTTCTTTTCTTCTTCCTCTTTTTTTCCTTCCCTTTATCTCCTCTTTTCCTTTTTCTTTCCCTTTCCTTCCTTCTCTCTTATTTTGGCGGGGGCGGGGTAGAGCAAGGCCCTTTATCCCCCCCGATCCACAACTTGTTGGCGGGAAAATTGCAACTGATATCCCCCTTCTTTTCTTTTCTTCTTCCTCTTTTTTTCCTTCCCTTTATCTCCTCTTTTCCTTTTTTTCTTTCCCTTTCCCTGGGGGGCAACAGCCTGGGAGGAGGGCTTTCGCCCCCCCCCCGATCTCCTTCTTTTCCCCCCCATTTTCTTTTCTTCTTCCTCTTTTCTTTCCCTTTCTCTCCTCTTTCCCTTTCTCTCCTCTTTCCCTTTCCCTTGTTTTCCTTCTCTCTCTCTCTCTCTTTTTTCTTTGCGGGAGGGAAGGCCCGCCCCTGGATCCGCGCCTGTGGAACATTCCCTTGGAAATGACCCTCCTCGCCACATCAAAACAAACCCTGGGCGCAGGCGACTGCGCATTCCCCGCGTACCGCCTAGAGCTGCCGCGATCTTCTCTAAGCTCTTCTCTAGGCCGGACATACGGGTATCCAGCTGTTTTTGAACCAGACTATATCACTACGCCCAACCCCCAATCTTGCCCACTGTTCCTTATTAATTAAACCCCTTAAAACGAAGTAGGTAATAAACACTCCTTTTGTATCCCCTTAACCCCCTTCCTGGACCCCTCCCCACCCCTAGCCCCTAATCTTCCAGGCTACATGACTATGCCTTCCCTCTTTTCATCACCCTTAAACAATACTGCCCTCTGTTCATTAATAATAAAACCCCTTAAAACAAGTAGGTAATATACACTCCTTTATATCCCTTACCCCCGACCCCCCTCCCGAGCCCCTAATCATCCAGACTACATCACTACGCCCAACCCCCAATCTTGCCCACTGTTCCTTATTAATTAAACCCCTTAAAACGAAGTAGGTAATAAACACTCCTTTTTATCCCTTAACGCCCCTTCCCGGACACCTCCCCCACCACCCCCACCACTCTAGCCCCTAATCATCCAGGCTACATGACTATGCCTTCCCTCTTTTCATCACCCTTAAACAATACTGCCCTCTGTTCATTAATAATAAAAAACCCTTAGATTCAATAACCAGTGTGTCACTTTAAAATCCGCCTGTGCGCGCCCATGTGCACGGCCGTATGACACAACGTATGTATTATATGCATGTAGAGCTGTTAACTGAAGTTAGAAACCCAAAATAATAAAACACACTAAAGTATAGGATAACCGAACTCGCCCATGTGCACGGCCGTATGACACAACGTATGTATTATATGCATGTAGAGCTGTTAACTGAAGTTAGAAACCCAAAATAATAAAACACACTAAAGTATAGGATAACCGAACTTTCAACTTTGTTTGGGTGACATTTCCGAGCATCCGAATGCTTCCGAAGACGTTGCTTCCAAGACCTATGATGCCGAAGATGACGTTCTGTGTGACGTCACAGGTCTACTAAATAAAATAATAAAATTCACTTTTTGGCTCAGATATATACTGTTTCGTATGTTTTTCAGCGTTTTAACCCTCTTGAAACCATTCTAAGGCGTTCCATGCGATACAATGTCAAAATGTTGGCTACAACATACATATCTGGGGCATTTTAGGTCATTACCTGGTATTTTACTACGAAAGTAATTAAGAGTGTTCCGTTAAAGCCCTAGTCGTGTGGTGCGCCACCTACCGGTGGTTCCGGGAACATTGCGTCAGACTTTTCGCTAAACTGGATATACGGTTATCTACTAGTGTTACTGTTAGTGGCCACTAAGGCCCATTAGTGACTGTAAAAAACATATGCACTTCCTGGCTATTTGGGAATGTGTCAGATTGCAACAAAATGGAGAAACGCGCATTTTGTTGAAAATCATGTGATTTATCACGAACATTTATAAATCACTTGTATGAAATTGAAAATAAGTCATGGTTTAATTTTATTGGGGGGCTAGCGCCCCCAGTACGCCAGTGTATCAAGGCACTTCACAAAGACGTATGCATTAAATGTGGTTACACTACGAATCTGTGTTGTGAGGACCCTACGTCACAAAAAATGCCGCGCAATGCATTGTGGGGGAGAATCGGCTCGATCATTAACTTGTTTTTTGCTCATTAAAAAAAAATTATTAAAAATAAGTCTGAGCACCATTTTCCAAAACCAAGTTATATTCGGGCTTTTTAGATTTTTATCTATCTAATCAGCTCAACTTTTCTGTGGAGTGGACTTGTACTTTAAAGTAAAAAAAAATTATTATATTTTGTACCTCCTGCAGCTTTTGCATTAATTTCTTTTTTTCTTCACTTGTCTATTTTTCGTCAACCACCGCGGAAGTATTTATATATATATATATATATATTCCCCAAGATTTGCCGAATATGTTGGTCAATTAAAGTCTGGTGTCGCCGAAGCCACTGTCCCGCTCTATGGTTTAGTGGTTAAGACATTGGCGTTCTCTGCCAGTGACACGGTTCGATTCCCGGCGGAGACAATTTTTTCAACCTTTGCAATGCAAAGAAATTTTAAAAGAGGACAGCAATGGGAAACTTTGATTTAAGCTACACAACCATCATTGTTTAATTTCCTTTCGCATTATAATATATATATCATGTCATGACTAAAAATGACTAAAATGAATATGGAAAAAAAATCATCGTACAATCAGCATCATCATTACACTTTTTTCAAAAATTGAAAGACCTCTTCTCTGAGTAATACACCACAAAGTATCATATAAAGAAAATGTTCTGATCATAATATACTTAGATAAGGTAAATACAAATTGTACAGATATAATTTCGTCATTGAAATATAATGAAGATGATAACCAATAACAATCATCAAAAAATGCATCATCGGCATTTACTGCTGGATCATCCACAACCTGTCCAGTGTAGATGTTCACCAGGCTTGAAGAAGGGTGCTAATTCTCACTATCAAATACACATATACAAGTCGATAGCGCCTTACGAATTCCCTTTCTGGCAGGCCCATCTGATTGGATTCTTTTGAGACTCTCTTCTTTGTGAGTCAGTTGGCTTCAACTAGAATGAGAAGTCTAAATTTTGTGTTTGTGTCATGCATTATAAAAATGTGGTAGTGTACTTTATTGTGGTAAATGTTTGTGTGTGTGTGAGCGGTAGGGTGTGTGTGTGTGTGGTGTGTATCAGGATGGGGTGGGTGTGTGTGTGGGTGAGCGTGTGTGTAAGTGTTTGCATATTTGTTTGTGGGTGGTAATTTCAGATTTAAAAAAATCCTCTGAGGTCTTAAATGGTGCTCATTAATGATTTTAAGGTGTTATTAAATTTATTTGGCGGTCATATTGGATTTTCGTATTTTGCGTTAAATGCTCAAGGTTTTGCGTCTTGCACTCATCAGATTTGGAATCAGCACCCTCGAATTGACAAGAAAAACATCAAATAACCTGTTAAATGGCCATAGAATTAGCGTTTTCATGATTTGGCGGCCATTTTGGGGGCCATTTTGAATTTTCGCATTTTACGCAAAATTCTCAAGGTTTCGCGTATAATACTCGTCGGATTTGGAATCTGCACCCTCGAATTGACAAGAAAACATTAAAAAAACCTGTTAAATGGTCATAGAATAAGCGTTTTCATGATTTGGCGGCCATTTTGAATTTTCGCATTTTACGAAAAATGCTCAAGGTTTCGCGTCTGGCACTCATCGGATTTGGAATCAGCACCCTCGAATTGACAAGAAACCATCAAAAAACATTGTATATATAACAAAACAAGGTTCGGGCCTTGTTCTATGGGGCCTAGCCTGGACTACTATGTCACTGCTCTAATTTCCTTTGCTGACATCCGTTGATTTAATTGGAAGATTGACGGCATCATCACTTATTGCAGAAGCAACATCTTCACTCCTCTCATTGTGTTTGGTGCCATCCGCAGCATCCTTATAGGGAGACTTACGGCAGCATCATAATGTTGGTGGAAGCAACATCATCGATACCTAGGTCGAAAAACCAGTTGAAACCAGTAGGCAACTGGTCAACTGGTACCAGTTCAAACCAGTAGTCAACTGGTACCAGTTCAAACCAGTATATTCAACTGGTTTTTAATATGGAAATTGAGACAACGCTCTGGAACCAGTTGACAAACCAGTTGAAAAACCAGTAGATTTAGCAGTTGATATACCAGTTGATATTTCCAGTTGATTTACCAGTTGAAAAACCAGTAGATTTACCAGTTGATATTTCCAGTTGATTTACCAGTTGAGACCAGTAATCAACTGATATTGTGATAATCAATAATCAATATTGGCATCTGGCCACCAACAGGACCATAATATATAAACTCTTGCAATTACCCCATCACAAAGATCATTTGAGGTGGATTACAGATAAGTATTATTCTAATTTCGAAATTTGGAGCTCGTACATAGATATATACAAAATTATACCTTTTTTTTAATTACATGTATCAATATATCTATTTTTACGTCTTAAATTAGATGAAAAACATGATCAAACATATATAATATATTTGTCAATGATTGACTAAGAAAATATAAATCACATTATTGATGTGCATTGTCACATTTGCTTGACAGATCATGATAATTATATTTTCTGTGAAAGTATGCAAATTAATCATGAATATGCACAAGATACAATGAACTGGTTTTTGAACTGGTAAAGCAACTGGTATTCTACTGGTCAACTGGTAAATCAACTGGTAATCATCTAACAGTTTTCAACTGGTAAATCAACTGGTCTCAGAAGTCAATTGGTATTTCTACTGGTTTTCAACTGGTAAATCAAGTGGTAATCATCTACTGGTTTTCAACTGGTAAATCAACTGGTAATCATCTATTGGTTTTCAACTGGTAAATCAACTGGTAATCATCTACTGGTATTCAACTGGTAAATCAACTTGTAATATCAACTGGTCTCAGATGTCAACTGGTATTTCTACTGGTTTCCAAATTGTATGAACTGGTATTAACTGGTACCAGTTCAGACCAGTTGAGACAAGTTCAAACCAGTAGATACCAGTTGGAAATCCTTACTGGTTTCCACTGATATCAACTGGAATTTCGACCTGGGTACCCTCAGGAGCTTCCCTGACATCAGTTGAATCCAGAGTAACACTGAGGGTGTCAGCATTCGTGGTGTAGGAAACACTATCACCTCTCTTAGTGACATTTGTAGAAGATGCATCAAGAGGGGTACTGACCGTCACGACATCAGTGCTTGTTGCATCAAGATCCATATCCTTCTTCTGTTCCTCGGTGGAATTTTGGAGATCTTTGTTCTTATGTGGTGTGACCCCTTCCTCTAGTTCTCTCTCTGGGTTGTAGTTTATTTAGTTTTATTGTTTCCATATTTCACATGATACAAATATTACAATATAAACAAAAAACAATTCTTCGTAAATTATAATCACTCAAAAGGAAATAAAATACAAATTACAAATTTTGATCGAGTTATTTAACAGCTATACAAAAAGACGAATGTAAAGAATAAGTCGCGTACAAGATATGATGAAGAACATCGTCGATTATATGAAATTGCGCAATGAGAAAGATATATAAAAAGGTTAATGCAATATACATATATCGTAGGCCGGAGTTTTAAATACTAAAAAAATTATATATTAAAAAAGTATACATAATTATATAAGAAACAAAATACAATATATATTACTAGAAAACACGGGTCAAAACCTTAAAGTTAGCATATTTAAGCCATAACATATACATGGAAGGAATTTCATTAAAGAGCATTAATATTACATATACACATACCGTCTCAATACATTCTCAATACCTACTCGATCCTACGCATGCCTGCTCCCGGGTTACATTGAAATGAGATAAGGAAAGCGTCAAAGCAAAATTATTTTGTACATTACATATATTCCAAAAATGTTCGAAATTAATATGCATCCTATTCTATGCAAACCGCATACTATGAGACGAAGGATTTGATCTACGAATTTGATCGAATATCAATATATATATCGGTACGATATAAAACTATGTAACCTATTTATGAACCTCGTCACACCACCCCTACATTACTAATTTTACTTGTTCTTCTTCCCCTCCTCCTCCTCCTCCTCTCCCTCCTCTTCCCCTTTCTATCATAACCTGTAAATCGTTGATAGTAGTTCGCAACAGCCCGGCTGGTTCAAACAGAAGTGATACCGAACAGAACTGTTTACGAGATAATATATTGTATACGAGGAGGGGGGTATTTAAATTTGCATGATTATTTAATAAATTCAAAAAATGCATCTCTTTCATAGTTTATGTAACTATTCTTCGTTCAACAGCTACCAACTAAACTCGAAGATGCAACAACCAGAGAATAATTAGATATTCTGTCTCCTTTTGTATTACATTAATAGATTTTTCGTTCAGTGCTCAGGCTCACTTGTTCCACAGGTAGGTTGCCAATATGACAAGAAGACTGAAGATAGAAATACAGCATCCAATGTAAACCAGGATCATGGTTGCCTTGATTAATGAATCCTCCTGTCTATGGATATCCTGTAACATGACAAATACATTAAGCCCAAACTGAAACATCTTCTTTGAATATTCAAATGAAACTGATTATTTTCCAATGAGCTCTTATAAAGTCTATCCGTCGTTAGTTGAAAACTGAAAAATTGGGGGCTTATTTTAATAGAAAGAGATGGAACTTCATATTACTCATGGAAAAAGAAAATAATATCACTTCACTACTTTTTACACAAGAGTCCAAACCTTCAAATTTTCTTTGATCTCAAGAGTGAGAATATTATTCGTACCCAATTGAAGACCAACTCTATACTCCATTGTTTTTCGGAAGTAAAGGTGAAATGTTATAGGTAGAATAATAACCGCTCGTCCACAAACACCTGGTATCGAGTAGCCGTATCCATTCGCATGAGAGCAGGCGTATAAACATCGCCCGGCTGGCAGAAGGGCGCGCGCGAGCGACTCGAAAACTACTTTTCGAATTATTCGCATTTAAAGATTTGTTTTTATATTTAAACTGCTTTCCGTCCCCCAAAATTGGTTTCAAACTTAAAAGACTAATAGAAATGTTATAGTAGAACACGGCCACAAATTTTTTTTCTCGGAAATAAGTCAGTTTTATAAAAGTTTGAGGCGATTTAGTGCTAACGCCCTTCTGCTTAGCGCTTCATTTTGACCTGAAATTCGAGCTAACGCCCTTCTGCCAGCCAGGCGAATATTTATCTCCCACTATACTGTTTAATCCGTAGGACCAACTATACCCCTGGGTCACCAAGAGGATAACAAATTTCAATGCCATGTTTGTTTATCTACTTCAAAATGAATTGCTGTAAATTGTGCAGGTTTTCTTTTTTTCAGGAAATACCCATGCCTTTAAATAAAGAAAGTGCCTTGGTAAGTTTGATCAAGTCTCCTCCTCGCACTCTCATCTTAAGCATGGGCCCTTTGCGACTTTTACAGCTCGCTTTCTCGCCTTCTTGGCCCTAAGAAGGCGCCTTGGCGAGTTAAACAAGTCGCCTTCTCTCTGCACGGTGAAGCTTCCGTACAATGCAGAGAATTTTTATCACTATAAACAAGAATGATTATTAAGAAGTACTTTATTAAATGAAGGGCCAAAAGGCACTGCTTCAAAAGGGGACATTATGTATCGTCATTTAACATGTTTGTCGTATATTCTCAAACCAACGCCATACCACCAAGTTAATTGGCTATTGGGGATAATCATGACGATGTAATTATTTGTTTGGTCCTAGTCGGTCTGGAGTCGGTCTTATCATAGGTGTGACTAGAGTATGAAGTAAAATTGAGAGATGCAGTGATATCCAACCTTAATTATATTTGAATAAGACAAATCGAGTATAAACACACACTTACTTGGTAGGTTGATGGAAATGATCTCAACATCAATTCTAAGCCTGGTGTAAACCTTCGATCCTATAACAGCAAACCACATCTCATTGGCTCGTACATATCCACCATAAGCGTAATTTCTATATCCGTGGAAAGTATTTATGACAGACTGTAGGTCAGACGGATCGTTACCTGTCCCTATTTGGACTTGATCATCACCATAGAGATTGCAATATTTGAACTCAACTCGAAATTCAACCATAGCGTTTGTTTGCAGCAAGGTTACATTGTACAGTCGGCCTCTGCGGGAGGACGATATATGAATAAAATATGATTCGCCTTCCTCAAGATATGTTGGTGAATAATCTGTAAGCAAAGATTTGTAAAAGACAACAAATAATAAATTAGTTTAAAAAAAACTAGAATAGAACAGAAAAACAAGTGATTTTCGCATCCGTAGATGATTCTCATCAGTTCTTCAACTGAGATTGGTAGATAAGCTTCATCACCTTGCACTGACCAGTGATGTAATTACTTATTCCTCCAAAAGAGTTGTATCAGTACATTTTGTGTGTATTATGTTACAAAGCTAGTCATACTGCGGGGGTTTCTTGATATTTTGAATTTGTGTTGAATAGTGGACCCCTTTTAGTTGTTTTGGTTATATTTATGTAAAAGTATTACATTGTACACATAATAAGAATTGCTTCTCAATTCTTTCTTTTGACTGAAATTTTCCTTACTAATCAGGTCAAGTTATGTCAGGCATAATTTATCATTCATTGTGGGTCACGATCTTGCTTGTTGAATAGTTAACCCCCCTTCTTTATATATAAATTGTTTTATACTCTATACTATGTACTTTATACTATGTAAAAATCACAAAATGCTCTTTCTTAATAACAAAATTTTTACTGACACGATTTACGGTTTTTTAAGTTTGGGATGCTGTAATTTATGTAAGCAGCCAAGCTGGATCCTTGTAACATTTTAAAGGACATGTTTTATATGTTTGCTGTTTATTAGTGTATGATTCTAATTAATCAATTTTTCATGCAAAAGTGTAAATTATGGTTATATTTCATGCGATACATGTTCATGCATTTTGTTAAATCTACCACCATATATGTACACATGTGCAATTCAGCCACTGGCTGCGTGACATGTTCGAATAAAACCTTTATTGAATTGAATTGAAAACATTGAGAGCCTCTCCCGAAAAAATTCTCTATCATCCAAACGATATGACCCCCTTAACTTCCTAAGACCATCTAGGTCATTCCAAAAAGGTTGTCGACCCTACCGTATCCGTCAGAGCTCCCAAAACAGAGCCGAAATCAGGTCGGTTTATTCCATCTACCTCATGCACGAAGGAATGCACGTTGAAGGAAATTGATTGGATACTACAATCACGAAAAAGCGACAACGTTTAAACAGGGATTGGTTAATATCAGATACCCCTTAATACATGGGGGCATTTCCCCCTAAAACAAAATGGACACAGTTTTTAAAGAAAACGGTTTCTGTTCATTACAAAATATAAATACTGGCTTTTCCCGATTTGCAGACATATTTATACGACTAAATAATATTTACAAAATTTGGTGCTTGGACCCGACTTCATGGGGTATGTTGACTTGGCTTAGGGGGATTAACCCAACAGCTACATTTAGCCAACCACACTTTTTATCAATGAATTAGATGGTAATTAGAGGGTCAGATCTATGAAGAAAAAAGATGATATCATGACCGGCTAGGTGCGCTTCTGCCCAATCCTAAAATAAATCCTGCCTTGTCTGGAAGATTCTGCACACACAAAACGCTTTGAAGTGACTCTACTGACGTGTCGCGATGTGCAGACCACCCCCGCACTTTGATTTCTAGTAGACGAGCTTAGGTGAGAAATAATAGAGAAATGATTAATAAAGTTCACCATAAAAATGCAAAAAACTAATGTTTTTATTATTCTCATTATTTTATAAAGGAATGGAGAAAGTTGTGACAGAAAATACGAAATATAGGAGCTTCATATTTCAGCACCTTTATTCCAACCATTTCGTGTTCGTGTACCTGGGACTTGTTTCATAAAACCTGTTATCAATAACAAGTTATAATAACTGTCATAAGCTATTGAAATCGTGGCATTTGATTGGCTGAGAGAAAAAATTTCATAGAATCTTAGAATGATTTATTAATAACATATGCTATAAAATCATACAGTACAACAAAAACCTATTATACTTAGAAAAAACGCAGTACCAAATATCAGTTGATTTTTACTTACTGCATGCTGATTCATCCTCGTAATGATCGCAGTGGTACAGTCCATCGCAAAGGACAGTCGGTGACACACTCATGCTGGAACTTGAACAAGCAAATAAGTCTAGTAGAAGATAGAAGATGGAGAGAAAAATAACTTACGAGTAGCTCGTAATGGCTGGAAATTTTACAATTGAGTACGCTAGGATTGTTTTTAATTACTTTTAGTAAATAGGCGCGTTTAAAATACACCTTCTTTATATTATTTGTTCTGCTAAAACTTGAAACACGGTTTATCTTCATCAGTCGAACGATGTTGAATGATTCTTATTTTAGAACTGGTTAGATACCAGTTATCACTGCTTCAATACACAGAGATTTAGATTCCGCCGATATTTTATTTGAAAATTAATTCAACACTCACTTGATAGGTCAAAGGAAATGATCTCAACATCAATTCTACGCCTGGTGAAACCATTTGCTATGACAGCAAACCACATCTCATTGGTATCTACATAGACATCATCATGAGCGTTGTAGTTTCCATCGATAGTTGTGATGACAGACTGTATGTCAGACGGATCGTTACCGGTCCCTATTTGGACTATAACATTACGATTCGCGATTTCCAAATATAGGAACACAACTAGAAATCCATTCGTAGCTTTTGTTTGTAGAATGTATGCGTTATACAATCGTTTTGTTCTGTTCGTTGGTAAGGAGATGTAATGTGATTCGTCTTCCTCAAGATAAGTTGCTGAATAATCTGTAAGGAAAAAAAGACAAGAAAGAAAAGATTTTTAAAAAACAGGAAAAGAAAAGAAAAACAAGTATGCTACGGTCACAAAGGTCCGTACGAACGATAATTTCGTACGAATCTCCCTGTTTTTCCATCGTCTTCCTGAATTTCCATTGTCTGAAAATCGTTCGTACGGCGTTCGTAGCAGCTTCATCATTTTGCACTGACAGCTAGTCTGGGAGTCTCTCCCGAAAAAAAAAATCGATTTGACCCTCTTAATTTACTTAGAGGAAAGATCATTCCCCAAAAATTTGTCGAACTGACCGTATCTGTCAGAGTTCCCATAACAGAGCCCACAGTCAGGTCGGTTTGAACTCATCTATACCTCATGCACGAAATTTCGTTGGTAGAAATTATGACTGGACATGACAAACACAAAAAAGCAACACAATTTGTAACCGGATCGGTTGATATCAGACGCCCCTTTAAACGATGGGAGCATTTTACCTTTTTAATAAGTGCCTTTTTCCCTTGTGATAAGTGCACATTTTTTCTTTCTAATACATGTCCGTTCCACTTTCTTATAAGTGCCCCTTTTCATCTCTGATGAGTGCCCATTTTAAGTTATGAGAAATACCCCCCTTTTAGCTCAGATAAGTGAACCTTTTACATTAACATGTGCCTTTTTCTTATATAATAAGTGCTCTTTCCCCTCCCTTTATAATAAGTTCACCTTCTTCTTCAAATATCATAAGTTTTCCTTGGTATTTTGATGTAATTTCCCTTTGATAAGTTCCCCCTTTTTATCTTTATTTCCGACTGCCGCTTTCAAGTTCTATCTTTTAATCGTCATCTAAAGAACCATATATAGTTTCAAAAAATCCAAGCACCGCTGTGCAGTAACAAAAACTTTTTCAACCACTACGATGAAATGCGGCAAAGCCGGGAGGCAGGGGCACAATGCCCCAGGTTTCATAAGTTCGAACTGTTCCCTTTTTATAAATATAATCGTGCCCGTTTTAAAAAGTATCAGATGTCCCTTCTCTAGATAATGTATAAGAGGTGATCTTCATTTACAATACAACACTTCCACTTCAAACTACCTCGACATTTTCGATTCAAATCTAATAAACGCATGTTTCAACCTATCATCCTTTAAACCTTTTGAACTTCATAAAATGACAAGGTAACCAGAGGCGGCCCTCCCGGGGGGGGGGCAGGGGGGCACAGTGCCCTCCCACTTTTCAAGCACCCAAAAAGTGCCCCTTTTTACATAGAAAAGTGCCCCTTTAACTTTGTAAGAAGTGCCCCTTTTTACATCGGAATAGTGCCCCTTTTACTTTCACAAGTGCCCTTATTAATTTGTAAAAGTGCCCCTTCTCCTTTTCAACTCTGATAAGTGCCCCTTTATTTGGACACGTGCCCCTTTTACTTCGACAATTTCCCATTTTCCTTGCAATAAGTGTCCATTTTTCATTCTCATAAGTGCCCTTTTTAATCTCTAGTAAGTGCCCCTTTTCAGGTACGAGAAGTGCCTCTTTTCACTTATGATAAGTGCCCCTTCACCTTTGATAATTGCCCTATTCAAATCTGAGAGGTGCCTCTTTTACTTTGACAAGTGCCCCTTTTCCTTTGTAAGAAGTACCCCATTTACCTTTTAATAACTACCCCCATTTTAACTCGGATATCGCACCTAAGTTATATTTTCACATGTGCCCCTTTTCTCAATGATAAGTACCCTATTAAAAAAGAGCCCCTTCCCCTTCTCATGAGTGCCCCTTCTCTTGTAAATGACCCTTTTCAAGTACGAGAATATTCTCCTTTGCACTTCAGATAAGTGCCCCCTCACCTCCGATAAATGCCCCCTTTAAAATTTGATCGGCGCCCATTTTCTTTCAACTAATGCATATTTACCTTTATTATAAGTGCCCTTTTCATTTACATAAGTGCCCCTGTTCATATCTGGTCATTTACCCTTTTCAGGTGCGATAAGTCACATAAGTGCCTCTTTTCACCTCTGATAATTTCCCTTTTAACAATGATACGTGCCCCTTTTCCTTTCTAATAAGGGACCTATCCCTTTTCATAAATGCCCCTTTTCACCTCTTATAAATGCCCCTATCAAAATCAGACGGGGGCCCATTTCCCGTCGACGAATGCCTATTTCCTATTCTCTTGACTGACTTTTTTCATCCCTGGTGAGTGCCTGTTTTTGAGTGTGTAAGAAGTGCCCCATTTTCATCTCTGATAATTACTCTTGTACTTTGACACATGCTCCTTTTCTGTTCTGATATTAAAGTGTTCTCTTTTCCTCTCATCATTAAACGCGCCCCTAATTTCAAGCGACTAAGAGGAATTTCCCCCAAAGCTCGCTCGCTACGCTCGCATGCATCTATAGATGATATACTTATGTTACTTATCAAAGGCCTTTTCAGTCTTCCGTTATGAGAATGTGCTTATAACCCCATCAGGATTGGGTTTTTTCCTCTTTATAAGATATAATTTTTCGCACTGCGACCTCACAAATCTTAAAATCGTAAAAATGTCAGAGGAAAAAATGTCAGAGGTAAAAATGTCAGAGGAAAAAATGTCAGAGGTAAGAATGTCAGAGGAAAAAATGTCAGAGGTAAAAATGCCAGAGGTAAAAATGTCAGAGGTAAAAATGTCAGAGGAAAAAATGTCAGAGGTAAAAAATGTCGGAGGTAAAAATGTCAGAGGAAAAAATGTCAGAGGTAAAAATGTCAGAGGAAAAAATGTCAGAGGTAAAAATGTCGGAGGTAAAAATGTCAGAGGAAAAAATGTCAGAGGTAAAAAATGTCGGAGGTAAAAATGTCAGAGGAAAAAATGTCAGACGTAAAAATGTCAGAGGTAAAAATGTCAGAGGAAAAAAATGTCAGAGGTAAGAATGTCAGAGGAAAAAATTTCAGAGGTAAAAATGTCACAGGTAAAAATGTCACAGGTACAAGCAAAAAAAATGAGTGCCGTCATAATATCTCAGCACTTTTATCACACAGAATGTCGAGACGTATAAGCTACTGCATGGGCTAGTCTATTATATTCCTTTCTTCCATATCATAATGTAAATTTTATAAATGGCTGTGTGTTGTATTTCGTACATGTCCTGAGGATAATACAATGTGGAAAATAGATTTTGAAACTTATTTTTTGTGTGATCAGGCTTGCATATATATGTATGAATGTCTAACATTTTTCGATATCTTGAATTGGTTGATGTGTTAATGTTTGTGAAACGGACCCGGCTACCGGTTTGGCCGGTGGCAGCCTACAACCTAGCCTGTGTAGCGTTCCAGAGACGAACAAAGTCCAAACGAAGAAATGAAAGTTCTCGACAAAAGTCAAGTGTTAAAGTGAGTAGTGCATTTATTACAAACAATTAAATATAATCACGACAAATCACGAAAAGTCACATATATTGGCTGGGCGCCTCGAACTCTGCTAAAACTTTAGCACCTCATGGCGGCAAAGGAAGTGGAGTAAGAATAAGAAAATCAAGAAGTCGCTCCAAAAAGTAAAAACTCGCTTCGAAAACTAAAAACCCGCTCCAAAAAGTAAAAAACCGTCTCCATTCAAAAGCTCATCCCCATTTTAAACTCTCCGACACGTGTGACCCCTGAAAGGGCGTGTCACTACGACGCATTGCGTCAAATTAATCCCCGGCACCATACACACCCATGTCGAAAGGAACTTTATTAATTTTGCGAACTTAACCTCCAGAGTTCAGCTCTCCGGCCCGCCATTACTCATCGGCCTCGTAACTTTAGTCAGGTGGCTTATAATTGTCGTTACTTGCCGGATAAAAGCACCATTTTTTGTACAGGGCTCCCTTAGGACCTACTTATCGATATTAGGCTAGAAGCCCTCGGCAAAAAATTCAATTTAAGGGTGTGGGGGCGTCTTTTGGAGCCCCCAAATAATTTTATAACATTGATTTGTTGTTGAACAAATGCCATTTTTGGTACAGGGCTTCCTTAGGACCTACTGAACGATATTAGGGTAGGAGCCCCCGACAAAAATATTATATAAGGGCGTGGAGCGGGGGCGTAGCCTCGTAGCCCCCAAATAATTTAGAAGGTAATATAACATGTATTTGTTGTTGTACAAATGCCATTTTTGGTACAGGGCTTCCTTAAGACCTACTGAACGGTATTAGGCTAGGAACCCCCGGCAATAATATAATTTAAGGGTGTGGAGCGGGGTCGTCGCTTCGTAGCCCCCAAATAATTTAGAAGGTAATATAACATTTATTTGTTGTTGTACAAATGCCATTTTTGGTACAGGGCTTCCTTAGGACCTACTGAACGATATTAGGGTAAGAGCCCCCGGCAAGAATATCATATAAGGGTGTGGGACAGGGGCGTCGCCTCGTAGTCCAGAAATAATTTGTAATGTAATAAAACATTGATTTGTTGTTGTAAAAACGCCATTTTTGGTACAGGGCTTCATTAGGACCTGCTGAATGATGGTAGGGTAGGAGCCCCCGGCATAAATATTCATATATGTGTGATTGGGACCCATGGCGTTTGTATATACAACAACAAATCAATGTTATATTGCTATCAGCTGCCTGATGATCGCTTGCAAGGTGCGAAACTCGGAGTAGCAACCATGTCCCATTAGTCTGCCTTATTCAATATATTTTTGCTCTCCCTAGGCATTGACCACTGTACGGAAGGATATATAGCAAAGCATGTATATATAAGAGGAAGGGGAGAGCAGCCGGGTCACCGTGCCCCAGAAGAAGAATACCCTCCCCGTCTACCTTCGGCAATAATCGGGCAAAAAGTCACAATTTGGGGCCGAAAGGTATATTAAACTGGGAAAGTGGAAAATAAAGCAGCGGTGAAATAACGACTGCAGAATATCCCTCGCTGTTCTTTTCGATAAGCCTAATATATAAACCGGGTGCATAACAAACCTGTCACATGCTTTTGTTTTTATATTTTTACCTCTGACATTTATACCTGTGACATTTTATATTTTTTCGCTTTGTGGTTACCCTATGTAGCTGCCCTCTTTTCTTGAAAGTTTTTTTTACACTCCTCCACTACTGCTCGGATGTTGATTAAATGAATATTGTTTCTATAATCACCAGGTATGATGGTTCTATTTAAAACTCACCATGACCACCTTCAAAATTGTAATATGACGCCTTAAACTATGGATACTATACTGCTTAGTTTACATTTGCCTATGGTGCCGTACGATACATTGGTCTACGATATTTCGTGCGATTTTGAGGGCATCGTAGGAGGCTACGGGCTACGATGTTTGTGTTTACATTATCTACGATCATCGTGCCATTATTCTTGTATTGGCCCTTGGGGGCAGGCCGGGGCAAATCCGTACAGAGGCTGCTCGGAGTTTGTCTACGATCATCGTGTCATTATTCTTGAATAGGCCCTCAGGGGCAGCCCGGGGCAAATCCGTACAGAGGCTGCTCGGAGTTTGAACTGAAATCGTGCAATTTTAGTGCAGTAGCCGTGCAGTCTCCGCAGCCTCCGCTAGGAAATCGTGGCCCGTCTCAATTGACCCGTCTCAAGGCGGCTGCACGGCCATAGTGCGGTAGCTGTGGGGTTGCCGCGGGATGACTGCTCAATATCACGGGAACTGCGCGGGCAGCGAGCAGCAACCTTGCGATAGATGTGCGATGGCCGTGCGAATGTCACACGAGTCTACAATCTCTGTACGATTTTGTTTGGCCCCCATGTTCACCGAAAAATCGTGCGTTTGCTGCACGATCAGCGCGAGGCCTCTGCGCGATGCCCGTGCGGGGATTGTGCAATGCCACCTACGACATGTCTACGGGCTACAGGCTGACTATTTTTCATTTTGTTATAACTTCCCGCGAAACAAGATCGTAGAGGCCGCGGAGCCCGTGAATCCGTACAAAAATCTCACGACCGCCTCCTGCCTCCGCACGGAGGCCGCACGGAACAAATCGCAGGCCAAATGTAATTTAGGCATAAGGCAACTTTGGAGACTCAACTTACGATTTAGAGTACGATTCTATTGGCATCATATTCAAATCTCAATATCACCCTTATCATTACATCCCCTTTCTTTAGTTTGAAAACATTTGAAACAAATAAATGTCATAACTCAATCAAATCGCTTTACTAATGCCTGGATTACATTTGCCCCGGGCGCAGTACGATAAATTAGTCTACGATTTTTCGTGCGATTTTGGGGGCATCGTAGGAGGCTACGGGCTACGATGTTTGTGTTTACATTATCTACGAGCATCGTGCCATTTCTTGTATTGGCCTTGCGGGCAGGCCGGGGCAAATTCGTACAGAGGCTGCTCGGAGATTGTACGGAAATCGTGCCATTTCAATGCAGTAGCCGTGCAGTCTCCGCAGCCTCCGCACGGAAATCGTACGGAGCCCGTGCAGCTTCCGTGCAAAGGTTGCGCGGAGAAGGCGCGGTGACCGTGCAGTCGCCGTGCCGCTTTGAAGCGTTTTTTTGGCCTCCATGTTCAAGCGATTTTTCGAAGCCAGAATCACAAACATGAATCACAAATCAAAACGCCGTTACAAAACACGGATACTGCGGGAGAGCATTCAAGCGATTTTTTTTATCAACGCCGATTCTAGCTCATTTCGAGTCCATCACACTGCGTGGTTTGACCCAGGAAGAATAACATAAGAGAAGGTGATAGAAGGAAGAAACAAAGAATAACATAAGGAAAGACAGAAAGAGAAAGTGATAGAATGATTAAAACAAAGAATAACATAAGGAAAGACAGAAAGAGAAAGTGATAGAATGATTAAAACAAAGAAAAACATAAGAGAAGGTGATAGAAGGAAGAAACAAAAAATAACATAAGGAAAGACAGAAAGAAAAGGTGATGGAAGGAATAAACAAAGAATAAAATAAGGAAAGACAGAAAGAGAAAGTGATAGAATGATTAAAACAAAATATAACACAAGAGAAGGAGATAGAAGAAAGAAACAGAGAATAACATAAGGAAGGACAGAAAGAGAAGGTGATAGAAGGAAGAAACAAAGAATAACATAAGGAAGGACAGAAAGAGAAAGTGATAGAATGATTAAAACAAAGAATAACATAAGAGAAGGTGATAGAAGGAAGAAACAAAGAATACCATAAGGAAGAACAGAAAGAGAAAGTGATAAAATGATTCAAACAAAGAAAAACATAAAAGAAGGTAAAAGAAGAAAGAAACAAAGAATAACATAAGGAAAGACAGAAAGAAAATTTGATAAAGAATAGATAATGGAAAGATAGAAGAGGAGATGAAAGATTTAAAAAAAAACATAGAATGACTTAAGGAAAGACAGAAAGAGAAAACGATAAAGAATAGATAATGGAAAGATAGAAGAGAAGATGAAAGATGGAAAGACGAAGAATAACATAATAAAAATAGAAAGAGAAATCTATAGAAGGAAAACAAGAAATAACATGACGGAACGGGCCCAGGCTGAACAGGCCACGATAATGACGTCATATAATCATGATTGAGATCTCCGTTCGTTCAGTCGAATTTTAACGACAGTGATTCTGCAAAATCATGATACAAAACGCATCTTTTTTAGCGTTTCATGTTTGTGTTTTTAAACACGTTTATTTTTACGACCAACGAAAAATTGCTTGAACGCAACCGTGTTTTAAACTAAACGTCTTTGAAAACCGTCATTCTAGGGTGGAAAAGTGTCGATTGAACGCACCCTAAGGGGTCTTTCAAGGAGTCTCTGATCATATATCTGTGTTCTGTGTTCACTTGTCTTTCCTTTTATACGAGTACTGCTATTGTTAAGTAAGTTGTCATGACTATCCAAATCAATAAGTAACTGTTTCCTTTGTATTTGCAATAATTGGCTTTATCAGTATTTTCATATGAATATTCAAATTCCACACATTGATAATATATCTCCTTAACACTGCAATGTGTCAACATTGATCCTTTTTTAAACTTTTCAAATTTCCAAAGAGATATTTCAAGTTCAACACTTGGATATTTCAAACTAAATATCCAATGCTTTCCACACATTATGTGCTTGTAGATGTTGAAATCACAGATAATCGCTTCCTTCCAATTTCATAGTGGATTTTCCATAAACACAAACTAGAAAGTTCCACGCGAACTAAGACTGCTTTCGCGAAGTAAACACAAAACTAAAATACTTTCCTGCAATTCAAAACTGATGTCGCGAACTAAACGTAAAATATATTTCCACACATCTCCATCTCCTGTTATCAATTCAGGCGATTTGGTGGTCGTCGATTTCTGCGAGGATAACGACGCTCTTTCACTGGAGATGGCGCTGGAGTGCCAATGTGGTCATCGTCATCGATTTTGGGGTCAAGCTCGTGGTGATTCGTTGCCAAGCGAGGGTGTCGGCGGTTTCGACGTTAGCAAACTCCTCTCTCTCTCTCCTTTAATGATGAATGACCTGGGGTTGGCATCTACAGCTACGACGACAGCTGATTGCCAATGAGTATCATTTCATGCTTTCATCATTACAATGAGGGTAGCTGCTTACTGCTTAGCACCATGATCATATTACTTCTTCTGCTTATTTTTCAACTGCACCTGCCTGGTGACAACACCCTTCTTGGTAGCAGGTTTCAACAGCTGACTGGAGATTGGGATGGTGGTTCTCGTCCTTCTCCCCATCAGTATCTGAGCTGGTGATGGCAAAACCATCACCTGGTGTATTTATGTACTGCAACAATGCTAGATGTGGATCTTCTCCTGCCTCTCTAGCCTTTTTAACAGTTTCCTCACCACTTGCACTGCCTTCTCTGCCTTGCCATTTGATTGTGGATAGTGCGGGGGATGATGTATGGACAAACCCGTACTGCCTGCTGAACGTATGGAATTCTGCACTAGAGAACTGTGGCCCATTTTGGTTCTCTGGAATCCGATGTCTCGAAACTGTTGCTTACAACAAGTTATGACAGCTGTACTTGTCGTCTTTGTGAGTTGGCTGATCTCAATGAAATTCGACAAATAGTCGACAAGCACTAGGCATGTCTTGTTCTGCTCATAGAACAAATCTGCTCCAGATCTTTGCCATGGTCGTTCCGGTACTCCATGACTCATCAATGGCTACTTTGAATTGCAGTTTTGATGCCTACTGCAAATCTCACATCTGCTGACCATGTGACTGTGGATCTCAGCATTCATGCCAGGCCAAAAGATGACATCTCTGGCAAGTCTCTTTGTTTTCTCTATGCCTGATGACCCCGGTGAAGCGTTGTTAACATCAACTTTCTCAATTTGGCTGGATTGATCACTTTACTTTGCTTGAACAGCAAGTTTCCTCAATGGTGATTTCATCACATTTGATTAGATTAGTGCAAGTAATCCACATTTTAATGAATGGAAAAACCTGAGTTTTTAACTGACTTACTAGTAAATCTCTCTCTTACAGTTACACACGTTCCAATGTACATTCTATCTCCTTACATATTTAAAGTTTTTGCGCATATATTCTGTTATAATCTTATTCATGTATAATTGGTAAATTGTACTGTTTTACTTTGTAAAGGAAACTTTGTAATTTACTCTGAAATTTCTAACCGCTTTTGTTTTGTCGTCTTACTTTCATCATCATTCTTCTTTTCCATGTCTTCGCAATTCCATCTGTTCCATTCTTCTCATACCACTCCCTCTATATCTATTTCTCTCTCTCTCTCTTCTGCATTTCTTCCTCCTTCTTTTTTTCTAACTTAACCCTCTCTCTTTAAATTGTTTTCTCCCTGACACTTTCTCTCTCTTTCAGTTTCGTTTAATTATGTTTTTTCTATGATAAATCCTCATATATTTTGATTGACTATGTTGAATTACATTATCGAGTAGCATTATGAATAGGCATTCAATTTGCAGTTTATTATGGTTCGAAATCAAAAAAGTCTTCAGTATTTACTTATAAATTTAACACATTTAATCAGCCTCAATTTCTATTTAAAATACGAATATTCCTTACTTAACAATAATTACAAAAATAATAATAATGACGAATCTATTCTATTTGTATCATCAATTTGTTTGCAAGTATGGAATATGTAATAAGTTGTGATCTATTTTACTGTGTATTATGTGTATTTGTCTATATCTAAGCTTTGTTGAAATGCTTTTTAAATCTGAGCTTGAAAAACTTGCAATGTAATTTAGCTCTCGGGCTACCATTTTGCAGTTGTTCTAATAAAACCATTCTACTACTTCTACAACTACTACATCTCTGTAGTCCCAGTACATGCGAACCCCAGGGTCAACATTAGAACGGTTTGCAGGCCAACCTTCATGAACTACTGATGTGCGTTTATGCAGTACTCTATCACCATTTGCTTCTCTTTGCAGCTCGTCTACTCGCTCTGGATTCATTGGTAGACAGTCTACCATGCAAATAACCACATCTTCTTGGTTGTCATCATTTTCAGTAAGGGGACTGAAACCTATGCTTAGTGCATACGCAACATGCATCAGTGTTCCTTTTCTATACTGTAGTGTCAGGTCGTACTTCTGTAGCTCCAGTAATAACATTCTCTGAAGTCGCGGTGGTGTATAAACCAATGGCTTCTTAATGAGTGTTGCAAGGGGCTTGTGGTCAGTTTCCACCACGAGGTTCCTCATGAACATATTTTGATGAAATCGTTCCACACCAAACACCACTGCAACAAGCTTCTTTTTTGATCTGAGCATAATTCTTCTCACTGTCTGTGAATGCTTTAGATGTGTATGCGACAGGCCGTTCATTTTGCAACAGCACTGCTCCCACACCATTTTAAGAAGCATCTATACTTACTACCACTGGTTCAGTTGAAGAACTGGTGCCTCTGTCACATGCTTCTTGAGGGTTTTTAAATGCGCTATCCTGCTCAGGTAACCACTGCCAGTCTATCTCCTTCTCTAGGAACTTTCTGAGTGGTGCAGTAACATCTGAAAGATTGGTATGAATTTAGCCAAATATGTGGTTATACCAAGAAAGCTTTGCAACTCTTTCTTGTTGGCTGGTTTCTGCATTCTTGTAACTGCTTCTACTTTTTCGGGATCAGTTTTCACACCTTATTGTGTCAGGAAATGTCCTATATGTAGCTAACTTCAGTGACGTTCAGCTTACACTTCTCTCTGTTTAGCTTCACATTGTGCTGTCTCAGTCTGTTCGGCACTGATTCGAATCGAGCATCATGTTGCTGTTCTGTTTCTCCCCAGATTAGGATATTATCCATTACCACTTCAATACCTTCAAGATTATCTAGCATTTGCATCATTACTCTCTGGAGTATCTCTGGCGCAGACTTGATGCCAAATGGCATCCTCTTGTATCGGTATCTGCCATTAGGACTGTTGAATGTACACAAGTCTGCACTGCAGGCATCATAAAGTGTGAAGTTTATTTGTTCCACATTTACATTAAAAGACAATTTATTTTTTATTATTTTTTTACAAGCGTATAAGCGTAGATAACAACATAATTTAAAGATTTCGAATCAAGTATAATGTACGGGAAATAATAATAATAACAATTGTGATTTATATAGCGCATAATAATCATCGATGACAATCCTCTATGCGCTTTACATTTAATATTACATTCATACAACTTACATTATCACTTACAAATTACATAATAGGCCTACATTATTACATGCAGATTATAGATAATTACATTATCACATACAAATTACAAATTAAATTACATCAAATGATATTCCACTACAACAAATAATAATTACTTTGAAAATAGGTACGAAGTTTCGAAATAAATAGATACGTCAGGCAAAGTAATACACTGTAGAATTTGGGGAGCCTAAATGAAAAGCATAGCTTGTATGTGAATAGGCTTCCGTACTGAGTAACATAATATGGTAGGTCTGAATTTAAAAGGTATAGGAGGCGTATGAGATTCTTGAGACGTGCAAGGAGAATGAATTTGAGAAAAAATAGAATAAAGAGTAAAGAAAATAATATAATAATGATAAGTAGGAAAAGTTAAAGAAGGAGATGATAGAGAAGAAGAGGAAGAAGAAGAAGAGGCAGAAGAAGAAGAGGAAGCAAATTGATGAAATCAAAGGCATTGCAAAGTAACAAAAACAAAGTCTGTATAACCACCTATACGATCCAGCCTGACATCAACATTTATACGTACATACTCAAAAGGTAACACCAGAGCTTTCGTTTAAAAAAAGTAATAGAGGGGTTTTCAACTAGTTCGTTAATCAGGCTGTTCCAGAATTTGGGTCCAGTAAAGGTAATTGTTTTGTTTGCAAAAACGGTTCAAGGGAGATGAAAATGGTTTGTCTGGCTAGTAGGACAAGAATGTATAGTATTATTGCGTTGAAAAATGGGGACGAAAGCATCTAGTCTCATCGACCAATATCCAGCATTTGCATCCAATGTAGAGAAGAATTTGGCACCTGAGATCCTTGTCGCATCTTCCTCAATTGTATGCTTTAGGAAGTGTTTTCTTTCTATTGCATCATTCAGGTCTCTCGGGTCAATGCATATCCGCACCTTGTCACTGTTTTTTTCTGACCGTGACCATGCTGTTCACCCACTTGCTTGGTTGCTTGACGTTTTCGACAACTCCTAGACTTTCCATTCAATCTAGGTCCTCCCTGACCTTTTCACGCAATGTCACAGGGACTCGTCTTGGGGGGGGGGACCACTGGTTGGGCATCACTTTTGACTTTGATGCTCTGCTCCCCTTGGCATACAAAGCCAGTCCTTGAAAAACGTCCTCATATCTGGTCAGAACATCAGCTTGGATCAAATGGATTCATTGGATCAAATTCAGCTCTCTGCATGCATTCAATCCCAGAACTGGTTGCACCTTCTGTCCAGGTTGTAATACACATCTTTGTGCTCACAAAAGGAGGTTTTTTTTTTCCTTTGGGTACGTCATCCTGTGTCCCTAGTACATCACTAGCCGAGCACGAGACCTAGTGATAGGGACTCTCAACTCCTCTTGTACAACTTGTGGAATAAGATTGCACTGTACACAGTATTCACCTTGAAACGCAGATTTCTATCAATTACTTTCAGATCAAGCATCCAGTCTCCATCATCATCTCCTGCATGGACAACCTCGACAAAGAGATCAGTATGCCCACCTGGTTCATCTGTCATTTCATGTGCTGATTTCTTTTGGCTTTTCATTTGTCTGGGCTGTTGGGACTTGCACATTCTGGCAAAATGATTTGGCCTGTGGCACTTCCTGCACTCTTGACCATATGCAGGCCAGAGTTCTTCTTCCACTCATAGTGTCTACCACAGAACTTACAAGGGTGTTTTATGTCTCTGTCATCTTTAGGCTTTTTCTGAATTGACACGTCAGAAATCGGCGTCTGCTTCATTGCATGAACAGCTGATTGCCCATCAAGAATGCTCATGTTGGCCTAATTGGACAACTCAGATGCCCGGCTTGCTTTCACACATTTATCCAAGTCCAACTCAGTTTGTCTCAAAAACCGTAATTCTCTTAGCACCGAGTTGTTGATTCCACAATTGATGCGATCTTTGATTAGCGAGTCCTTTCGGTCACCAAAATTGCAATTTGCAGCTTTATCACTTTCAGCTGTGTCAGAATTTGGAGACTTTGGAGACTTAACTTATGATTCAGACTACGATTCTATTGGCATCATATTCAGATCTCAATATATCAGCACTTTTTTACGATAGCTAGCGCTATCACCCCTATCATTACAAATATCAAGCTAATATCAAACAGATCGAAAATTGAGTATTTACCATGGCTTTTGGCATAGCGCAGCTCCGGGGGTGGCTAGGCTCCCACCGAGGGGTCGAAGATCTACCTCCCTTCCAAAGATCTTAGGCTTAATGCCAGAGAAAAATATAACTATTCGACGACATGAAAAGCTGCTGTTAACCTGAAGGTCAAGATCGTGATCAGATAATGTTCCAACTAAATTATCATAGGAATGTGCATCAAGTGTCGCAACTACACTACAGAAAATCTATGAATAACAATAATACAACGTCCGACAAGGTGGGCTTATCCCCAATCCTAAAATAAATTCTGTCTAGTCTGGAAGATTCTGCACAAGAACAAGGCGTTGTGGCGTTCGCCTGTAATCCAGCTAACAGTGAAAGTTACAAACTGATTCAGCCGAGGACGCAGGTTCGAAACTGAGTCACGTCTTTCGGATGGTGACGTTTAAAGGTCGGTCCCAGACGTAAATAATCATTTCTGATCGATACACGTCTGTAAAACCCCAATACCATAAAAATGCAAAAAAACTAGTGATGTTTACTATTTTTTAATTTCATAAAGCAATGGAATAACATTTATGAGAGAATGCGAAATATAATTCATATTTCAACAATTTCGTGTTCGTGTACCTGGGACTTGTTTCATAAAACCTGTTATCAATGACAAGTTATTATAATTGCGTTAAGCAACTGAAATCGTGGCATTTGATTGGCTGAGAGCAAATTTTTCATATAATCTTAGAATGAGTTAGTAATGACATTTGCTATAAAATCATAAAGTACACAAAAACCTGTCATACTTAGAAAAAAACGTAGTACTAAATATCAGTTGTTTTTTGACTTACTGCATGTTGATTCATCCTCGTAATGATCGCAGTGGTAAATTCCATCGCAAAGCACAGTTTTTGACACGATCCTGTTGGATCTTGAACAAGCAAAGAAGGCTGGTAGAAGATAGAAGATGGAGAAAAAATTACCGTGGATTAGCTCATAATACTCATTATTATTTGTTCTGCTAAAATTTGGAACATGGTTTATCTCCATCAGTCGACCGGTGTTGAATGATTCTCATTTTACAACTGGTTAGATACCAGCAGGGGCGGATCCAGCCGGCGGCAAGGAGGGGCCAAAAAGGGAATTTGAAAACCGTGCCGGGCTTTTCCGCTCAGTGGGGGGTGGTAGTGAGCATTTTTTTTTTGGGGGGCCTCTAAAATGAAAATTGAAAAATCGTGCCGGTCGATTTTTCGCTCAGTGGGAGGGGGGAGTGGGCAATTTTTTTGCCTCCGAAAATTTAAAATTGGAAAATCGTGCCGGTCGATTTTTCGCTCAGTGGGGGAGGGGCACATTTTTTTTTTTGCCTTTGATAATTAATAAAGGGTGTTTTACCAGTTTTTTCTAGGAGGGACCCGCCTCCCCCCCCCCCCGGATCCGCCACTGGATACCAGTTATCGCTGCTTCAATACACAGAGCTTTAGATTCCACCGATAATTTGTTAAAAAATAATTCAACACTCACTTGATAGGTCAATGGAAATGATCCCAACGTCAATCCTAGGCCTTGTCTGACCAATTTTTACTATGACAGCAAACCACATCTCATTGGTACCTACATAGACTTCCTCAGCAGCGTTGTATCTGTATTCATGGACAGTTGTGATTAGAGACTGTTTGTCAGACGGATCGTTACCAGTCCCTATTTGGACTATAATATTACGATACAAGAGAAACGAGTATCTGAACACAACTTGAAATCCATTCACAGCGTTTGTTTGTAGAATGTATGCGTTATATAATCGTTTTGTTCTATTCGGGGGTAAGGAGATGTAATGTGATTCGTCTTCCTCAAGATACGTCGCTGAATAATCTGTAAGGGGAATAAAAAACAAAATAAGAGAAAGAAAAAAATTTACTTTCTATCTGTAGATGATTGTTATCAGTTCCTCAGCTAGAGAATGGTAAATAAGCTTCATCATCGTGCACTGACAGCTTGTCTGGGAGCCTCTCCCGAAAAAAAAATCCCTTTTTTATCCGTACGATTTGACCCTCTTAATTTTCATAGAGGAAAGATCATTCCCCAAAAATTTGTCGCCCTGACCGTATCTGTCATAGTTCCCAAAACAGAGCCCTCAGTCAGGTCGGTTTCAACCCATCTACCTCATGCACGAAATTTCGTTGGTGTAAGTTATGACTGAAAATTAAAAAAAAAAACAAGCGAGCAAAATTGTAATGGGGTCAATTGATATTAGTGGCCCCTTTAAAAAAATGAGAAAGTTTTATCTGTTTTGATATAAAGTGACCTTTTCCCTTGTGATAAGTGCTCATTTCTTTCTTTTTCTAATAAATTTTCCTTTCCACTTTCTTATAATTGCCCCTTTTTACCTCTGATAAGTACCTCTATTCAAATCTGATAGGTTCTCCTTTTACTTTGATAAGTGCCCCCTTTCATTTCTGATGAGGGCCGCTTTTAAGGTGTGATAAATACCTCTTTTTAGCTCAGATAAGTGCACCTTTTACATTGGCACGTGCCTCTTTCCGTTTATAATAAGTGCTCTTTTCCCTTCTGATAAATGCTCATTACGCTTTCTAATAAGTTCACCTTCCTCATCTTCTTCAAATATCAAAAGTTTTCGTTGTTATTTTGATGTAGTTTCTCTTTGCTAAGTTCCCCCTTTTTATCTATATTTCTCACTGCCGCTTTCAAGTTTTATCTTTTAGTGGTCATCTTAAGAACCATATCTAGTTTCAAAGAATCCAAGCAACTCTCTGCAGTAACAATATTTGTTTTTGTTATTCAACCACCACGATGTAATGCGGTAAAGCCTGGAGGCAGAGGGCACATTGCCCCAGGTTTTATAAGTTCGAACTGTTTGCCTTTTATAAATATAATCGTGCCCGTTTTCAAAACTATCAGATGTCCCTTCTCTAGATAATTATGTATAAGAGGTTTGTTTTATTTACAATACAAAATTTCCACTTAAAACTACCACGACATTTCTTATTCAAATCTAATAGACTCATTTTTCAACCTATCATCCTTCAAACTTTTTAAACTTCATAAAATGACAAGGTAACCCTTAGCTTTTTGTTCAGGGATATAAAGGTTTTTACAATACAGGAATTTTCAAACTCAAGGCAACTGTTTTCAGCCTATATTTCCGTCATTCGTGTTAAATAAGACTGAGACACGATTACCATATTAAATATGCTATATGATAAAATGATTTTATCACCTCTCAGCTCTCCTGAAACAATAGATTTCTTATAGTGTCCCTTAGTTAAATCGACTGCGAGCAATTTTGCCTCAAACAATCCCCAAAGTTTGCTCGCCACGGTTGCATGTATAGTTCATGTCATTAAGTAATATATTGAAGGTCTTATTATTTTGTTCATTTTGCTCATCAGGGTCGGTCATTGCATCTAACGATGTGAAATAAACGGTCGAAATGTGACTTCAAAGATCTTGAAATATTTCCTCGCTTGCTGTGTTAGCCTACACATAAATATATCCAGACCATCACTGGTGCTGGAGCAGTATTTTAGATCACATAAACAGAAAGCCATCCTTGATAGTGTATGAATTATAATGTAGGGGTAAATACATGCCTATAGATTGTAATTTTCGCTAAGTTATTACCGGGGTACCGAATATCTACCTCCCTCCCAAAGATCTTAGGCTTAATGCCGGACAAAAATATAACTATTCGACGACATGAAAAGCTGCTGTTAACCTGAAGGTCAAGATCGTGATCAGATAATGTTCCAACTAAATTCTCAAAGCAATGTCCATTAATTGTCGCATCTACACTACAGAAAATCTATTGATAAAAATCATACAACGTCCGGCAAGGTGGGCTTCTGCCCAATCCTAAAATAAACCCTGTCTAGTCTGGAGATTCTGCACACAAATGCATAAAAGTGACCATCGACGAGCAGACCACCCCCGCACCTTGATTTCTAGTAGACGAGCTTAGGTGAGAAATAAAAAAAAAAAAAAAATGATGAAGAAAGTTCACCATAAAACTGCAAAAAAACTAATTTTTACAATTTTCTTAATTTCATAAAGCATTGGAGAAAAATTGTGAGGGAATACGCAAAATAGGACTCCGTATTTTAGCACCCTTATTCCAACAATTTCGTGTTCGTGTACCTAAGACCTGTTTCATAAAACCTGTTATCGATCACAAATTTTCACAGAATCTTAGAATGAGTTATTAATAACATATGCTACAAAATCATAAAGTACAACAAAAACTTGTCATACAAAAAACGCAGTACTAAATATCAGTTGATTTTTGACTTACCGCATGTTGATTCATCCTCGTAATGATCGCAGTGGTAAAGTCCATCGCAAAGGACAGTCGGTGACACGCTCATGTTGGAGCTTGAACAAGCAAATAAGGCTTGTAGAATATAGAAGATTGAGAGAAAAATAACTTATGAGTAGCTTGTAATGCTGGAAATTATACAATTGAATACACTAGGTTTCTTTTAATTACTTTAAGTAAATAGGCGCGTTTACATTGACCTTCTTTATATTTTTTTTTCTGCTAAAACTCGAAACATTTTCTTTTTTTTAAATACTTTACCTTCCACAGGGATTTTATTGTTTCTCAAATCAGCATGAAATATGTAATAGAACATCAATTATTTTAGCGGTTTACAATATACAATCAAATATACAGTGAAATCAATGAACTGACAGGTTGATATTAAAATACAAGCATTTGCATATGACAATCCCTCGGTAAAAAGATTTTTGAAACGATACCAATTTTTTTCGAAATTTACCTTGTTAAAACTTCAAGTTTGAGATATATTTTTCATAGAAATAATGGTTTGTATTGATGCTTTGATAATACTGACATCAGGAATCATACTTTGCACTTGACAATTTTATATCGTTTTCTCATTGTTATAAGGATACAGTTAAGTGCAAGGTTACATATACCTGTAAATCCAAATATTTCATTTGAGGTGAAAATTTTAATCTCTCGCCAGTTTCAGTCAAGATCCAGTCCTCTAACCTATCCCACATATTATTAACATGCCTACACTCACATTATAAATGTACAACTGTTTCAATTTGGTCGTTACAAAAGGTACATTCTTTCCTTGGAACCAGATTCAATTTAAAACGCAAGTCATTTGTAAATAGTATACGCTGCACAACCTTATATTGAAACCAACGCAATCCAACATCAATGGAACACTGGAATCCTAACGAACAGTATGATTCCCAACTTGTGTCATTCAGGTCAAATATGCATTTCCATTTGAGAAAACTTTTACATTCTGTTTTTTTATATTGCTGCATTCCGATATTGCTGAATAAATATGCGAGCATCCCTTTATTCGTTTAATTACGAAGGAAATAACATCTGGAATAAGAGGTTGAGAGCTTTTGTTGAATGTACATTCTTTGAACGCTTTCTTAATAGCAACGCACAGTGCATGATAAAAGAGAAAATTTGTTTGAAGATCGTAAATATTCTGAAGATCTTTCAAAGATAAGAATGTCCGTCTTCGTCCAAAATATCGTTTATGAAACGAATTCCCTTTCGACACCAATTTTTATTATATATTGGTTCGTTACCTAATTTAATATAATCATTATTTTATATAGGTTGAGAGGATATATTATCATTCTTCTTATTTGTAGTAAGTGCTCAAAAATTCATTGTAAGCGATAAATATTTCGCTCCAAAAAATTGTTATATGTTTTATTCGCTAGTTTACGAAAATAATGACTACCCATATATATTACAAAATCGTGTCGTCTTGGCAAGGATGAAGTCAGAAGACAAAATATACTACTTTCAATTGACCCTTTAACAATCCTCTTAATCCCAGACATTTTGAACTATTGACAATGCGTGAATATACAGTGCGAGTCAAAAAAGTTTACACCTAGAAAATTGCTTATTTTAGAAATCATTTTATGAACAGTACATTATTATACATCTTATGAAAGAGTGTTTTATCCCAAATCATTTGGTACCATTTGTTGTGGTATGTGGTCACGCTTGGATGAACAGGAGACATTGTTTAAGAGAGTGCAAAAATCGACTTGCGCCAAAGTGTTGCCTACGTGTGATGTTTGAATAAAACAAATTGGATTTGGGTAATGAATTGGTCTTTGCAGATACAAATAACATCCCTAACAAAATTAATCATGCCATACATATCAAAACACACAAAGAGTCACACTTAGTCAGTTACATACACACACGCCGCACACGTACCCACACACACAGACACACTTCCGCGCACTCGTACACTCAGATAAATGAAAAATACACGCAGGCAAGTCATTTTTACGTAAAGAACATTTCTGAAAAATCGCAAATTTCCCATTTAATATCAAAATGGAATTTAAATTCAATCATAATGCCATAATGAAAAAAATTGTTGCATTAACATCACAATGAATTGTTTCTCCCAAAGGACTCGGTCAGTCTGCATCTAAATGTGCTATGTGTGTGTGTGTGTGTGGGCGTGTGCGTGTGCGCGTGTATATTATGTGTGTGTGACTTTGCTCCTGAGAAAAGCTTATGCAATGCATCTCATTTGATACTTTCAATTCATTCTCTCACTTTAATGCTTTTGCGCAAGTCGATTTTTAGATTGAGTGGACGAGAACACGACGAACTTCGACTGATCATGCGTGTCAACGTAGTCAACTACCCCTGTTGACTACAGTTAGAAATCTTTTAAGGCCCGGTCCCACTGCACTTACGGATGCAAAGAGGATGTAAAACGTAAAAAAAATCTTGCCATCCGTTGGAAAACGCTATGCATCCGTTGTGTACCCATTGCATACGTGTTTCATACGCTCTATCCATCGAGCATCCGTCCACTGTGATTTCATCCGCGCAAAAAGTTTTGAGCTGCACAAAACTTTTAGAACGGATGAACTTTCCGCCGTGTACGATGTAAATCCGCGACAAATGCGAGCAACAAACGTTATCATCCGTTAAACGTCCGCTGTATCCTCTCTGCATCCTCTGGGCATCCTCGCAACTCACATCCGCTGCAGCGGAAAACGGAAAGAGGGAGGAAAGGTAAGGTACATGGAACGTTTATACATCGTTAGTAGCACGGAAATAGAAAGGATGTAAGCGTATGCATCTCGTATATAAAGTATTCAAAACGGACAAAGCGTTTGTATCTGGGATGTCTGGAGTATGTCTGGAGTATGTCTAGAGTATGTAGAAGGACACCTAGCGGACAACCGATATTTTGTATGAAAAGGGGGAGAAAATCATCTGGATCTCAGTATGAGTCGAGCAGCCGTGGTGTACAGACCTCATCACCCTTGGTCTTGGTCTTCAACATCATCAATTGTTCTCCACCATGGATAACTGCACTCATTCAACAGCAGAACCACAACCTGTTCAGACTGTATCAAGTTTTAGACAGAAGGAGAAGAAGGAGAAGAAGGAGACGTCCAAGAGCTGTGTGGGTCCGAGGATGGATCCTGAGAAGAATGGAGTTTGGACTGTATGACCAGTTGATGGTGGAGCTGAGGAATGAAGACCCTCACCAAGCTGACCCGTTGCCTGAAGCATCGATGTAGATGAACTTGTAGTCAGCATCACGTAGGTGATGAAGGGCTTCCGGGTCGAGGATGCTCTGTCCAAGTCGACCAGCTGAGAGAGAAGTTCTGTGCTCTTCTCCATTGTGTCCCTGATCTCCAACAGCACACTGTCGTCCTGGCCCTCCAGTCTGCCCCTCTGCCTGCGTCCTCTGGATCTGGTGGTGGAGGTGGGGTGGGTTGGCCTCTGGTGGCTGCCGCTTGTTCCTCCATTTGTGACAGCAGGGCGTCATCGTCCACGGATCCTCCAAGTTCGGCACCATATGGGAGTGCAGCTGTCGAGGGCTCCTGGCTTGAAGATGCCTGGCTGTCTGTGGGCTGTCTGAGGGAGAGGGGTCTCAGAGGGCTGCTCCTCGGTGGCGGATCTCACCATCCAGGAAACTGCACTTGGCCATGACGTACTTCTCCCGGTCAGTGAGCTTGACGGCGGCCTGCCCGGATTTCTTGAGGTGTAGCTTCCCATACCAGGAGTGCATGTGCTTTCACCATCCAAGGAGTACTTCTACTTATGCAGTGTACCCAGGCTCTCTGCCTTGTCTCTCCAAGCTGCCTGCTTGTTCTTGGTGTCCCGATACAGTCTGTGGCCCTTTCTCCAGAGGTACTCGTTTTCCCTCAGCCATTCCAGCACATCGTCCTCATGCTCCTCGGAAACGGTGTACTGTTTCCTCTCTCCCTTCTTCTTCCCTTGCCTCTTCATACCTCTGGCTGGAGCTTGTTCAGGGCCTTCAGGGGCTTCAGCAGGGCCTTCATGGGCTTGAACATCAGGGCGTCAGGGGCTTGAACATCAGGGTCTTCAGCAGCAGGGCTTTGAGGGCCTTGGGGCTGGTCCACCACAGCAGCAGCAGCTTCACCATCAGAGTCAGTGTCAGGGGGGTGGGGTGCTGGTTCTGGCCTTCTTCACTTTGCCAGGGCTTGAACGAATAGGCACCGACTTCCTTTTCTTGCCTGACTGACGCACCATGGTGTTGATACAAGAGGTAGTAGAGATGTATCAATGTAGCCTTCTTCAATAACGTGATGTAGTAGAGATGTATCGATGTAGACGCCAGCACGTCTTTCCGCTTTATGCTGAATGCGTGTGTGTGATTGGGTTTTTACAGACGTGTATCAATCAGATATGATTATTTACGTCTGGGGACCGACCTTTAACGTCACCATCCGAAAGACGTGACTCAGTTTCGAACCTGTGTCCTCGGCTGAATCAGTTTGTAACTTCCACTGTTAGCTGGATAACAGGCGCACGCCACAACGCCTGCGTGCGTGCTGCATCCCTTTATATCCACGGAGCGGACGCAATTCATACCCCCCGCATGCGCAGTGAACGGTTTGCATCCGATATACATCCGCTCGGCATCCCCTTTGTTTCCGTTAGGCATACGTGATGCATCCGCTTTATCAGATATGCATCCGCTCTTTCCGCTATGCGTCCACTTCGCAATTATCCCCGGTAACCCCTTCGGAGCTGTCATCCACTTCCATCCGCTTTCATCCGCTAGGCTTCCGATGAACACCCGTTTAACATCCCGCTACATACTACCCACGTCCGTTCTTTTCCGTTTTGTTTTCGCCAATTTTCGCCAATTTTGTCCATTTCTGGAGCGGATGAAAACGGATGGAGCCACCCCCGAAATTTTGCTCGTCCGCTGTGTCCTTTATGCATACGTTTTGTGTCCATCGGCCAGTGGGACCGGGCCTTTAGATGAAGTCATGAACGGCGCGCCAAATTTCAAAGCGAGAACCCTGCGCACAGTGGGCCAGGGAGGAACCAAAGTGCGCCAAAAGTTTTTTTTTGGGTGATTTTTTTTTTCTTGCCCACAGCTGAAAGATAATAAATTGAAGAATACCTCAGTAAAATATCTAATTTCGGTATGCACAATAAGGGTATCAATTTACTCCTTCAAACAGCAAAATCCTACATATATTCACGGTTCTATCACATAACAACTCATACATGTCTCAGAGGGTTAGCATATTCCAGGTGCTAAGGCAGTGCTTCACACAAAAGAATTTCAAAGTAATTTAAAATTCAAATGAGGTAGGTCGCCACTCGGCTATAAAAGAGCGGGGATCTGAGAAGGTATTCATCTTTTCATTGTGTGACGGCAGTGCTTTCAGAAGGGATGGTATTGACTTTTAGATTCGCACGTCGACATAGTGGACTGCTACTTGAAGACGTCATTTCGAGGCACTGCGCATGCGTCATGTCGTCTCAGTCGTCGAATATAGGGACTTTTAGATTTGCACGACGAGAACGTGGACTGCTACGTGGAGATCCTTTTAAGGCAATTTTACGTCTTTTTAAGGCACTGCCGGGCACTGACAACTTGCCTTAAAAGGACGTCACATTGCCTTAAAAGGATCTCCACGTAGCAGTCCACGTTCTCGTCGTGCAAATCTAAAAGTCCCTTATCAGAATCGAGAACACCGCGCACTTGTGTTCACGTATGTGACGTCATCTCAAGCCTCAAGATGAATGACGAACAAGTTAGAGATATTATTTTGTCTTTGAGCAACAACAGTTTTCACGAAACTGAGGTAAGTTTTGTGGTACCCTTCTCCAGGCGCGGATCCAGGGGGCGGTGGGCGACGGCCCGCCCCTTGGGAAAAAAAAACGTTTAAAAAATGGTAACCACAATTTCCCCTTTTTTGTTGCTGAAATGGGGGGTGTTGAGTAATTTGTTTAGTTTTAGTCCCCCTCCGTTGAGCACAAAAAATTGCATACGCACTCCCTCAAACCCTGTATTGGTATTTTGAGTTGAAATAACGGTCTGCGCGATTTTCAAATTTAAGCCCTCCCCTCTATTGGAAAATTCTGGATCCGCCACTGCCCTTTTCTCCATTACAACTCTTTTGTCTTGAACTGTGACAGTGTGATTGGTATGTTATAGCATCCGTAGAAAGGTTTATACTTTTAAAGCTACTGGCAGTGGCAGTGTGCGTGAGCTCCGCCTTCGCACCGCCTAGCCGTCTCCTCACCCCCTTTGAGCAAAAAAAGGGGGAAAATTGTGGTTACCATTTTGTTAAAACTTCTTTTTTGGCAGGGGCATTTATTTCTCTCAACACATTGTCACTAGGATCAGGAGGAGACATAATAAGATAGTTTAGTTTTGAAATCAACAATGACTTGACTATGGTGACTTTTCCTAACACAGTGAGACATCGTTTTACCCATGTCATTTGAATGTTTATTTTTTCGTTATAATTATGCTATACCAACATTTGTAAATCTGTACAAAAATCAATACCCAGATATCTGAAGTGTCTCATCTCTTTTATTATTGTATCGTCCAATCCATATTGCTCGTGGCTTATGAATATTAACTTTTAACCCGGACATTGCTGCATATTCATCGAAAATATTCAATGCAACATTTAATTCAGCGGAAGAACCGAAAAACCGTTTAGAGTATCTGCACACTGAAACAATTTCGAATGTTTGTCAGATATTCCTATTCCAATAACGGAGTTGGACTCTCTGAACAAAATTCCAAGTATTTCAGCACACAATAAAAAATCTAAGGAGACAGTGGATCTCTTTGACAACAGCCTCTTTCTATTTGAAATCTTGGTGTAAGATTTTCATTTACCACTACACACGACTGAATGTTCCCATAAAAACGTTAAACCATCGTATAATCGAAGGGCCGAATTTAAAGTAATGTAAAACCTTTGCAATAAAGTCATGAGAAATCGAGTCAAAAGCCTTTTCGAAATCTATTAGGACCAATAAACCGGGAATATCATTTAAATCAGCGTACAAGAGTAGATCATATAACAGACGGATATTTTCTCCAATGAAACGTCCTGCCATAAAACCTTTCTAATTCTCATGTATAAGAATACGAAGCACCTTTTTAAGACTATTGGCAATACAACCCGCTGCTATTTTGTATGTAACATTGAATAAAGATATGGGCCTCCAGTTTCTTAGATAGTATCTTTCTGTATTACCTTTTGGAATGAGAGATATCACACCGAGCTGTTGTACCTGGGACATGTTTTCTGACATGAAAGCAAAATTTCAATATCTGAGTATAACAAAATGTATTTCTTTCCAAAAATGTTTGAAAAATTCAACTGTATAGCCATCCAAACTAGGAGATTTATTTTTCTTCATGTTCAACAATGACTGTTGCACTTCCTCCATTTTAAGCTCCCTTCCAAAGATTGAGGTAAAGAATTTGTTAACTTTGCTATGTCTGAATAATCTAAAGTCTTGTTTAAGTCTATATCAACAACATCATTCTTTTGTACAATTCAGAATAAAACCGGACAATCTGAGATTGAATATTTTCTTGCAAAATTATAATTCTGTTTTCGTTATTTATCAATTTTTTTATTTGTTTGTTTACAGCATTTCTCTTTTCCAGATTCAAAAAATATTTGAGAGATTTTCGCCAAATTTCATCCATTTTACTCTTGATTTCATCTTTAAACCTTCTATTTTTTTCTTTTCTTAACGAATGTAACCCAGCTTTCTTCTTTTTTAATATATCTATACATTTCTTCCTGTCGTTTTCTTAACAAAGCTATTTTCAGTGCTATAATTTCCTTTTCTAAATCGTTTTCTCAATCTGTTAATCTTTTATTCTTTCATACTAAATACAAAATTGTTTCACCTCTTATTATGGTTAATACAGTTAATCAATGCTAAAATTTCCTTTTCTAAATCGTTTTCTCAATCTGTTAATCTTTTCTTCTTTCATACTGAATACAAAATTGTTTCACCTCTTATTATGGTTAATGCAGTGTCAAAGAACAATTGGTTGTTAATAATAAATTTACAATGTTTATCACCATAATCGTCATTAGATATACTTGCATTGTTATTACTTTTTATTATATAAGTTTCAACTGTTTCTGCAATAACTTGTCTAATTCTATCTGAATAACCATCACCTTTCAATAAGGAGTTGTTAAATTTCCAGTAACTGCGACCAATTTTGCAATGGTTTAAACGTAACGATAGACTGACCAAAGAATGGTCAGACCTATATCACGGCAACATTTGAAGAGCTTGATTCCAAAAGGGGCTAAATCCATATTTTATCAAAATTGAGTTGTTTGTCTTAAAATGATGATTTCCTACATGGGGACAAAATGCACTATATCACATTCTAAAATTTCACCAGGAAGTATGCCATTTTTAAGGTACAATGTCATGTTTCATTCCAAAAGGAGCTAAATCCACTTTGGGTACTTTCACGTTTTTTATTTCTCCACTTTCCCTTTAGCCACGTACCTTCATGTTGTTATATATGTTAAAGGTGTCGCCCTGGACCAATAATATATGAGAAGAAAAAAATCTACCAGTTATTTCTGATTTTTACTAAATTTTTAGATTTTGTGGATTTAGCTCCTTTTGGAATGAAACATGGATTTAGCTCCTTTTGGAATGAAACGGATTTAGCTCCTTTTGGAATGAAACTCGGATATGTTGGTTACTTTCTTTTCAAAGGGTATTTTTAGTTGTGATTTCACTATTATTATTTAAAAGGAAAGGTTTGCTACTAATTTTAATAAATTTCAGTGATTTTATTGAGAAAATATGACAAATTTTCGGTACAAAATCATGTTTCATTCCAAAAGGAGCTAAATCCACGAAAAATAAAATCTAAAAATTTAGTAAAAATCAGAAATAACTGGTAGATTTTTTCTAATCATATATTATTGGTCCAGGGTGGCACCTTTAACATATATAACAACACCAAGGTACATTACTAAATGGAAAGTGGAGAAATTAAAAAAGGCGATTTACTCAGAAGTACCCAAAGTGGATTTAGCTCCTTTTGGAATGAAACTCTTCATTTCTACATTATCAACGATAATTCTTTAGATACCAAAAAGTAATTTAATCTGGCCGCCTTGAAAGGAGTAGGTTGACGCTATGTAAATACTTTATCGCTTCCATATAATTCTCTCCATGTGTCAATCAACTCCCGAGTTAAATTTTATCTGATCAATCATTTTGTTTGCATTAGGATTATTAAGACGAATATAGTTGTATGTATCCTTCTTAAAATCTTGAACCAAATTCCAGTCCCAACCAGCTGGTCCCAACATAAGATTGTAAATGGGATATTGAAATCCAATACAAGTTTTTCAATGTCTGAATAAAAGTGAGCATTGTCAGTATTGGGGCCATTCAAAGTAATCAGTGTTACGTTATAATCATACATCTGCATATTTAAAACAAAAAATATCCATCATTAGATTGTTCTGTTCTTTTAACTTTTAATGGTACATCATCTCGAAAAAGAATAACAATACCTATGGAATTAGATGTTCTGTTGCAAAAAAAAAATGTTTCTCCAACATCTTTTTCAGTAACAAAATGAGTGTCTTGCAAACAACATATATGATACTTCGTTGATTTCAATAACTCAGAAACATCATTTTGCATCTCTTGATTGCCTAAACATCGACAGTAAAAAAAAAAAAACATCTTTATACTATCCATATGATTCTTTACTTAATATCATTATAATACGAAACTCAACAAATCGCGTGGAGTTTACTGTTTCTTCAACACGAAAACCAAACAATAGTACTACCAACAAAAAAAGACAGGTCACAACCACAGGTGTCACTTCTCACTAACAAAATATAATAATCCACACTTTTAATAGATTGTGGCTCAGGCCTAGACTTATAGGCCCCCAACAAATGAACAAAACAAAAAAGCATTAACATTACACAAGGTGATCATGGTGTATTAATGCACCGTGTTTCTTTTAAAAACATTCAGAAATAGGATAGACCTTTCCCTATCAAATTAAATAAAAAGAGAGCAGGAGCAATGTGATTAATTTTTTAACATGTAGCCTCAAAAAAGAAGAGTAAATCATACAATGTACAAGCATTACGCCTAAACAAAGATGTTGTATTGCCTTTTAGGTACCAAAACATGGGTCGGTCGGTCGGATTTTTTTATTTATTCATTTTTTTCTTTTTTTTCAGTGCCTTCAAAATATGTCATGAGTAAAGTGTTGTGAGCCTTTCCGTAGAAAACTCTAAACAGCGACCGTCGCCCAAAGAATTCAAAACCGGGAACCCAAATCTCGCTGGTTTCTAGCTGGTGCAGTGCATGGTATATACACGTACAAGAGGCCGGGGTCTACTTGCATGTTTACACAAGCAGGATTTGAAACTAGGGCAGAAGTCGAGTGAAAATTTGGGAATAATTTGATGATTGTATACATTTATATCCCATTTAAACAAATAAAATACATACTTTTTTCAATCATTAAAAAAAAAAAGGTGAAAAAATTAAAAAGCCGACCTTAGATTTTCACATTTTGGGGTCGGTCGTAAAGGGCAATACAACATCTTTTTGGTTACGTACCCTGTGCATAGGCACCGCGTACTTACGGCGTACGCAATTGGCGTACATACGCGTACGATTGCGTATAACAGGCGTAGGGTTGCCTACGTTTACGTAGGCCTGGCGTACAGGTTTGCTTACGGTTGCGTACGGTTGCTTACTGTGTGCGCAAGCTTTTACTGCTTCGTCGAACTCGCGAAAGGTAGCGTACTATTTGCGTAGGTATGGCGTACAGTAGCGTGGTGTTGCGTAGTGTTGCGTAGACTTGAGTAAACAAGGAGTACTTTCTGCGTCTAGTGCTACGCCGAAAGTACGCGAAAAATTAAACATGTTTAATTTTGGCGTCCATCTCGCGTACCCCTTTGCGTCCCTCGGCGTATAGTTACGTAGGCCAGCGTAGGGCAGCGTACGCTCGGCGTAGTCGGTACGCAACACTACGCAACTCTACGCATGACCCGGTGTGAAAGCCCCTTTACCATCAGCTTTTTGTGCTCTTCACGTGTGTCTTTGTGTACATCGTAGCTGATTCCTTTTTTCTTCTCTCGAATGCGGACGTCTTTTAGCACTGCACTCCGTTTGATAATTTGTTCTCAATTAAGCTATGGTCACAACTCAAAGCGGCGACCGACCGATTTGTAACCTGCTCGGCCGCCGCTGGAATTTAGGCATCGCCCAACGATTTTTGGAGAAGTCGAGCAGGCTGTAGAGCCCCACAGATGCCAGGGGCGGTGCCCTGTCGATTTTCCGTCGGTCACAAGTCGATTTTAGGTCAAACTGGGCAAAATCGGGGAGCTTCTCCCCGCGGCGTCCCGGCAGTGACCGACTGATGACCCACCGATTTCCGGGCGTTCTCCCACCAGCCACCGGCTGATTTTAAATAAATTGGAGAAGTCGAGCAGGCTGTAGAGCCCCATAGATGCCAGGGGCGGTGCCCTGTCGATTTCCCGTCGATCACAAGTCGATTTTAGGTCAAACTGGGCAAAATCGGGGAGCTTCTCCCCGCGGCGTCCCGGCAGTGACCGACTGATGACCCACCGATTTCCGGGCGTTCTCCCACCGGCCACCGGCTGATTTTAAAGAAATTGGAGAAGTCGAGCAGGCTGTAGAGCCCCATCGATGCCAGGGGCGGTGCCCTGTCTATTTCCCGTCGGTCGCCAGTCGATTTTAGGTCAAACTGGGCAAAATCGGGGAGCTTCTCCCCGCGGCGTCCCGGCGGTGACCGACTGATCTCTCAGCGGCGACCGGGCTGCGACCGATCGTCAGCCTTTGACCTAGCGGCTTCGATTTTTGACCTAAATCGCTCGACGGCGAACGCTCGATTGGGTCCGTGCCCGGGTGGCGACCGCCCGGCACCGAGCGTATTTTGGGCGGCGAGTGAAAATGAGCAGGCGCCGCCCGAATTTTAACTCCGCGCTAAAACTTCAGCGGCGACCGAGCGATGCCCTTAAACAAGCGGTGCCCGGGCAGCCGCCGCTCGGTGCCCGGGCGAAATTGGCTAAAAAATCACCGCCCGGCCGCCGAGCGGGCTACTTTTGTGGTTGTGACCATAGCTTTAGTGAATCGAAGAACCTATACATGAATGGGACGTGGGCGTGCAGCTGCATCTCTTTGTTTGGGTCTTCCACTTGGTGTTCTGTGAGCTCTTTCAACTTCTGCATCGGCAACGTTCATGTTTGTATCGAAGAATGCCTTGACGTACGCTGTGCAGTCGTGCAAGTCACCTTCAACACCCTCCGGAATTCCATGAATCACCACGTTGTTTCGCTTGCTCCTATTTACGAGATCCACAGCAGTCTGCCTCAACTCATTTACATAATCATGTCGGAGTTGGCCTCTTTGATTTCCTTAAAGTACAAGTCCACTCCACTAAAAAGTTGAGATGATTAGATTGAAAACAATCTAAAAAGCCCAAATATAACTTGGTTTTTGGAAAATGGTGCTCAGATTTAATTTTAATAATTTTTTTTTAATGAGCAAAAAACAAGTTAATGATCGAATCGGTTGTGACGTAGGGTCCTCACAACACAGATTCGTAATGTGACCAAATATAATGCATACGTCTTTGCGAAGTGCCTCGATACAAACACCTGATACGAATAATAAAAAACTATTATTCTTATCAGGTGAATGAAATAGTTTGTATAGAGGCACTTCACAAAGACGTATGCATTAAATTTGGTTACATTACGGAAATAGCCTATTGTCAGAATGTATACTGCTGGCACTTTTGTCATGAGGAGCATACGTCACATCCGTACAGCAATTTAAATGTTTTGCTCGAAATAACCGAAACAAAAATCGCTCTTAAAAATCACCTGATTGAAGTACACCCGTGATAATTGGCGGTTTTAACATTTGATTTATTTACAACATGCTATAATTTTTGAAAATCGGAGTGGACTTGGGCGTTAAATTGTAGCTTCAACTCGATGAATTATGTCTCCATGAAACCAAATCCCTGCTCTAAATTTATGATCCTCGTATTCAATGCCTCCACTTTTCTTTTAATGTTGATGAATTTCTCGGATATGAGGTCTACCTTCTTGTACATAATTATCCAAACCCGGAACTTTGTGCAATATGTCTTGCAAAAGACGTTCCGTAGAGTTAGAATCAAATTTATTACCACATACCTCTATGTTGAGATCATCGATGGGTGTGGCGCATCCCTTATTCGTCTCCAAATTGCCCATTTCTCCTCGCTTCTCGTCGTCTGAAGACAGAGTTCTCGATCGCTTAAGACTTAGCATTGTTAAAACCAGTATTACAGGCTCAAAAACTTATTGTTTTCCTACTGCTCTCTGTTTTTCGTGTCTCTTTACAACAACGTCAAGGGCGCCCTCTTCCTGAAACTGGAAACATGGCTTATCTTCATCGGTCGAACAGTGTTATATGATTCTTATTTTTACAACTGGTAAGATACCAGATATCATTGCTTCAATACACAGAGCTTTAGATTCCACCGATATTTTAAAAGACAATTGATTCAATACTCACTTGATAGGTCAATGGAAATGATCTCAACGTCCATTTCAAGCCCGGAATATCTCGTTCCTCCTATGACAGCTAACCACATCTCATTGGTATCTACATAGACATCAACTGGACCATGGTCTATGTCTCTATCGATAGTTTTGATGACAGACTGTGTGTCAGACGGATCGTTACCTGTTCCTATTTTGACTTCAAAATCATAATGATAGGTATAATTATATTGGAACACAGCTCGAAATCCATTCGGAGCGTTTGTTTGAAGAATGCTTGCGTTATACAATCGCATTTTGGTGGCTCGTGCAAAGGAGAGAAAATGTGATTCGCCTTCTTCAAGATATGTGGATGAATACTCTGTAATGTAAAAACAAGACAAGAAAGAAAGAAATGACTTTAAAAAAAAACAAGAAAAGAAAAACACGTAACTTTCGCATCTGTAGATGATTCTGATCGGTTCTTCAACTAGAGATTGATAGATAAGCTTCATCATCTAGCACTGACTAGTTATGGAGCCTCTCCAGAAAAAAAATATATTGTCCATACGATTTGACCCACTTAAGTTATCTAGACATTATAGGTGGTGACCTGACCGTATCTGTCAGAGCTCCTAACAACCGAGCACAAAATCAAATCAATTTCAACCCATCTACCTCATGCACGAAAAATCGTTGGAAGAAATTATGATTATATATTACAAATTCGAAAAAGTTACACAATCTTAATAGGGATTGGTTAATATCAGACGCCCATTACTAAATGGGCACCCCCCCCCCAAAAAAAAAAATCAAATCGACACAATTTGTATAGGAATAATTCTCTGTTCATTTTAAAATAGAGAGTGTGGCCTTTCCTGATATGTAGACATATGACACAATGTGACTGGAATTTCCTTCATTCTAACCCCTCATGGCAAGGACCAGGCAGCACAGGCCATGGTAGAAGCCTCATCAGCCCTCGCCTCATCTTGTCTCATTGTTTTGACATCTGAACTGGACGAGCTGGGCTAGTAGCCATAACGCTATCCATTCATCAACGGACTGGTGCTCGTAGTCGTAGTCGACACAATCAGACCTCGTACTCGTAGCTACAGTCCTCAAGTTCACGCAAGTTGCGGATCAAATTGGACAAACTTCACAGTTCATGAACCGGGTTACTTCGTACATCGGGGTAATTCGCTTCACCTCCTCAGTAAACTTAGGAAGAGGTTTGTAATCGTTAACTCTTTATCTGGACTCTAACCCAACAGTTTACTTTTTGTGTCCAACGAACAGTCCAGTATAGGTACATTATTTCTTTTATATAATACCCCCGAATGACGACTTAGTCATTGCTGGCAATATATATTTTCTTTGTGAAAATATTGAATGTTGGAACTTGTAATTATTTACTGATACACGTATATATATATATATATATATAATGATATAATGTTATAATGATATAACGATATACAAGGACATAGTCTAATCTATTTCATATTGAATCCAAATCATTTTGCTTTGTCATATATTTTTGTGTATATTGAGCAGATGGCTCTTAATTAAATTTATGTACACTATATTTAATGTTGAAGTCGCCTGATTATTTTCCTGTGATACATATTCATTTCAGCAGAATCTAACTTATCGTCAAATTGGTTATTTACAGTACTAAACAATGACTTCATATTGTAAATTTTGGTACTTGGACCCGCTTGCATTTGCAGTTCTTGTCATTAAGTAATATATTTAAGGTATTATTATTTTTTTAATTAAGAGTTTGTGCTTAAAACCCCCATCAGGGTCGGTTATTGCATCTAATAATGAGAAATGAGCGGTCGCAGTGTGACCTCAACAATCTTTAAATATTTGCTCGCTTGCTTCGTTCCTTTACACATGAACATGTTTAGACCATCACATACAACAGCAAAGTATGGTGCTGAAGCAGCAGCTTAGATCACGTGAATAGAAAACCTTGAAGGTCATCCTTGATAATGTATTTATTCTAATGTAAATGGTAAATACATGTCTAAATATTGTAATTGTTCGCTTTGTGGTTACCCTTTGTAGCGCCTCCCTTTTCCAGAAAGTTCCTTTTTTGCTGATGCATCCCAACTTTGAAAGACACTGCTAGGATGCGGATTAAATTAACATTGTTTCAATAATCACTAGGTTCATGAGTCTATTTAAAGCTAACCATGACCACCTTCAATACCAAGCTACTATCGAACTGATCTTTAAATGGAAAAAATACCATCTCTTGGCGGCTGCGCACCGAAGGATCCAATATCTAACCCCTCCCCAAGATATTACGCTCAATGCCAGACAAAACTTTACTATTCGACGACATGAACCTAAAAGTCGAGATATTAATTAGATAACGTTCCAACTAAGTTCTCGGAAGAATGTGCATCAAGTGTCGCATCCCTACTACGGATTTTTTAATATAAATAAAACCTTGACCGGTAAGGTGCTCTTCTCCCTAATCTTAAAGTAAGTATTGTCCTGTCTTGAAGATTATGCGCAAAAACGCCTCGAACTTAATATTGACGTGCAGACCATCATGCCCCTCGCACTTTGATTTCTGGTAGACGAGGTTAGGTAAGAAATAATAAAGAAAAACATTTAGAAAGTTCACCATAAAATTGCAAAAATATAATGATGTTTACTCATTTCTTAATTACATAAAACAGTGGAGAAGAATGTGAGAGAATGTGAAATATATGGCTACATATTTCAACACCCATATTTCAACACCCGTATTTCAACAATTCCTTGTTGGTGTATCTGGACCCTGTTTTATAAAACCTGTTATGAATGACAAGATACAATAACTGCTATAAGCTACTGAAATCATGGCATTTGATTGGCTGAGAGCAAATTATTCATAGAAAATTAGAATTTGTTATAAATAACAAGTTTTATGAAACATGCCCCTGCTGCCACGAATTAGGGGATATGCTAATTGGGGTTTTGTTAATTTGTAGTCTATATCATACATATGGTAGTAGGCAGCGGAACATAATCCGTCAGAACGCGGGGATGTAGCCAAAAAGAATACCAGTATCAAAACTAAGGAGGTATTCTGTTACTTACTACAAACTGATTCATCCTTATAGTTGTCACAGTTGTAAAATCCATCGCAAACCAACGTCACTGACACGCTCATGTTCGATCCCGAACAAGGAAAAAAATCTAAAAGAGAAAAGGACGATATGTGTTTAAGGAGTATTCACTTACTTCTGATTATAAACATGATCTCTAAAATAATAATACCATAATATGTCTTCCTTTATAAGACCATTGATATCAACTAATTCATTTTCAGCTATAATTAATCTTACACATAAACTATTGCATGTGTTATTTTGTGTTAATAGTTTTAATACTAGTTAATGGAAGAGAGCCCGACTTAATAGTTGACGTTACAAAATGCTGTTGATATTGGCTGGAGGTGAGACACACTTTTTTTATGGCTTATTCCAAAAGGTCGGGTAGCGTCGCGTCGCGTTAACTTGAACGCGACCATTCGTCCAAAGCCCCGGTTTTGCCGAAAGGGTGCGTTGAGAAAGTCGTTTCGAATGGAATTTAAGGAATAGAAATTAAAGTCGTTTTTAATTGAAATAATCAAAATTGAAACAAATAAAAAATTAAATAAAACTATTTTTACGTAGTCTTGCAGATCAGGCGTTTATAAGAGTTAAATAAATAAATAACAAGATACACAATCAAATAATTTACTAGAATATTGTTAAAATGTCAAATAAAGGTGTTTACCTAGTCTTGCATGTCAGTGGTTTATTTATTAAAATAACAAAAACAAAATCCATTTCTTTCTATGTACTCCGTTATTTATTTATTTATTTGTAATTTCATTTGTAATAACAAGAAACACAATCGAATAATTTACTTCAAGCCTGTCTGCACTAGTTTGGCCAGGAGGGATTAGATCTCCCTGCGTGGTCACTGACAGGTGGTTATCTCATCAAGTCAGCTCTCATTTAACATAAGAAAAGGGGGACCATGGGGGACCAACGGGTACCGATTAGGCATTCTTTGCTATATAGAGGGCGCAAGTAGGTACAATTAGTAGTGCAGTGGGGCTTTGAATATTTAAAAATGTCTAATAAAATAATATTAATTTCTTTCTATTTATAGAATTGATTTTTGAATATAAACTAGTCTTGCATAACATTCGTTACAAATGAAATTACAAATAAATAAATAAATAACGGAGTAGAAAGAAAGAATTGGATTTATTTTTTGTATTTTAATAAATAAACGACTGACATGCAAGACTAGGTAAATACGTTTATTTAATTATTTGATTGTGTTTCTTGTTATTTATTTATTTAATTCATTTATAAACGCCTGATCTGCAAGACTACGTAAAAATAGTTTTAATTAATTTTTTATTTGTTTCAATTTTGATTATTTCAATTCAAAACGACTTTAATTTCTATTCCTGAAATTCCATTCTAAACGACTGACGTGGAAGACTAGTCAACGCACCCTTACGAGAAAAGCCCCCAGCTTATCCCGAAACGGTGGTTAAGGCGGTACTCCGTTCTCAACGCACCCTTTCGGCAAAACCGGTAGGGCTTTGGACGAATGGTCGCGTCCAAGTTAACGCGACGCGACGCTACCCGACCTTTCGGAATAAGCCCTTTTTTATTAGAGATTCATGTCCGCAAAACTTGAATCGTAGCTTTTAACCTACCACGATGTATGAGCTCTTCTTAACCTTGAATAATGTTGTCAAAGTTGATGGGAAATCTACTTTTCGGGCAGCCTCCCCACGTCCTATTTACCATCTAGTGATGTCACTGTCTAACAATACAGCCAAACTCTTATTACATGCAGTTTGATCAACGTATTTATATGTCACTCCTGTTACCTCGAGGAATTGTATTAATTTTAAATAAGCCACAAGGAATTGACCAGTAAATCCGATTGATGCAATTATAATAATAATAATAATAATAGCTAGTTGTTATATAGCGCTTTTCAGGACCGAAGGCCCTCTCAAAGCGCTTTACAGATATATATATATATTATTACTCACTCAGCAAATCAATGGTAGTAACACCAACATTCATACGGATACGACTGTTTTGCCACCCTCCTATGACAGCGAACCACATCTCATTGGTATATACATAGACATCATCAGGAATGTAGTATGTAGGTCTACGGATAGTTGTGATGACAGACTGTATGTCAGACGGATCGTTACCTGTCCCTATTAGGACTTCATCATTATCATATCTGAGATTCAAATCTTGAAACCCAACTCGAAATCCATTTCCAGCGTCTGTTTGTAACAAGGTTGCGTTATATAATCGTATTATACTGGTGAATGGTATGGAGATGAAATGTGATTCGCCTGCCGGGAGATAAGTTGCTGAATAACCTGTAAGACAGTTTTTTCAATGAATTAAACAAAAAATGAAAAGAAAGAAAGAAAAACACGTAACTTTCGCATCTGTAGATGATTCTGACCAGTTCTCCAACTAGAGATTGATAGATAAGCCTCAACATCTAGCACTGAGTAGTTTTGGAGCCCCTCCCGAAAAAAACCTATATTATCCATAAGATTTAACCCACTTAAGTTACCTAGATTAAAAGTTGGTGACCTGACCGTATCTATCAGAGCTGCTAAAACCGAGCATAAAATCAAGTCGATTTCAACCCATCTACCTTACGCATGAAATTTCGTTGGTAGAAATTATGACTGGACATAACAAACCCAAGAAAGATCAACTATTATACAGGGATTAGTTAATATCGGATGCACCTCAAAGAATGTGAGCATTTTCTACTAAAAATCATATGGACACAATTTATATAGGTAACATTCTCTTTCTATTACAAAATATATTTCCTGATATGCAGACATACGACTTCATATTGACAAAATTTGTTGCTTGGATCCGACTACATGAGGTCAGTTGAGCTGGTTTATGGGGAGGGTAAGCCGACAGCTTCACTCAGCCTGTCACACGTTTTATCAAAGACTTAAAGGGAACCAATACCTTCATCCTATGTTACCTTTATTGTAAAGTTTAAACGATTTGAATAAGATTAGTGAAAAATTGAACAAAATCAGGCAAGGTATAAGGAAGTTAAAGCTAAAGAAATAACTTGTCACCAGAGGGCGATATTTAATGTGATGGCATCATTTTTGGACAACTCTCCATGCCTTCTGATCATGGAATTTCACAATTCTTTCATTTTCTTCGTATTCATTTGTGTTCAATATCCGACTTCATAAAATGTGAAGTAGAATCATTCTGCATTCTATATCTTATTTTTAGGGGAGTAGATTATCTCAATCACAAGAAAGAAGGAAAAACATGAAATTCCATGATCAGAAGGCATGGACAGTTGTCCACAAATGATGTCATCAAATTAAATATCGCCCTCTGGTGACAAGTTATTTCTTTAGCTTTAACTTCTTTATACCTTGCCTGATTTTGTTTAATTTTCACTAATCTTATTCAAATCGTTTAAACTTTACAATAAAGGTAACTTAGGATGAAGATTTTTGTTCCCTTTAAATGATCTCAAATAACGTTGAGGGGTCAAATTGTACAACTCATTTAATGAAATGGTGGCTATTCAGGTCTTTGGCTTCTACCAAGTTGTGAAAAGTCGTTGGAACAAAATGGGATACCCTAATAAGCGAGGAGCACAAAAGTCCCCAAGACAGACAAAACAAGTTTGTCTTCAAAAGAATGGAGAACATTCACCGTAAAAAATGCAAGATACTAACGAATTTCACAATAAAACAGTGGAGAAGAATGTGAGAGAATGTGAAATATATGGCTTCCTATTTCCGCAACCGTATTTCAACAATTCCTTGTTTGGGTACCTAGGGTCTGTTGCATATCACTTGTTCTTATTCACAAGTTACAATAACTGTTAGAAGCTACTTAAATCGTGCCATTTGATTGGCTGAGGGAAAACTTTCATAGAACGTTAGAAATAGTTATTAATAACAGGTTTTATGTCACAGACCACTAAGGTAACTAATTAGGGGATATGCTAATTGGGAATTCTGCAAATTTGCATAAGTTGTAGTCTATATCATGTATATGGTAATAGGCACCGGAACATTATGCGTCAGAACACGGGGATGCATTCCAAAATGAATATAAGTATAACAATTATGGAGGTATTTTGTTGCTTACTACATAATGATTCATCCTTATAATTGTCACAGTTGTGTAATCCATCGCAAACCAACGTCACTGACACGCTCATGTCCGACCCCGAACAAGGAAATAAATCTAAAACAGAAAAGGACGATGTGTGTTTTAGGAGTATTTACTTAGTTCTGATTATAAACATAATCTCTCAAATAATAAGACCATAATCTATGTTCCTTTATAATGACCATTGATTTCAAATGATTCATACTCAGTTACAATTGATCTTACACAAAGACTATTGCATACACTCTTTTATGTTAATAGTTGTAATACTAACAATAAAGCCAAACTCTTATTAAATACAGTTTGATCAACGCATTCATATGTCACTTCTCTTTCCTCCAGAGATTGTATTAATAAAAGAAAAAGCCACAAGGAATTAACCAGTAAATCGGATTGATGCAATTATACTCACTCAGCAAATCAATGGCAGTAAAACCAACATCTACACTGATAAAACTCCTTTGCCACCCTCCTATGACAACAAACCACATCTCATTGGTATCTACATAGACATCATCAGGAATGTAGTATGTAGGTCTACGGATAGTTGTGATGACAGACTGTATGTCAGACGGATCGTTACCTGTCCCTATTAGGACTTCATCATTATCATATTTGAGATTCAAATCTTGAAACCCAACTCGAAATCCATTTCCAGCGTCTGTTTGTAGCAAGGTTGCGTTATACACGCGTTTCATACGGGTGTATGGTAAGGAGATGAAATGTAATTCGCCTTCCGGAAGATAAGCTGCTGAATAATCTGTAAGACAATTTTTTTCTCAATAAAATCAAAATAAACAAGAAATAACAAGAAAATGGGTAACTTTCGCATTTGTAGATGATTCTGATCAGTTCCTTTGACTAGAAATTGATAGATCAGATTCACCATCTAGCATTGACTAGTTTCTGAGTTTCTCCACAGAGAACATATATTATATATTTGAAAGGTGTTGTAACGATTCAAGCTCTATTTGCTTATGTTTCATCACCTTTGTGTGTTCATTCCTTTAACTGTATAATAGTTGCAACTTGTCTTTGATAAAACATTGTTATATTCTTATTCACGTGAAGTCAGTTCAAATGGATTGTAAAATTGAAAATGATTTGTTATATTATATTCTTTTTCATGTGATGTTAACTCCAATGAATTGTGAAATTGTGAACATGCATAAATAAATAAATAAATAAATACGTTATTAATATTATCCATACGATTTTACCCACTTAAATTACCTAGACTAATAGTTGCTGACCTGACCGTATCTGTTAGAGCTCCCGAAACCGAGCATAAAATCAAGTCGCATTTGTAGATGATTTTGACCAGTTCTCCAACTAGAGATTGATAGATAAGCTTCGACATCTAGCACTGATTAGTTTTGGAGCCCCTCCCGAAAAAACCTATATTATCCATAAGATTTAACCCACTTAAGTTACCTAGATTAAAAGTTGGTGACCTGACCGTATCTATCAGAGCTGCTAAAACCGAGCATAAAATCAAGTCGATTTCAACCCATCTACTTTATGCACGAAGTGTCGTTGGTAGAAATTATGACTGGGCATTACAAACACGAGAAAGATCAAAAGTTATACAGGGATTGGTTTTTATCGGACGCATCTTAAAGAATGGGAGCATTTTGCCCTAAAAATCGTATGGACACAATTTATATAGAAAACATTCTCTTTTCATTACAAAATATAATTGCTGATATGCAGACATACGACTTCATATTGACAACATTTGTTGCTTGGATCCGACTACATGAGGTCAGTTGAGCTGGTTTAAGGGGAGGGTAAGCCGACAGCTTCACTCAGCCTGTCACACGTTTTATCAAAGACTTAAATGATCTCAATAACGTTGAGGGGTCAAATTGTATAAGTGAAATGATTGACTATTCAGGTTTTTGGCTTCTACCAAGTTGTGAAAAGTCGTTGGAACAAAATGGGATACCATAATAAGCCGGGAGCACAAAAGTCCCAGAGACAGACAAAACAAGTTTGTCTTCAAAAGAATGGAGCACATTCACCGTAAAAATGCAAGACACTAACGAATTTCACAATTTCATAAAACAGTGGAGAAGAATGTGAGAGAATGCGAAATACATGGCTTCATATTTCCGCACCCGTATTTCAACAATTCCTTGTTTGTAAACCTAGGGTCTGTTGCATATCACTTGTTCTCATTAACAAGTTACAATAACTATTATGAGCTACTGAAATCGTTGCATTTAATTGGCTGAGAGAAAATCTTTCATAGAACGTTAGAATTAGTTATTTATAACAAGTTTTATGAAACAGACCCCTGGTGTAACTAATGAGGTATATGCTAATTGGGATTTCTGCAAATTTGCATAATTTGTAGTCTATATCATGTATATGGCAGTAGGCAACGGAACATAATGCGTCAGAACGTGGGGATGTAGCCAAAAAGAATATAAGTATCAAAACTAAGGAGGTATTCTGTTACTTACTACATATTGATTCATCCTCATAATTGTCACAGTTGTAAAATCCATCGCAAACCAACGTCACTGACACGCTCATGTCCGATCCCGAACAAGGAAATAAATCTAAAACAGAAAAGGACGAAGTGTGTTTTATGTTGGTTCTGATAATAAACATACTCTTAATGATAAGACCATAATCTGTGTTCCTTTATAATGACCATTGATATCAACTGATTCACACTCAGTTGTAATTGATCTTACACATAGACTATTGCATATACTCTTTTATGTTAGTAGTTGTAATACTTGTTAATGGAATGGAGCCCGACTTAATAGTTACGATACAAAACGCTGTTGATATCGGCGGGAGGTAAGACAGACACCCGTTTTTTTATTAGAGATTCATGTCCGCAACTCTTGCATTGTAGTGTTTAACCCACAGCGGTGTGTAGGCTCTTCTTAACATTGTTGGGTAATTTTTGTCAAAGTTGGTGGGAAATCTGCTTTTCGGGCAGCCTGCTCACGTCCTATTTTACATCCAGTGATGTCACTGTCTAACAATCAATCGAAATACTTATTAAATACAGTTTGATTAACGCATTAATATGTCACTTCTGTTACCTCGAGTAATTTTATTAGTAAAAAAAAAGCCACAAGGAATTGAACAGTAAATCCGATTGATGCAATCATACTCACTCAGCAAATCAATGGCAGTAATACCAACAAGCATATGGCAATTAAAACGCCCTTGTATGACATAAAACCACATCTCATTGGTATCTACATAGACATCATCAGGAGCGTCGTGTGTTTCTCCAGGGATAGTTGTGATGACAGACTCTATGTCAGATGGATCGTTACCTGTCCCTATTAGGACTTCATCGTCATAATTATGGAGAAACAAATGATCAAACCGAACTCGAAATCCATTTGTAGCGTTTGTGTGTAGCAAGGTTGCGTTATACAATCCCCATTCGGTGGGGTCTGGTAAAGAGATGAAATGTGACTCGCCTTCCGGAAGATAAGCTGAATAACCTGTAAAACAGTTTTTTTCAATGCATTAACAAAAAATGAAAAGAAAAACAAGTATCTTTCGCATCTATAGATGATTCTCTTCTTCAAGTAGAAATTGATAGATAAGCTTCATCATCTAGCACTGACTAGTTTTAGAGCCTTTCCAAGTCGATTTCAACCAATCTACCTTACGCACTTAATTTCGTTGGTAAAAATTATGACTGGACATTACAAACACGAGAAATATCAACAATTATACAGGGATCGGTTTATATCGGATGCACCTTAAAGGTACTATGTCCCATTTGCAGGCCAAAAAATGAAAAGGTTAAATTCCAACGGCATTTGAAAGACAATACTAATTTAGAACTTCCCTAAAAAAAATGGGTCTTGAAAATGTCTTTAAGTGGGAAAATAACGACTATTAGTTGTCGAATCGACTTATGAGCTATAGAGCCAGTAAGTAATAGTCTGATTTTTCAGACCATTGTACCGAATGGTCGTACGTTTTATGCTGCGCAAAGATTCAATCAGTTTAATTTTGGCCATTACAAGAAGTGGGTTATTGATGTAGACAAATGCTCATGTACCCTTTACAGCTCATTTTATGTATGTTATTACCAAAGATGTAAAACCCAGTCAGTCACTCAATAGTGTCTGACAGTGAAGTCTAGCAAGTAAACGGGTTTCCTTGCATAATTTGAATATTAGGACACTGCTAACGTTTAAATTTCACAGATAGGACATACATGACATATTCATAATTCTTGCAAAGTTCTACAGAATTTGATGTTGGCTGCAAAGGGACATAGTATCTTTAAAGGATGGGAGCATTTTCCCTTAAAAATCATGACACCGTCATGTTTGATCTCGAACAAGGAAAGACATCTTAAACCATAGAGAATGATGAATTTTATTATTTACTCGCTTCTTACAATAACTACACTCATTCTTCATATTGTGTTTTTTTAATGAAATACAATATAAACTCAAAGTTTTTGGTTCGCGCACACTTTCTTTCATTTACATTTTTCACAAATGCAACGAATTCTATTGATATTGACAATTATTGACACATATACCTACTCTCACGTGCTCGGGACTGAAAATAACGTACTGTGAATTAATATCATATCCATGTACCAAATGCCAATCTAAATAATCTCTAATATCGTAACCCCCTGACATTTATATTTACCCTATCAATTCCCTAATTCCCTTAAAATCGCTAAAGTGATTCATATTTATAAAAAGAACGATACCTCAGTAATGAGTAATTATAGGCCAATATCATTATTACCAAGTATCTCTAAAATCCTTGAAAAAATAATATTTACAAGACTTAACACTTTCTTACAAAAAATATAATTCACTGATTCCTAACCAGTTGGGATTTAGAATTGGTCATTCTACCGATTATGCAATGTGTCATATATGTTTAAAACTATTTAAAAAATTGAGGCTCTTGCGAACAGTGAACATATTATTGGAGTATTTATGGTCTTGTCAAAAGCTTTTGATATGATTGATTGTAATTTATTATTTATATAAATCATATTAATGAAACCTCTTCACTCTTAAATTTTATCATATTTGCTGATGATACGAGTATTTCCCACTCCCTTGAAATTTGTAACTCTCATAACGCGGTTAAATTGTGAATTAATGAAAATTTATAGGCGATTTAAATCTATTAAATTATCATGAAATGTAAGTAAAACAAATTGTATTTATTTTTAAAAGAATAACGTACATCATTTAAGGAATTGTAATATTGAGATTGTCTCTCATTGAAAAACAATCTGTACAATTGTTAGGAGTCACTATTGACTCTCATCTACATTTTAATGAGCATATACGTAATATACATACATCAGTATCAAGGAATATTAAAATACTGTATAAATTATTTTAAAAATCTTTCTCAAAGATCTATGATTATATTATGCAATTCTGTAATTTTTTCACATGTGTTATATTGTAATATTGTATGGGACAATTGTAGTATAAAAATAATTAATTCCTTAATTTTGCTTCAAAAGAGAGCGATTCGCATGATTACAAACTAAAATTATATTTCTCACACGAAACCTTTATTTCATAGTTTAAGAACATTAAAAATACAGGATATTCACATTTTTCAAACAAAGTATTATATGTATAATTATTCTCATAATCAATTACCATCCCTATTTCACAACATTTACAGTTTAAACTCAAACATTACCACATATCCCACCCGTTGTTTAAAAAATTATCACTTAGAAAATCCTAAAATAATTTCAGCCCAAAAGTCAGTTCATGGACGAGATGTTTGGAACTCCTTACCAAATTCAATAAGGCGTTGTTCATCTCTGTTCTTTTAAAGCATCTTTAAAAAAAACTCTTATATCGAAGTATCTACATAACTGATTTCACCATGCAGTAGGAAATTATCATTGATATCTCAAATTTTGGTCACATTGCAACTAATTTTTGCATATTTCGTATTCTATTTCGTATTCTTTGTTTCCTTTATTGAAAAGGCCACATTTGTTTCCTCTCCATCATACAACACAGAGCTACGTGCACATCTAATATTCGCTACACATACATAGCCTACACACATGAACGCACGCGCGCACACGCACACACACACAATATACACTCACACAACACACTCACAAACTCATACATAAAGATCGTTTAAACACATTTTCATTGTAAATTTCACTTAAGAGTTTTTTTTATTTTTTTTTTATTTTTTTGAGGCCGCCATCCTAGTCAAGTATGGCTTATGATTCTGAGCTGATAAAGGATGTGAGACTGACTGGACTCATCGATTCGTTGCTGTCCAACCGGCGATTTTGTGTGGTCCTCAACGGCAATCGCAGCAGATGGCGCAGACAGAAAAATGGCCTACCACGAGGAAGTGTGCTTGCACCACTGCTCTTTAACGTGTACACAAACGACCAACCGATCCACCCAAACACCAGGAGCTTCCTCTACGCTGATGATCTCTGCGTCGCCACCCAGAACCAGTCTTTTGTGAAGTTGGAGGAGTCCCTCAGTGATGCCCTGGCCGGAATCATCCCATACTACGCGACCAATCATCTGAGACCTAACCCTGACAAAACTCAGATATTAAGTGCTTTCCACCTCAAGAACAGAGATGCCAACCATCAACTAAGGATCAGCTGGTATGGGAAAATGCTGAAGCACACACACAACCCAGTCTACCTAGGCGTCACACTGGATCGCTCCCTTACATACAAGAACCCCATTGCTAACACAAAGGCAAAAGTTGGAGCCCACAACAGCATCCTCAAGAAGCTAGCCAACACCAACTCGGGGACTCATGCCAGAACAATCCGGACAACAGCCCTTTCGCTTTGCTTCTCTGCTGCGGAGTATGCATCACCAGTATGGAGTAGGTCGGCCCATGCGCCCAAGATTGACCCAGTTCTAAATTCATCCTGCAGAGCAAGCACTGGCTGCCTTAGGCCAACTAAAGTAGAAGACCTCTACCTGCTTTGAGGTATTGACCCACCACACATCAGAAGGTTGGTCTTGTCCCAGAAAGAAAAGGTCAAACAAGAAAACAATCCACTCCACCCACTCTTCCAACAACAGCCAGTGGGCAAGCGGCTCAAATCCAGACACAGCTTCCTGGACACTGTAGAGCCCCTTAATACCAGCCCTCACAACAAAAGGATGACTTTGAAGTCTAACCACCTCCAGACCACTCTACATAAACTCTCCCTCAGTCGAAGGAATCCCTTGCATCCGGCTCCAGCGAGACTTGGCCTTCTTGGCTGAGCTTCAACCGCCTAATAACTGGTTACGGACGATGCAGAGTCCTAATGCAGAGGTGGGATTTCGGAGACGAACAAACATCATGTGAATGCGGCCAGGAACAGGCATTAATGGAACACTTGCTAGTCTGCTCACTCCTACCAGAGCCATGCACCCAAGATGACATGGAAGCCGTGAACTGCCGTACCAGAGCCTGCGTGGAGCACTGGCGGGACTTGTGTAGTGACTCGATAAGAAGAATCGCTTATGATTGCGGTCCCCTGCACTTTTTCCTCAGATAGTTCGGATAATACTTTAAATTTATAATAATATGTTATAGAAATATTAAGTTTCGTTATCATACGTAAATGTAAAAGTTTGACATGAAGATATTATTGTTTGTATATTTGTATTAAACCTTTATATCTTCTTTTTCATACAGTTATTATATTTTTTTTAAATGCAGAAATAAAATTTAAAAAATAAAAAGAGGTCGAGGAGTAAATTTAGTGTAAACCTTGTGTCTATAAGCTAGACGGACACGACCAATTACAGGAGAATAAACCAAAAATCACATGAACATAACCAACTTTTAAATAATCCAAGCCTTTTTGTCAAAAATCCTACTCCTTTTTTATTCCTATGTAGGATATTTCATTTTTTTACATTGCATTCGTGTGTGTACAAGGATTACATAGTAGGCAATGATAGATGAACATTTATATCCCCCCCCCCCCCAAAAAAAAAACTAGGCCTATTAACATTGACAAACAGATGAATTCGTAACAGATACGTTTATTTATTCAATGTAACTTACCTCCAATTGCAATGTGGATGAGGGATGTCATCCAAAGAATAAGGAGAAGCTGGACAACTGAGTGATTTTTCCCGAAACACTTCTTCATTTTCATTCCGTTCATGCCACTGGGATTAAAATAGAAAACTGATGATGTAATACGATACAAATATTTCTTATAGAATAATGATAATGACAATACAAATGATATTAACAATTATAATGATAATGATAATGATGATAATAATTAGATTCTTATAGCACAAATTTCTGCTATTCTAACAAAGTAACATTCTTATATTGTAATAAACTTGCAAGAATATATTATACACGTTAGTCTATGGAGAAGAGAGTCACACACATTCACATGATAGTAAATTAAGCAAGCTATGTTATCTGCCATTGGAAGTTATAGCTCAGACAATGAGCAATTTGATTTACATGTAAGCCTGTTGAGGCAAAGAGTATTAATGTTTGAATAGTTAGTACATGTATTTTCAAATGGCGGATACACATGTTAATTTAATCCAGGTTTAGGCTTAGCTTTTGCAACGGGAACTAATTGGGTAAATTAGTGCAGGGTTGAAGCTCCAAATGTCAACTTCTTCGTTCTGTGGGAAAATGACACAAATTTGTAACTGATCAAAATCTTGTCATTTGAAAAGTCTCCTACTTTGACTTTACGAATTGATTCATTTCGTTTAATCATTTTGTTACAGAGTGATAACAATTCTTGAGGAATAAAGAAGTTGAAGTTACGCGCTTTATTAATCAGTGGAGAAAGTTCAACCAAGATGAATACGGACTGACTAAAATGCCTTTAAAACTTCATTGCAGATTGAATTGAATTCAATTGATTAAATTCATGTTTTTCCACCCCTAGCCATCCCCTTTTTAACAGACTTAGTCGATAGGAAGTATTTGTTTTTCCAATGTCATCTTCGAACTCAGTGAGTTACTCCGAAGAAATTGTGCTCCTTTTGATCAGATTGTATTTTACCTTGCATTCTAAGGATGTATTTCCCGATATGCCTAGGATTTTTTTCTACACCTAGGCGTTATACATTTGATGGGAAATTGAGATGAAGGTTATTGAGACAATTCGGTCTCCTACCTTTAATGATTATACTGTCATTGCATCTTTAGCCTTAAAATGACTAGTTCAATCGATTCGAATGGTGGCTTTTTGTGCCGTCTAGCGGTAGTTTCAGGAAAAATCAGTATTGACAATGACAATGACAATGACAATGACAATTTATTCTCATGTCACCCACATTGGGGTATTGGAGAAGTTTACAATCAGTTTGAATTTGTCAATTTAACCCTGTATAATATATAATTCAAATCGAATTAATGTTAATAAATAAAAATAACACTATCGACAATACTGAGAAAAATTATGATGATAATAATAATAATAATTATAATAATGATAATAACAATATTAATAATAAAAATTATAACAATAATTAAAAAACAAAACGATAATAATAATTACAGCGATAATTAATGACAACATTTATGGATGAAATTGGAAAAGAAAGTTACTGGCACCAGTAAATTGTTATTTGAATTAATGAATTACTGAAAATATTCTTGATATCAATTTAATAATTTGATATAAGACAAAAGAGAAACATAAAGTTAATATTGAACTTATAACATGTTTTGTGCACATACTTAAGTTAATGAAAACGAAGCATTATTTTTCGACAGTATTTTACTAAGTTTAAACGTGCTTGGACATTATTGGAGTTAAAAAGCTGTTCAATTTTGTGTGTATTCGGTCTCTCAATAAAATATTTATCGATGAACAATTTTTCTGTCAGAACGAAAGGCAGGGCATACAAAGAAGTAATGAAACTCATCCCCAAGTGATTGCAAATTGCAGAGCGTACATAACCTCATTTTCCTGGTAGTATTTTAATATCTACCAGCTACAATTGGCAGGTAATGATTGCAACAGCGAAAACGACTTAAAATTGTCCGATCTCTTTTAATAAGATCGATTAAGTATCTTTCTAAACGGACAGAATGTTTGAAGATTCGATAGTTAACACAATGCGAATTATCGTACATAATCTGTCAATCGACGTTCCACAGTTTGTTTGCCCCAGTCACAACTAGTATTTTCACAAATTTCCCATAAATTAGACATCCCAATATTGTCCAGAGTCAGCTTGATTTTTTTTTAACCAAGGTGCCTGATAGATATTCTGCTCAAAGAGTTTATTTTAAGATAATGTACACCTTACCAGAAAATTTATCTTGTCCACTATTTACAATCCTTCACCAGACCTTTATCATTCTGCTTTCGATAGACATTGAAAGGTGCGCATACTACATATAAGAGAAGCATACGATGCGCGGAACTAGAGGTTGGGGCGTTGCCGAATCAAATTATACATCACGATATTTATGTATTTATATTATATTATAATTTGAGTAAGGAAATCCTTTGAACTTTAAAAACTTTTAGGGTTTGGCACGGTTCGGTCTAAAAAAACTCCACGTGTCATTCGTTCTGCCTGTAGATTGTTGTAAAGCTTGGGATTTTTTAAAGAAGTTGTTTGAAATCTCGAAATGAATATAAAAACTCAAAATAGTTCCTGGAGGAGAATGGCAACGGCTTGCAACGAACAATCAAGTATCGCGTATCACGTGTCACGTTCACGTTTTGCGCGGTTTCGTAAAATAGGTGACTCTAAGTTACGAAGTGTAGGGCCTACCATTCGTTGTTTTCCACGCTGGTAAAACACGAATGATCACGTCTACCAAAACGTGACGTGCGTGTTTAATCAATATTTTTAAAATTGCAAGCGCTTGTTACTTAGACTAGTCATGACGTCACCGTAATATGTATGATTTCTGTATGTACGTACGTACAGTATACGTATCGCCTGCGCCAAGCTAGCTGACAACGCGTCGCGACGATATCGACGAGGACGAGGCCGGCACGGTTCGACGACGTGGCGATCGACGCTTGCCAGCGATCAGCGAGCCGCAGATTATCGATGATACAAAGTGAGAATGTAAATACTCCATAAAAGATAAGAAAATTGACACGAAACAGGTAAGAAACATAACGACTTTTAAATCATGGCCATTAATTGAACAATCGATGAAGATTTAGTTGATTTTTTTTAACGTTTTAGTAGGGTATCTCCACGCCGGAGTTACGGGTCGAAGCCTGGATATGATTCTGAACTAGCGCCTACTTTGTGATGATTATAAGTATAACTTTTCAGCTGTTTGATTTCAGCTAGTATAGACTCTGTAATGACATGCGATACTATCTACGGCTACGCGGCCACTGCTCAACACGGCTTTGCCACTGCAGTGGACTTGCATTGGCCTAGCTACTGGCCTAGCCTGGCCGAGCTTCCTGGGTGACAATGAGTCGAGTGAGACAGAGTGAGAGTAAGACTGGTGATGGCCTGGCCTAGTGTTTTTTTTATAAAGATGCATGTTCGTAAAGTTATGCATGACTTTTTTGAACGACTGGAAGTGGAATATGGCAAGCCAAATGGGTGTCTCATTCATTTTTAATCGCATTATTTAATCATTAATGATTAGCTAAAGATTCTGGCCTGAAGCAGCTTTTTTGCCATTAGTCTCTTCTCAGTGACAATTTGCATTATTTTTTTTAACGCCAGCGTCAATTTACGTGAGCTTTCGTAGATTGCATATAGCAAATCAACAAATTGTTGGGTCACGTTACCCAACACTTAATGTCTGTACTGGTCTATGGGATTTCTTCTCGCAACGTTTTCACCGATAACTGAAATAAGCAACATAGTACCGTTTAGTTCGCTGGTGCCTTCATCTACGTGGCAAGCGAACACAAAAGCTGTGATTGTTTGCGCGCGCTGTATTTATGTATTTGGTTAATCTACTTTTTCGTTCGCGTTGATCTGATCATGTGAAAATTATACAGTTGTGAAAATTCCCAGTTGTGAACATTAGTGAAATTACAAATATATTTTGATTTTCTGGGACAGGATAAAATGTTGTTACATCTGTAGTGACCAAATGTCACGATTTGTAACTTTTGCATGTATAATAACGTTTTGTGCATTGATTTGTACGTGTAATACGTATTGCTTTCCTATTTTCAAAATGGCGGTTAGGGAGAGTAAATTTCCCTTGCGTGGTCCGCTGTCTGGCTTTGCAGACATGTCCCAACCGGTTCTGTCTGGTTCGTTAATATTTATTATATTGTTATGTAGATTTTTCATTGTTACATACAGCGCGTATACGTGCATATTAATTTTGTGTGCGTGTTTCAACCAATCACGCTAAGCCAGTGATTGGGGCTTCGCTTTGATTTTCCGGTAATTCCATGTGGAAATCAGAGGGATTATTTGTATCGGTACACACAGGTCGTTACTGTGTTTTTGTTTATCGTACCGGTTGAATTTTCGTCCAACATGGACGCACGACTTCGTACCCGGACCTCTCCCGGTGGACTTGCTCTTCGTTGTGTTGACACGATGATTATCGTCATCGTCATCACCTCGCCATTATCCGCTGTGTTGTGTTGACACGATGATTGCCGTCATCGTCATCACCTCGCCACCATCTGATGTGTTGACACGTTGATTGTCGACTTCGTCATCACCTCACCATCATCGACTCATTATCTTTTATCGACTACTGTCTTTTCGATCGCCACCATCCATTATGTTGTTTTAACACGTTGATCATCGTTATCACCTCACCGTTATCCGTTGTGCTGTGCTGAATCGTCAACACCATCGTCAACACCACGTCATTGACATTATCTGCATGACCATCATCGCATTCATCGATTGATTGTCTCATCACCTTCAACAAGACCATCGTCTTCGTTTTCCTCATCGTCTCTGTCATCGTCGTCTTCATCTTCGTATACGTGATCGCCGCTGTCTTCGTCATCATCGCTGTCTATGTCTTCGTCGCCACGTCAGCATCGCCATTGCCTGACCTCGTCAATGCTGATTTGGTTTTATTGTAATTTCTTATTCTTGAACGATTTGCTTAACTAATTAACGATCCTTATTGTACTTGATTTCTGATGATTGACATTTGTCGTTTTGTTGTTCGTCATTTTCTAATGTGACCGAGATTAACCTCCGGTGTACGCCCTCGAGACGATTCCGTTTACTATGATCACTGTTATGTTTATGTAAATTATATGCCGTTTGAGGGAGTTCACTCCCGCGACATTTGATTATTGTGTGTATTTTTTGTGTACACCACGAACGATTATACGACCCTTAATATTTGTGTTGATCATCTATATTAAATCTTTGATATCAAATATATAATCTTATTGTTTAATAGTGTGGTTTGTTCCTCGTGAGAACGTCAAGTTAAATGTACGACCCCCGCCCGTTCTACACATCAGTTGATCAGTGTTCTCTTAACTTCTTTATTAAGCAGAGTCTCGTAATCTATTGCAAATTTGTTAGATCTATATTTCTTAGGTGCTGAATGTACTTGATAAATGAAGTAACATGATTAATGATGACAAACAGTTCAACAAAAAGGACAAAAGTTTCGAATGAAAGGCACATAAAACAATTTAAGTTTCTCTATTTGTCTTCCTTTTTAATTTAATCATGGTTTCAAGATTACAAGAACAAATAGTCGTATACCAATTAATATCTATCAACAAATTCATAAATTTCCAAAGTTATGCCTTTATTATTATTGAGACATATTTTTGACAGCTCAAAATGATAAATAACAAAAATGTTGACTACACGACATATATCTTGACACGACGTAATATCTTATAGTATAAGAACTTTCCATTAATGAGTAATAGTGGATGGAATCATTAACTGAAATGTAAGATTCTATGAATGCTGTATCTATACGATACGACCGGACTAAAATTAAGAAACCAAATTACATTTAAAAAAAATAGCCCCTATGAAAAACCTGAAGGGGGCTTTTTTTGTAAATTAAAAAAGAGCCCTCTTGGAAGAAAACAAATTGATGGTTGATTGTTACAAAAAGTAACTACACTCCTAAACAATTGCTCGTAATGTTACAACGTAGAATCGTTTCAAGATTTCGTCTTGCAAAAATATTTCTATGGTAATTAGGAATACAATGTGTAACAATATGAGGTTATCATTAATCCATGGTTGAGTAAGCACACATTAATGAATTTTTATTTTCATATTTAAAAATTCTCAAAAGTAATATTATCATTGCGGTTTACTGAGTATTAAAAAAAAATGCGCTGTTTTACAATTGCAAATGATGCATTTAACCACATGTGCCATTTACAAATAAAAAAAGGATGGAATATCCAAAAGCATTCTTTCATAATCAATGCATTCAGTCATATGCTGTTTCATAACAATTTACAGGCACGCACAATGTCTTTTGACTTTTTAATTAGGCCATTTTGTCTTTTATCTGTGCTCATTCAGCCATACAGTGATGGATATTTTTGATTTTCACACAAAATGTACTTAACGACTCTAAAAATCTTGTGGTAAGATGAAATCATAATACATTTAAAGGGTTTCGAAATTATGAGCAATTCTTTAAGGGGGTAGTTAGTAGTTACTTTTTGTGTTCTGTTTACATGTATGTGTAAATGTACTGTTACCACCTTTAAACAGATTGGCTCAATTAACCCATTGCCTACTGGAACTGAGTGGTCCGTGTATTAAGCCTACGGAAATTAGAGATTTCAGTATTCAACGGGTTAAATCATTTTTCTTTTAGGCAAATTTCTATTTATAAAAACATGAAAATACAAAACAAATATCTGATATATTTTGTTTACTATTTATGTCTATTTTATTCCTTTTTGATGGGGGGCAGATGCGCTACTTTTACTAGTATAGACGGCATCAAATCACCTAAAAATAAGAATCTATATATTAATACGCAAAATCGTCGCGGGGGTACATAACGGTCTATGAACGTGCTTTTTCTGACATCAAACACGTCTTTCCTCGACCGTACCCGCCTTTGCCGTGGCGTGGGAACGGCGACACAATTCCAAGCGGACCCGCTCCCCAGGGCCGTAGCCAGAGTTTGATGTTTGGGGGGCACATACATGTAATTGATCGACGTCCTGGGGAGGGGTCTATGAGGATGGGTGTGTGATCTTGGAAATTTTGGGGAGCACAACTTCTGTGAACCATGCAAACATCATCATAGTCCAAGCTTCTGCTTTATTGGTCTTTTCATGAAAACTACATTAAAATCACAACAATAATAACGCAAATAGATTGTAATTATCGAGATCATATAACTGACGAGAAGGTAAATTCAGCGAGCTTACGTAATTTCAAATTTCAATATCAACAGACACACATGTTTGTATATCAGCTTTTAATGAAGGCAGTGATGTCAGGGGCGGATCCAGGAGTTGGGGCGCACACCCGCCCCCCCCCCCTTTGTTTTCCTTCCGAAAGAAAAAAGCAGGAAAAAAGCTACGAAATGTTCACATGATTGTTCAGTTTACCCCTTATCTGGGCCCCGGACCTCAAGCCGTAAAGGCTTCGCGCTCGCAATTTCGTACATTTCACCCCCCCCCCCTTGGTAAATCCTGAATCCGCCCCCGGATGTATATATAGCGATTATAAATGTTTTTCCCTTCATCAAAATAACGGCTACATAATGACACAAAGTGATTCATGTGGATTATACACTGTTAGCTTTCTGACCATAAAACCACTTGCTTTTCAAGGAAAATGGAAGGTACATTAAACAAAAACCTACATAATAAAATGAAAATAGATTTAAACTTATTTGTTATTGTAGTGGTGAAATACTTGATATTGGATATATGATATTTTATATTATCAGAATTTGCTAAAATTACGTTTACGACAGTCATTTGCTTGGCCAGTTAAATAGGTATAAGCGTTAATACTGTACTTGGTATCACATGGTTTGTAGCACTGTTTTGTTGGTCCAATCTTTGAAAGAAAATAATTTCTAAGTACAAACAAATTATGTGTTTTTATCAGTCAGACGTGTCAACATTTTACTGATCTGGTGTAAACTTTGATGGAGAAATTTAAACATAAATGTTAGTCAAGAACTCTTTGATCGATTCAGTATATAAATTAAAACATATTATAGACCAAAGTGGAAATTGAAGATCTTTTGCATATTTCCAACAGCTGGGATTGAATATAAATGATTTTAAAATAATACAGAAAATGTATGAAACACTTCCAGTAGCGGGAAAAGAAATATGAGAAAAGACAGTGATACGGTTCATGATGTATAAGGAAATGCGTTTGTACTGGGAAAAAATATTATATCAATAAATGATATTGTATCCAAAAACATCTACACGGAATTTCTTAAACAGAAATCGGTAACGCCGAAATATTTTTTTTTAATAAAAGAAAAACATTGAAAACGTTTTTAAGAGAGCAAGTCAAAGTACATTAAAAAGCCGATTAACGGAGTTCCAATTTAAACTACTGCATGGAATTATATACACAAATCATTATTTGTATTTGGAAATACCAAAACTAATTTGTGTTGCTTCTGCAAAAGGAAGAGGAGACACATCGTCATTTTTTTTATGTGAAAAAGTTCGTTTGATATGGAAAGACTGTAATAGTATATATTTGGCTTTATATCCATACCTAATCTAAGTTGGGAGGAAATATTTTTGGAATAACATTAATTGATCAAGGAAAGGACCCATTGGTAAAATCACTTTTTAATTCTGGTAAAGTATTTGATTTTCATGGGAAGAGAACGGAGTTCATCTATAACCATGGATGAAATTAAACGCAGTTTCAAAGAAGATGAATTGGAGGAAAATAACTTGGCATTGATGAGAAATAAATTTCCCCTACATCTGAGAAAATGGGAAAACTGGGAAGTTTTAGGAAAAGCGAGGTAGAGGTGAAACGAAGTCAACAACTTAAGTCATTTCGACATTGTAAAGAAACCTGTCCCAGAATGCATTCCCTATCCATACAAGTAGAAGGGAGGAGGAGGAGGAGGGGGTAATTCCAAGGAGTTGGAGAGGAGGAAAGGAAGGGAGAGGGTTTTGGGAAAGATCGTGATTTAAGAAAAGAAAAACTCATAATTTCAATTCTGTATAATATGTTGAGAAATATTAAACTTATTTTGTCGTTGTTAGGAATTCAGTAATATTCTGGGGAAAAAAGGAATGCTTGTTCTTTTTTTTTGGGGGGGGGATGAAATAATTGTGTCACGGTAATATCTTCATATTATGTGATTGTTATATACTTAAGTCCTATGCATTGTGAAATTATGAACAATGAATTATGGTGTATTCATGATTAAAAAAAGCTTTGTTATAATTATGTTGCAGTTCTGTACGAACTTTGCTATGTACGAACAAGAATTGGAGTTTTGAGAAATAAAATCAATGCACACACACACACAAAAACAAAAAATCCCTCTTTATCTTTACAATGCCATACCCGTTGATAATAATGAAAAATTAAATGGCAAGATAGAAACATTAGACCAAAACTGTTTTTCATGTGCTCCTTATTGTTTAGGCTGGCGAAATTGATTTACATGTAAGTGTGTATGTCGTTGAATACTGCATTAATTAATGAGCACAATTTAAGTGGGAAGACAACTTGTAAGCTTGCTATGTTTAATCTTAAGAAATGAAAGGTCACAAAGCAGTATCCTTGAAAATAATAAAGTATGGAGCACAAAAATCCCTCAAAATCTGTAAGAGGGGATAGAACAAAAATCGGAATTGAACTAAGCTAGAGGTTGCATGAGCGGAACTATAGGTCGGGTCTGAGATAATAAAGCACACATAAATAAAAGGAGCGGAACTAGAGGTTGCATGAGCGGACCTAGAGGTCGGGTCTGAGATAATAAAGCACACATAAGTACTTACGATCAGCTAGAGCGTAGCGTAAATTGGCGTGAGGCTGCAAGGGGGCGGAGTCCCCTGAAGCTCAAGGGTATTTAGGCATTAATTACGGTCAGATGAGCATATTTTGATACCTTATTTGGGACACTGGCAGGTCACTCTATTAATGTCAAATGTTAAATGGAATTGTAAGAAAAGGAGTGGCAAGAGTTAAAAAGATGTGAAAAAGAAAACCCATTTCTTCTTTTCCCCCTTTATTCTCTGTCTACTCTTTTTTTTTCTTTTTTTTTTCTCGTTCTGTTTTGTCTCTCCACTTTGGGGCGTGAAAATACCCCAAGCCCCTCGGATCGTCCCTACCACCACTGGTACGCCAGTGGGTACAATGAAATTCCATTCTGGGTCTGTGAAAAAGTGCAAATGGTACCTTATGGGCGGATGTTATCCTCCCATTGACGGAAATGTTTATGTCAGCCATCGCTCATATGACGAAAAATTGTTGGCCTTTTGACAATAATCATTTGCCCTATATTGAAATTTTAAGAAAGCTCAGGGTTTTTTGGCATTTAATTACGGCCATATGAGCATATTTTGTATACCTTATTTGTGACACTGGCAGGTCACTCTATTAATGTCATTGGTCAATAGTTTAAAACACACGTAATGTCGCTAAATGAAGACTTTTAGGCACTTTAGCTAATAATTATGAACTCATACGATCGACTAAGATGCTCATGGATACTAATATCTAAAACAAGAGGTTTAGGTTTAGAGCACAATGTATCATTTTGTATTTGACAATTAATATACGTAACATAAACAATCTCTTAATGTATAACCAACACACCTATAGAATTTAATGCCAATCATGTCTGACTTTGTTACATTTCGTCCTTGCAGTTCATCCCTTTACGCTAAGTCACTGAGAAACTTAATGTGTGTGTGTGTGTGTATTGGGTTTTTACAGACGTGTATCAATCAGATATGATTATTTACGTCTGGGGACCGACCTTTAACGTCACCATCCGAAAGACGCGATTCAGTTTCGAACCTGCGTCCTCGGCTGAATCAGTTTGTAACTTCCACTGTTAGCTGGATTACAGGCGCACGCCACAACGCCTACATTAAATTATGTTCTATACGTAACATCAAGTCAGTTTTCCATTTCCAGGATCGCCATTAAGTATGATTTTTACAATTTAACCATTACAGATATAGCGTCTTTCTTTCTTTCTATTTCTCTTTGAAATACGTTTTTCGAAAAAATGGGGGGAGGGGCTCGAGCCCAGCAGTTCAGCGGGCCCAGCAGCACATCAGAGCCGATGTTTATTGTGCTATGTCTTTAAACTGTAATTTCATATCCACGTTTTCATTTGTCAGACTTCAGAATACCCGGGATGGCCGTCACCCTCGGCGATAACAATTTTGCGGTGGAAAGAAATTCCATGATATTGCATAGGACCTAAGGCTATGGTAAAGGGGTTTGGCCGGCTCATGTCATGAAGTTCTATGGAGGAGAGAGGCTCAGAAACTTCAGTAATTTGTTTATATAAAGGACGTACTCTTCTGATATTACACATTTCTATTCTAACTTTATAGAGCGCTTGGATCGAGATTAGGCCTACTACTCCCAATAAACCATATACAGGACGGAAAGTGACCTCTGTTCGGTTTTGAAAGGATATAGGATCTACAAAATTGGAGGGAGGGTTTGATGTATACATGTACATGAATACAGGAACAAATGGAATTGTAAGAAATGAGGTGGCAAGAGTTAAAAAGATGTGAAAAGGAAAACACATTTCTTCTTTATTTCTGGTACCCCCAGGGGGTACCCGGGGTAACTATTCTGGTTAAACTTAATACAGTCGTATTGAATTAACTATTTGGGATAATGGTTTGCCACTATTGGAGTAAAGGAAAATGAGAAGGTACAATTTAACATTATTTTACACCTCTTCCACATGAGGATAAAGGCACTTCACATCAGCTTATTGTCCTCACTCCACTACTTATCAACTAAAATCAAAGAAATTACTTTAAAAGAGTCGTGGTGGCCGGCCTCAACAAACAGCACACTTTGTTCATAGGTCTTAATTCCCATTAAATGAACTGAAATTCAGTAGGTTAAGTATGGAGTTCTTATTATATATTTCCTGTTCCGGGGCATAAAATTGAACAATGCATGTATGTTTATTTTCTTTTCTTGCATGCATGTATGTTTGCAATAAGTGGTTAAAGATCTTCACATGCACTTCCGTATATTTTAATTCTCATTATTACAAGAATGTGAACTCACCTTTTGTTACAGCTTGTTTTTTGAAGCAGTGAGGCTCTATTTTGTGTAAAGTCTTCTTTTGAGATCTTCCTTGGTTTTCTGATTTGTGCCTTATTATCGATGCAACTTTCCTGGCAGTTTGGATTTTTTTGAACCACTAGATGTACAAGCTTTTTCGACAGGCATCTAATACATAGAGTAAACAGAAATAGTAAAATTAAATAAAATAAAAAAAATTTCAATGAAAAAAAATCCAAAATCAACTAGAATTATTATTTAAAAAAGAGTGAAATGTATGTTTGAAATGCTAACAATATACTTTCAAATTGTTTGATTTCGGATTAAAAATTTAGTAAAGGAATTTGTTTAAATTCCAATTTGTTTGAACTTTTTATGAAACTTAAAAACGCGTTGTTTATCCTGCATTTCAGGAGAAGAGTCTGAAGCTCAACGAGTCTACAATGTAAAAAAAATTAACGGTGACAAACAGGTACATTGGTAGCATGGTTAGGGTCAAAGTTGCCCCTACCTTTTTTCAAAATACTCTCTGTCAATGAATAAATACACTCCGGTCAAAGTGATGTAGCATAAAATCCTGAAATTTTTGAGGCACGGGGTATTTTTTTTTTTGGGGGGGGGGGTTGGCTACGCCTACATGAATACTGGTATTATAGGTGGATGATGGGCGACATATTATGTTTATTATACTTGTTGCTATACTAACATGGGAGATAAATTTTTTAAGGTGCAACTGTTTTAATAGTGAATACACTATCGACCTGAAATGTAAGCTTTTTTCAGAAACTGGCTCTTGTGCAATGACCAATAGTTGGGTAAATGCGCACTCATGAATTTCTTTCTCTAAAAAGTAAATATCAGTGTTATATTGTAACAAACAAGTTCCAACAACAAAAATGTAGCATATCATTCATGACACCACATCATCTGAGCAGCATCGATCAAATTTGATTGGCCTACAGGTATGTCGGATTCTCCAGCATTTGCTGGTCTGACCAACTGTCAACAATTTTCTTTTGATAGCTGAACTGGCTATTATTTGCAATTGCACAATATATACAAAAACAACAATTCACGATGAAATAAAATAATAATGATAATTCCAATAGTTATAATAATATTGATATTGATAATGATAATAATAATGATAATGATAATAATAATAATAATAATAATAATAATTTTGATACTGATAACAATAATGTTAATATTAATTATAATTTATAATAACAATAATGACAATAATAATATTAAGATTTACCCCTGAAATCACTTGACAATCCTTACTTCATCCTCAGCTCAGTTAATTCAACGGTCATGGCAAGGCTTTTTACAGGGTTTTCTACCCGAATATAAATATACTTCAGCAAAAAGACGTGTACACTACATATAATATACTTACTAAGTTATGTTGCGATTTCGAACTCGGAACAGGGCAGGGATGTATAGAGCGTGCGTTCAGCTAACGCTAGTAGTGGTAGTTTGTTTGCACGTCTTCATGTAAAATTCACTTGCATTATAAGGTAGCATATATTAGCAACCATTTAGTGGCGAAATGAATATGCATAATTCTTTACGTCACAGATGTCAGTGCGTGCGCGTGCGTGAACCAAATTCGTGTGTGTATCATCTATTAAATGCAGTGCAGAGAGTTCGTACGCGCTACGTGAAGCCAGTACAAACAGAAAGGTGAATGTTTTTAATAGTACGGTAAAGGGCGATTCTTTCCTCTAGCTAGTTTTGTAATAAAATCGTGTTTATTTGAAAATCTCCTTTCTAAAAGGGGCTAGATCCATATTTCATCCCAAAAGAAATTTATTTTGCATTAATGCATTGTTCTTTAGTGGTTTCATTCTATAAATTTTAAGAAAGTAATGAGAACATTAGCAAAGAAATCGATTTTGTTCCAAAAGGAGACCCATTTCACTTTTGTTCCAAACGGGGTTAGATCCAACAGTGAGTTTGAGTGCCCTGAGTTTGCAGTGGTGTAACGTGATTAAAAATCCCCTGATTGAGGCATAACAATAAAGAAAAAAACACTCAAAAGAAATGCAGGTGTGTCCAGTGATATTTAAACATTATTTTATCAATCTTATCAATTTTTGTTGAAAGGTATACGGATCTAACCCCTTTTGGAACAACAATTTTGAACTCCATTGAAATAACACACATGTAAATCTTAAAATGTTCTTTATGTTCACCCCCCCCCCTTATCACCAACACACCACCCCACCCTATTTATGTTCACCCCCTTCCACTGCCACATGCCTTTATTAAATGGAAAACACAAGTAACCAAGGAATGCTGGGAATAATATTAATTGAACCTGTCATAGACCAATGTGGTAACTTTTTTGATCTTTGTTCCAGCCAGGCACCATGTTTAGTAATATCATTCTGTGTATTTATAGACCGAGATTTCCTTTTTTTGGAAAGTACAAGACTCACTTCGTTTTGTTTTTTGGTTCGATAATACCACTCTGATAATTACCACATTGTCTAGGGTCCAGTCTCAAATATACCGACACCATTAAACCGAGCGCCACCTCCATCCAAACAGGCACCATATCTATATATTAATACGCAAAATCGTCGCGGGGGTACAAAACAGTTTATGAAAAACGTCTTTCCTCGACCGCGTCCGCCTTCGCCGTGGCGCGGGAACGGCGACACAATCCCACGAGGCATGTCTCCCGTATCCCGCGTGCCACGTCGACCCCGCGGTCGCCGTCCATGTCGTTAAAAGGTTTCGGGGTCCCGGGGAGGACGAACGGCCGAGGGCACGGCCGGCGTTGTCCGTGCAAGGAGGCGACGAACCTGCGAGAGTGAGGCAGCAAGGCGTGCACCCGCCCTCTGTCTAATCAAAGAGATATACTTTTAAGAGACAATCCGCTCCATAATATGTTGTAGCAGATACACGCTGCAACAGACCGGGCCTACTCCGTATTAGGCATCTTGCTGTATGATATGCTTTGTAGGCACTACACGGGCATTCCAGAGAAATACACAGCATATGACAATCCACTCAAGTAATGTGGCGTAGCAAGTACAAGCTGCAACGGGTACGGCCTATCCCGTGTTAGGCATCTTGCTATATATATCCAGCAGCCAAACTGACGAGAACATAATATGTTGGTTCTACGCTCACGTCACACACACAGTCGAGTTAAATCGTGCGACTGCTACAATATATTGGCACAAACCGTCCGATTTTTAGCGTAAAATCTTTACTTTGAAAATATTTATACAAATTATGTGAACCATGCCAACATAATCATAGTCCAAGCTTCTGTTTTATTGGTCTTTTCATGAAAACTACATTAAAATCACAACAATAATGACGCAAAGAGATTGTAATTATCGAGATCAATAACTGACGAGAAGGTAAATTCAGCGAGCTTACGTAATTTCAAATGCCTCCACACGGCCAACTCCTGCGGTGTCAGGCCAGTCACGGCGATCACGCCATGCAATTTATCCTTCAATGTTTCATGTTTGAGCCGTGCAATCAGGGGCGGCGATTTCTTTTCATGACCGGGGGGGGGACGAAATGCGAGGGACAAGGGAGCAGTGGCGTAATGAGCAAAAACGTTTAAGGGGGGGGGGCAGAAAAAATCCCCATCACCACCACTTTTACATGTTACGTGCTGTCCCCCCGGAAAGTTTTTCAAAGTGGGGGGGGGGGCTAAGGGGTTTTAGGCATTTAATTACGGTCAGATGAGCATATTTTGATACCTTATTTGTGACACTGGCATGCAGGTCACTAATTGGAGTGGGGTCTAAGGGGCGGAGCCCCCAGAAGCTCAGGGGTTTTAGGCATTAAATTACGGTAAGATGAGCAACCAGGGGCCCGCCTTAGGGCCCTTCGTGGGGTCCCGGGGGCAGATCCCCTGAAAGCTGAGGTAAAAAATCATGCCATTTTAGCAACATTTGTAAATCCCTGGTATCGAATTAGAAATAGACCACGTTCGATTTTTTTTTGGGGGGGGTAACTGCCCCCAAGCCCCCCCCCCATCAGTACGCCAGTGCGAGGGAGAAAAGTGAACGAGAGTGGTGAAGGTGACGGAAGTGACTACCCCCTCACAGGTTTTTGAAGTTTTGTTGTATTAACACATTACATTCCTTAGCAAAACTATAATATAAGAACAAGCAATAACCTTATTTCACACTTCACTTTTCTACAATATTTACTTGTACATTTGGAAGGATATTATACGAGGGAGCGTAGCTCCCGAGCGAGAAGATTTTTGCATTTTTATTTGTCTAAATGCTGCACTCCTGGGCCCTAAAAGTGTGTTGCAGTCTTTAGTCAGTATTTGCTATACATCTTTTTTTTTGCACTTTTCAAATTTTCCGGGGGACGATCCCCTTAAAATTGAGGGGGACGTGTCCCCGTCCCCGGATCGCCGCCCCTGCGTGCAATTGTTGTTGTTTTTTATTTCTTTATTGAATGTGATGTGAATGCCCGGTGTGAATGTGAGTACGGTACATGCTATTACAGAAGTGTCCAAGGAATGATTTGCCTACAGGTGGAAGGGATATAAAACAATACAATGACTCATTCTGGGAACAAGCTAAAACTATTCGCACTCAGGAAAATCAATGGTACTGTTCTCTCTAGGCCCGCGATGGCCCTCGGGAGAATATAATACGATTTGATTTTCCTTCGATGCGAATAGTTTTAGCTAGATCCTCGAGTCACTTCGAGTGTCATTGTATATTTGTATATTTGTATATTATTTCATTGTAGGACTAAATTAACTTAGCAATGTGTGAAAATAACCAAAATGATAATGGGAGTGACGTGCATGAGAACAATATTCATATAGATAACGAGAGTGAGGATCCGGGAAAGGGATAGTGAGAATAATAGGAACGAAGTGACGACAATAATCGTAAATAACGAAAGTGAAAACGAAAGTAAAGTCTAAAATATCTGCATCAATTTTAATTACAAATTATTGATTTCATTGTTTCTTTCCAATTTTCAAGTTTTATTACATGATTCAGATTTATAAACAAATTCAAAACGATACATATGGGACAGCAAACAAAAGGTTGGTATTCTAACGAGTAAAATATTAATGAAAAGAAGAAGAAAAATTATAAAATGATAAAAAGTAGGCCTATACAATGAAGAGAAATAATATCATCTAGCACAGAAATTATCATTTTTTTAAATATAATAATAATTATAATTAAACAAATTATTTTAAAAAAATAATAATTAACAAAAAATAAATAAAAATCGATAGCACATATCTATTTACAACCCCCTCCCACCCTCCCTAGAATCCCGTGGATTTTCCACGGGTCCTGCTAGTTAAGTATTATTAGTCTGTGTATCTATAGACCGAGGTTTCCCTGGTTTATTTAGGAAAAAAAGCAAATTTAAACCTGATAAAAACAAAGATATTGTTTTAGAAAGGAGATGACAGAGAGAGAGATGGGGAATATAAAATGACAGATATAAAAACAGAGGGAGAGAGAGAGAGAAAGAGAGGAGAGAGAGAGAACAAAGAAATGGAGAGAAACTGAGAGAGAGAGAGAGAGAAGGAGACAGAGAAATTAGAGGAGAGAGAGGAGGATAGAGAGAAAAAGAGGGAAGAAGATAAGAGAGAGAGAGGAGACAGGGACAGATAGATATATATATATATATATATATATATATATACATATAGAGAGAGAGAGAGGGAGAGAGAGATATATATATAAGAGGGGATATATAGAGAGAGAGGGAGAGAGAGAGAGATATATATATATATATAAGAGGGGATATGTTTTTGTAAATACCTTATGTTTATTCAGATATCCTAATGTATATACACAACCATTAAATTGGGACCTATTTAATACAAGCTTTGCATTGTAGTTGATCCCCCACATTATTTAGCTTTTTCAATGTTTTATCATACTTATGATTGTATCTTTTGTCATAACTATTACCATGTACATTATGTTCCTTTATAAGATGATGACGTGGATCCTAATCAAATGATTAGTTGAAAGCGTACACGTGGCCAGGCATTTATTTTGCCTAACGCGTATTTTGGATAATGACCGGTCATTATCCAAATCATGTTATAAAACACCATTTTATAAAAGAAATAAAAGATAATCTTATAAGACAAATAATACACAGCATTTTGTTCGGGCATTAGTAAAATTACCCACACTCGTTACCTTCAAAACAGTCCAAACACCCTCAGCTACCGCCTCGGGCGTGTTAGACTTGTGTGGGTAATTCTTACTAATGCCCTCACTGCTGTGTATTATTTGTATATAATAAAATGATGACGTGGATCCTAATCAAATGATTGGTTGAGAGCGTACACGTGATCATGCATTTATTTTGCCTAACGCGAAATTTGGATAACGACCGGTCATTATCCTATGTTAATGACCGGTCATTGGCGATCATGTTGTTGCGATCGTAACCATTGAGAATTCATCGCTTTATTACAAAACAAAAAGTTTTACTTTTACTCGCGAAAATGGCTGACGCGGAATTAAAAACGCCTACGTTTGAAATGCAAGAGCTATTGAATGGGACTGATTCTGCTAGTACCAAGAAGGGCATAAAGTTTGGCTTTGCGAAATTTGAAGCATTTTTGGGCCTGAAACAAATTGAATTTGGTGAAATCACAACCGACAGGCTTCGTCTGGATGACGTTTTGTGCACTTTCTATTCAAGTCTCCGTCGCGAAGATGGATCGTGGTATAGCAAGAAAACAATGCATGTGATCAGGTATGGTGTACAGAGACACTTTTTGGACTGGCATAACTTTGATATCCGTGACAAGGCAACATTCTCACAAAGTGTGAGAATGTTTAAAGCCGTCTTAGTGAAGCTCAAGAAGGAAGGCAAAGGCTCCATCAAGCACAAACCCGCGATCTCAGCTAGTGACATGCAAATCATACAAAACTCGTCGGTGCTCGATTGCGACACGCCAGCTGGATTACAGAACAAGGTGTTCGTCGATTTCACGACTTACTTCTGTGATCGAGGACGCGAAAATCTTCGAGAACTTAAACCAGACGATTTTCAACTTGAGACAGATGAAGACGGGCTTCGATACATGAGTAAAAAGAGATAAACTGACAAAGAATAATCGTGAGGATGATGATGAGGTGTCGAACAGCGGAGTGATGTACGAAATACCCGGAAGTTCAAAGTGTCCAGTTGAGAGTTTCATGCGGTACGTATCGAAGCTCAACAAAGATTGCCCTTTTCTATGGCAGAAACCAAAAGCAAAGAAGCCAGAAGATGGTGACAACTGGTACTGCAATGTTCCGGTTGGCAAAAACACCATGGGAAATAAGATGAAACAAATTTCCCAGAAAGCTGGATGCTCAAAGTTGTACACAAACCACTGCTTAAGAGCAACATGATATGCATCACGACTCTGGATAGAGCCGGTTTCGAGTCTCGAGACATTCAATCAGTGAGTGGTCACCACAGTGAGCAGTCACTCAACATTTACTGTAACACTAGCCACGAGCGGAAGAAAGAAATGTCCTCACATCTTGAAAGTCATCTCTACGAGAAAAGAAACATCACTTTGCCTATTGCAACTCAATCAGTTCCAGATCCTGGTCCTGGACCAGGTCCAAGCAGGTCTAATCGCGCCTATTCCACGCAAACGACCAGACAGCCGCTTGAAATAGTAGTTCCGGATCGTGTAGATAATGTAGATGTTCATGTGAATTCCCATCAACAACTTTCTTTTTCGCTTTCGCAGGAGAAGGTACACCAGGACCTTTCAACAACTTCAAATAATTTTCAAATCCACGATTGTGTGGTGAACATTTATAATAGACCCTAGCCTAAGTAATGTTCAGGACAAGACTTTGTGTAGGCCTAGATCTACATTTATACATGTGTTTGGCTTTGACTCTGAGTTTGACTATTTCACCTTTTAAAACTATTCTACATGTACATTATCGCTGTTTGGAAGTTTGGAGAGACGTTTTTACCTTGCTGGTTCGGGTTTTAAGTTACTTCAAGTTCTACGTAGACTCTAGAGATGTTCATTGTTCAAGTTGGAGTTTCAATTTCAAGTTTTTCTATGACCTGTTGATTTACAAGTTTATGATGGATGATCCTGTTGTCTTGATTAAAGGTAAGACTAAGACTAAGAAAGGAAGATCAAAACATTATTTAAAAAAAACTACAAATAGACTTCTAAGTTAGATCTAGATCTAGATCAGTCATAGATGTAGACCTAGTATTAGTAATGTATGGACTTTGAGATGAGGGTGATTTATCAAATAACAAGGATCCACGTCATAATTTTATAAAACAAATAATACACAGCATTTTGTTATTTTCGATGAAGTGGAAACAAATAAACTTGAAACTTGAAAGTAAGAGATATGAAGAGAGGGAGACAGAGAGAGAGAGACAGACATAGGAGAGATAGAGAGAAAAGAAATAGAATACCACTAAAGCAAGAACAACATCCGCGACGCAATTCGCGACGAAATATGCAACAAGTCGCATATTTTGTGCAGTATTTACGGAGGGTGGACATTTTTATATATTTATATATGTGATATTCTTTTGCAATAGAGTGTTACGCACAGGTGTAAGTGAAATTCCAATTTATTCATTGAGTGTCAGGACTACCTTTTTTACTTTAAAATCTCGGACTATTTCAAGAAGAAGAAACCAAAAGGGACCCTTACTCTGAGACTACCACTTCTGGACTACTAACCAAAAAAGCATTCATCCAATTATTCCCAATAGAAACCCATCTGAGCATAAAACTGAGAGGTAGTTTGACCTGGGGTACTTGTCCTGAGTGAATTCCTCGGGGTACTTGCTTAGGAGTTTATTGACATCAGGGTTTTAGGGGTAGTTTTGCAAAGGGGCTATTACCCACGAATGGGTATGTTTAAACAGAAATGTTGTCTTTCTATAGTAAGCAGGGCTGAAATGATCATCCCCCCACCCCCACCCCCAGTATGAGTCGGTATACCTCTCCTCTACAATAAATGTCCTTATATGTTTATTGTTTTCCGTGTCCAGAAAACGTGAAGAAATAATGATAATTTATGATTCAAAGTCAGTCATGGGTAAATGCCTGATCCCTGTATACCCTAATATGATCTGCATAAATAAATTTGTAGTGATCCGCCATTTTGAATTGGGGCTTGTGTTGTGATTGGTTTTAGATTATGCTATTGATCTCGTGGATTTGGGGTTCTCTCGTTAATTCATTTTTAGGTTGCTTTGACAGCTTTGAAAAGAATTCTTGCAGTTTCTATATGTTTTAAATCGCGATGGAAATATGAATATGAAATAATTGATTCAAAACGATCAATAAAAAGAATGTGAATACCAGTTTTCCACTCCAAGATTTACTTTATTACTAAGCATGCTTTTATATATTTCTTGTTGCACACGATAATACAAATGATAGTAACAGTAATGTTCTGATGTGTCATGCTTTGTATCAACAGTATTAGAATTTAACTAAGCAATCCAACATTGAAACGAGCTCAAATACAGGGTGTCTCTGAAAAAAAAAACCCAAGCTTATATTCGTATTTTACTCGATAATCGTAAATTATATTATAAATCGCTGAAAAGCTCAATTTTCTTCCTATCATATGGCAACAAGAATATGATCATTAAATCACATATGACTGATTTAAGACAATCTGAAGTGGCACTAACAGATAAACAAAACGAGTCATTGATAGTTTTCTGAAAGACAAATGATTTGGGAATATTAATTATCGAAACTCGTCATGTACAGCCTGATATTCTCATCTTCCATTTTTTATATTTTAAGGCTAGCCTAAATACCTACCTTTAACACAGTTACTTGAGAAATTATTTCTCCTGTGATTACTAATTTCGTTATATGTAAATTTGTTTGCGTGAATTTGCACCTATATATATTTTTGTCTTACATTTGTATTTCTATACGTACATTCCTGTCAATTTTATTACATAAGATTTGTTTCTTAATTCGTGTAAGTTAAACATGTATAGGATTTAGAAACAATTAACCTTGAGCGCTGTATGAATTTAAATTATATATCTATTTATTAGCTTTTATGTTATGTGCACATTAACGAAAAGTAATTCAGGATTATTGAGTATACTTTAAAGGTACTATGTCCCTTTTGCAGCCAACATCAAATTCTGTAGAACTTTGCAGGAATTATGAATATGTCACGTATGCCCTATCTCTGAAATTTGAACGTTAGCTGTGTCCTATTATTCAAATATGCAAGGAAACCCGTTTACTTTCTAGCTTTCACTGTCAGACACTATTGAGTGGCTTACTGACTTTTTTCATTTCTTTGGTAATGACATACATAAAATGAGCTGTAAAGGTACATGAGCATTTGTCTACATCAATAACCCACTTCTTGTAATATTTAAACTGGTTGAATCTTTGCGCAGCACAAACGTACGACCATTCGGTACAAGGGTCTGAAAATCAGACTATTACTGAAATGATTGCAATCAATAAAAGTCAATTCGACAATTAATGCTATTTATTTTCCCACTAAAATACATTTTCAAGCCCTTTCGGTTTGAGGGAAGTTCTAAATAAATATTATCTTTCAAATATCATTTTGTTGGCCTGCAAATGGGACATAGTACCTTTAACGATAAACTTAGGTCTTCTTTTTTCAGGGACACCATGAACAATGAAGTTTATGCTTTAACAAAATTGGTAACGAATACAACTAGAATAATCTACAATAAAAATAGATTTTTCTGAGTAAAATATGGTGATAATTTTGACTATGATCCTTTTCATTAAGAAGCACATAAAACTATAAAGACAGTATATTCATTGAACAACAAGGTAACTTCAAGAACTGCATGTATTTGTCATTACTTGACAAATGTTAAAAGACAACATTTGTATATGTGTATCTCCTACGATTTTTACATTATTTCTTATTCACTTGTCTATTTTTCGTCAACCACCGCAAGAGTATAGATGTATATATATATATATATATATATGTATATATGTATGTATAGTTTTCCTCGAGATTTGCCAAATCTGTCGATCAATTAAATCTGGTGTCGCCGAAGCCACTGGCCCGTCTTTTGGGTCTAGTGGTTAAAGCTTTGGCGTTCTCTGCCAGTGACACGGTTCGATTCCCCGCGGAGACAATTTTTTGTTCAACCTTTGCAAAGAAATTTAAAAGAAGGAGAGCAATGGGGAACTTTGCCTTAAGCTACACAACCATCATTGTCTAATTTCCGTTCGCATTATATATATATATATATATATACATATATCATGTCATGACTAAAATTTACTAAAATGAATTGAGCAAAAAATCATCGTACTATAAGCATCATCATCATACTTTTTTCTACAATGAAAATACCTCTTTTCTGAGTCATACACCACAAAGTATCGTTTAAAAAAAAAACATCTGATCATGATTACTTTGATAAGGTACATATAAATCGTACAGATATAATTTCGTCATTGATATATAATAATGATGATAACAAATAACAATCACCTGGTCGCCCGAATATGTGCTGACGGAATATTGGTAATTACGCAATGCTCGGGGATGGGGGAATTGGAGGTTTAGCCGACACCCAGCCAACCCATCCCCTGCCTAGTATGCCAATGTAACATCATGTTCTCTTAATAAGACCTTCTTCTTGCTTTTTTTCTTCTTTTTTTAATCAAGTAAGAATGAATAAATCGTTATATAGTCAAAACCTCAACTGTGCCATAGGCCTTTGCAAAATCGGTGGTGCCACTGGCATCTATGTCAATGCTCCAATTTCCTTTGCCGACATCCGTTGAATCTATTGGAAGATTGACGGCAGCATCACTTCTTGCAGAAGCAACATCATCCCTCCTCTCATTGTGTACTTTGCCATCCTCTTCATCCTTAGGGAGACTAACGGCAGCATCACTGTTGGTGGAAGCAGCACCATTGGTATATACACTCAGGAGCTTTCCTGACATTGAATCCAGAGTAACACTGAGGGTGTCAGCATTCGTGGTGTAGGAATCACCATCACCTCTGTTAGTGACATTTGTAACAGATGCATCAAGAGGGAGACTGACCGTCACGACATCAGTACTTGTTGCATCACGATCCGTATCCTTGATTGTTCCTCAGTGGAACTTTCGAGATCTTTTTCATAGGTGGTGTGATCCCTTCATGTAGTTCTCTCTCTAGTTTCTCTAGTTGTATTGTTTTTATATTTCACATGATACAAATATTACAATTTAAAAAAAAAAATTCTTCGTAAATTGTAATCACACAAAAAGGAAATTAGATACAAGTCATGTTATAAATTTTGATCGAGTTATTTAACAGCTTTTGATAGTGAAATATGACGGGAAAAAAATATGACGAAGAAGATCATCGATAATTTGACATTGAGCAATGAAGGAGATAGGTTTAATGCAATATATTTTTGTTCCTCATATGAGGCATTTTATTACTTAATATCATTTCATACAGAGTTTGATTACCATATATATATATACAAAATCAACAGACTGATAAAAAAAAATAGGGGAGACAAAAAAGAAGGTTAAAGGTAATTCAAAGTTTTGGGAAATTTTGAAATTGGATGGATAGTAATTCTTTAAATTTTATATATATTTGGATGCCCCTGTGGATGTTTTATAAGCACACAAAATATTAGACCCCAAAAACACTTTTGCTTTCGAGCAAATTGAATAATCAGAATTTACCGGTGCTCCCGGTAAATTTCAAATAGTTTAAATAGCGTCAAAGGCCATTCCATGGTAGCTGCGACCATAAAAATCTCAGAATATGCAGTTCCGATATATACCTTCCAAACGGGAATAGCAAGGCGGTCGATTGTAGTCCAGAAACATTGTTTTAAAGGTAAAGTAATATCAGTCTTGAGAGGGCGCTATAAAACATAAAGTGTTTATTATTTACAATTTCATCACTTTAGACTCGATTTCAACCGCGACAACAATCATTGAATATTGTAAAATCGCATATGCTTCCAATATGTTTATTTAAACCAGATGCATGACCCCATACCAAAACTTTGTAATACATTTATATCGTAGGCCGGAGTTTTAAATACTAAAAAAATCATATATTCAAAAGTATACATAAGAAAAATATAAACAAATACAATATATATAACTAGAAAACACGAGACAAAACCTTAAAGTTTGCATATGTAAGCCATAACATATACATGGGGGGGATTTCATTAAAGAGCATTTACATAAATCAATTTATATAAACATACCGTCTCAATACATTCTTAACACCTACTCGAACCTACGCAATGCCCGCTCCTGGCTAACATGGCTAACATCATACATCGGATTGAACATTCTCATCGTCGTCTTTGGTAGGCAAAACGTGCATGTATTTAACCGAGGCTACTGAGCTCACCACATCGCTGGAAGGGCTTGCTTCTTTCTTAAGGAACTTGTCGAAACAAGTTAGCCCCAACTTCGTACGGATGTGAGGCTTTCGGACGCAGTAGAGTAGAAAGATGAATAATCCTTGGAAGGAGTTAAGGACGACGAAGATTGGCTGAGCCACCTGTTAAACGCAAATATTTCAGAAATTAAAATTAGGTATATGGCATTCTCTCTCATGTTCTTGAGATACTAAATACATATAGAGGTATAGCTGGTGTATGTAATCATCATAACTGAGTTCTCAAGATACTTCTTAAAAGAGATATATATCACACAGGAGTGATTCTTGAAGCTAATTGGCTTTACCTGACTGAACAACGGGATCAAAAGGAGATATCCAGTGACCCAGGTCAGACCGAGTAGGAGCAAGATGCAGATCGCGTTCTGGACGCGTTCGATAATCTCTCGACGTTCCACCTTAGCCTCTCTTTCCACCCGACCAGGGATGATGGCTGACCGGAGCAATTGCCGAACCACCAGGATGAAGATGACAATGTTGATTAGGAGGATGATGGACATGGGAATCAGGAGACCACCGATTTGAGCCAAGAATTGTAGAAAGCATCTATTGATAGCAAATATGCATTTTGTAAAGTGACTGAATTACATCAATTGATGCTGACTATCTTAGCGATAGTTATACAAAAATGGCCATTGTCCTTAGAACATTTTAACTGAAGAATCGTCATTGTTAATTAGTTCCCTTTTTTTTTTTTTTTTGGCAAGTCCAATCTTTGTTACCAACGTTACCAACAACATCTGAGATTTTAGTATAATATTATGTGGTGACTGTATTCAGTTGGTGGCCTTTCTAGAGCTTGGATCACACCACATACCCGCGAAAGTGATACTTAGATACCAATTCTAGATCAAAATTACATACTTGCTAACTTATGAGATACCAAAATACCAAATGCCTAAAAACTAGATTAAATTACAGAAACATGATTTTGCTGAATCCGAAATTTGAAGACCATTAGGTATACCCTATGCTATGCAATCCAATATCCCAGCTAACTTTTCAAGTATTACCACTTACAGATCATCATGAGCATACGATCCTCTAGCAACAACTCCAGTTAGAACCACGATGAAAGCAGGAATTCCTGAAATGACATACGTGTATAAGGAAATACAATTTTAAGTCTTTCATACGCCTGCAATGGACATACTCATGTTATTGTTGTGCTGTCAAGCTCACTTTTTTAATGAATTTGATATCTCGATGTTTATACTCTCTGGGGTTTAAAGTCTTCTTTATACGAGTCCCATAATAACAATAGTAAAGAAATTACACATAAATGGCAAAAAATCATAAATTCATGTGCATTGTTAGATGATGCCTGTTGGACTATAGTCCGTCGTAATGTGACCCTTCCATAATTACTGTCCATTTAGTTAGCATGGTTAAATGAATATAATATCATGCCAGAGTTTTGGAATTACTTTGTTCATTAGAAAACAGAGAAAATAAAAAGTTCCTTTGTTATATTAATAACAGACACAGATTAATTAATTAACAGACACTTCAAGTTAATAGTACGCACTATTCCCAGAATAAAATTAAGGAAACATATATCGTACCCCATGCAGCTAAGAAAGCCTTGATCATGAAATTCTGGATACAGGTGTTAATGATGAGGTAATATGTATTGTACCCTTCCACACCCATCCATGCAATAGAGGACAAAACGAAGTAGTGTACTAGGGCCGTCAGGAACCCGCAGGGTCCAGCTTGCACCTCACGATAATCTCTGATAGAATCCAGAGAGATCATGATGACAAATGTCGTGTAGAGACACAGCAAGGTCAGGCACAGACAGATGAAGATCTGGTTAGTCTGTTTGGTCCTCAAGTCCCTAACAAAATTTTAACATTGAAATGAGGTTAGGAAAGCGTCAAAGCAATATTGTACCATACATGTACAGATGTACTCCAAAAATGTTCGAAATTAATATGCTTCCTATTCTATGCAAACTGCACACCATGAGGCAGAGGATTTGATCTACGAAGTTGATAGAATATCAATATATAATATCGGTATGATATAGACAAATTAATATTGTAACCTATTTATGAACCTCGTCACACCACCCCACATTACTAAGCAAGTAATAATATTATTATTTAATAAATTCTAAAAATGCATCTCTTTCGTAGCTTATGTAACTGTTCTTCATTCAAAAGCTACCAACTAAACTCGAAGATAAAACGACCAGAGAATAATTATATTCTGTCTCCTTTGTATTACATTAATATTTTTTTTCTCAATGGGCTCACTTGTTCCACAGGTAGGTTGCCAATGTGACAAGAAGACTGAATATAGAAATACAGCATCCAATGTAAGTCAGGATGTTGTATGCCTCGATTACTGAATCCTCCTGTCTATGGATATCCTGTAATATGACAAATAAATTAAACCAAAACTGAAACATCTTCTTTGAATGCTCAAATGAAACTTATTATTTTCCCATGAGCTCTCATAAAGTCTACGTGACGTTAATTGAAAACTGAGAAATTGGGAGTTTATTTTAATAGAAAGAGGTGGAACTTCATATTACTGATGGAAAAAGAAAATAATACCACTTTACTACCTTTCACACAAGACTCCATACCTTCAAATTTCATTTGATCTCAAGAGTGAGAATATTATTCATACCCAATTGAAGGTAAAGGTGAAATGTGAGAGATAGAATAATGACCGCTCGTCCACAGACACCTGGTAGTATTGTTTTCACCTGTCTGGAAGAAACGATCGAATAGCCGTATCCATTCGCATTACAGTAGGCGTAAATTTTTTTCTTCTTCTACAATTCAATGTATTTATTTGTCAAATGTCATTCAACATGGATATTTTGTTTGCTCACTTGTAAAATAAAGGCTCAGACAAGGTTTACAAGGAACAGAGATATGTTACCAAACATGGATTCATTTTGATGATGACAAAATTTTATTTAATCCGTAGAACCAACTATACCCCTGGGTCATCAAGTGGATTATCACGCTATAACTTTAACAACCTACTGCGTTTAGTTAGTCGGCTTTAGTTGTCCAGGAGTAGTTGACTGGTGATAATGGATATAATAATTCCTAACTGATTTTCACTGACCATTATAACAGCGAAGTTGGTAAGATGATCACAGCTACAGCGTACGCTCTCCTCATCATAGCGCTCATCCGATGATGTGAATCCAGAAACAAGAACACACCCATCCTGGGACCAATCTTCCAGTTCCTCATCCCAGAATGAACACATAGGATTCACGTATCCAGACTACACAACAACAACAAAACAGCAAGAAATGCATAGACCAATAATAAGATATGTCATATAAAGCATGAAAGAAGAATGAATGAGGCTTTTGACTGGTTTAGCTTAAAAGCCCATTTGTCGTGAGGGGAATCAAACAAAGGAGTTAAAAAAGAAACATCTGGCTTGAAATACATATGATGTTAAAATTTCCCCCTATATACAAATGTCTACAAATTTAATTATCTTATAAATACTGCTAAACGCAGAATACTAATATGAATAATATATGATAAAACGTTTTTGTGCCATTTAATTGTTATAGGTCTTACCATTATTGTAGTGAAGGTAAAATTGATGAATTCGGTCAAGGCTGCTACTTTCCCTTGACCAATACTGAGGGAAATCACTGGCGAGTTAGCCGATCGATTGAAGCCTTCATTTTCTGCACTGATGTTGCGCAATGATTTAGAAATGAACAGGGCTGGAGTTGAAAATACAATGAAGATGACCCGGACGTATTCACCACTGCCATTCGACGGCGATCCTGAGAGTGGGGCCGTGGACGAAATGACGGATGAAACTAAAGGTGGAATGTTGACCTGAGCGATGATGTCTGGTCTGGTAGCGATGACGTCATCGCGGTCATCTTGGGTCGGAGCATCAATGGTGATATAGGACTTGGTCAGGTCTGAAAGACTGGATCCAGCTAGCGAAAGCACGAGACCACACGTTACGTCGTCAGCAAGTACACTCTGAACCTGTTATGGAATTGGAATTGGAAATTCTATTATTATAATTATTATTATCATTATTAGTGTATGTAATATTATTCTTTTTATTAACAATAATATCAATATCACTAATTTTTCATTGTTATTGTTCTAATTATTAATATTATCTGAAAATAGGAACTGGGAGAGAGAACCTTTGCCCATGCAGAGCCTTCGCTGTGTTAAAAAATAATCAAAAATCTTTTCTATATGGATTGGAATATAATTAATTGTTCCCTTTTTATTTTATCCTCTGTAGGTTTTTGTTTAAAATGCAGATGCTTTTAAAGGGATAGATCAGTTTTGATACAGAGGGCGCTACACAAACTAATTTTCATGAGATAATGAAAAAATGAGTGTCAAATTTGAAAGAGCATACAATTTAAATGACAAAAATGACAAAATCATCTTTGATCAAAATCGGTTAAGAGACGGCTGAAATATCCATAAATATAACCATTTCTAATATTTGTGGGGCCCCACAAAATAATATTCGATGATTTTGAACCAGTCGTTGAAAAAACGAGATAGCACTTTATACGTTTTACATCAGCCAATGCCAATGTTGGCTTTTGGGGAGGGGGCTTTTTCGTGTTGGTTATAATACGCACAACCAGCCGGCCCGTGTATTGTTATTATTAAGGAGGCTTAATTAATTAACGGTCACCGTATTTTTTTAGAAAGTGGAGCTGAATTGGTATAGTCGGATTTAATGTAAATTTAACACATTTTGGGGTCTAAAATTACCTTCATAGCAATTTTAGGTCCTAAAAGGGCACTAGAAATATCATAAATAAGAATAAGAGCAATATCCATGCACTTTGAAGGCATATGCGGTCTTATACGAGAAACTCAACTGGTCTGTTTATGTGATTTCTCCTTCGCAATAGTGCACCTTGAGGAATTGATTTCTAGTGGCTTTGGCGCCTTACAAATCTTATGTTATTTTCATTATCATCATCATTATTAGTATTATTTTATTATTGTCATCACTATCATCAATAATCTAATGATTATTAATGTTATCAATATTATTATAAATCAATTCCATTAGTTTTATTGTTATCAATATTATCATTATTACTATTATCATTGTATTTATCATTATAATTATTATCATTATTATCATTACTATCATTATTGATGATGATGATTGAAAATGAGGCGATTAGCGCCATGCACAGACGTCCAAGTAAGGCATCCCCCAAATTAAAAATTTCATGTATCCCGGCACACAAATGCACAAATAATGTTTCTCATAGATCTTTTTAAACTATAAAGAAAAATTTAGGGAGTGCCATTTTTATAATTATTTTGTTTTGAAAATCTAAGCAAATAATTAAATAACTTGGACATGAAACTCTATATTTTAGTATACTGGTTGAAATAAAATTATTTTTTTTCCGGCATAGCCTATGATATAAATGTAAAATCACCTGTACGGCTAAATTCGGCTGCTGAATGTTGAGCATCCCACCATCGGCAACCTCAACAAGATCGATTTGTTCCTCAAAAACCTGAACAAATTTACTTGTTGTCCCACCTTCTTCCTCTGCGGCTTCAAGTTCCTGTGATTCTACCTGAGCTATATTGCTCACAATACTCGATATAGACTTTGTTACCTGTCAATACAAGCACAAAGATGAAGATAATTTAAACTATAGTAGGAGAAAGTTGCCAAATTTCGGAAATCAAACTGAATGACGATCGTGTATTAAAGGGCCCCTGCCATCCAAATGCAAGTTTATTCCTGTTAGTGTGTAGTCCTGCATACATCTCATATTTTGATATGTAAACTTCTGAATATTTTGATATATGTAAACTTCTGAATGTGTTTTATAGATTTTTAAATATTTGTTAAAATATTTTTTATCTTCAAACTTGCTAATGCTACGGTCACAAAGGTCCGTACGAACGATAATTTCGTACGAATCTCCCTGTTTTTCAATTGTCTTCCCTAATTTCCATTGTCTGAAAATCGTTCGTACGGCGTTCGTAGCAGTTCGTAATGGCATTTGTGACCGAGGCTTAAAGAGAAAGTTGAGTTCTGGGAAGAGGTGCAAAATAATTGGTGAGCGCTATCATTGTTATTATGCAAGTATGGAAGAACATCACTTAAAAAATGTTCCCTGAAAAGCATGGCTTTTCAAATGCCTTAATATTCTAATTATGGCATGTAACAGCATAAAATCGGGACGGATTTTTATCCCACATGTTTGTGTAGTTCCATATACATCTTTCTGTGTACAGTGCTTGTAACTTTACCAAGACTGGGCCAAATTTCTCATCATTTTGAGGATTTCAGAACCTTGCAGTGCACACCAATACTTATATGCTAGATGATCAACCTTTTCTGATCGATTCGACCAAAGAGATATCGACACCGCTTCTTTCACAATGCAATCGCATGACCAGAACTCAACTTTATCTTTAAGCTCCATCCTAAAAATCATCTAGATCTCATTCCCCTTGTGACATCATCTGTCAGTAATCAATGAGCTAACTTGAGAATGTGGTATGTAACTTTGCCAAAGTTGACCACCTGTTACAATACAACAAACACATGTCAGGGGCCTTTTGAATAACATGACAGCCTGAGCACATCTGTTATTTTAAACCTGTTACGCAACCTCTGGAAGAAACAACCGCCAAGGGGTTAACAAAAAGGTGCCAGGAAAAAAGTCATATGTAAACTTTTTTACCTCTGAAATTTTTACACCGAGCCAAAAAAAAAAGATATAAAAAACAGTGACAGACCTAAATCTGTCATAGAAACAATGAAATATTATAACAAATCTTCAAAAAGAGCCTGATAAGGGGTTAGGTTCTAGTAAATTCTTCATTCACAGTAGTTTTAGCTTCAAGCCGTCCAATATTGTTAAAACCGGTTATGGGGTGTACCTCCTTCACATCTATGACAATGTTATACATGTACCAGAGGGAAGACTTCAATTTTTTTTCCCTTAAGATAATTATCGGAACATAATAAAATTTCATCAACCAGCTCAAGTTCATGCTCTATAGGATTGGTCTAGCATCGTGCAGAATACCTCTTCACTAGTAAGATTTTGCTGCACAATGTTTGATGTTATCTCTGCCACTAACGTGATGTCATCTGATGTGATATCTTCGATGTTGGAAGTAACGTATGAAACTTGCTGGCTCACTTCACCTGCGTTTTCTTCACTAACGATTACCTAAAATTTGAAGGGGAAATATCATTACAGCATGTACACGTTGAGTGATACGAATTTCCCTATGTCCCATTTGCAGGCCTAAAAAATGAAAAGATTAAATTCCAACGACATTTGAAAGATAATACTAATTCAGAACTTCCCTCAAAATGAAAGGGCTTTTGAAAAATAACGACCATTAGTTGTCGAATCGACTTTGGTGATTGCAATCACTAAAGTAATAGTCTGATTTTCAGACCCTTGTACCGAATGGTCGTACGTCTTGTGCTGCGCAAAGATTCAATCAGTTCAATTTTAGCCATTACAAGTAGTGGGTTATTGATGTAGACAAATGCTCATGTACCCGTTATACAGCTCATTTTATGTATGTTATTACCAAAGAAAAAAAGAAGTCAGTCAGTCACTCAATAGTGTCTGACAGTGAAGTCTAGAAGGTAAACGGATTTCCTTGCATAAATCGAATATTTGGACACTGCTAACGTTTAAATTTCACAGATAGGACATACGTGACATATTGTTCATAATTCCTGCAAAGTTCTACAGAATTTGATGTTGGCTGCAAATGGGACATAGTACGTTTAAGGTAACATGAAATAAGCGAACATGTTTCCCTTACAATATTGCAACTCATGAACCGGTAAGAGGTAGATGATCTCCGAACAAATTTGGCGGTTATAATCACCTACGGTTGTCAACTGATTTTAGTCAGACCAACGTCATATAAATGCAATAATTCGGTAAAATTCTACTACTTCAAACTATTTCATGGTTTTAAATGCCGTATCAAGAGTTAACAAATAAAATCGGCATAGGCCTGTCGGAAGTGCTCCTATTTTAGTATTGTCAATTAATGTGACAGAGAATACTGTATGTTGCCGTCCTGAATAAAAAATCGTCCGATGCATTTGTGAATTGAATGACATTTAAACAATCAGTAAAATTGATTGACCATGGGCTATTCATTACCTGTTAGGTATGATTTTATAGTTTTCAAATGTAAAGTAAGGATACACTATTACAAAAAAAGTTGAGTAAGGAAGAACATGAATGTTTATTGTGTCAAATTGTACACAATACTGGGTAAAAACAATTTACCAAATTGGGTGAAATCTACCCAATTATAGGTAATTTTGAACTTTCAGGTTGTAATGATCAGTGGTAGCTACAATATACTAAAAACGATTGCATTGCATATGAAGATTATAAAAAAGACTCTTTTCAATGATCGAAATTTGAAAAGAAAATCCAAAAAACCTGTGCAATTTCGGTGAGAATATCTGTGACATTTCTAAATGGTCCGCAATTATCCACAGGTTGCCACTGGCTCTGGGTAATACCATCGCCAACACACAGAGCCCGTCCAATGGGTTCATTGGCTGTTCGGTATTAAACAAAAATTACACATATGTTTTTATATATATCAACAGAACACTGGCAAACAATTATTACCATATACGAAGAAAGAAGGAGACACAAGTATAGTAAAGAAGTGTCGTCTATGATTAATATTTTCTCAAGTAATTCATGACTCTGGAACTATTCAACACATTTAACAACACGCGCGGATCAAGAATATTAATTTAGGTCCGAGGGCTGGGGGCTTCAGGTTCCTACATTCATGTTCTACGTGTGCCTCGCTTAAATACATTTTTATTCATGAAAACAGTTTTGGGGCTTTTAGAATCCAAGCCCCTATCTTGATTCGCTAGCTTTCAATAAGGAAGTGAAAACGAACTACATCGGTTGGACATCATGATATAAAGGCTACTTTGGAAATCACATTGCGAGTAAATGAGTCGTTTTCGATCGCGTAGTTGCCAAACCGCGGCGGTTTTTTTGTTTTTGTTTTTTTGCGGCGGATTACCGCGCCATATCTGAACAAGCCTTCAGGGAAATTATCATAACGATCGTGCTACTCAACCTAATCCCCCGTCTACTTCCTCAAATAAAAAATGAATGAAAGACCATCACCATCAAAACCAACCTTGAGTAGTGTTGAATGGACACATTCCTGTTGAATTTGTCCATGTTCCGTTTTCACCCACCGGGAATTCGACTCTTTCAAACCGAGGAGATATCCATGACATATTCTGGCAAATAGCTTCACAGAAAGAGTGAATAAAAAGTATTTTAAAAAAAACACCCTAACAAATTTCAATTCCATATTAGTTAAGCAACTTTAAAGTGAATTGCTGAAATTTGTGCAGGCATTCTTTTTCCAAGAAGTGCCCAATGGCCAATTAAATGTGCAGCGAGAAGGCGACTTGTTTAACTCGTCAATGCGCAATGATTAATTAAGACGGGAAGGTGAAATGGCGAATTGTCAAAGCTCGTCAAGGCGCAATATGTTTAAGTAGAGAAAGCGAGAAGGCGGGTATTAACAACTAGCTAAGGCGCCTTCTTTAAGCCGAGAAGGCGAGACTTGTCGCCTTCTGGTCTTAAACAAGGCGCCTTGGCTAACTTTAGTTACTCGCCTTCTTGTCTTCTCGGCCTTAACAAAGCGCCTTAGTAAGTTTGATCAAGTCTCCTTCTTGCATTCTCATCTTAAGCATGGGCCCTAATTGGCGACTTTAACAACTCGCATTCTCGCCTTCGTGGCCCTAACAAGGCGCATTGGCGAGTTAAACAAGCCGCCTTCTCTCTGCACGTTGAAGCTTCCGTATAATGCAGAGAATTTTGATCACTATAAACAAGAATGATAAATAAGAAGTCCTTTATTAAATGAAGGGCCAAAAGAAACTGCTTAAGCCCCCATCACACAAAAGTAGTTCTCACTACGTTCTCGAAAATGTTGCTAAACGGGCTCAAACTGTGTGCGAACGGAGCTAAACGTAATAGCAACTGTTTACGATCTGGTTAAGGACCTCACGGACGGACTCGGACTGGACTAATGTCTATAATACGATCCTAGTTCGTTCATTAACAGTCCACAATACGTCCAACTCGTCTGTACCCGTCCACAGTCAGTTCATATCAAGTTCAGAGCGGGTAAATTTGACATTTCCAAGCAGTCCAAACCATTCTTACTAGTTCGCAACTGGTTATAACTAGTTTATAACCCAACCACCCCGTTAAGAGACAGTTCAACTTGTCCTCATCTCGTTCTTAGTGCGTTCGAACGCGCTCCTATCGTGCGTGTGCAATCCCGTCCTGGTTCGAGGGCTATACAAACCCAACGCGTTCTTGCTAATTGATGCTCGACCACATCACGTTGTAACACGTTCCTTGTAGGATCGAAGTACGGCAATTCCGTTCATAGTACGGAAATTCCGTTCGCAGTACGTCTATCTCGTTTTAAGTCCGTTGTCACTCCATCTAATTGCAGGACGGGGAACATTTTGAACAGGCTCAAAGTTCTAGAGCACCCTTCCCGTCCAAGCCAGTCTGAGCCCGTCCATGAAGTTCTTAAACAGATCGTAAACAGTTGCTACTACGTTCACTCCGTTCGCACACAGTTTGAGCCCGTTTGGCAACATTTTACAGAACGTAGTTTGGTGCGATGGGGGCTTCACTTGAATGTCTTGATCTGCAGTTGAACGGGAATGAGGAATGGCGAGAACGCGCTGGGTCTTTATAGCTCCCGAACCAGGACGGGATTGCACACGCTCTAGGAGCGCGTTCGAACGCACTAAGAACGAGATGAAGACGAGTTGAACTGTCTGTGAACGGGGTGGTCGGGTTAAAAACTAGTTAGAACAAGTGGCGAACTAGTAGAATGGGTTTGGACGTATTAGGAACGAGGTAGAACTAACTGACTACGGACTGGCTTGGACTGCCTGGAAATGGCAAATTTACCCGATCTGAAGTTGATATGAACTGACTGTGGACGGGGAACAGACGAGAAGGACGTATTGAGGACTGTTTAAGAACGAACTAGGATCGTATTATAGACATTATTTACACATTCTGCCCCGACCACAACCCGTTTTACGATTTTCTAGGACGGTTCCAGAACGTAGTGAGAACTAGTTTGGTGTGATGGGGGCTTTAAATAGGGGACATTGCGTATCGCCATGTAACATGTTTGTCGTATTATCCTTAAACCGACTACATACCACCAATTTTATTGGCTATTGGGAATAATCATGACGATATAATCATTTGCTCGGTCCCTAGTCGGTCTGGAGTCGGTCTTATTGATGGTGTGACTAGAGTATGAAGTACAGTGAGAGATTTAGTGATATCCAACATAAATTATATTCATTTAAGCCTAATAAGGCCGGGCTATTTGAGTTCTTACTACGGCCGGGGGGCCCCTAAGATCTCGGCCGTGAAACGGCCGATCGCCGCGAAAATTTGCATGCATGTCAAGTGAAGTGTATAGAATACTATAGCAATTTCAATTTTTGAAAAATTACTCATTTGCATATTTATGGTAAATTATGCAAATAAGGTCAAAAATTCATATTTTTACCCATAAATCATATATTCTTCATATTTAAGCTTTCTTTTCACTACATATATTTGTTAGACCATTTGGAATAATAATACGAAAAAAATTTGGAAAGCTAGGTTATTCCTTATGTTATCTCTTGTTTTGATAATTTCTTATGTATTTCATTGTTTTTTTAACTTATGTATTTTATTGTTTTTGTTGTTTTATTTCATTTCTAACTATAATTTAACTATTTTGACCCCAAAACAAACACCTAAACTTTAAACAAGACCAAATAACCAATGTTTTATCTCTTTTAGGAAAAATGATATTTCCATATGTTTTGTACACAAATCACGAAAATGAGCGATTTTCGGGCCGACATGTAAAGACAAAAGGTCACGTGACTTTGTAACGGTCGGTCCGATTTTCAAAAAAAATGTTTTAAAAGATGCGCAAGACTCGGAAGAATAAAGTCATGAAGCGGCGGGGCGTCATCCGTATGCGTTCCCGAACAATCAGAAAAATCGCGGAGGGGGGGCATGATGCCCCGGCCTTATTAGGGTTAAGACAAATCGAGTATAATCACATACTTACTTGACAGGTCAATGGAAATGAACTCAACGTCAACGTCAGAGTCCCAGCTGATACGCTTGCTTCCTATGACAGCAAACCACATCTCATTGGTATATACATATACATCATTAGCGTAATCTCTATGTCCGTGTATAGTTGTGATGACAGACTGTAGGTCAGACGGATCGTTACCTGTCCCTATTTGGACTTTATCATCATCATAGAGATACAAATCTTGGAACACAACTCGAAATCCAATCATAGCGTTTGTTTGTAGCAAGGTTACATTGTACAGTCGGCTGGTGGGGGAGGACGGCATATAAATAAAATATGATTCGCCTTCCTCAAGATATGTTGATGAATAATCTGTAAGAAAAGATTTTTAAGAGACAAAAAAAAAGACAAATTATTTTTTTTTTAATTAGAAAAGAAAAGAAAAACATTTAATTTTTCGCATCCGTAGATGATTCTCATCAGTTCTTCAACTGAGATTGGTAAATAAGTTTCATCACCTTGCACTGACTAGTGATGTAATTAATTATTCCTCCAAACTAGTCATACTGCGTGAGTTTCTTGATATTTTGGTTTACACAACAAATGCTTTAAAAAAAATAGCAACCCCATATCACAAATTAATGCAGTGAAATTCAAGCTATATATATATATATATATATATATATTACATAATTAATGGAGCAAAATTATTATTTTTGATATATCTACTTTATTTAAACTACTATGAAAAGAATACATTACTTTATACATTATATATGCAATATGTGTCTTTTCCCCTAATCCTTGTATTAGTTGAAATTTTCATTATTCGATCAGGACAAGTTATGTCAGGCATATTTTATCATACATGATAAACCATGATCTTTTTTGTTGAATAGTGGACCCCTTTTAGTTATTTTGGTTATATTCATGTAAAAGTATACATTGTACACATAATTAGAATTGCTTCTTTATTCTTTCTTTTAATTGAAATTTTCCTTACTAATCAGGTCGAGTTATTTCGGGCAAATTTTATCATTCATGGTGGGTCATGATCTTGCTTGTTGAATAGTTAACGCCCCTTCTTTATTTATATTGTTACATACTCAAGTAAAGGTCACAAAATGCAATTTTTTAATAACGATTTTGTTACTGATAGGATTTACGGTTTTTAAAGTTTGGGATGCTGAAATTCATTTAGGCAACCAAGCTGGATTCTTGTGACATATTAAAAGATATGTTATATATGTTCGCTTTAGTGTATTTTTAGTGTATGCTTCGATTTAATCAATTTAAGCTACTTTGTTATGCTAAAGTGTAAATTATGGTTATATTTCATGCGATACAAGTCATGTAGATTCATTTTGTTAAATCTACCACCATATATGTACACAATTCATGTGCAATTCAGCCACAGGCTGCGTGATATGTTCGAATAAAAACCTTTATTGAATTGAATTGAAAATATTGAAACGCAGAACTAAATATCAGTTGTTCTTTGACTTACTGCATGCTGATTCATCCTCGTAATGATCGCAGTGGTAAAGTCCATCGCAAAGGACAGTCTGTAACACGATCATGTTGGAGCTTGAACAAGCAAATAAGGCTGGTAGAAGATTGAAGATGGAGAGAAAAAAACGTATGAGTAGCTCATAATGCTTGGAGTTTTTACAATTGAATACACTAGGTTTTCTTTGATTACTTTTAGTAATTAAAATTCATCTTCTTTATATCATAATTTTGTTTGGTAAAACTGGAAACATTGTTTATCTTCATCAGTCGACCGGTGTTGAATGATTTTCATTTTACAGCTGGTTAGATACCAGTTATCGCTGCTTCAATACACAGAGCTTTAGATTCTACCGATATCTTAATATAAAATTAATTCAACACTCACTTGACAGGTCAATGGAAATGATCTCAACGTCAATTTTACGCCAAGTGTAGCCATTTTCTACTATGACAGCAAACCACATCTCATTGGTACCTACATAGACATCATCAGAAGCGTTGTCTATGTATCCATGGATAGTTGTGATGACAGACTGTATGTAAGACGGATCGTTACCTGTCCCTACTTGGACTTTATCATCGTCATAGAGATACAAATCTTGGAACACGATTCGAAAACCATTCGTAGTATTTGTTTGTAGTAAGGTTGCATTATACAATCGTCCTTCGTTGGTGTACCGTAAAGAGATGAAATGTGTTTCGCCGTTCTCAAGATATGTTGCTGAATAATCTGCAAGGGAAAAAAAGACAAGAAAGAAAAGATTTAAAAAACAAGAAAAGAAAAGTATCTTTCGCATCTGTACATAATTCTTATCAGTTCTTCAAGTAGAGATTTGTAGATCAGCTGCATCATCTTGCACTGACAGCTAATCCTGAAGCCTCTCCCGAAAAAAATCCTATATTATTCATACGATTTGATCCTCTTAATTAACTTAGAGGGAAGATCATTCCCCAAAGATTTGTCGACCTGACCGTATCTGTCAGGGTTCCCAAAACAGAGCCCAAAGTCAGGTTGGTTTCAACCCATGTACCTTATGCACCAAATTTCGTTGGTAGAAATTATGACTGGACATTACAAACACAAAAAAGCGACAAAATGTATACAGGAATCGGTTGATATCAGACGCCCCTTTTACAAATGGGAACAATTTTTCTTGATTTGAATTTCGAGTACGAAGATGGCATTTTGAAGGTCAGGTTATATGTCGGAGATAAAAGAACATCTCTTGGACTATCTAGATGAATTTGTTAGAAGTTTGTAGGATCTAGGATAGTGGAGATAGGAAGGAAGAAAGAAAGGCCTTAAAATGGACCAGAAACGGACAAAATGGCGCCTGGACGGTTATGCATGAGTGATTTCGAAAATCGAAGAATATAGTGACCTTGATGAGATGCTAGAGACTATGCCTATGAAATTTGAAAGGAAAATGACATGAGAAAAGCACCTAACTAGGAATAACAAGCACTATGTGCTAAACGAATGCGATTTCCTGACGAGGAAAACACTAAGTATATTAATGGGGCAGAATGTGAACAAAAACAAGGCAATGACGAAGATCGTCATTGCAAATATTAATGGGCAGAATGTGAACGAAAACAAAGCAATGACGAAGATCGTCATTGCAAAGAAGAAGTAGAAATATTAATAGTGCAGAATGTGAACGAAAACAAAGCAATGACGAAGATCGTCATTGCAATTACAATTAAGTAAAGTAAAACAACACCAAAGAACGGATATATATATATATATTACGTCCATGAACTTAACATGTTGATATCAATAAATAGGTCTATTTTACTGTTGGGAATTATTTACAGAAAACGAGATAGTGGTTTCACCTTTTTTGCCAACTTGGAAAGTGTTTCAGAACGTGTTCTCTCTTTTTCGGACAGAATTATATTAGCGGGGGACTTTAATAGTAACATGCCTTAATACATCAAATCCCTTTTCAAATAAACTTACTGAATTGTGTACTACTCTAGGATTTACTCAGCTTGTTCAACAACCCACTCGCACTACTCCAAACAGCACCTCGTTAATAGATTTAATATGTGTTTCCAACACAATTGGTCCATTGAAAGCTGGAGTTCAATCAGTCGGATTAAGCGACCATTCTTAGTGTACTTAGTCGCAAAACACCATCATCCAATGTTAACGCCCAAAATATCTTCTTTTAGATCGGTCAGGTCCTTGAACGAAAACGACTTTCAAAATGACCTTGCATCCATTGATTGGGATTCAGTCTTCTCTTTAGAAGACGATGTCGACCAATTATGGAAACAATTTTCGTCGTTAATGCTTAAGCTTAGCGACAACCATGCTCCGTACATTTCTGTGAGGAGAAAGATGAATGGTTCTCCATGGATTAACGATGAATACTTGGCTTTAGCCCGAGAGAGGAACTTTAACATAAAGAAGTTCGACCAATTTAAAACTAAGATACCGGAATCCAATTATCAATCGTATCTTCAGCAACCTGTTCAATATAACCAAACCATGAAGTTGCACTGGGAAAATACACTTGCTTTCGAAACGAAGCGAACAACCTGAATAAAAAATTGAAAAAGGCTTTATTATAGGACTAAGCTTACGGAAAGCAGCAACGATTTTCGGAAAAGTTGGAAGGTGATGAATGATTTACTTCCAAGCAAAAAGTCTGAGGAAGAAAGGTATATTGTTATCAACCAAGAAGTTATTTCTGATAAAAACATTATAGTTAACAAATTCAATGAAATGTTTAGTAGTGTCGGCAGCGACTTAGCTTCTAGTTTAAACACAACGGATGATACGAATCTCTTTGAAACTTTGTCACAAACAGCTTTTTCTTTTAAATTTGGTAACATTGACTCTGAGTTTGTACTGAAAGAGTTAAGTACTATTGATTGTACAAAAGCGATTGGTTTGGATGATTTACATCCTCGATTATTGAAACTGGGTGCTCCTTTCATATCACAGCCTTTGACCTACTTATTAAACCGATCCTTGCAGACCGGCCGCTTTCCTAAGTCCTAAGACCTAAATCTCGCTAAAATTATTCCAATCGCCAAAAGTAAACGATCAAATCAAATAACAAATTTCAGACCTATTTCACTTTTGTCATCTGTTTCTAGAATATTGGAAAAAGCTGTTCCCTCACAACTGTATCACTATTTGAACGAACATCGTCTTTTGTCTGAACGCCAATCGGGCTTCCGACCAAAACACTCTACTGCAACTTGCCTGACCGAGATATGTGATTTTTTTTTTTAGATAATATGGATTCAGGCCAAATTACAGGAGCAATATTCTTAGATCTCAGTAAAGCATTTTATGTTATACCCCATGATATTCTTTTACAGAAATTATCGTACTATGGAATTTATGATACCGAATTATCTTGGTTTACCTCGTATTTATTTAATAGGCAGCAGTGTGTAGCCTATCAGGGCGTAATGAGTGATTTTTTACCTCTTGAAACAGGAGTGCCCCAGGGGTCGATACCGGGACCTTTATTATTTAGCATCTTTATCAATTATATTTGTTATCTTAATTTCCAACACATGTCAAAAGTATCTCTGTACGCTGACGATACTGCCATCTTTGCAAAAGGGAATAATTTTGCTCATGTTCAACAAACATTACAAAATAACCTGGATGCTTTGATAAAATAGTTTACCATAACAAAATGAAGATAAATTTTAGTAAAACTTAAACTATGTTATTTGGCTCTCAAAGAAAAGTACGAAATTGTGAGTTGAAGTTAGAAATACAAGGTCAGTATCTAGAGTATGTTACTAACATTAAGTATTTGGGTGTTATTCTTCAACAAAGTCTTAATTGGTCGTTGCATATTAATGAAGTTGTCCGGAAAATATCGCGTACTGTAGCATGCGTACGAAGAATCAAATCATGTCTGACGAGGCGTAACATGATTCAGCTGTACTTTTCACTTGTTTTACCCCATGTAGACTATTGTTGTTGTGTATGGGGTACGTGTACAAAAGAATACATGACGAAATTACAAAGAAGTCAAAATAAATATGCAAGATTAGTTTTAAATGCTGATTTCTATACATCGAGTGTTACTTTGATGCATAAACTTAAATGGCAAAATGTTGAAGAAAGAGTAAAGTACCAATGCTGTGTAAACGTTTACAAAATTTTAAACAATCTTGCTCCTTTGTATTTAAATACATTTGTATCCAGACGTCCAGCACAGTACCCTACATGTTATGCCCTGAATAGCCCATTATTCATACCAAAAACACGAACTGATTTAAAAAAACGCTCGTTTTCTTACTTTGCATATTCACAGTTTAATAAATTACCAATTTCTATTCAATTATCATCATCTTTGCAAGTTTTCAAAATTCAAACCCGAAACTATCAGCCTCTTCTTTAAAACAAAGTATATATATATAATGGATTTCACTACTTTCAACGAGGGCTGACACATTGTGTTTGTTCTTTTGCTTGTTTGATTGTATAATTTTCTTTTAGTCTCGATAAACTATCCATTATGTGCAGGGGCGTCGCTAAAGGGGGGGTGTGGGGTGCGACACCCCCACCTGTCAGGATTTTGTCGGTAAAATTGCGCTGCCGTCGGGAAAAATGAGAAAAGGGGAGGAAAAAGAGAGGGAAAGGGAAAAAGAAAAAAGAAAAGGAAAAGAAAGGAAAGAGAAAGGAAAGAAAGAGAAAAAGAAAAGAGGAAGGAGAGGAAAGGAAGGAAAGGAAAAGAGGGAAAAGAAAGAAAAGGAGAAAAGGAAAAAAAGAAGAAAAGAAAAGAAAAAAGAAACAAAAGAAACGGGGGATGAAAGAGAGGAGAGAGAGGGGGTAAGAGCCTGTGAGAGGAGGGGTTAGAGTAAGAGAGAGAGAGAGGGTTGTTGGGTGGAGTCGCCTCGTCGAGGGAGCAAGAAAGATACGCATAGATATGTTGCTGTGTCGGGTCGCTATGTCGGTATTCTTGCTCGATCATCGTGTACTATATCAATGCAGAGGTTTGAAGTCGGTGAGATGTATTATGTCGGTCGGCCGGACAATTTGTTTTCCCTACGAACTGTGACTTTTAATCAGACAAAGTAAAACTTTTTGAAATTCAGACAATGATTAAGAGTCGAGAACAATACAACGAATCGTCTTCTTTCTCTAATAATTTAATGAAACGACAAAGTTTCCGCGCTTCGCGCGTGAGGGGAGAACTGAATTCAGACAAGGATTTAGAGTCGGGAAAGGTAAAACGAATCGTCTTCTTTCTCTAATAATTTAATGAAACGTCAAAGCTTCCGCGCTTCGCGCGGGAGGGGAGGGGGGGGGGACTGAATTCAGACAAGGATTACTGAGAGTCGAGAGCCGTATAGAACGAATCGTCTTCTTTCTCTAATAATTTAATGAAACGTCAAAGATTTCGCGCTTCGCGCGGGAGGGGCGAAATATGAATTCAAACAAGGATTAAGAGTAATAATTTAATGAAACATCAATGCTTTCGTGCTTCGCGCGGGAGGGGAGAACTGAATTCAGACAAGGATTACTGAGAGTCGAGAACCGTAGAAAACGAATCGTCTCCTTTCTCTAATAATTTAATGAAACGTCAAAGCTTTCGCGCTTCGCGCGGGAGGGGCGATAATTTATTCAAACAAGGATTAAGAGTAATAATTCAATGAACGTCAATGCTTCCGCGCTTGAATTCAGACAAGTATCAAGAGTAGAGAACGGTACAACGAATCGTCTTCTTTCTCTAATGATATAATGAAACGTTAAAGCTTCAGCGCTTCGCGCGGGAGGGGCGAAAATTAATTCAGACAAGGATTAAGAGCAATAATTGAATGAACCATCAAAGCTTCCGCGCTTCGCGTGGGAGGGGGAAAACTGAATTTAGATAAGTATTAAAAGTAGAGAACGGTACAACGAATCGTCTTCTTTCTCTAATAATTTAATGAAACGTCATAGCTTCCGCGCTTCGCGTGGGAGGGGCGAAACAAGAATTAAGAGTCGGGAACGGTACACCGAATCGTCTTCATTTCTAATAATTTAATGAAACGTTAAAGCTTCCGTGCTTCGCGCGGGAGGGGGGAACTGAGTACAGACAAGGATTACTGAGAGTCGAGAACCGTACAACGAATCGTCTTCTTTCCCTTATAAATTGATGAAAAGAGAGAGCTTCCGCGCTTCCCGCGGGAGGGGGGAAACAACCCCCTCCCTGCACCCACCCCCTAGGGAGCGCGCTATGTAAGTGATTTGCACGCTTCGCGTGCTCACTACCACCTGAAATAAAATCCTAGCAACGCGCCTAATAGTTAAATTTGTAGACATTGGGACATTGGCATTAATATAGTTGTCGGTAATTGGTGGCTAGTTTTGTCGGTAATCGGTGACCTCTACACCCCCACACTGAAAAAGGTCTATCGACGCCCCTGATTGTGTGCTTATACTGTCTTTCGTTTGACACATTGTGTTTGTTCTTTTGCTTGTTTGATTGTATAATTTTCTTTTAGTCTCGTTAAACTATCCATTGTGTGCTTATACTGTCTTTCTTTTGTGCAATCCACTTTAATCTGCCGTTTTCTGTTTAGCCACACTTTTCTTTAAACTCTTTAGGCTGACTTGAATTTTTTTTATCTTTTAGTGTGTTTTAAATTTTGTTTGATTTTATCGTACCAGTGCAAGCATTTAAATTTAAGTGAACTTGTTTTGTTTAATTTGTAAATATAATTATATTCCCTTGCTTTATTTTGGGTCATTTAAATCCAAGCATGAATTTTATGGAGGTTGTCTTTTCAAACTAAAACGTGCTCTGTACCTAACATATCTAGTAGTAAATAACTGGGTATTATGTATTGTGTATATGTTATTATTTGTTGTTGTTGTAATTTTTACCATGTACTCTGTCACTTGCCTACAGGGCTCCTTTGAAAAGCAGGCCTTGTGGCTGTGAAGGAACTACCCTGTATTTTAAAGAAGACTGAATAAATATAAACCAATAACCTGATAGGTCACTTTCGTTTTAATATACACGTTTTGCGATTTCAAAGCTTGAGCTAAATAAACCAATTAACCAAAATAAACGTGATAGCTACCCAGACGCTGATCCAGGATTTCTTATGGGGGGCCCAAATTTGACATTATGCGAGGCAAATATTGGTACGTAACGGTGACCAGCAGTGGCGTAATGAGCAAAAACGTTTATTTTTTTTTGGGGGGGGGCAGACAAAAAAATCTGCATCACCCCACTCTTACATGCAGGCCCCGCTGAACGTTTTTCAAAGTTGGTGGGGGGAGGATAAAGTATTTACGATCAGGTAGAGCGTAGCGAAAATTGGTGTGGGGTCTAGGGCCCAGCCCCGGCGGGGGTCAAGGGGCGGAGCCCCCGGAAGCTCAGGGGGTATGGGCATTTATTACGATCAGATGAGCATATTTTGATACCTTATTCATGACACTGGCAGGTCACTAATCGGCGTGGGGTCCATGGGGCGGAGCTCCCGGAAGCTCAGGGGTTTTAGGCAATAAATTACGGTCATATGAGCATCCAGGGGACCGCCTTAGGGCCATTAGTTGGGTTTCAGGCGTTTAATTACGGTCAGATGAGCATATTTTGATACTTTTTTTGCACTGGCAGGATACTTATTGGCGTGGGGTCCAGGGGGCTGAGCCCCCTGAAACTCATGGATTTGAGGCATTTTATAACGGTCAGATAAGCATTCAGGGGCCCGCCTTAGGCCCGCTGGTGGGGCCGAGGGGGTGGAGCCCCCGGAAGCTCAGGAGTTTTAGGCATTTAATTTAAGTCAGATGAGCATATTTTGATACCTTATTTGTGACACTGGCAGGTCACTAATTGGTGTGGGGTCCAGGGGCGCAGCCCCCAGAAGCTCAGGGGTTTTAGGCGTTTAATCACGGTCAGATGAGGATATATTGATACCTCATTATTTTGTGATACTGGCAGGTCACTATTCTTTCTTTCTCTCTCTCTTTCTTTCTATTTCTCTTTAATATACTTTTTCACAAAAAGTGGGGGGGAGGGGGGCTCGAGGCCCTCGAGCCTCGCCTTTCCGCGGGCCCTGACATGTAAGCCTCTAAGCCTGTAAATTTAGGAATTTGTCATTTTCCAACAAACGCATAAAAGAGTATAATTTACTAAAAAGTGAGAAAAATCTCGGAAAATGATGTCATTTCAGCAACATTTGTAAATCACATGTATCGAATTAGAAACAAACCACGCTTGATATTAATTTGGGGGCAGGCCCCCCTCCCAAGCCCCAAGCCCCCGTCAGTACGCCAGTGGCCCCCATCCATCGATCTACACCTTGTTGGCGGGAAAAATCGCAACTGATCTCCCCTACCTTTCTTCTTTCTCTTTTTTTCTTCTTTTCCTTCCCTTCCTTCTCTCTCTTTTAGGTTTGCTGGGGGGCAAGGGCCTTTCGGCCGATCCACACGTTGTTGGCGGGATTAATCGCAACTGATCTCCCCTTCTTTTAACCTTTTTCTTTTCTTCTTCTTTTTTTTTGTTCCCTTTTAGCTCTCCTCTTTCCCTTTCCCTTCCTTCTCTCTCCTATTTTTTTTTTGGCGGGGGCGCGGGGGAGAGGCAAGGGCCTTTTGCCCCCCTCCCGATTTACAACTTGTTGGCGAAAAAATTGCAACTGATATACCCCTTCTTTCCCTTTATTTTCTCTTTTCCTTATTTCTTTCCCTTTCCTTCCTTCTCTCTTATTTTTTTTTATGGGGTGGCAACAGCCTGGGAGGCAAGGCCCTTTCGCCCCCCCCCCGATCTCCTTCTTTTACCCCCTTTTCCTTCTTCTTCCTCTTCTTTCTTTCCCTTTTTTTTTTGGCGGGGGCCAGGCTCCTGGCCCCTGATCCGCGCCTGTAGCTACCTTTCATTTTGACTTGGATAATTTTTCAACCGAGAACAGTAATAAATGAAAAACACATTTATGAACACGACTGTGACCAAGCTCATGAAAACAGCGGCAGCCTACAAATACAGTTAAGTAAAGTAAAACAACGCCAAGAAACTCGAAGAAAGTATATTCAATGTTCTCCAGCCCACGGATAAGGCTGTGAAGGAAAAGTTCATTTCCTGCCTCAGATAGATGTATTCCATTACTACGAAACAGCTCGTGCCGCTCGTGCCTGATGCCCGAATGATCCAATGAACGGCCCCCAGTTCTGCGGCATATGTATCTGGCATGCTTGTTCCATGCTAGCCGCGTTCTGTCCATTTTTGGCTGTTTGTCGTTATCGAAGCCGCTGTAAGTCTTTCGTGGCTATATATTGGACCAGATGATGCGGGTATCGGGGAGGAGTTCATGCAACCGTCCCAGCGTTTTATCCAGGAGAGAAAACAATTCATGCTTCTTAGCTCGACCGACATCGTTTGTTCACACGTGTATAAGGATGCGCGACGGAAGGGAATCTTGGATACTGGGCACAGGGGCGGTTCCAGCCGGCGGCAAGGGAGGGGGCAAAAAAGGGGCCCATTTCGTGAGAAATTTGAAAAATCGTGCCGGCCGATTTTTCGCTCCGTGGGGGTAGTGAGCACTCATTTTTTTTCTTGTTGTTGTTCAACGGGGTTCAAAGAAAATCACAAATATGGCAAATAACGTATCACTAGAAACTGGTAAGCTAACAGATGGCCATCGTACAAGTTTTAGGTCAACTACATATCGGGTGATTTATAAAAATACAAATAAAACCACCTCCATAGCATCTGGGATATGCGAGAGATTCGCCAGAAAATTAACGATGTTTTAATGCCGTCACAATATGAACCAATCCTGCCCAAGCAGACGACATCCCATAAAGAATGAACATAATTGCAATGCTATTATTTCTCAAATTATAATGAGTTTAGTGTATATAAATGTGATGGAATTTTACACCATTCAAAAAGGGATATGAAACCGATTCTGATAACTAAATTCTTTTGTTTGTAAATACACAGGATAGGGGTTAATGAACAATCAAAGAAACCACACTTTCAAATTCAAAAACCCCCGGAATGATAGCATGGACGGCATTTGTTCCCTCTTGAAACGCCGAACATACCGCGGTGTATGCAGCTGAAAATACAATGGCGTCTTATTTTGTTTACAAGCGACGGATTCCTTTATTTTTTTTATCGCTGCATTTTTCATCAAAATAATACCATGCGCGGGGTTTAGAGTGAGGCAATAGATTAAACATTTAGCCTGACGGTAGTGAAGTAATAGAAATAACTGAAGAGAAGATGACAAAACAGGCACTGAAAATGTGTGAGATGTCATGGGACATCGTCTGCTTGTGCAAATCATGTTCAACATGTGACGTCCCACATCTCAGCAGCGATCGGAGAGCTTTTTAGGTGCTTTGCCGGAGCTGTATTTAAGCGTTTTGTAGTTGATAATAATCATTACTTCGAATGTTTCCAAGCATTGAATTTTGATACCCTTGTCCAATAAAAGTTTCACATTTGCATTTGCAATAATGACAAACAAGTTAGTATTTACAATGAACGAACCTTCTCTTTTAAACCATTTATATCGCCCTACATGCGATAACATTTCTTATAACCCCAGTGACTAAAATATCCAAGAAGAGTCAATTAAACAGACAAAACAAGTCTCTCTTTAAGACTTCGTCGTAAAACTACAATACTCTAATGAAATTTTGAAATTCATAATAAAGTGGAGAAGAATGTGAAATAATGGGAGTTATAAGGCATCAGATTTGGGCACCCGTATTCCAACAATACCGTGTTTGTGTACCAGGGTCCTGCTTCATATAACTTGTCATCAGTAACAAGTTACAACTATAAGTAGCAAGGCAAGGTTGTATTGTACACAATGTTCAGTTGTTTAAATGTGATTCGCCTTGGTGTTGATTAATGGTCTGTAGAAGCACGCGCGGATCCAGGGGGCCAGGGGGCCTTGCCCCTCCCCCGCCAAATAAAAAAATTAAAGAGAGAGAGAGTGAGAAGGAAAAGAAGGGAAAGTGAAAGAGGAGAGAAGAGGAGAGAGGCCTACATGTCACGGCCGGCGGAACGGCGGGGCTCGGGGGTCGAGCCCCCATTTTTTTGGAAAAATTATAAAGAAAAATAGAAAGAGAGAGAGAAAAAAAAAAAAATAGTGACCTGCCAGTGTCACAAAATGATAAGGTATCAAAATATGCTCATCTGACCGTAATTAAATGCCTAAAACCCCTGAGCTTCCGGGGGCTCCACCACCTGGACCCAACGCCAATTAGTGTCCTGCCAGTGTCACAAATAAGGTATAAAATATGCTCATCTGACCGTAATTAAATGCCTAAAACCCCTGAGCTTCCGGGGGCTCCACCACCTGGACCCAACGCCAATTAGTGTCCTGCCAGTGTCACAAATAAGGTATAAAAATATGCTCATCTGACCGTAATTAAATGCCTATACGCCCTGAGCTTCCGGGGGCTCCGTCCCTTGACACCCGCCGGGGCTTTGCCCCTAGACCCCACGCCGATTTACTCTACGCTCTACCTGATCGTAAATACTTTAGCCTCCCCCACCCCACCCACTTTGAAAAAAACGTTCAGCAGGGCCTGCATGAACGAGTGGTGGTGATGCGGATTTTTTTTTTCTTCTGGTGATCAGCAAGATTTTGAATGTTATTATCTTGGGTACTGGTAACCAATGTAGATTTCTTAAAATTGGGGTGATCCGTGTGAATTTGGAACAACCACAAATCAGCCTTGCACGGGTGTTTTGGAACCGGTGCAATCTCACTATTTGAGAGTCAGTGATCCCATACAATAGACCATTACAATAGTCCAACTTATTGCTGATGCATGCATGAACAATGTCTTTCGTAATGTCCTTATCTAAATATTTCCGAATACGCCTGAGATTAGAGATCATGTAGTATGCTCATTTACAAACATCTGTGCTGTGCTCTCCCATATTCAAATGCGCATCGAACTGTAATCCGAGATTTCTTGCATTAACAGATGGTTCTATTACAGAATCTCCAATTGATACACTGTTAAAGTTGATTTTGGATGTCTGTTTAGGTGTGCCAATGATCATTAATTCAGTGTTACTATCATTTAGCATGAGCCTATTTTTCAACATCCATCCACGTACATAGTCAACACATGTTTCTAGAAGTGAGACACATCGCTCTTGAGCATGTTCATCAGGTCTGAACGATACATAAAGCTGTGTGTCATCTGCATAGCAGTGGCATGATTATCTCGGGAAAATTCGTTTGAACATTTGAAATGAGATTAGCAGTGTACAGAGTAAATAACAAAGGACCCAGCCGAGAACCTTTTGGAATTCCAAAAGGCACTGGGAAATCATCAGAGATCACATCATCTATTTTGATCTTTTGATGTCTATTTGCCAAGTTCGACTCTATCCATTCAAGAACAACACCATCTATGCCGAAACAGGTCTTTAAAGTTTCTGATAAGCAATGATCTATGGTGTCGAATGCACTACTTAGATCTAATAAAAGTAAAAGAGTGACTTTCTGGGAATCCATCAATAAAACCTTCGGCCGACCGTGGGAAATTCAATTGCTGATCGGAGATTATTGATGCTCTGAGCAGAGACGTCACAGCGACTTCTAAAGTGGGGAGGGGGGCACCAACACAAAAGCGCACTTTCTGGAAAAAAAAGGACCTACAAAGGAAAATCTCAAAGCGAAAATATACAATTTGGTAGACATTGGTATATACCCCTACATTGTGATTACATTATCTGGGATGCTTTTAATATTTGTTTCTCTTTATACATCATACAAGAAATTGCTTAAGCATCATACTTTGCAGTTGGGTATGATGGTCTGAATATTCATTTGCGAGCGAGGAAAACTTTTAAGATTTGTGAGTGCGGAAAATTACATCTTATAAAGAGGACAAACCCCCTTCCTGATGGGTTTATAAGCACATTCTCATAACGGAACACTGAAAAGGCCTTTTAGTCAGGTGGCTTAGTGAAATTATCGTTACTTGCCGGATAAAAGCACCATTTTTTAGTACAGGGCTTCCTTAGGACCTACTAAACTGTTACGACGCCGCCATGGACGTACGTGCACGATTTTAGCTCTGATTGTTATCAGGTTTTGAGTAGAAATACAGCAGTAAAATCAATTTACTCATCAATGACTTTATCTTCCATGGTCTTTGTGGATATATTTGCATTATTAGCAGGATATTGAATCTTCTTCAGAGATATTTAATCGATGATCAGTGTTCGACCTTGTGATATATGCCTTGTTAAAAGCCCACCATGACGAGGAGCAAACGCGGTGCCGATGATCTCGCGAGAGACAATTCGAATGTACGAGAAGAAGTGCAGAAAGCTCTTGAGGCAAGTGAAGTCATTGATATGCTTGTAAGTAAAATAAAGACTCTTCTCATTGAGGAACTAACTACCGTTATCACTCAGAAAGTCGGTGAAAACTTAAGATGGAATTTTGAGTTTGAGTTGACGACAAGAGATGAGAGGATTACAAGAATGGAAAAGGAAATTGAGCAAATGAGAGAGCATCAAGATGAAGCAGAACAATATTCGAGAAGGAATTGCCTTGTTTTTCATGGTCTGAATGAGAATGAGATGAAAATACAAATGAAATTGTAAAAGGAGTCTGTGAGAAACGACGGGAAACAACAATCTCGCAAATATAGCGATTTTATGCTCTCATATATAAGAGCAGAAATTTGTTGCGACAAACTCCTACTAGAAACTATATAGTAGCGAAATCTGAAATAGCGAGTTAGATCGCTACGGCTGCTGCGCTCTCCTATATAAGAGCGAAATTCAAATAGCGAGTTAGATCGCTACAGTTGGCGCTCTCATAATTATAAGTGGTAGAATTCAAATAGCCAGTTAGATCGCTACGGCTGCTGCGCTCTTCTATATAAAAGCGAAATTCAAATAGCGAGTTAGATCGCTACAATTGGCTCTCTCCTATTAGTAGTGGTATAGAATTCAAATAGCGAGTTAGATCGCTACAGTTGGCGCTCTCCTAGTAGTAGTGGCAAACAGCCGTAGCGATCTAACTCGCTATTTGGATTTCGCTCTTATATAGGAGAGCGCATCAGCTGTATAGCGATCTAACTCGCTATTTGAATTCTACTAATAGGAGAGCGCCAACTTTAGCGATCTAACTCGCTATTTGGATTTCGCTCTTATATAGGAGAGCGCAGTAGCCGTAGCGATCTAACTCGCTATTTGAATTCTACTACAACTAGTAGGAGAGCGCCAACTTTAGCGATCTAACTCGCTATTTGGATTTCGCTCTTATATAGGAGAGCGCAGTAGCCGTAGCGATCTAACTCGCTATTTGAATTCTACCACTACTAGTAGGAGAGCGCCAACTTTAGCGATCTAACTCGCTATTTGGATTTCGCTCTTATATAGGAGAGCGCATCAGCTGTATAGCGATCTAACTCGCTATTTGAAGTCTACTAATAGGAGAGCGCCAACTTTAGCGATCTAACTCGCTATTTGGATTTCGCTCTTATATAGGAGAGCGCAGTAGCCGTAGCGATCTAACTCGCTATTTGAATTCTACTACTACTAGTAGGAGAGCGCCAACTTTAGCGATCTAACTCGCTATTTGGATTTCGCTCTTATATAGGAGAGCGCAGTAGCCGTAGCGATCTAACTCGCTATTTGAATTCTACCACTACTAGTAGGAGAGCGCCAACTTTAGCGATCTAACTCGCTATTTGGATTTCGCTCTTATATAGGAGAGCGCAGTAGCCGTAGCGATCTAACTCGCTATTTGAATTCGACCACTACTAGTAGGAGAGCGTAAACTATAGCGATCTAACTCGCTACTACAGAAATCGCTACTATATAGATATTAGTAAGAGTATGTACTAGTAGGAGAGCGCCAACTGTAGCGATCTAACTCGCTATTTGGATTTCGCTCTTATATAGAAGAGCGCAGTAGCCGTAGCGATCTAACTCGCTTATGTAAATGTCGCTACTATATAGTTTCTAGTAGGAGTTTGTCGCCACAAATTTCTGCTCTTATATATGAGAGCACAAAATCGCTACGTTTGCGAGAGAGTAAAGTCCCAAAAACTAATGCTTAATGTGGAATCCGGTGACTTCAGCTCATTGACTTATTGTAAATCCTTGGGCCGTTGCAAGTGAATTCAAGTGAATAGTACCACTTTATTAGCCAAAAGTATCTATATCCATTGTATTTGTATTGAATGGCCGTGTTATACGACCGTGACCCTTTATCGCTTTCAAGATGAGTAATCAATTAACATAGAATATCAACTACGCTGTATTTACTACTCATTTAGATTTATTTTCAAAACAAGCTTCTTATTGACGTATCTTACAAGATTAAGTTTTGTCGAGTGGTATTCTAGTGTATTTTATATGCATGTGTTGATGCATTCTTGTATTCAATCTTATAGTTATTCTTGCATTTACTGTTTACATTTTATTTAATTTGTTTTGATTTGTTTTAGTTATTATCAAGTTGTTTTAATTATTTATTAGGTTAATGGTAAAGCTGTTCCCTTGTGTTAGTTGCTTTAAAACTGTAAAAAATAACCAAAGGGCATTACAATGTACAATTTGCAATAAATGGGTCCACATAAGCTGTACTGATATCGGTGTTAAATCGTATGATGATCCAACCCAACAGTTCTTTAATTGGCAATGTTCGAAATGTCTTTTTAGATACTTACCCTTTCCTGATCTTAACTATGATTTCATAACTGATGTTCAAGGTGGTACGAATGACTGTAATCCCAAACGTTTGATGGAAACAACAAATCTTTCATGTATTGATTCATTTGATTGTTTGAAAAGCAAAGGCCTCAAAATTGCACATCTAAATATTCGTAGCCTTCTCCGTAATATAGATGAAATCAAATTATTTTTACAGAATAATGAAATTCATATTCTAGCATTAAATGAAACTTTTTTGGATGAATCTGTTTTCGACAGTGAACTGAGTATCGATCATTTTAACCTTATTCGTAAAGATAGAAACAGACACGGTGGTGGAGTGGCCGTGTATATACATAGTTCGTTGTCTTTTGAAGTTATCAAATATGACGTACCAAATTCCTTAGAAATTATACCACTTCTGATTCGACCGAAATTTTCAAATCCAATAATATTCCTTACTTGGTATAGACCGCCAAATAGCAATGTTCAATTATTTCAACAGTATGAAAATTTATTATCATTCCTTGATAGTTTTAATTACTCCATTGTTGTTATGGGGGACACAAATTGTGATTTATTAAAAATATCAGGGTCCTCTGATTTAAAACGTCTGGATGAAACACATAACTTGTATTCACTGCAACAGATTAATAAAACATATTATACTAGGATTACAGCCAACTCAATGACACTCATTGATCATATGTTAACAAACTCAACTGAGAAAATAAAAACACACGGTGTTATTCATGTTGGAATGAGTGATCATTCTTTGAGTTATTTAATATGGAAGTCGAAAATTGAAAAATCCTCCCGTGTAATTAATTATCGAAAATTATCTGGTATTAATATAGAATCTTATTTAGAAGATTTAGATAATCAGCCATGGCATGAAATCCTTGATTGTACCTGTGTCAGTGAAGCAGTCAATAAATGGGAAAGTTTCCTTATGAATGTTGTTAATCACCATATGCCTATCAGAAGCAAGAAAATTAGGGATAAGAAGTCCCCATGGATGAATTCAGATATTTTTAAATTGATCAGAGAAAGGGATAAATTAAAACAAAAAGCTTGGAAAAATAAAGATGAGAAAAGGATGAAAGAATACAGAAAATTAAGAAACAAAGTTACTTTTGAAATAAGGAAAAGAAAGAAGAAATATTATTCTGAACAATTATTAAAATTTAAAGTAAATGCTGGTAGCACCTGGAAGGTGTTAAAATCATTATTACCTTGTAATAATAGTAACAAAAATATTGTTCAAAACGATAAAGAAAAATTGTTTGAACAAAGTGAAAATTTTAATGAGTACTTTGCGAACGTTGGAAAACTTTTAGCATCTACAATTCCAATCACCCATAGATCTATTTTTGATCAAGAGTGTCATAGCGTATTTGCATTTAATTTTGGAGTAATATCAGAAGAAAATGTTTTGAAAGAAGTTAAATTATTGAAAAATAAATCTTCATGTGGAATTGACGGAATCTCTGCACAGCTATTGAAGTTGTCGGCTCCTGTTATAATTCCATCTTTAACATATTTGTTTAATAAATCACTGCTAGATTGTGTTTATCCTAAACAATTTAAAACTGCTAAAGTGATACCATTATTTAAATCAGGAAACAAAGATGATCCTTCTAATTTTAGACCCATAATCATTTTACCATCCGTTTCACAAATTCTGGAAAGACTAGTATGCAATCAACTGAAATCGTATATGAAAGAAAACAATATACTCTGCGCCGAGCAATCAGGTTTCAGGCAAAAGCATTCGACTGTAACATCTTTATTAAAAGTCACCGATGACTGGTTGCAAGCATTGGATGGAGGCCTTTATACTGGTGCTGTGTTTATCGATCTCAAAAAGGCGTTTGATACTGTGGACGTTCAAATACTTGTAAAAAAAACTTCCAGCATTGGTGTTTCGAGGGACACATTACCTTGGTTTGAAAGTTAATTGTATAACCGTAAGATGTGTACCTGTATTGATTCTGCTACATCAAATATTTTAGATATAGATTATGGAATTCCTCAAGGGTCCATACTTGGCCCTATTTTATTTACTAATTATATAAATGATCTGGTGAAACAAGTACAAAATTGTAAATTGCATCTATATGCAGATGATACTGTGCTATATTTTTCTCATAAAAGTGTTGATATTGTTGAAAAAAATATTAATTCCGATCTACGTAAAATACATAGCTGGCTATGCTGTAATAAACTCAGTCTTAACGTTGACAAAACCATTTGTATGTTATTTGGAACTGGGGCAATGTTATCGAAATGTAATATCTTAAATGTAAATATATGTGATAAACGTATTATCCAAAGTAATACTGTGAAATATCTTGGAATGCATCTTGATACTAAGTTAAAATGGGATATTCATATTGACGAAATGTGTAGGAAAATAAGTAAAGTTGTAAGTTTTCTAGCTCGTCTTCGATATTTTATATCGGAATCCAATCTGAAGATGGTATATAATTCAATTATTCTTCCACTTTTTGATTACGCAGATATTGTTTATGATTCGGCAAGCAAGAAACACACTGACCGCCTCCAAAAATTACAAAACAGGGCCGGTCGCATCATTTTGAAAATTAATCCTTTTAACCATGTTTGTAATAATGATATTCATGTTAAATTAGGGTGGAAATCTCTCCATTCAAGACGTAAATTGCATTTAAATATAATGGTCTGTAAATCATTGAACAATTTGGCTCCTCCTTATTTAGAGGAGTCCTTCAAATACTGTAATTTTCCATATTCTCTACGATCACAAGGAAATATTAAACTCCCCAAACCAAAGAGTGAATGCTGCCGTAAAATGTTTGTGTATAAAGGCTCACGTGAGTACAATGACCTTCCGTTAACTATTAAACTATCCAACAGCTTAAAAACTTTTTGCAAAATCTAAATTTAAGAAATCAGTTTTGCTCTGATCTGTAATGGAATATGCTTGGGATGGGGGTGTTTATGCTTCGCTAATATGTTTTAGGTATTATGTGTATTCAAATTATATTATTTTATGTTGTACTGTATGTTGTATAATAACTGTTTATTATCTTAATTCCTGGACCCCAGGGAAGAACAGTTTTGTTATATTAACAAAACTGAATGGGTTATCCAGCCATTCACTATACCTTTGATTTTAATATGTTCACGCATTTTCTTTGTATTGTTTGTTTTAATATTGTGATATGGAAAATAAATACCAATACCAATACCAATACCAATATTAGGCTAGGAGCCTCCGGCAAAATTTTCAATTTAAGGGTGTGGGGGCGGGGGCGTCTTTTTGGAGTCCCCAAATGATTTTATAACATTGATTTCTTGTTGTACAAATGCCATTTTTGGAACAGGGCTTTCTTAGGACCTACTGAACGATATAAGGGTAGGAGCCCTCGGAAAGAATATCATATCAGGGTGTAAGGCAGGGGCGTCGCCTCGTAGCCCCCAAATAATTTAGAAGGTAATATAACATTTATTTGTAGTTGTACAAATGCCATTTTTGGTACAGGGCTTCCTTAGGACCTACTGAACGATATTAGGGTAGGAGCCCCCGGCAAAAATATCGTATAAGGGTGTGAGGCAGGGGTGTTGCCTCGTAGCCTACAAATAATTTAGAAGGTAATATAACATTTATTTGTAATGCTAAATATATTACTCATTGCCGATGTAGTATCGAAAATAATATCGCTAGTGATATTCGTTTGTCTCGCAATGTGGTCAATAAGGAATCTAAAAGATCTCGATGTTTCGTGCGCCGCTGCAACACTTCGTCAGGTGATAAAAACTAATGTAAGCAAGGGTGTTTTATACTCTACGGGAGGACCGGCGCGACGGTCCATAATTCGATCGATAATCGGAACAATAACGCACAAGGCCTATTGGCCGACGCACACGGTGCTCGACCAATCAGCAGGCCGCTGGTTCGGCTAATTATGCAAATGGCCTAATGGTCGACGCACACGGTGCTCGACCAATCAGCAGGACGCTGGTTCGGCTCGCCTGCTGGGCGGAAGCAATAGCGAGCTCGACCAATCAACGGGCCGCTGGATCGGCCCGTCTGCTGATTGGAATCGACCGGTGCTGGCCGGCTGGACGGGGAGTGTCATGGCGGCGTATCGTACGCATCCAAAATTCGGGGATATCGATCCCGTTGTCTCTGTTGAAATTATTGGGATTGAGACGGATATTGATAGCTTCTTTTACCCTCCGTGTGTACCAATGCCGTTCCTGGGAAAGGCACTGAACCCCGTCCCAGTCTGGTTGATGCTGGTTATCCCAAGCATGTTCGGCTACGGCTGAGTTGTCAGTTCGGCGGAGCCTGACGTCCCTCTTATGCTCAGTGATTCTTTCTTTTATCGGACGGGCAGTTTCACCGATATAGGATCTATCACATCCTTTGCAAGGGATGTTGTACACAATGCCGTCTCGTCTATGTGGAGGAATTGGATCCTTGGGGCGTGTAAGTTGTTGACGTAGGGTGGTATCTGATCTGAAAACCGTTCGAATGCCATGGCTCTCTAGGCGGCGCTTGAGTTGTTGGGAGACACCATCAATGTACGGCAAGACTGTAAATGTCTTGTATACCTTCTGATCCCTGGGTTCCGACGATCTCTTCTTGGTATTGTGTACAAAACGGCGTGGGTAACCGTTGAGACTCAGGGCACTGTGGACACGGGTCCGTTCTTTGCATGGCTGTTGTGGACTTGTCACTATGCGTGAAGCTCTGTCAAATAGACATTTCACTAGACCTCTCTTCACCGATATGGGATGGTGAGAGTCAAACGCTATGTACTGGTCTGTGTGGGTAGGCTTCCTATAGACTGAGGTGGAGAGCCTATGGTTGTCGTGTCTATGAACTAAAGTGTCTAAGAATGCTATCTTCCCTTCACATTCTATCTCTGATGTGAACTGGATGGTTGGTTCGAGGCTGTTCATGTGTTTAAGCAGATTATCTGTTTCAGAGATGGGAACTATGATGAAGGTGTCATCTACGTATCTCTTCCAAACACGAGGCATGCAAGAGAGGGGACATGTGTCCAACGCTTCTTCTTCGAAACTCTCCATGTATAGGTTGGCCACGACAGCCGAGACCGGACTGCCCATGGCTGCCCTTCTGTCTGTTCATAATATGAACCTTTATACAGAAAATATGTGGATCGAAGGACAAACTCGAGGAGTTGAGTGAGTTGTTCCGGTGAGAGTGCGGTAAGGGTGGACAAATTGCTGTCTGATTGTAAGCGTCGCAATGTAGCATTGCATGCGCCCTCGATCGGTACATTGGTGAAGAGTGAAACTACGTCAAACGAGACCATGCGTTCTTGTGTACCGATGGTTTGCTCCGCTACGAACTCTGCAAAACCACTCGAATTAGGAATCGTATATTCAGTCAAACCGGTGAGCGGAGAAAGAATCTCTGCTAGGTACTTAGAGAGGTATAGAGAGTATAGGCAAAGGAGTCTATGCATGACACTATAGGTCGTAATGGTACTGTGAGTTTGTGTATCTTGGGTAACCCGTATATTCTAGGAGGTTGCTTCTGTGTGGGTTTCAGCCTACGATAGGTCAGTTCATCCACGGCATTGTCTTTCTTTAGGTTCAGCAAGGTGCTGGAAAGCTTGCGAGCCAAGCGATCTGTGGGATCCTTCTTTAATACACGATACGGACCAGACTCCAATAAGTCGGTCAATTTCTCATGGTACATTGTGGTGTCTAGAATGATTGTGGCACGACCTTTGTCGGCTGGAAGAATAGTAATACTATCATCAGCCTTTAAACCTTTGAGAGCGGCGTGCATTTCTTTCGAAATGTTGTGTTTAGGGGGCGTGCTTTTTGTAGGATGTTGTCTACATCTCTGCGGGCGGCGTCGGCCGACTCCGCATCAAGACTCTTGACCGCTGTCTCAACTTTCGCAATTATTTCGGTAGCTGGAATCCGTCTAGGGGAGACGGCAAAGCCGAGGCCTTTCTTAAGAATCTCTTCTTCCGAAGAAGTGATCGTTCTAGAAGATAGGTTAATAACCCACTTCTCCTCATTCGCTAATGAGGTCACCGTCCTGCTCGACTTTGGCTGTGTGAGTTTATCAAATTTCGTTTGTTGTCTCATCTTACATTTCATGAAGACATCTCGGTAGATGTCTTCATTAACCTTCAATATCTCATCGCTATGCTGGGGGACTACCGGTCGATTCCAATCAGCAGACGGGCCGATCCAGCGGCCCGTTGATTTGTTGAGCTCGCTATTGCTTCCGCCCAGCAGGCGAGCCGAACCAGCGTCCTGCTGATTGGTCGAGCACCGTGTGCGTCGACCATTAGGCCATTTGCATAATTAGCCGAACCAGCGGCCTGCTGATTGGTCGAGCACCGTGTGCGTCGGCCAATAGGCCTTGTGCGTTAGTGTTCCGATTATCGATCGAATTATGGACCGTCGCGCCGGTCCTCCCGTAGAGTATAAAACACCCTTGCTTACATTAGTTTTTATCACCTGACGAAGTGTTGCAGCGGCGCACGAAACATCGAGATCTTTTAGATTCCTTATTGACCACATTGCGAGACAAACGAATATCACTAGCGATATTATTTTCGATATTTTTTTGTAGTTGTACAAATGCCATTTTGGTACAGGGCTTCATTAGGACCTGCTGAATGATGGCAGGGTAGGAGCCCCTGGCATAAATATTCATATATGTGTGATTGGGAGCCCCATGTCGTTGTACAACGCCCCTGTCCCACACCTTTATATGATATTCTTGCCGGGGGCTCCTACCCTAATATCGTTCAGTAGGTCCTAAGGAAGCCCTGTACCAAAAATGGCATTTGTACAACAACTAATAAATGTTATATTACCTTCTTAATTATTTGGGCGCTACGAAGCGACGCCCCCGCCCCACACCCTTATATGATATTCTTGCCTGGGGATCCTACCCTGATATCGTTCAGTAGGTCCTAAGGAAGCCCTGTACCAAAAATGTCATTTGTACAACAACATATAAATGTTATATTACCTTCTAAATTATTTGGGGGCTACGAGAATGCGAAATATAGGGCTTCATATCTCAGCACCCTTATTCCAACAATTTCGTGTGCATGACCTGGGACCTGTTTATCAATAACATGTTATGACTGTTGTAGTACTGAAATCGTGGCATTTAATTGGCTGAGAGCAAAGTTTTCATAGAATCTTATAATTAGTTATGATGCATATGCTACCAGATCATAAAGTACAACACAAACTTGTCATACTAAATATCAATTGTTCTGTGACTTACTGCATGCTGATTCATCCTCGTAATGATTGCATTGGTAAACTCCATCGCAAAGGACAATCGGTGACACGCTCATGTTGGAGCTTGAACAAGCAAATAAGGCTGGTAGAAGATAGAAGATATAGAGAAAAAAAAACATAGGAGTAGCTCATAATGCTTGGAAATTTTACAATAAAATATTCTAGGTTTTCTTTGATCACTTTAGTAAATAGGCGCGTTTAAAATTTACATTCTTTATATCATTATTTCTGGTAAAACTGGAAACATGGTTTATCTTCATCAGTCGGTGTTGAAAGATTCTAATATCATTGCTTCAATACACAGAGCTTTAGATTAAAAGAATATTAATTCAACACTAACTTGATAGGTCAATGGAAATGATCTCAACGTTCATTTCAAGCCTGGATGATCTCGTTCCTCCCATGACAGCTAACCACATCTCATTGGTATCTACATGGACATCATCTGGAATGTGTTCTATGTAAAAGTGTTCTATGCCTCTCTCGATAGTTGTGGTGACAGACTGTATATCAGACGGATCGTTACCCGTTCCTATTTGGACTTTAAAATAATCATGTTGGAAATCATCATAATGGAACACAACTCGAAATCCATTTGGAGTGTTTGTTTGTAGAATGCTTGCGTTATACATTCGTATTGCGGTGTTTCGTGAAAAGGAGATGAAATGTGAATCGCCTTCCGCAAGATACGTTGCTGAAAAATCTGTAAGGTAAAACAAGACAAGAAAGAAGAAATGAATTTAAAAAAACAAGAAAAGAAAAGAAAAACAGGTTACTTTCGCATCTGTAGAAGATTCTTCAACTAGAGATTGGTAGATAAGCTTCATCATCTTGCACTGACTAGTATGGGAGCTTCTCCCGAGAAAAAAATCCACTAACCATCTAGGTCAGTACCAAAAAGGTTGTCGACCTGACCGCATCTGTATGAGCTCCCAAAACAGAGCCCAAAATAAGGGCCCTGTTTCGTAAAACCTGTTATCAAGAACGTGTGTGTATGTGTCCAGTGGCGGATCCAGGGGGACCCGGGGGGCCCGGGCCCCCTCCCCTAGAAAAAAAAACATGTAAAAACACCCTTTTGGGGGAAAAAAAGTTGTGCTTACTACCCCCCCCCCCCGCCCCTCTCTCAAAAAATGAAATGGAAGCTCTCATTACCAATCATGTGAAAGAATATGTTTTTACTAATACGTGATGATACAAATTTTGCCGGAAAAAACCGCCTACTAATTGATATACAGTATTTGGTGAATTATTATATCTATTGGGACCAAATAGATATCGCGCACGTGCATGGTCGCGTAGTCCCATATACATCTTTCCGTGTACAGTGCTTGTAACTTTACCTATATAGACTGGGCCAAATTTCTTATCATTTTGATGATTCCAGAACCTTGCAGTACACACCAATACTTATATGCTAGATGATCAACCTTTTCTGATCGATTTCACAACGTTTCCTTCACAATGCAATCGCATGACCAGAACTGGTCTTTATCTTTAACAAGTATGATGAAAGAAGCCCCTGGTGTAAATATTTAGGGGATATGCTAATTGGAATTTCTGCCAATTTGCCTAAGTTGTATTCTATATCATGTATATGGTAGTAAGCAACATAATGCCTCAAAAGACGGGGATGTAGTAAAAAAGGGAATGTCAGTATCAAAACATACATGGTATTCTGTTACTTACTGCATAATGATTCATCCTTATAATTGTCACAGTTGTAAAATCCATCGCAAACCAACGTCACTGACACGCTCTTGTTCGATCCCGAACAAGGAAATAAATCTAAAACAGAAAAGGACGATATGTGTTTTAGGAGTATTAACTTACCTCTGAGTATAAACATAATCTCGAAAATAATAATTGAATTGAATTGAATTGAACTTTATTTTGTTTCCAATCACAGTCGAAATTACATTATACATTGTTGTAAAAATAAGTTAAGAAAAATACAATGTTTATATATATTATATACATTCGAGAAAAAAAGGGGGGAAAAAGAAGACATGATTAAATCTACTAAAAGTATGGAATGGAAAAAGGTGCATCCGTAAAAGCCACAGGGGCTTAATGAATGGGCGCACCCTGAGCGCTTCAAAATATAATTAACAATAAAAAGCTCAGTCTGCTGGAAAAGAGTAAAGGGATAAACAACGCATAAAACATATCATTTAAGAAGAACTATACAATGACAAGAAGTGTTGCTTAAGTTTACGTTCAAACGATTTGGTGAACTGAATTAATTGTGAAGAATGTGGTAATGCGTTCCGAACTTTAGGGGCATTATGGCGAAGAGAAAAATTGCAACAGTGCTGGGAGATACTTTCCACTGGTGAAACTTAGAGGCATTCCTTGTATTGTAATTGTGTATTGTAGCATTAGTACAGAACATTTATTTCAAAGCACCAGGTAATGTATTAGTAGTGAACCGATGCATTATCAAAGAAGTTTGTAATTTGTATATATTGTAAATATTGAGGGTTTGAAATCTTCTAAACAGAGGTTGTGATGGGGCACGGTAATCAGAATGAGAACATAAGCGCAAGGCGTGCTTTGCAACCTGTGTAGTTTCAATAATTTAGACAGGAGTCGGGTTAATTCGGCCCACGGGACTATTCGGCCCAGCTGGAAAAAACTGGGCCGAATTGTCCCGACATGATTAATCGATATCGGATCCTTTAGACAGATATATAGAAACCCATGCAGCATTGCAGTACTTTATGTGTGGCAAAATAAAGGCATTATATAACATTTAAAAAATACGTCGCGTCATAGTATACTTTAATTGACCAATGATACCGGGATTACGGGAAATCTTTTTGGTAACTGAATCAATATGAGAATTCCAGGATAGATTTTCGTCAAATGAAACGCCCAAATAATGTATAACGCGACAATGCTCAATACGTAAACCATTAATAGTGGACAGGGGTGTCGATTTGTATCCGTGGTTGGGGGGGGGGGATGATAGGTGCCAAAATATTTTCGGCAATGGATCAAAGCAACCAAGAGGTAGAAGCGTGTGGCAGGTTGCACCCTCCCTTCCAAGTTATTAACTTTTTCAAGTCACCCTCAATAAAGATAACATTTCAGAGAATATAAGAGTGGTAATAAAATTAATAACATGCTAAATGTTAGTCCTGACTCTTGCCTGCAGTGTAGGCCTACCAGACTGATATCATCTATTTTTAAACGAAATTTAGACATTACCAAAAAAATCCAATGGTGAGGGATATCAACTTGTGAAAGTATTATGTTACCAGTGGGCAAATGCATTAATAAGCAACCAGGAAAGGTTCATGTAGACAGAAAATTCTTTATTTCCTGGTGATAGAAACATACATTTTATGAATATTGATGTCTCCAAACAACATTCATCGTGAAAAACCCATTCCAATATTCTGTGTAAGGAGATCTCCAAAAACATAGTTCTCATTAGTAAATGAAAAACATATTGCTTTTGGTTCTTCATTTGACTCTCTTCCTTCTTTAATTAAACCAACTGAATCCTCTCTGCGGGAAACTCAATTCAATGAAACAGAATATCACTGATGCAAAATTTGGTTCTCAAAATGACAGAAAATTTCCACTCCTGATCTCATACAAACTGTCTGTTTCTTAAAAACATAATATAAAACTTACGTTCCAACTACCAAACAACAAACTTCCATTATCTCCTTCTTCACCCAGATATACTTAATATAAAATATAAGCATAATATTCCCTAAGGCCCTGACCAGAGCACTATTTTTTTCTCAAAAACTATAACCAGTCTTAGAAGGTGCATTATTATTGGAAGGGTGTTATAAACAAAACTTCAAACTTAATAACATTCTAACCTTCAAAAACACCTTAACTATCTTATGCCTGTTACGTTTGAATACAATACATAGGCCTACATCAGCTTTTCAATAAAACAAAAATAAGTTGTGACATAATAATCTTTCTCCAAAATATCGAACTGGAGTATTCTGTTGTATTGCTTGTTTATGTACATACAAAGAGCTTATTTTCAAGAGGCACTAGATCCATGTGTGTAACTTAAGAAAGAACTCTTTGTTTACCCTATTTTGTTCAGGTGTCTATGGAAAATTGTTATTAAAAGATGCATGTGTTCATAATTTCTCTCGTAATTTAGGTTAATAATTTTGTTCAAGGTAAATAGAGGAAAATGTATATCATTATCTCCATTTGCTATCAAAAGATTTTGCTCCTTTCGGAAAATAGCTCTTCAAATGTTTTACATGTAGAGATATAAATAAACAAAGAAATGGATGAATTCAATAAAACAAAATAGATACTGAGTATGAATCATGGAACAAACTGAAAGTTTCGTCTCCTACATGCTGCCATTTGGACAAAACCGTCTTTCTCTTCAATGATACAATATGTTATTACTTTACTTGCATTATGAAAAAAACGCATCATCAACCCCACATAGTCATAGCTTTAAAAATCACTTCAGATTGAAATGGCCAAAAGTCATGTGATATTCTTGCTCAGATGCTTTCCTTTACCTTTAAGAGTTCTTTATATTGAGGAATTGGTTGATATTTTTTCTTGGCAATAATGCCCAAATTAAAAGAGTTAAACAAATACACGACTGTAACTCCTAGCGCGTTTTAAAAAATGTTTTAGGAAATATCAGGAAATAAAATGAGTGAAAAAACAACAAATAAAGATACAATGACGTGAATTTTAAAAAGGGTGAACGAAAACAACATGACAACTAGTGAAATATATTATAACTCTCCCACTCTCTACTTCTTTTTTGCACTCAGTTTTGCGCTTCGCTGTTTCGTTGTTTTTTAACGCTGCGGCTTTGCATTTGGCGCACTGCATTTCTATGATGCTGTTGATTGAATAAATTGCATAAATTCATCAATTCCTGATGAAGCCGTATAAGCGAGAATTCAATTTATTCTTGTCTCATATACGGTTGTCTCATTTACTTCGTTTTCTATTTATATATGTATTATGAAAATGAGATAGCAAAATGTGTATATTGATGGTCATCTTGCGAGTAATAACCATTAACTACTCTCATCGGGCTCTCATCAATAATTTTTCTCATTTTTTTTTTTTTTTGATGGTGAATTATTGGGGGGGGGGATGATTGTACAGGCCATCCCCCCACCTGAAATATTGGGGGGATATATCCCCCCCTATCCCCCCCCCCCCGTGATCGACACCCATGATAGTGGAACATTTTTATAACAAGATTTGACATTTCGACGGTTCTTAAATACCTTTTTTTTCATTACATTCAATCTGCGTTCCTTTAAGACGACCATTGATATCAACTGATTCATTTTCAGTTATAATTATATTTTATATCATATTATATCTTACACAAAGACTATTGCATAGTTGAGATAGTTGAGTTCTTTTTTAAGACCGCAAATGCCTTCAAAGTGCATGGTTATTGCTCTTATTCTTATTTATGACATTTATAGTGCCCTTTTAGAACCTAAAATTACTATGAAGGTAATTTTAAACCCCAAAATGTGTGAATTTAGATTGAATACGATCATACCAATTCAGCTCCACTTTCAAAAAAATACAGTGACCGTTGATTAATTAATTAATAATAACAATACACGGGCCGGCTAGTTGTGCGTATTATAACAAAAAGCCAATATTGGCATTGGCTGGAATACAACGAATGAGGCGCTATCTAGTTTTTCAACGGCTGGTTCAAAATTACCGAATATTTGTGGGGCACCACAAATATTAGCAATGGTTATATTTATGTATATTTCAGCCGTCTCTGAACCGATTTTGATCAAACAAAGATGATTTTGTTTTCATTTAAATTGTATATTTTTCAAATTTGACAATCAGTTTTTCATTATTTCACACAAAAAATTATTTTGTGTAGCGCCCTCTGCAACACAAGTCAACTATCCCTTTAGATTACAAAAGGCTGTTGATATTGACGGGAGGTGTGACGCCCGTTTTTTATTAGAGATTCATGTCCGCAAATCTTGAATTGTAGTTTTTAACCTACAGCGATGTATACGCACTTGTTAATCTTGTTGGATAATTGTTGTCAAGGTTGGTGGTAAATATACTTCCCACGTCCTATTTTACATCCAGTGATGTCACTGTCTATAAACAATAATGCTAAAATCTTAATAAATACATCACCTCTATTATCTCAGGTGATTTTATTAGTAACAAGAGCCACAAGGAATTGAACAGTAAATCCGATTAATGCAATTATACTCACTCAGCAAATCAATGGCAGTAACACCAACTTTCATATAGATAAGACTGTCTTGACGCCCTCCTATGGCAGCAAACCACATCTCATTGGTATCTAAATAGACCCCATCATCAGGAAGGTAGCCTGTGAATCTATGGATAGTTGTGATGACAGACTGTGTGTCAGACGGATCGTTACCTGTCCCTATTATGACTTCATCACCATCTTCAAAGAGAGCTACATTTTGAAACCCAACTCGAAATCCATTTGTAGCACTTGTTTGTAGCAAGGTCGCGTTATACGATCGTCTTGTACGGGTGAATAGAAAAGAGATGAAATGTGACTCGCCTTCCGGAAGATAAGTTGCTGGATTTTCTGTCAGACATTTTTTTCAATGAATTTGAAATAAACAAGAAAAGAAAAACAAGTAACGTTTGCATTTGTAGATGATTCTGATCAATTCTTCAACTAGAGATTGATAGATAAGCGTCATCATCTAACACTGTCTAGTTTTGGAGCCCCTCCCGAAGTAAAAAACCTATATTATCCATACGATTTGACCCACATAAAGTTACCTAGACTAATAGTTGGTGACCTGACCGTATCTGTCAGAGCTCCCAAAACCGAGCACAGAATCAAGTCGATTTCAACCCATCTACCTTATACGCACGAAATTTCGTTGGCAGAAATTATGACTGGGAATTACAAACAAGAGAAAGATCAAAAATTATAAAGGGATTGGTTTATATCGGACGCACCTTAAAGAATGGGAGCATTTTCCCCTAAAAATCATTTGGACACACTTTATATAGGAATATATGTCCTGATATGCAGATATACGACTTCATATTGACAAAATTTGTTCCTTGGACCCGACTTCATGAGGTCTGTTGAGGTAGTTTAAAGGGAAGGTAAGCCGACAGCTTCACTCAGACTGCCACACGTTTTTATCAATGACTTAGATCATCTCAATTACGTTGAGGGGTAAAATTGTATGAGTGAAATGAATTATTATTCAGATCTTTAGCTTCTACCAAGTTGTGAAAAGTCGTGGGAACAAAATGGAATACCCTAATAAGCTGGGAGCACAAAAGTCCCCGAGACAGACAATTAAAACAAGTTTGTCTTTAAAAGAAAGGGATAGATTCACTCTAAAAATGCAAGATAATTATGCCTAGGTCATATTTGCTCTACGGCTAGGATACGGCGGCCGCACGCCCCCGAAATCGAGAGATACTTGCGACGGCCGCAGAGAATCTGCGGTGGCCTCAGGGTCACCCTAGGGCGTAACCCTATCTTTACAGGCCGTCAGGGTCGCCGTGGGATTATAACACGGAGTTATAACTGTTTTCATTTCTAGGTTCGCCGTAACGATAAGACACGCCGTAGCCATGCCGTTGATCGGTTCCACGGCGACCATACGTCAGGCGTACGGTGGCATTGCGTTTGCCGTGCGGCTGCTCTTGGGTCTTATGAATTATAATTGACTTGTGTGGGCCCCAAACAAATTTCGGTGGCCGCAGGAATTCCACGGGCGTCCTAGGTCAGCCTTAAGGCGACTTTACTGCGCCCGTACGGTGGCCTTGCGGGCACCTTGGTATTCTTCAAAAACCAACGGCAGGCCGCAGGGACGACCTAAGGCGGCCGTGCGTCATCAATTCAAAGGCCGTACGGCAGCCGCAGATTTTCTCTCTGCTAATCGGGATTTCTGCTAATTTGCCCAACTTGTATTTTATATCATGTATATATAGTAGTAGGCAGTGGAAACAAACGAGGTATTCTGTTACTTACTACATGATGATTCATCCTTATAATTGTCACAGTCGTAACGTCCATCGCAAACCAACGTCACTGACACGCTCATGTTCGATCCCGAACAAGGAAATAAATCTACAACAGAGAAGGACGATATGTGTTTTAGGATTATTTACTTACTTCTGATTATAAACATAATCTCTAAAATAGTAATACCATAACCTTTGTTCCTGTATAATGACCATTGATATCAACTGATTTATTTTCAGTTATAATTAATCTTACATTAGACTATTGCATATGCTCTTTTGTGTCAATAGTTTTATTACTTATTATAAAATGGGTTCAAGAATGTAGCCAATGAGAAGCGTCAAAATGGATCACGTGTGCGTGCATTATTTTTAACCATACGCGCACGGGGAGTGCATTTTGGTGATATCAGCCGTGCAAAAAGTGCGCAACAAAAAAGCATAATGCACGGCTGCGTGTAAATCAATGGATGTTTACCATGCATTGCACAGTTTGTTTATGAGGTCACTGCCCTCGCGATCGTTATTTCTTATGAAGGTTGCAGGTTTACAGTGTTTAATATCGCCTTGCCAAGTAAGATTGTCGACCCATTTTATGAAACAAATAATACACAGGTTTTCGTTCGTGACGTTATGGCGATGCAGCGCTATTCGGGTATTCACAATGGCACAAAATACACTCGGCTACGCCTCGTGAATTGTATTGCACCGTAGTGAATACCCTCATGCGCTGCATCGACCATAACGCACTCACACCTGTGTATTATTTGTACATTAATGGAAGGGAGCCCGACTTAATAGTTACGTTACAAAAGGCTGTTGATATTGGCGGGAGGTGAGACACCCGTTTTTATTAAAGATTCATGTCCGCGAATCTTGAATTGTAGTTTTTAACCTACAACGATAATTTTTGTCAAAGTTGGTGGGAAATTTACTTTCCACGTCCTATTTTACATCTAGTGATGCCACTGTCTAACAATAAAAACAAAATCTTAATTAATACAGTTTGATCAATGCATTTATACGTCACTTGCTGTTGTTGTATTGTGCCTGGTGACGGGCCGTTGCCTTCACCTGCTGGGATGTTATTGTGCTTCGGTGGCCGGAGTGCGGAGTGCGTGCTTTGTTTGTTGTTAATGTCTTTCCGACCTAGCAGCGACGAGTTATGCATTTCGCGCTCCTGCTGTTGAGTTTCAGTGCATTAATTGCGGCGGGTGGGTGTGACGGCTTATCATCAGGCAAACATATATAGCTTTAAATAAATGTCTATCGCAAAATGTTCTATTCATGTTTTTTTCCATTATACATGTACCAAGATGTTAGCGTCATTGCCAATCAGTGTCTTTGCCGGCGCGGCTACATTAATTTTTTTCTACGCATAACATCTTTGAATTTCTTTGAATTGCCATTGCGTACAGGTAGTGAAAATGTCATACAAGTATTGCTAAGTATAATTATGACCAATGTTTACCTTTTCCTCAGAATAAGTTTCAATTTAATCCCACTACGTTATCTAAAAAAAAAAAAAACAAGACTATTTCATTGTTATAACTTCCGGAGCCTATGACCTACAAGCATTGCTTTCTCTTTAGGCTCCATCATATTTCTCCTTTTACGTAACTTAGTCTTATGTATAAATCTCTTCGTTTGTATGAATACAAAACAAATGAAAAAAAAATGTAACATGCCAAATGTAACGATGTATTATACAACATGTGAAATATGTGAAATATGAAAATAAACTGAAACTGAAACTGAAACTGAAACTTATAATAATAATTTTTTTTTAAAGCTGCAAGGAATGGAACAGTAAATCCGATTGATGCAATTATACTTACTCAGTAAATCAATGGCAGTAACACGAACATCTATACGACCACGACGACTGCTTTGACGCCCTACTATGGCAGCAAACCACATCTCATTGGTATCAACATAGACATCATCAAAAGCGTCGTTTGTTTCTCCATGGATAGTTGTGATGACAGACTGTATGTCAGACGGATCGTTACCTGTCCCTATTAGGACTTCATTATCGTCACTGAGATCCAAATTTTGGAACACGATTCTAAAACCATTTGTAGCGCTTGTTTGTAGCAAGGTTGCGTTATACAATCGTCTTATATAGATGGGTGGTAAGGAGATTAAATGTGATTCGCCTTCCGGAAGATAATTTGCTAGATAATCTGTAAGACATTTTTTTCAATGAATTTGAAATAAAAAAGAAATGAAAAGAAAAACAAGTAACTTTCGCATCTGTAGATGATTCTGATCAGTTCTTCAACTAAAGATTGATAGATAAGCTTCATCATCATCATTGACTAGTTTTGGAGCCTCTCCCTAAAAAAAAACCTATATTATCCATACGATTTGACCCACTTAAATTACCTACACTAATAGTTGGTGACCTGACCGTATCTGTCAGAGCTCCAAAAACCGAGCACAAAATCAAGCCGATTTTAACCCATCTACCTTACGCACGAAATTTCGTAGGTAGAAATTATGACTGGAGATTACAAACACGATAATAAAGATCAAAAATCGTACACGGATTGGTTTATAACGGACGCAGCTTAGAGAATGGGATCGTTTTCCCAAAAAAAGCATATGGACACAATTTATATAAGAACTGGCCTGTCCTGATAATGCAGACATACGACTTCATATTGACAAAATGTGTTGCTTGGACCCAGGGGCGGCGATTTCTTTTCATGACCGGGGGACGAAATGCGAGGGGAAATCTGTATTCCGTTGGTATCACCAGTGGCGTAATGAGCAAAAACGTTTGGGGGCGGAAGAAGAAAAAAAAATCAGCCTCACCACCACTCTTTCGTGTTACATGCAGGCCCCGCGGAACGTTTTTCAAAGTGGGGGGCTAAAGTATTTACGATCAGAGCGTAGGATAAATTGACGTGGAGTCTAGGGGCAAATTAAGCCCCGGCGGGAGTCAAGGGCGGAGCCCCCGGAAGCTCAGGGGTTTTAGGCATTTAGTTACGGTCAGATGAGCATAGTTTGACACCTTATTTGTTAAACTGGCAGGTCACTAATTGGCATGGGGTCCAGGGGGTTGAGCCCCAAAAGCTCAAGGGTCTTAGGCATTAAATTACGGTCAGATGAGCATATTTGTATACCTCATTTGTGACACTGGCAGGTCACTATTCTTTCTTTCTTTCTATTTCTCTTTAACATACTTTTTCAATAAAAGTGGGGGGAGCTCGAGACCCCCGAGCCCCGCTGTTCCGCGGGCCCTGCCATGTAGGCTTCTAAATAAGCATATTTTTTGCCTGACTGTAAATTTGAGAATTTGTCATTGTCCAACAAACTGCCCCCCCCCCCCATCAGTACGCCAGTGGATATCACTGATACCAACGGAATACATATTTTCTATAATATTTACTTGTATATTTTGAAGGATATTATGCGAGGGAGCGTAGCGACCGAGCGAGAAAATTTGTGCATTTGTCTAAACGCTGCACTCTTGGGCCCTCCAGAGCCTAAAAGTGTGTTGCAGTCTTTAGTCAGTATTTTCTATACATTTTCTTTTTGCACTTGTTTCAAATTTTCCGGGGGGACGACCCCCCCCCCCTGATTAATTTGAGGGGATGTGTCCCCCGCCCCGGATCGCCGCCCCTGCTTGGACCCGACGTTATGAGGTCTGTTTAGATAGTTTAAGGGGAGGGTAACCCGACAGCTTCACTCAGACTGCCACAAATTTTATCAATGACTTAGATCATCTCAATAACGTTGAGGGGTAAAATTGTATGGGTAAATTGATTAAATGTTCAGGGGGTGTTTCACAAAGATCCTAAGTTGAACTTAACTCTAAGTTGGACTTAAAAATTATGGAGAGCCATTTGTAGCCTTCAAATAAAATATATTCAAGAGCAAAAAATCAAGTATTTTAGAATTTTCATAAATTCCACATCAAGAACATGAAATCTCCTTGATAATAGAAAATATGAATGATTTGAATCAACATTTTATGCCTTTAAAAAAAACTTTTACAAAATATTTTCAAAGATGCTAACGGCTTTCCATAATTTTTAAGTCCAACTTAGAGATAAGTTCAACTTAGGATCTTTGTGAAACACTCCCCTGGTCTTTGGCTTCTACCAAGTTGTGAAAATTCGTTGAAACAAAACAAATTTGTCTTCACTGTAAAAATGCAATACACTAACGAATTTCACAATTTTATAGAACAGTGGAGAAAAATGTGAGACAATGCGAATTATATGGCTTCATATTTCCGCACCCGTATTTCAACAATTCTGTCTTTGTGTACCCGGGCCCTGTTGCTTAAAATTTGTTATCAGTAACAAGTTACAATAACTGTTATAAGCTACTGAAATCGTGACATGTGATTGGCTGAGAGCAAATCTTGCATAGAATGTTAGAATTAGTTACTAATAACAAGTTTTATGAAACTAACGCCATGGCCCCGTCTTATAAAGAGTTGATATTAATCGCAACTTATTTACGATTGATATCAATCGCAACTATGTACACAAGAGATAAGAGACTGCGAACTTGCGATTGATTTGGATCAATCACAACTCTTTATAAGACAGGGCCCTAGTGTAACTTATGAGGCACATGCTAATTGGGATTTCTGCAAATTTGCATAAGTTTTATTTTATATCATGTATATGGCAGTAGGCAGCGGTGGCGGAACAGAATGTGTCAGAACACGGGCATGTAGTCAAAATCAGTATTAAAACTAACGAGGTATTCTGTTACTTACTACATGATGATTCGTCCTTATAATTGTCACAGTCGTTATGTCCATCGCAAACCAACGTCACTGACACGCTCATGTCCGATCCCGAACAAGGAAATAAATCTACAACAGAAAAGGACGATATGTGTTTTAGGATTATTTACTTACTTCTGATTATAAACATAATCTCTAAAATAGTAATACCATAATCTGAGTTCCTGTATAATGACCATTGATATCAACTGATTTATTTTCAGTTATAATTGATCTTACATATAGACTATTGCATATGCTCTTTTGTGCTCATAGTTATATTACTAATTGATGGAAGGGAGCCCGACTTAATAGTTACGTTACAAAAGGCTGTTGATATTGGCGGGAGGTGAGACACCCGTTTTTTTATTTGAGATTCATGTCCGCAAATCTTGATTTTGGAGTTTTTAACCTACAGCGATGCATAGGCTCTTGTTAATCTTATTGGATAATTTTTGTCAAAGTTGGTGGGAAGTCTACTTCCCACGTCCTATTTTACATCTAGTGATGTCACTGTCTACCAATAAAGCCAAAATCTTAATTTATACAGTTTGATAAATGCATTTAAATGTCACTGTTCTGTTACCTCGAGTAATGTTATTATTAACTAGCAGGAGCGGATCCAGGATTTCTTAGGGGTGGGGCCAAATTTGAAATTATGCGAGCCAAATATTGGTACGTAACGGTGACCAGCAGTGGCGTAATGAGCAAAACCGTTTTTTTTTTTTTGGGGGGGGCAGACAAAGAAATCTGCATCACCCCACTCTTACATGCAGGCCCCGCTGATCGTTTTTCAAAGTGGGTGGGGGGAGGATAAAGTATTTACGATCTGGTAGAGCGTAGCGAAAATTGGTGTGGGGTCTAGGCCTCTAGGGCCCAGGCCCCGGTGGGGGTCAAGGGGCGGAGCCTCCGGAAGCTCAGGGGGTATGGGCATTTATTACGGTCAGATGAGCATATTTTGATACCTTATTCATGACACTAGCAGGTCACTAATTGGCGTGGGGTCCATGGGGCGGAGCTCCCGGAAGCTCAGGGGTTTTAGGCAATACATTGCGGTCAGAGGAGCATCCAGGGGACCGCCTTAGGGCCATTAGTTTGGTTTCAGGCGTTTAATTACGTCAGATGAGCATATTTTGAGACTTTTTTTGCACTGGCAGGACACTTTTGGCGTGGGGTCCAGGGGGCTGAGCCCCCTGAAAGTCATGAATTTGAGGCATTTTATAACGGTCAGATAAGCATTCAGGGGCCCGGCTTAGGCCCCCTGGTGGGGTCGAGGGGGCGGAGCCCCCGAAAGCTCAGGGGTTTCAGGCATTTAATTCAGTCAGATGAGCATATTTTGATACCTTATTTGTGACACTGGCAGGTCACTAATTGGCGTGGGGTCCAGGGGGCAGCTCAGGGGTTTTAGGCGTTTAATCACGGTCAGATGAGGATATTTTGATACCTCATTATTTTGTGACACTGGCAGATCACTATTTTTTCTTTCTCTCTCTCTCTTTCTTTCTATTTCTTTTTAATATACTTTTTCACAAAACGTGGGGGGCTCGAGGCCCTCGAGCCCCGCTGTTCCGCGGGCCCTGACATGTAGGCCTCTAAATAAGCATATTTCTTGCCTGACTGTAAATTTAGGAAATTGTCATTTTCCAAAAAAGGCATAAAAAGTATAACTATAACTATTTAGGGGGCAGGCCCCCAAACCCCCGTCAGTACGCCAGTGGCCCCCACCACACGATCTACACCTTGTTGGCGGGAAAAATTGCAACTGATGTCCCCTACCTTTCTTCTTTCCCTTTTTTTCTTTTTTTCCTTCCCTTCCTTCTCTCTCTTTTAGGTTTGCTGGGGGGGGGGCAAGGGCCTTTCGGCCTATCCACACGTTGTTGGCGGGATTAATCGCAACTGATCTCCCCTTCTTTTTACCGTTTTCTTTTCTTCTTCCTTTTTTTTTTTTCCCTTTTAGCTCTCTTTCCCTTTGCCTTTGCCCCCCCCCCTCCCGATTTACAACTTGTTGGCGAAAAAATTGCAACTGATATAACCACTTCTTTTCCTTTCTTCTTCCTCTTTTTTTCTTTCCCTTTATCTCCTCTTTTCCTTATTTCTTTCCCTTTCCTTCCTTCTCTCTTATTTTTTGATGGGGGTGGCAACAGCTTGGGAGGCAAGGCCCTTTCGCCCCGATCTCCTTCTTTTACCCCCCTTTTCTTTCTTCTTCCTCCTATTTCTTTCCCTTTCTCTCCCCTTTCCCTTTCCTTTCTTTTCCTTCTCTCTCTCTCTCTCTCTTTTTTTGGCGGGGCCAAAGCCCCTGCCCCCTGGATCCGCGCCTGACTAGACTTTAATTCGTCGTTGAAACGAATTAGGTGATCCGTTATGTATTTTTTAGTCGTTCCTCTCTTTTGACAAATGTGATTATTTCAGAAAAAGAGTCCGTATTGCAGCAAAGCTTTTCTGAGACGGTCCATGCTGAGGCATGGCTGCGAGGCGCGGAGTCCAAACACCACGACGAAACGAAACGCAATGCAACGATGCATTGTAGCAAAGCTTTACTGACACGGTCCATGCCGAGACATGGCTGCGAGGCGCGAGTCCAAACACCACGACGAAACGAAACGCAATGCATGCAGCACATGAATTCAAACACGCAGCACACATGTGAAAAGTCCAATGGGAAGAGCCTTATTATGGCAGTTTCTGTGCAACCTGTACTGCCAATCGCATGATCATGTACTGCGCATTCGCATTCGTACAGTACATGTATATTATGTGTGTGCACAGGGGCGGCGATCCCTGGGGGACGGGGGGATCGTCCCCGGAAATTTGAAAAAGTGAAAAAAATAAAATGTATAGCAAATACTGACTAAAGACTGCAACACACATTTAGGCTCTGGGGGCCCAAGAGCGCAGCGTTTAGACTACTAAAATTGCAAAAATCTCCTCGCATGTATCTTTCAAAATGTACAAGTATATATTGTAGAAAATCTGTATTGCGTTGGTATCACGTAAGCACAGTTACAAACAAGATTAAGAGTTATAGAAATGTAAAACCAGTCGGCTTTTTTTGGGGGGGGCGGGGCAAAAGTGCAATTTTGCACGTTACTGGTATTCCGTAATATTGGTTGGTTTTAATAGTTCACTACCACATAGTCTATATATTTGCCATTTCAACTCCCCTAGCGATTTCAATATACATGTACATGACAGAGTGGGAAATAGAAATTCCATCCATGCCCAAGCTCCCTACTTACTTAAATTTCCCTATACTAAATATTTACAACCCTTCGGACTGCACACTAATTACCGGCAAAGTAAAAATAAAGTGAAAAAGTATGAAAAAGTATATTGCTTGTTTTTATACTTTATTTTTGCTAAGGAACGTAATTTTTTAATACAACAAAACTTCAAAAACCTGTGAGGGGGTTGTCACTTCCATCACCTGCGCCCCTGTTGTTCACTATGCTCCCTCGTCCCTCGCATTTTTTTTCCTAAGACTTTATATTTTACAACTACCCATATTTCATGTTTCAATATTAAGACGGTATATTTATATTAATATTTTTACTGATCCGATACCATATCACATTGAATGCACATTATATTTTGATATTCTTGGTAAAATCCTCTAACCTCAACAGTCATATACTATTGGAACAACCAAAACCTTTATTAAAGAAAAACACTGAGATTATTTACCTTTCGAAAACAAAAATAGATATTAAACATTATTACAACTAATATCTTATATTTTCGGTCTAATTATTAAGGTGTACTATATTTGCTGCACATTTATCATACCACACATTGTGCATATTCTATATTTTGTATATATTATACGAAAAAGTCTTTTAATCTTATTCATTAAGTAATATATATATATATATAAATATATATATATATATATATACATATAGCGTAAACTTGTATAACTTTCATATTTCTCTATGATTGTCTTTTAATATAATTATGTACAGTGTAATGTATATTTTAGCATTTGTTGTAATTTGTTGTTACATGTATTGTACGGCCCCATTGTAAACCAGCCAAGTAGCTGGACTGGGCTTTTACCGTGCTTAAATAAATGAATCAAATCAAATCAATTCAATTCATGTGCTGCATGCATTGCGTTTCGTTTACGTTGTCGTGGTGCTTGTTTACGTTTTTGTACGCTGCATGCTATCAAAATCCATGCCAGCACACAAACATTTATCGCGTATGAGACATTTCGGACGCACAAAACCTTTGCACGAAATTTCTCATAGAGATCGAGCGGACAGAAATACGTATCGATTCGCAGCAGCGCGAATGAAGATTATTTTTGCAAGTGTCATTTCAAACAGAAATTTCAACAACTTGGTGAATATTTTCAAATTTCTATTCAGGAAATCGATAAAATGATAGTTCCTTTTTATATACTGATATATATCTCAGCAGATACAGTATTTCAGGACTGTAATTCGGGAAGTTTTCCTTAAGTGGACGGTAAAAGGTACCCCCGCCCTCTATGCATGCAAATGGCGTGGGTGGTGAGTGACTTTGAAAAAGAGTGTGAAGTTTAAAGGAAATGTGTGGACAATTTTCTGCGATGAGGTACCACTTTTTTGTACCACATGAAAGGGGATTCCTTCGCGGTCATTATAAATCTAATTATGAAGCAGATATCGTGTTCATTCATGCGTGACGAGGGCTTCAAATGGACAGGTAAAATATGTTTTGGGGCCATAACTTTTTGATTACCTCATCAATTATTTCATAAATTGGCACATAAATGTCAAATAATCTTGAGTATGTTATTGCAAAGTTTAATGAGGCTAGCTATAATAGTTTCAGAGTTATGACGAGTTTAACATATATTGCGTATTTTTCAAAGAACGCCATCTTCGGCGCCATTTTTTTAAGTATTCGCTCTGCTTGAACCTATTTAAACAAATTAAAGCGCATATCTCGACCTAATTGCATTTGAAAAAATGAACGGATCGGCTAAATAATTATTGGGTTACAAAAATTCCAATATTCTTTTACGAAATATGAGAGGGCGCTATTTAAAAATGTAATCAATATTGATGTTTATTTTTTGTCACGTTATTTGCCATGCTAAGATATATTAGTGATATAAATTTCATGTCAAAATTAACAAAGTTAAAATCAACTGGTACTGGTACCAGTTGATTCAGTTAAGTGAACTGGTTTCAATATGGATATTGGAATAGTGGAATCAACTGAAATCAACTGGATTCCAGTTGAGAATTGCAACTGGTACCATTTGATACCAGTTGATTCCAGTTGGAAACCTGTAGATGATTACCAGTTGAAACCAATACATGATGACCAGTTGAAACCAATAGGTGATTACCAGTTGTTACCAGTTGGAAACAAGTAGATTTTCAAGTTGATATTTCCAGTTGATTTACCAGTTGAAACCAATATATGATTACCAGTTGTTACCAGTCGAAACCAATAGGTGATTACCAGTTGTAACCAGTTGGAAACCAGTAGATTTTCCAGTTGATTTACCAGTTGAAACCAGTTGAATCCAGTTGAATACCAGTTGAGACCAGTAATCAACTAATAATCAATCAATATTGGCATCTGGCCACCAACTAAACCATATTATCATAGACTCTTGCATGCAATTACCCCCATCACAAAGATCATTTGAGGTGGATTACAACTGAGTATTACAGTTTATAAGATATTTGTATCTTGTACATATATATATATATATATACAAAATTATACCAGTTGTTTCCTGGTTAGTAATTACATATATCAATACATCTATTTTTACGTCTTAAATTACATGTAAAACATAATCAGACATATATAATATATTTTTCAATGATTGACTAAGAAAATATATATCACAAACTTGATGTGCATTGTCATTGTGCTCGACAGATCATGATAATTATATTTTCTGTGAAAACAGGCAAATTAATCATGAATATGCATAAGATACATTGAACTGGTTTTTCAACTGGTATTCTACTGGTATCAACTGGTAATCATCTACTGGTTTTCAACGGGTAAATCAACTGGTAATTATCTACTGGTTTCCAACTGGTAACAACTGGTAATCATCTACTGGTTTTTAACTGGTAAATCAACTGGTAAATCATCTACGGGTTTTCAACTAGTAAATCAACTGGTAATCATCTATTGGTTTTCAACTGGTAACAACTGGTAATCATCGATATTGGTTTCAACTGGTAACAACTGGTAATCATCTAATGGTTTCCAACTGGAATCAACTGGTATCAAATTGTCCAGTTAGGCCACTGTGCTGCAACTGGAATGAACTACCGGTAGTAGATTTACCAGTAAGGCCCATCAGTGTTAACTGGTATCAACTGGTCTAATGATATACCAGTAAGGTTAATTGCTTTCAAATGGAATTATCTGGTAAACTACACCCATTGGGTTTCAATATGTTCCAACTGGTCTCAAATGGTCCACTTTGGTTTTATGGGTTTTAAACTGGAATCAACTGGTAGATATACCAGTAAGGCCTATTGTTTTTAACTGGTATCAACTGGTGTAACATTTTAATACCAGTATGGTTTAATTGGTTTCAACTGGAATCGACTGGTATGTTTTCAGCATGTGCCAGAAGAGTCAATGGGTTTCAACTGGGATATACTGGTACATGTGAAGTTTACCAGTTGTGTCAACTGGTTTCAACTAGTACCAGTTGAATCCAGTTGAAACCAGTAAAATAAACTGGCACTTATTCCAGTTTCTTCAAATGGATTCAACTGGTACCAGTTGATTCCAGTTGATACCAGTTGAAAATTCAACTGGTTTCAACTGTTTTTTGGACCTAGCTGGGTAAGATTCTGAATTGTTTCAGTACTGTTTAATTCTGAGCAACATTACTTGCATTTTTCTGTAGTTTATATAATGACATGCTTCTATAAAGAAGGAGAGGTGTAATGAGATTAGACATTATGTCCCACAGTATAATAGTGAAATGGCGCCACCTTGTGGCAGACTTGTAACAGTGAAATATATGCAGTAAATGAAGGGGCTTGACCAAGCCCTATATTCAATTACAAAGTCATTAAAGATTCACATTTTTCAAGGTCATTTTCACATTTTACAGTATTGGACACGTGATTACGTAATGAAGATGACGTCACATCGATTTTACGTCCACAATGTAGGGCAACTCAGGCACTAACTAACGATCTTCATTAGAAGTCTGTACGACATTTCGTTGTTGTGATATGATGGTCGAAAGACATGCATGAAAAACAACAAAATGGCGCCTGGAAGGTCACGTGACCACTTTTTCGAAAAGATCTCGACTTTATGTTCTGGACATTGACTTGACACATCATGTTATGAAATTTCATTGATTAAGCTCTTTCCATTATTGAGATATTTGCCAAACAAATTTACATGAGAGAATAAAAAGAAATAAATAAATGATAATAATAATAAAGAAGATAGAAGAAACTCGACGAAATTAAGAGCTGATCCGTTGGATCGCTACGCGACGGATCACCTAATAAAGAAGAAAGAAGAAATTTGACGAAATTAAGAGGTGATCCGTTGGTTGTTACGCGACGGATCACCTAAAAAAAAAAGGAATTGAACAGTAAATCCGATTGATGCAATTATACTCACTCAGTAAATCAATGGCAGTAACACCACATTTTATAGGTCTACGACTGCTTTGACGCCCTCCTATGGCAGCAAACCACATCTCATTGGTATCCACGAAGACATCATCAGGATCGTTGGCTGTATATCCACGGATAGTTGTGATGACAGACTGTATGTCAGACGGATCGTTACCTGTTCCTATTAGGACTTCATTATCATAATAACGGAGACGTAAATCTTGGAACACGATTCTAAAACCATTTGTAGCGCTTGTTTTTAGCAAGATTGCGGTATACACTCGTCTTGTAGAGGAATATGGTAAGGAGATGAAATGTAATTCGCCTTCCGGAAGATAAGTTGCTGAATAATCTGTAAGACATTTTTTTTTCAGTGAATTTAAAATAAATAAGAAATGTTAAGAATAACAATTAACTTTCGCATCTGTAGATGATTCTGATCATTTCTTCAACTAGAGATTGATAGATATGCTTTTTCATCTAGCACTGCCTATTTTTGGAGCCTCTCCCGAAAAAACCCCAATATTATCCATACGATTTGACCCACATAAAGTTACCTAGACTAATAGTTGGTGACCTGACCGTATCTGTTATAGCTGCTAAAACCGAGCACAAAATCAAGTCGATTTCAACCCATCTACCCTACGCACGAAATTTCGTTAGTAGAAATTACGACTTGACATTACAAATATGAGAAAGATCAACCATTTTACAGGGATTGGTTTATACGCTCCTTAAAGAATGGCAGCATTTTCCCCTAAAAATTATATGGACACAATTTATATAGGAATATAAGTCCTGATATGCAGACATACGACCTCAAATTGACAAAAAATGTGCTTGGACCCGACTTCATGAGGTCTATTGAGGTATTTTAAGGGGAGGGTAACCCGACAGCTTCACTCAGCCTGCCACATGTTTTATCAATGACTTATATGATCTCAATAACGTTGAGGGGTAAAATTGTATGAGTGAAATGATTGACTATTCAGGTCTTTGGCTTCTACCAAGTTGTGAAAAGTCGCTGGAACAAAAGGGGATACCCAAATAAGCCGGGGGCACAAAAGTCCCCAAGACAGACAAAACAAGTTTGTCTTCTAAAGAATGGAGAACATTCACCGTAAAAATGCAAGACACTATCGAACTGCACGATTTTATAAAACAGTGGAGAAGAATGTGAGAGAATGTGAAATATATGGCTTCATATTTCGGCACCCGTAATTCAACAATTCCGTCTTTGTTTACCTGGGCCCTGTTGCATAAAACTAATTGTTATCAGTAACAAGTTCCAATAACTGTAATATAAGCTACTGAAATCGTGGCATTTGATTGAGTGAGAGCAAATCTTTCACAAAACGTTAGAATTAGTTATGTGAAACAGACACCTGCTGTAACTAATGAGGGATATGCTAATTGGGATTTCTGCAAAGTTGCCTAAGCTGTATATACGTAGTCTATATCACGTATATGGTAGAACATAATGCGTTGTAACACGGGGATGTAGCCAAAAGGAATATCAGTTTCAAAACTAAGGAGGTATTCTGTTACTTACGACATGTTGATTCATCCTCATAATTGTCACAGTTGAAATATCCATCGCAAACCTTCGTCACTAGCACGTTTATGTTCGATCTCGGACAAGGAAATAAATCTAAAGCCATAAAGAACGATGAACGCTATTATTTACTCGCTTCTTTATTATAACTACACTCTTTCTTCATATTATGTTTTCATGAAATACAATTTATACCCTACGTTTTGGTTCATGCACTCTTTCTTTCATTTTATTATTTTTTCTTCAAATTAATATTGACAAGTATTGATACATAGACCTACTCTCACGTGCTCGGAACTGAAATTAACGTAATGTAAACTAATATCATATCCACGTACCAAACGTCAATCTAAGTCTAGGAGTAAATTTAGTGTAAACCTAGACCTACACGACCAATTACATGAGAATGAACCAAAAATCACATCCACATAACCTACTTTTAACAAATGCAAGCCTTTTTGTCGAAAATCTTTACACCATTCCCTTTTTACTCCTATTTAGGATATATTATTATTTTACATTTCATTCGTGTGTACGTGGATTACATAGTAGACAGTGATTGGTGAAAAATTATATTCCCCCAGAATCTAAGCCTATAAACATTGATAAACAGATGACTTCGTAACCGGTTTACGTTTATTCAATGTTACTTACTCCCAACTGCAATGTGGATGAGGGATGTCATCCAAAGAATGAAGAGAAGCTGGACAACTGAGTGAGTTTTTCCGAAGCACTTCTTCATTTTCATTCCGTTCATGCCACTGGGATTAAAATAGAAAACTGATGATGTAATACAATACAAATATTTCTAATACAATAATGATAATAACTTTAAAAATAATATTAATAATTACAAAGATGATAATGATAGTGATAATAATAATTGGATTCATATAGCACATTTTCCGAAAGATACAAGGCGCTGTACCTTAGTCACTGAACAAATATCGAAGAATAAATAGTGGAGGTATGCTTTTTTGGAGAAGTCAAGTGAAGTATTGTTCCTTAGAAATGAGCTTGCAACGAACAGTCACGTATCACGTATCACGTTCACGTATTGCGCCCTTTCGTGAAACAGGTCACCCAAATTTACAAAGTGTTGGGTTACGTGACCCAACAATTTGTTGATTTGCTATATGCAATCTACGATAGCTCACGTAAATTGACGCTGGCGTTTAAAAAAATAATGCAAATTGTCATTGAGAAGAGACTAATTGCAAAAAAAGCTGCTTCAGGCCATACGCGCCAGAATCTGTTGTGTAACTCTGTGGTTTACTCTGCGTATACGTATGCTCGACTAATTCAGTTAATGGATGAAACAAATACTACTACCATTACTTCTTGTACTAAAATAAAATGTAAAAATATATAATGTACAATAAAATGTAAAAATATAAAATAAAGTATCTTGTACGGTGCAATGATCACGATCGCAAGGAAAAGCCATGATGAACATGATGAACATTCTAACATGTGAGAATGTTCATCATCATCTGCATATTTCAACTTTAGCTAATCATTAATGATTAAATAATGCGATTAGAAATGAATGAGACACCCAATTACTTACTCCCAACTGCAATGTGGATGAGGGATGTCATCCAAAGAATGAAGAGAAGCTGGAAACTATTCCACTTCAAGTCGTTCAAAAAGTCATGCATAACTTTACGAACATGCATCTTTATGAAACACTAGGCCAGGCCATCACCAGTCTTACTCTCACTCTGTGTCACCCGACTCAGTAGATTTGCACGACGTGGACTGCTACGTGGACATCCTGTTAAGGCATTTTAAGGCACTTAAAAGGACGTCACATTGCCTTAAAAGGATGTCCACGTAGCAGTCCACGTTCTCGTCGTGCAAATCTAAAAGTCCCTATTGCACATATGTCACACGTATACGCACTGTATGTAACAATGACAAATCTACATAACAACAGAATATATTAACGAACCAGACAGAACAGGTTGGGACATGTCTGCAAAGCCAGACAGCGGCCGGACCGCGTCTTATTTTTTCGTACCACGGCGAGCCCAGATTCCTATTATATCATGAATATTCATTACGCAGGGTCGGGGAAAGTCTCGATTCTCTTGAATATTCCTGTATGATCGAGGCGGGAACTATCCTACGCGTGTAGCATGCGCACAATCGAATAACGTGTGTAACACGTTGGATTAATGGTAGGCCTATAAAACGACATAGAAAAGCAATGTCATGGTCATTTAGATAATACAGTCATAAATGCTGTGTTTAATTACTAGTAAATGCCAAAATGTCAGTAGAAGATATATAGCATATATTTCAAGCAAGAGTCTTGATAGGCAATTTATGAGTAGGCCTACTTTTCTGAGGTCAAGTTGAATCTAGTTCTTTTCATGAAGGGAAAATAATCAGTTCGCTGTTTGCTTTTTAAATATTACAAGCAGAGGTTGAATTTTGGTATTGAATATGTGATACATTATTATAAACATGAGTTAAGTTCAATTGGCAAAGGTGAATTTGATACCCTGCTTGTATAGACTATTGACTTAGTTTTGTCCCTTTGGTTATCAAGTATTGAACAAATGTGTTTATTTGATGCTTAGGAAAGAAAGCAGTTATTTTAATCCGGTTAGAATTGGTGAGAACAAATATAGCACTGTGTGTCACAAATAAATCCTTATTCGAAGTACGTAGCTATAGAGTTTGATTTCATAAGTCATTTATTATGACAGGTACATAGTATGTGAAACGATACATCATGCAGGCACTAAAGTAATTATTCAGTGGTAATAATGCAGTTAAGTGAGCATATAGATCATAGAAATAATTTAAGTGCAATACACAGGTATTTCTTTTTGCTAAATGTCTGTATATAGGCCTATTCTTCTTATTTATTTTATACAGATTGAATTGTCACTACGACCTCTAGAATAAATCGTCAAATCCAGTTTTATCAAATTCACCTTTGCTAATTGAACTTAACTCATGTTTATACTGTATCACATATTCAATACCAAAATTCAACCTCTGCTTGTAATATTTAAACAAGCGAACCTAGAACTGATTATTTTCCCATTCATAAAAAGAACTAGATTCAACTTGACCTCGGAAAAGTACTCATAAATTGCCTATCAAGAGAATAATCATTTTACTCTTGCTTGAAATATATGCTATATATCTTGTCTACTGACATTTTGTTTGTTTTTTGGCATTTATTAATAATTAAACACAGCATTTATGACTGTATTATCTAAATGACCATGACATTGCTTTTCTAATGTCGTTTTATACCATTAATCCAACGTGTTACACACGATATTCGATGCTGCGCATGCTACGTATGAAGAGAATCGAGACTTTCCCCGACCCTGCGTAATGAATATTCATGAAATAATAGGAATCTGGGCTCGCCGTGGTACGAAAAAATAAGACGCGGCCGGACCACGTCATGACTAGTCTAAGTAACAAGCGCTTGCAATTTCAAAGATATTGATTACACACTCACGTCACGTTTTGGTAGACGTGATCATTCGTGTTTTACTGGCGTGGAAAACAACGAATGGTAGGCCCTACACTTCGTAAATTAGAGTCACCAATTTTACGAAACAGCGCAAAACGTGAACGTGACACGTAATACGTGATACGTGACTGTTCATTGCAAGCCTTAGAAATGCAGGGAGTTTATTCCGTAGGTGTGGGGCAACGCATAAAAAAGCTTTGAATCCGGCTTGTTTCTATAGCTCAAGATTTGCTTTTTTTTCAATCTCATCAGTATTTCGTGAAATTAACATAATTAGAACAACAGCAGCAAATATTAATTTCACATGGAGGTTTCTTAAACTTAAAGAGGAAGTCCGGCCTGATGTTAGTAAACATAGAAAGATTCGAGCAGAGATAAACGTGTTGACAAAGTGAAAGCAGAGACGTGTAACACGTGAAAGATTGAGCAAATTCCGATCAAATTTTTGGTTTAGTTATGATTTTTTGATGGTGGGACCGATCAAACACAAATGGCAACTCTGTAACGCATCTTGTAAGGTCCCCTCCCATTCACTAGTTGTACTAAAATCTTCATAGACATTCGCTTATTTCCAAATCGGGGTTTCAACCAAAAATGCATCCGAGATATAATCATTGCACGTAATGTGTCCGAACTACCGCTGTTTGCAACAAGGGAAAACGGACAATGGGCATATTAGAAAATTTTCAGTACATAGCAAATTGGAAAGGACCTCAAAGATGGTGAGTCAAAGAGTTTCTAATGAGTGACTTTTTTTTGTTTCAATCGGATTCTGCTCAAACCTTTATGATCTTTTTTCTCTTATTTCCGTTTTTATTGAAACCAATCAAACCAGAGTGGATATTCCCTCACATAATGTGAACATTCAACTTAAACATACGGAAATGATGTTTAAATCCTTTGTTTTTTAATTAGGTCAGTAGGTTTTAATCTGTTTTTTAAAACGCATATTTCTCGAAGTCGCAGTTGTTTAAAACCTTGCAAGAGAGCACTTTCATTTTTCCTTCTAATTTCGGGAAACAACTCCTCTCGGATTATATAATTTCTAAGATTTTTTATATCTTTACTTTATAAACGGTAATGTATATTCTGCGCGGGAGCAAAGCAATAGAGAAAGAAGATGTTCTGCCGTTTGCATCAATGAGCATTTTAGAACCTAGATAGTGTTCTATAGCCTTTACTCATTATTCACTACATGATACATGTTTGTTTTTTGCTTTCTTTTATTCCTGCAATTTCATGACTAGACGCTCCTGCTTGCAGTATTTCACATGTACTTCCTCACTTTTTAAATAAATTCAATTGTATATGCCTATGGTAAAGGGGGCTGGTAGGAATATGAAAAGAGTTTCTCTTGTCATAGGAAAATCGTGATTAAACAAATATTTCTTCTGCCTTGGAAAGATAAGTATAAAGATTGGAATCACTGAGTAAATTAGCCATTTAGATGCTTTAATAAAAGCTTAAAGGGCAGCAGTCCCAAGCCCCCGCTAAATGCCACTGAAAAAAGCGATTGTTGCAGAACGCATATTGAAAAAAATATATAATTTTGGCTGTCAATACGTTATTCTTCATATAATTGTCAGCAGTCAATAAATAAAAAAACAGTTCAATGTGAAAGCTAGTTTCACACGAGATTCCATAGAAGTAAAGCTTAGTTCATGGTTTTATACTTCTATGTCTTGGTAGTTAAGGACCGTGCAAATGCTCTCGTGGTTGTCAAGCTTTAAGTTTACTCGAAGTTTTTAAACACGGTCGATCCAGTGATTTCATTTCAACCCATTTCATTTATTTTCATTTCCACACGTGTTAAATAAAATAATAATAATAATTTTAGAGACTTAGAAGTTTAAAACTACGACGGTTCCGTGTGAACATAATCATATCGAAGCTTGTAATGACGTGCGCACACACAATGGAAGCAATCATTCATCATAAATACAATTGAAAGACTCTTTGTCTAAACTGTTCACTGTATATGTACTAGATTTGAAGAATATTAGACTTCTAAGCACATTGACAAAAAAGAATATTATTAAAAGACAGCCAAACCGATTAAAAAAAAAAAAATTATTGGAATGTATATTTCGTTAACACGTCATGCCATGACAAACAAATAATATGGAACCTCGGTTTTTTCTTCCTTCTTTCTTGTAACAAATAGCAGGTTCAGAAATAGGTGAAAAAAATTTGGTTGTAATGGATGATTGCAGAAACAAATGTTTTGGATAAACAAGCAGTTTACTTAGTCGAACATAATATTTATCCAAGCACATTGAGAATCACGTAGGCTTATGGAATCGAGCGAATTTGTATACACGAAGTTAAACTAATAATGATGGAAATAATAATGCAAAAAACTAGACTGTCTAATCAAACAATGTTAATTGTATTTTTTTTTCAATTTGAATATTTTTCATGGGAGCACTGTGGTATATTAGTGAAGGTTCTTGACTCTCATACGAGAGGTTTTGGGTTCGATCCTCGCTCGGTGCTTACATCCTTCGACAAGGTGTTTTGCCCACATTCGTCCTTTTCTAAATCCAGTTATTGCAGGGCCCTCAGGAACCCATTTTTGATACTGATAGTCTTGATAGAGCTACCCTGGATAAATAAAACCCAATCATTATTATTGATTTTATTTAATTTCAGATGTACATATGAAATGTTTCGAATCGGGGTCCGACTAAATCATTATGCGAACACAGAGAGCTGACGGACTAAGTACCGCTATACCAAATCACATCTCCTATGCTGCCGAATTCATTTCCCATTGCTTTCAACATTTAACAAAGTTTCTTTCCTCAATCGGTGTTCCTTGTGAGATACCCTTTCTTTTCTGCACAAAAGCCATCAGCTATGCAGATCAACCAGTGCACATTAACAATGGACACCAAATTTATGTAATAACAAACATATCGTGACGCATAGTTGCATAAATCATTTCAAAATATGTACATACCATTGGGAAAGTTTGCACTACGCTAGAAATGAAAGCCTAGTTTCGGAATTGTTAATTTTCTACCACATATAGGAGTTTGATTTTCTGCTATTCTAACAAAGTAACATTCTTATATTGTAATAAACTTGCAAGAATATATTATACACGTTAGTCTATGGAGAAGAGAGTCACACACATTCACATGATAGTAACTTAAGCAAGCTATGTTATCTGCCATTGGAAGTTATAGCTGTAAGCCTATTGAGGCAAAGAGCTTTAATGTTTTAATAGTAAGTACATCTATTTTCAAATGGCGGATACACATGTAACTTTAATCTAGGTTTAGGCTTAGCTATTGTCATAGGAACTAACTGGGTACATTGGTGCACGGTTGAAGCTCCAAATGTCAACTTCCTCGTTTTGGGGGAGAATGTCGCAATTCTGTAACTAATCAAAATCTTGTCATTTTAAAAGCAGTTTCCTACTTTGACTTTAAGAATTGATTCATTTCGTTTAAACATTTTTTACAGAATGACAATAATTTCCGAGGAATAAAGAAGTAAAAGTTACGCGCTCCATGAATCAGTGGCGAAATTTCAAACAAGATGAATACGGACTGACTAAAACGTCTTTAAAACTGCTGATTTATTTTTTATTCATGTTTACCAACCCCTACCATTCCCCTTTGTAACAGTCTTAGCCGATAGAAAGTATATATTTATCCAGTTGTCATCTTTTAACTCAACGAGTTACTCTGAGGATATTGTGCTCCTTTTGATCAAATTGTATTTTACCCTGCATTTCTAAGGATGTATTTCCTTATATGTCTGGGGATTTTTCTACACCTAGCCATTATACATTTGATCGGAAATTTAGATGGATTGAGAGCCTTTCGTTTGAATAGCAATGTTTTCAATGCAGCCAACACACACACACAAACACACAAACGCACACCATCGCACACCCTTTCGCCCTCACACACTTAAGACTACACCCTCTTAGCTTTTTGTAATCCTTTTTCTTATATGAAACGGGCCAACCCACATCTCCTCCAACACACACATGCACGACTCACATAGACGCACATAGAGATAATCACAGGCTAAATGTCAATACAGATGCTCATAAAAAACACCTTTGTGAACATGGCATTTGGAACTCGTTTTCTCTTTGAGGCATATATCAAGATCCGTCATCCTTGACGTTTCATAGTTCCTCTTTTATTCACTGCATTTGACCTCGTTTATGGGAATGAACTGTGAAAGCCATGCAAACGTTTATTGCTATTCAAGCACATTTGGAGGAGAGAGAGAGAGGGCAACTGAAAAACAGCGCTCATTTTCACCTCTAGTTCCTTGTATTTGTCATTAATTTCAAAGGAACATGTACATTCAATTGAAAAAAGAGATCGCAAATACTTTTCAAAACATTTAGAATCAAATGATACAGGGAAAAGTCTGTCATTACCCGCTCTCCTCTTTAAAATATGGCTTAAATCCAGATAAATAAATCTTGAATCAAGATCAAATCTACATTTATGTGAAAGAAACCGATTATCAGGAAATATCTGGAATAATATGAGACTGAGAGAAATAGACAGAATTTACACTGTGAAATATTTGAACAAACTTGATGATGGGGTTTATATCTTGCACCCCTCCTCCCTTCCATGTGACCAGGGGCGGATCCAGCCGGCGGCAAGGGAGGGGGCCTAAAAAGGGGCCCACTTCGTGCGAAAATTTGAAAATCGTGCCGGTCGATTTTTCGCTGAGTGGGGGTGTAGTGAGCAAAACAAAACAAAAAAATTTTGGCATCCGAAAAATTTTTTTCTTACGGGAAGGTTTATTTTTTTCCACTGCCACCCCTTGGGCGCCAGGAGGGGCCCAACTTCTTTTTTCAAAAAAGGGTGTTTTTACCTGTTTTTTTCTAGGGAGGATGCCCGGGCCCCCGGCCCCCTGGATCCGCCACTGCATGTGACTGCCAATTCACTCACGCCTAGTTAAACACAAGAGAAAATGGTGCCAGGTACAATATGATTTTGAAATCATTTCTTCCTAAATGGTTGAGAGTAAGCATGTCTGCCAATAACATACCATTCTTGCTCCTTTCCCATCTTTCTCTAAAGTTTGTCAAAAGTTGATTTCTACAAGATTCATCTTACTTTATCATGTTTGATTGATTGATTTGTTGGGGGACAAAAACTTCAACTCAAGTCATTCGTAAAAATAACATGAGATTTGGAATCATAAGACAGACACAGTTTAGACGTTTCAAGGTAACTTTAATAATCTGGGGCTAATAAGGAGAAAGAGGCCAAGGTGCAAGATATGCACACAAAAATTTATTTAAAAAATCAAATGAGGAAATAGAAAGGAAGCTGAGCAGAGATGGCATTTAGTTTAGACTAATCTATCGAGGTTACGTTATAGCTTATGATGTAACATAACATATAGATCCATTATGAACACTTTAAAGTGTTTGTGCATTCTTTCTGATTTTTTTAAATAATTTATCCTTTATGATCAAAATGATGTTGCATCCAGTCGACTGAACTGGAAGCTCCTCTCTTTTATGACCTGCATACTAGGATTGCTAGTGGAATCACTCCGTGACCGGTACCAAGAAATTATTTAGGAACTTTTAGGTGTAGAAATTTAAACAGATCAATACCGGACGACTACACTAAAACGGGAGTTCAATGATATTTCAGTCCTCGATCAGAGAAGTGGTTCAGGACTTATATGTGATTATGCATCGATTGCACCCATAGTACCGGGGATGCCCTAGAGAAGCTGAAGCGCCTGAGGGGAGATAAACTATATCATAATTATATTGGACGACGACCAGGACCAGTAAGAGAGGACACCACTGTCCTCTTTGAACCAGACAGGCATATAGGATGGCCAGAGGGCCTCGAATTGGAAGCCTGCTTGGTTCAGCTAAGTCCTGGTAACTCATGCCGCATCCAGCTACCCATCCACAACCATTCAGGGAAGGACACCAACCTACCTCGCTACACCTCCCTTGGGAGATTAGAGCAGATAAGGACAATCCTCCATGAAAACATAAACGAGGAAGATGACGAAACAGAAGCGCAAAAGGTGACAGTAGTATCTTCAGTCTCAACGGAAAAAGAAAAGAAGAAAAACAAGGCCTTCGACCTCAGCAAGCTGACTCCAGGGCAAATGTTTGCAGCAGAAGACCTCATGAAACAAGAAGCAGGAGCTTTTTCTATTGGAGAACATGACATGGGCTGCATTCGTGACGTCCAAATGATGATAAGATTGAAAGACGACATACCCGTACAGCGAACTTACCAATCCACCCCTGCCCATTATACCAGGAGGTACGAACCTACTTACAGGATGTGATTGAGGTTGGATTGTGAAATCGGAGTCTCCTATGCATCCCCTGTAGTTTGTGTCCGGAAGAAGGGTGGTGGCCTTTGCCTCTGTGTCGATTATAAGGGACTTAACAGCAAAACCATACCAGACCGGCAACCCATACCACGCATGCAAGACGTCTAAGATGGTCTAGCAGGAAACTTGTGGTTCAGCACTCTCGACCAAGGGATAGCATACCACAAAGGGTTTATGTCCGAAAAGAACCGACCACTTACAGCCTTCGTCACACCATGAGGTCTGCATGAGTCGGTTAGAATTCCCTTCGGTATCAGAAATTCCCCTGCTGCCTGTCAGAGGTGCATGGAGTACATCTGAACCATGTGATATGCGAGGTGTATCTAGAAAATTGGGGAAGTACGAAAGTTGCTTGGGCTCACAGGCTATTACAGGCGGTACCTCAAGAATTACGCAAAGAGAGCTTGGCCGCTTTACCAGCTTCCACAAGCACAGGATACAAGGAGAAGTCAAGAAAAGGACCAAGATAGCCAAGCCTAAGAAGTCAGGAGGTCAAACTCCATCAAATACCCCAGTTACTTGGTTACCTACCCACCAGGCAATCATATATGAATTCATCGATGAGCTAAGTAACCCACCAGTAATGGCATATCCTAACTTCAATCTTCCATTCGTATGCACACTGATGCCTCCAAAGATGGGATCGGAGCGGTGTTGTATCAAGATCAGGATGCGCAGTTACGAGGCATGGCCTATGGTTCACGAGCCCTGACACCAGCCGAGAGGAATGACCATCTACATTCGGGGAAGTTGGAATTCTTGGCCCTCAAATGGAGCATCGCCGACCAATTCCGAAGTTACCTCCAATACGAAAAGTCATTTGTGGTATTCACGGATAACACTCCCTTCACATACGTGTAGAGTACCGCATAACTCAACGCAAGTGTCATAGATGGATTAGGGAACTAGCAGATTTCAATTTCTGCACCCGCTACATATAGACCGGGAAGAGCAAATGGGGATGCTGATGCTTTATCACGTATGCCGTTGGAGAACAGCAATCTAGCTGAGAATACAGTGATCTACCCCGATGTCATGCCTGCCACCCTCCAGGGAATCCACTACCAGTCGGATGATGATTCGCTGATGTACATTCTTTGGTGGTGGATCCAGCTGTGGAAGATGACATGACCGACACTCCATTAGGATGTACTCATTTATTCTCCATGCAGGATGTCAAAATAGCCCAACAGGAGGACACAGCCATTGCCCCTATTTTGAAATACCAAGCTAGGGGAGGATGGCCGAAGAGACATGAGAGGCAGCATGAGACCCAAGGTACCAAGTCTATCATGCACGAGTGGAAAATGCTAGAGGTCGGAAATGATGGAATCCTTCGTCGTGTAACCAGGACAAAAACACAGCCGGTCCTTCCAAGGAAGTGGTAGACCTTCGTTTGCGAGGAGCTCCACAACAACGGACGGTAGAGTTGGCGAGGGATAGATTTTACTGTCCCCACATGGAGAGCACAATTAACAAAAACCAAAAAAAAAAAAAAAAAAGAGACGCCTTAATCATGATCAGGGACGCAAGTTCGCGAAACAGCTGTTCACGAGATTACAACAGCTATCCGGTGTCACCCATTCGCGCACATCCCCCTATCACCCACAAGGAAATTGTCAGGTTGAGCGCTTCAACAGGACTCTCCTGTCGATGCGAACCCTAACCGAGGAACAGAAGCAGGATTGGAAGCAACATCTAAACAAAGTAGTCCATGCCTATCACAACACCAAAGTCGACACCACGGGATACTCTCCACACTATATCCTCTTTAGGCGCTCGGCAAGGCTCCCGATCGACCTAGCTTTTGGTTGCTCCCTCAATCAGAAGCAACAGCCGAGGAATATGCCGGAGTACGTGGCCAAATGGAAGGACAGATTGAAGTAAGCGTATATGACCTAGCGGGACGAGCAGCCCGCCAATATGCAGAGAAGGGAAAACGACGGTACGACCAGAAGGCAGCGGGCACGGTTTTGATGCCAGGAGACAGGGTTCTTGTCAAAGACTGTACCCCTACGGCTGGTCCAGGAAAGCTGCGGTAATACTACGAAGACCGAATCTACGTTGTAAAAGCGAGAAAGGGGGAACTTCCTAGCTATATACGTGGTTCGTCCAGAAGATGGAAGAGGCAGAGAGCGGATCCTACATCGCAATCTGATATTTCCATGTGATTCGCTGGTCCCAGATTAGCCTATACCCAGTATAGCACAAAAGACTAGCAGAAAGGCACGAACGCAACCACAGCCGGATCAGTAACACCCAACCTCTCATCTGCAGAATTGGCAAGTGGGTAGCTCAGATGACGAGGACATGTATTTGACGGAATTCCGTCGCCGCCAGGCTGCACTGCAAGATCTTCAGGAAAGAGATAGGCAGATACTCAAGTACACCTAGACGATACTGTAAACCCAGGCATCTCGCAAAGACAAGACATGGGGTGCCCAACCCAACAGGTGGAGAACACAAGGCTTACGGACTCATCGGTACTATCACCGGACCCTACCAATCAGCCTGATTCTTCTGACGAGCTATGCCCCGAAACACCTCCCCATATGCGAGCAATAATATCGAACCGAGAAATATGCGCCCTAGTCGGGAGAGACGACCTCCAAACCAATTCGCGTATTATGGCCCTGGAACACCAGAGGCCCGTTTCATGAAACTTGTTATTTATATCAACTGCTAAAATTCTATGACAAATTTGCTGTCAGCCAATCAGATGCCATTAATTCAGTAGCTTATAACATAATAACAGTAGCTTGTAACTTGTTATTGATATAAAGTTTTATGAAACAGGGCCCAGATCCACATAGCATGCAGTATGAAGTTTAGTGGAATTTCCACGTGTCATGATCCTGTAGGACAACCGCTTTCAGCTACCGACACAAATCCACATGCATGTCCTTGGAACTGCTTACAGCCCTGCGGCAAATAACTCTGGTTTGCCGTTCACAGTTCCAACCGCCGTGGTATGGCAACTGTGAACGGTTTGGAATGGAGGCGGTTGGCCCGGCGCGCCGGGCCAACCGCCTCCATTCCAAACAAACATACCTTCAACAATGTTCATGCCAATGCCTATGCCCATGTATACGAATGGACACTTTCCTAGGCCACAGTGGCCACAGTATTTACCAGCCTGAGTTTAGATTATTTTCATTGATTGAACGTGTTTTGGGAAAGTCAGAGTAATATTAAATCGTAGCGTTAACAAGGATAAAATGCCGGGAACTCTGAGTAAATATTCACCCTTCAGAGTGGTTATGTTATGTTATTGTAAGGAAAGGGAAGGGTCAGGCGCGGATCCAGGGGGGAGGCCGAGCGGGCCTTGGCCCCCAGCAAAAAAAAAAAAAAAAAAAAGAGAGAGAGAGAGAGAAAAGAAGGAAGAAGAAAAGAAAAGGGGGAAAAGAAGGAGATCGGGGGGGGGCCGTAAGGGCCTTGCCTCCCAGGCTGTTGCCTTCCCCCAGCGAAAAAAAATAAGAGAGAAGGAAGAACAGGGAAATAAAAAAGGAAAAGGGAACAAAAAAGACGAAGAAAAAATAAAAGGGTGAAAAAACGGGGAGATCAGTTGCGATTAATTCCGCCAACAACCTTGCCTCCCCCACAGCAAACCTAAAGAGAGAAGGAAAGGAAAACTTGCTGAAATGACACAATTTTCCAAGTTTTTTCCTCACTTTTTTAGTAAATTATATTTTTTTATGCGTTTGTTGGAAAATAACAAATTCCTAAATTTACAGTCAGGCAAGAAATATGCTTATTTAGAGGCCTACATGTCAGGGCCCGCGGAACTGCGGGGCTCGAGGGCCTCGAGCCCCCCAACTTTTTTTGAAAAAGTATATTAAAGAAAAAAAGAAAGAAAGTATAGTGACCTGCCATTGTGACAAAATAATGGGGTATAAAAATATGCTCATCTGACGTGATTAAATGCCTATATAAGCCCTGAGCTTCCGGGGGCTCTGCCCCCTTGATTCCACCTAGGGGTCTAAGGCGGGCCCCTGGATGCTCATCTGACGGTAATTTAATGTCTAAAACCCCTGAGCTTCTGGGGGCTCCGCCACCTGGACCCGACGCTAATTAGTGTCCTGCTAGTGTCACAAATAAGGTATTAAAAAATGCTCATCTTGACCGTAATTAAACGCCTAAAACCCCTGAGCTTCAGGGGGCTCTGCCCCCTGGACCCAACCAATGGCCCCAAGGCGGGCCCCTGGATACTCACCTGACCGTTATTTAATGCCTAAAACCCTTGAGCTTCCGGGGGCTTCGCCCTCTGGACCCCTCGCCAATTAGTGACCTGCGAGTGTCACAAATAAGGTAAAATATGTTCATCTGACCGTAATTAAATGCCTAAAACCCCCAAGCTTCCGGGGGCTCCGCCCCCTCAAACCAGGGGCCCTAAGGCGGCCCCTGAATACTATTGACCGTTATAAAATGCCTAAAACCCTTGAGCTTCTGGGGGCTCCGCCCCCTGGACCCCACACCAATTATTGTCCTGCCAGTGTCACATCAAAATATGCTAAACTAACAGTAATTAAACGCCTAAAACCCCTGAGCTTCCGGCGGCTCTGCCCCCTAGAGCCAACCAATGGCCCTAAGGCGGCCCCTGAATTCTTATCTGACCGTTATAAAATGCCTAAAACCCCTGTGCTTCTGGGGGCTCCGCCCCCTGGACCCCACACCAATTATTGTCCTGCCAGTGTCACAAATAAGGTATCAAAAAATGCTCATCTGACTGTAATTTAATGCCTAAAACCCTTGAGCTTCCGGGGGCTTCGCCCCCTGGACCTCTCGCCAATTAGTGACCTGCGAGTGTCACAAATAAGGTATCAAAATATGTTCATCTGACCGTAATTAAATGCCTAAAAACCCCTGAGCTTCCGGGGGCTCCACCCCTTCGACTCCACCAGGGGCCCTGAGGCGGCTCTGAATAGTATACTTAACTGACCGTTATAAAATGCCTAAAACCCCTGAGCTTCTGGGGGTCCTCCCCCCGGACACCAAGCCAATTAGTGACCTGCGAGTGTCACAAATAAGGTATCTAGATATGCTCATCTGACCGTAATTAAGTGTCTAAAACCCCTAGGTTTCTGGGGGTCCGCCCCCTCGACCTCACCAGGGGGTCTAAGGCAGGCCCCTGAATGCTTATCTGACCGTTATAAAATGCCTTAAATCCAGGGCCTCCGCACTTTGATCCCCGCCGGCGCTTTGCCCCTAGACCCCAAGCCAATTTGCGCTACGCTCTACTTGATCACAAATACTTTAGCGTCCCCCACCCACTTTGAAAAATGTTCAGTGGGGCCTGGAGGTAAGAGTGGGGAGATGCAGATTTTTGTCTGCCCCCAAAAAAAAACCGTTTTTGCTCATTACGCCACTGCTGGTCACCATTACGTACCAATATTTGGCTCGCACAATTTCAAATTTGGGCCTCCCCCTAAGAAATCCTGGATCCGCGCCTGGGAAGGGTAGATGAGATAATGGTATGCCACTGTTGGAAATGTGGTCATTCCTTGTAGCCAAGGGCTAATAGAGAGATTGAATTTGTGAGTACTACCCTCCAGTGTTTGTTTATGGTGCATTATATTAAATTGTGCATGGATCCTACGGGTCGGAAGTTATATTCCGGCAGGAACGCGCGCCTGCTGGTAGTGCAGTTCATCAGATGCGCGATTGAGACGCATATAGGCTCTTGCCTGGCACAAAATTGATGCGATTCATATAAGATATGTTGTTTACATATTACCTGCTATGTGTGTCTTGAGCAAGGCTCTTTGCTATTCCTGGGGGGTGTTTCATCAACTAAAATCGATTTCGATTTTAAAACTCGATTTTTAAGGCCGATCGGTTTTAGCTTAAAACCGATAGTTGTGAGCTGTTTCATCAAATCGATTTTAAGGCTAAAATTGATCTTAAAACTGATATGGATCACACTCTAACTTAAAATCGATTTTAAGGCTAAAATCGATTTTATTTATTTGATGAAACAGCAACATCGTCACGATAACCAGCATATTTCTTGTTATCGTCACAAATTGTACTTTACAGTAAACACATATTCTGACCGGCCTCTTCATTTCATTTCATAATTTATACCATTTACCCCCGGACCGGGGTAACATTACATTAATATCATTATTACTACTACATGTAGCATTATCATTCATATCGTTCCATTAATATTAAAATGATGATGATCATGATAATGATGATAATGATAATAATAATAATTATTATTATTATTATAATATTAATAATAGTAATATTAATAATAATGACCATGATAATGATGATAATAATAATAATAATAATAATAATTGTAATAATAATCATAATATTAATCATAATAATAATAATAATATATAATAATATAATAATAATTATAGTAATAATTAAAATAGTTGATAATCTGAATAATATTTAAAAAATTATGTGCCCTGTTGCAATCTCATAGGGTGGTATTCTCATAAGTTAAGCCGGGACTAAGTCCAGACTAAACAAGAATTTTAGTTCACATTTCTATGGAATGCTAGGTTTCATCTTCCTCCTTCAATATTCATGACAAAGATAATCTACGAAAGACTTTATTGAAAATCGGTTCATACTCATATTATCTTTTTCTTCCCATTTCATTGCCAAATTAATATTTTGGACACTTTTCATTGCAGGATTAAAATAATCCGTATAGGGTAAATGAGTTGGCAACAGGCACTCCATAAAAGTGTGAACTAGTTAAGCCAGGCTTAATTTAGTACGCGCTATCGGAATACCACCCATAGACGTCAAAGATTCAAGGGGGCAATGGCAATCGAGTGGCGTATCCAGCTTACGGTCGCCAGATCGAGGACACCCCCTCCCCCCCCCCCAACCCGTGTGAATGCCCAGGGAAATTTCAAGTGGGTCCATGGCAAGTGGGACAGATCTACTCTCCTCGTGAAACACTCAGACTAGCCAGACCTTTTTGGATTTGTTTTTGAAAAAAATTCGCGGGAAACGACACTGTGCATATGTGTTAAACCATAAGCCTATGGTACAAACAAAATGAATATGCCCAGGGTATGTATATGTACTTGTAATGCATGTTTGAAGCATAAATACTGATAGCTCTCTCACGAAACGAGGTAATCATGGTGATTAAGACGGCCGGTGTGCCGCATTATTTCTTTATAAATAAACTTCAAAATATAATACATGCCCTTCAGTGAAATGGGCAGGAAAACACAAATTTGAGGAACATGATGGAGAGGGCCGGGGAGGAGAGGAGGGGTGAGAGATTGGGGGTGGGTTCACCCACCCACAATCAAAGAATTCAGAGAAGGGTTTCATGAAGGATGTTGAGCTCTTCTCCCCCAAAACACGAGATGTTCACTTTGTAGCATATGTGCTTATTCTTTTCCTTTTCACTTGTCTGAGAAATAAAGCACACCAATGTGATAATTGTGGCTGGCTCACAGCTCCTTTGCCTATAAAACAATGTTGTGAGGAATATGAGGAAAGACGAACAGTGGGAATTAATCAGGTAAAATATCAAACATAAAATCATGCAGAATGCAGTGTTTGATTCTAAAACACTAAAGAAAATCGGTTCTTCACCCTGTCAAACTTACTGATCTATATCAATCACTCTTTTAACTTTTGGCATGATAAAAGAATTAGCAGTATTTTCCACCATCAAAATGAAATGACCTTTCTCTTTTCTGGTTAAAACTTAATACAGCCATGTTGAATTAACTATTTGGGGTAATGGTTTACCACTATTCGAGTAAAGAAAAATGAGAAGGTACATTATTACATTATTGTACACCTCTTCCACATGAGGATGTTGAAAGGCACTTCACATCAGCTCATTGCCTTTACTCCACTACTCATCAACTAAAATCAAAGAAATTACTTTAAAAGAGTCGTGGGGCCGGCCTCAACAAACAGCACACTTTGTTTATAGGTCTTAATTCCCACTAAGTGACCTGAAATTCAGTAGGTTATGTACAACATTCGTATAGATATTTATATACAATATGGAGTTCTTATTATTAATTTTCTGTTCCAGGGCATGAAATTGAACAATGCATGTATGTTTATATTCGTTTCTTGCATAAATGTATGTTTGCAATAAGTGGTTAAAGATCTTAACACTTCTGTATTTTTTAATTCTCATTATTACAAGAACATTCAATGCAAAAGGAATAACCCACTTCAAGGAGGCTGCTCTACCCTCCATCAGAATGATGCAGCCCCCTGTAGGTTCTCACATCATATAAGCTTACTAGCTTGGTTTTTACTTGCACTGGACTTAGCATATCTTACTGTAAATTAACAAGTGCTTGTCCACACACCATTCCAGCACTTCATTGACACTCCTTGTAGCTACTCGCCTCACCTACCATCCCAGTATAGCTTCCTGAGTGAGCTGCCAAAGGGATTACCCAACCAAGTACCAAGTAACATGAACTCATCGTTTGTTACAGCTTGTTTCTCAGAGTAGTGAGGCTCGATTTTGTGTAAAGTCTTCTTTTGAGGTCTTTCTCGGTTTTCTGATGTGTGCCTTATTATCAATGCAACTTTTCCTGGCAGTTTGAATTTTTTGAACCACAAGATGTACAAGCATTTTCGACAGGCATCTATACAGAGAGTAGACAGAAATAGCAACATTGAATTTTTTTTTTTAATGGTTCAATGAACAAAAATGCAAAATCAACTAGAATAAAAAGAGTAAAATGTATGTTTGAAATGCTAACAATATACTTTCCACTTTTTTGTTTGGGATTAAACATCTAGTAAAGGAATTGTTTTAAATTCCAATTTGATAGATTTTTTTTATGAAACTTCCAAACGCGTTGTTTATCCTGCATTCCAGAAGAGTCTGAAGCCCAACGAGTCTACAATGTAAAACAAATCTATGGTGACAAACAGGTACATTGGTAGCATGGTTAGGGTCAAAGTTGCCCTACCTATTTTCAAAATACTCTCTGTCAATGAATAAATACATTCCGGTTAAAGTGATGTAGCATAAACTCCTGACATTTTTGAGGCACGGGGTATTTTTATGGGTGGCTCTGCCTACATGAATACTGGTATTGTATGTGGTTGATATAGGCAACATATGGTGTGGGAGGTGCTAAGTATCTGTCTGCCTGGAGGAGTTTTTGGAACATATTTGTCTTTTGACGCCTTTTGTATAGGGGAGACCAACCTCCAGCACTTACACTTTCGCTTTCTCGGAGTTAACATGGAGAATATTCAACTATGACCAGTATTCATTATTGGTGTGGGTGACCAGTGCACGGCTGAAAACTAACAGGTACTTAGAGTTTTGATACAGATCTGCATGTATTTTAAGTTATTGCGAGAATGTTTAACTTTTCTCATGTCAGTATTTAAAAGAGTGTAATACTAAAACTTGTAAAACCATAACATTTTGTTGTAGCCCAAACCAAGCTTAGCGCTCTTTTTAGAGCGGGCGTCAGAAGGCGTCGAAGGTGAGGTAGCTATGATACTGCAGTTGAATGTTGAGGTCCTATAGTCGTTGACAAATAATTTTGACATCTTGCACTGTAGATATTTTTAACATCTCTATATACTCTGTAGTTTGAACGTTGCACATTGATTAAAATAACAATCCTATACTGCTGTGCCACTGTGTTTGTTTGTAGTACTATTTTTGTACTATACGGTAGTAAACCTTTAGTCACTGCATGTATTTCGTGCTTGTCTGTCGTCTGTGAAATATATAAAGAGAAAATCATTTAATTTCTGAATTTTGTTTCTGATTTGACAAACTGAAGACAAACTTATGTGATAAAATATCATCCACTTTACATAGATACAATACATGATCAAAAAGCTTTGTCTCAGCAGCCATTTTATAAATGGCGGCCATCTTGAAAAGAATAACAAAAAACAACGTTATTTTGTTGTACTTGGCCTTGTACTTACTAAGTTATGTTGCGATTTCGACCTCGGAACAGGGCAGGGATGTATACAGTGTACGTTCAGCTAACGCTAGTAGTGCTAGTCTGTTTGCACGTCTTCATGTAAAATACACTTGCATTATAAGGTAGCATGAATTGGCAACCATTTAGTGGCGACGTGAATATCCATAATCTCTACGTCACATACGTCAGTGCGTGTGCATGCGTGAGCCAAATCCGTTCGTGTGTCATCTAATGCAGTGCAGAAAATTCGTACATGGTACGTGAAGCCAGTACAAACAGAGAAGGTAATTTATTTTTATTTTTTACGGTAAAGGGCAACTCTTTCCTCGAAGCGGCATAATATCTCCCTAATCTAGCTAGTTTTGTAATAAAATAGTGTTTAACTCGAAAAGCTTCTTTCCAAAAGGGGCTTTTATAATTATATGCTACCGGCAATTTGAGGTGGGGTGCCTCGTCCCAAGCCCCGCCCACCGGCCCCACAGTCCCACACACATTCCATTGTACGTGCATTATTCGTACCGTATATAGTATAGCAGCCTCTAATTGGGCACATCGACAAGGAGGCCAATGCATGTTAATGATGTTATGTCAATTCATGAACATAAATGTTCTTGACTGCGCGTGTACGTACGCACGTGTAGAGTGAGGTCATGTCCCGCCGCCTCCCCACTCAGTGTTAGTTAGGGTACACGCGTATGCTTGTTCCCTCCCTTTGAAAGCACCCCTAGCTATCTCAGGGCTGCCAACATTTCTGACCCCCTTTCGCGGGCTTTTCCTGCCTTGGACACCCCTAAATCCGGAACACTGCTCAATGTAACCCCCTATCTATGATATTCAAGATATTTTATAACCCCCTTTTAACATTTTTCAGGAATCCAAAGAGAGAGAAAGAGAAAAAAACATCAACCCCTTTTTAAAGATATCTCCAGGAGAAAAGTCAAATACACCCCTTTTTTACAATTCTCGGGCCGGACTTTGTTGGGAGAAAAGTACCCCTTTACCGGAGATTTTGGGAACACGAATGCAGTCCCTCCGAAGTGGGTGGGGGGTGTCATTAATGCATGTATACCCCCAATAAAATTAAACCATGACTTATTTTCAATTCCATACAAGTGATTTAAAAATGTTCGTGATATCACATGATTTTCAACAAATGCGCGTTTCTCCATTTCTGTTGCAAACTGACACATTCCCAAATGGGCCTTAGTGGCCACTAACAGTAACACTAGTAGATAACCGTATATCCAGTTTAGCGAAAAGTCTGGACGCAATGTTCCCGGAACCACCGGTAGGTGGCGCACCACACGACTAGGGCTTTAACGGAACACTCTTAATTACTTTCGTAGTAAAATACCAGGTAATGACCTAAAATGCCCCAGATATGTATGTTGTAGCCAACATTTTGACATTGTATCGCATGGAACGCCTTAGAATGGTTTCAAGAGGGTTAAAACGCTGAAAAACATACGAAACAGTATATATCTGAGCCAAAAAGTGAATTTTATTATTTTATTTAGTAGACCTGTGACGTCACACAGAACGTCATCTTCGGCATCATAGGTCTTGGAAGCAACGTCTTCGGAAGCATTCGGATGCTCGGAAATGTCACCCAAACAAAGTTGAAAGTTCGGTTATCCTATACTTTAGTGTGTTTTATTATTTTGGGTTTCTAACTTCAGTTAACAGCTCTACATGCATATAATACATACGTTGTGTCATACGGCCGTGCACATGGGCGAGTTCGGTTATCCTATACTTTAGTGTGTTTTATTATTTTGGGTTTCTAACTTCAGTTAACAGCTCTACATGCATATAATACATACGTTGTGTCATACGGCCGTGCACATGGGCGCGCACAGGCGGATTTTAAAGTGACACACTGGTTATTGAATCTAAGGGTTTTATTATTAATGAACAGAGGGCAGTATTGTTTAAGGGTGATGAAAGAGGAAGGCATAGTCATGTAGCCTGGATGATTAGGGGCTAGAGTGGTGGGGGTGGTGGGGGGCGTTTTAAGGGTTTAATTAATAAGGAACAGTGGGCAAGATTGGGGGTTGGGCGTAGTGATGTAGTCTGGATGATTAGGGGCTCGGGAGGGGGGGTCGGGGGTAGGGGATATAAAGGAGTGTATATTACCTACTTGTTTTAAGGGTTTTATTATTAATGAACAGAGGGCAGTATTGTTTAAGGGTGATGAAAAGAGGAAGGCATAGTCATGTAGCCTGGAAGATTAGGGGCTAGGGGGTGGGGGAGGGGTCAGGAAGGGGGTTAAGGGGATACAAAGGAGTGTTTATTACCTACTTCGTTTTAAGGGTTTAATTAATAAGGAACAGTGGGCAAGATTGGGGGTTGGGCGTAGTGATCTAGTCTGGTTCAAAAAACAGCTGGATACCCGTATGTCCGGCCTAGAGAAGAGCTTAGAGAAGATCGCGGCAGCTCTAGGCGGTACGCGGGGAATGCGCAGTCGCCTGCGCCCAGGGTTTGTTTTGGATGTGGCGAGGAGGTCATTTCCGGAGAAATGTTCCACAGGCGCGGATCCAGCGGGGCGAGCAGGCCTTGCCCCGCGAAGAAAAAAAAAGAGAGAGAGAGAGAAGGAAAGAAGGGAGGAAAGAAGAGGAAGAAGAAAAGAAAATGGTGGAAAAGAAGGAGATCAGGGGCGAAAGGGCCTTGCCTCCCAGGCTGTTGCCCCCTCCCATCAAAAAAATAAGAGAAGGAAGGAAAGGGAAAGAAAAAAGGAAAAGAGATAAAATGAAGGAAAAAAAGAGGAAGAAGAAAAGAAAAGAAGGGGGATATCAGTTGCAATTTTCCCGCCAACAAGTTGTGGATCGGGGGCCAAAAGCCTTGCCTCTCCCTTCCCCCGCCCCGCCATAAAAAAGAGAAGGGAAAGGGAAAGAGGAGAGCTAAAGAGAACAAAAAAGAGGAAGAAGAAAAGAAGAGGGTGAAAAAAGGGGAGATCAGTTGCGATTAATCCTGCCAACAACATGTGGATCGGGCGGCCGAAAGGCCCTTGCCTCCCCCCCTAGCAAACCTAGAGAGAGAGAGAAGGAATTAGGGAAGGGAAAGCGAAGGGGGAGGAAAAGGTAAGGAAAGAAAGAGAGAAAGGAGATAGGTAGGGGAGAGCAATTGCGATTTTTACCGCCAACAAGGTGTAGATCGGGGGGGGGGCACTGGCGTACTGATGGGGGGAGCCAATTAGTGTCCTGCCAGTGTCACAATAAAATTAAAACGTGGTTCATTTCTAATTCGATACCGGTGATTTACAAATGTTGCTGAAATGACATAATTTTCCGAGATTTTTCCTCACTTTTTAGTAAATTATACTTTTTTTATGCGTTTGTTGGAAAATTACAAATTCCTAAATTTACAGTCAGGCAAGAAATATGCTTATTTAGAGGCCTACATGGCAGGGCCCGCAGAACGACGGGGCTCGATCTGCGGCCTCGAGCTCCGCCCCCCCCCCACTTGTTTGGAAAAAGTGTACTAAAGAGAAATAGAAAGAAAGAGAGAAAGAAAGAAAGAATAGTGACCTGCCAGTGTCACAAAATAATGAGGTATCAAAATATGCTCATCTGACCGTGATTAAATGCCTAAAACCCTGAGCTTCGGGGGCTCTGTCCCCTGGATTCCACCTACGGCCCTAAGGCGGGCCCCTGGATGCTCATCTAACGGTAATTATTGCCTAAAACCCCTGAGCTTCCGGGGGCTCCGCCCCTGGACCCCACGCCAATTAGTTTCCTGCCAGTGTCACAAATAAGGTATCAAAATATGCTCATCTGACCGTAATTAAACGCCTAAAACCCTGAGCTTCCGGGGGCTCTGCCCCCTTGACCCTACCAATGGCCCTAAGGCGGGCCCCTGGATACTCATCTGACCGTAATTAAATGCCTAAAACCCCTGAGCTTCCAGGGGCTCTTCCCTCTGGACCCCACCTAGGGCCCTAAGGCGGGCCCCTGGATACTCATTTGACCGTAATGTATTGCCTAAAACCCCTAAGCTTCCGGGGGCTACGCTCCCTGGACCCCACGCCAATTAGTGACCTTCCAGTGTCGCAAATAGGTTATTAAAATATGATTATCTGACCGTGATTAAATGCCTAAAATCCCTGAGTTTCCAGGGGCTCTGCCCTCTGGACTCCACCTAGGGTCCTAAAACGGGCCCCTAGATGCTCATCTGACGGTAATTTAATGCCTAAAACCCCTGAACTTCCGGTGGCTCTGCCCCCACGACCCAACCAATGGCCCTAAGTCAGGCCCCTGGATACTCATCTGACAGTAATTATTGCCTAAAACCCCTGAGCTTCCGGGGGCTCCGCCCCTGGACCCCACGCCAATTAGTGACCTGCCAGTGTCACAAATAGGGTATCAAAATATGCTTATCTGACTGTAATTAAATGCCTAAAACCCCTGAGCTTCCGGGGGCTCCGCCCCCTCGACTCCTGCCGGGGCTTTGCCCCTAGACCCCACGCCAATTTACACTACGCTCTACCTGATCGTAAATACTTTAGCCTCCCCCCACCCACTTTGAAAAACGTTCAGCGGGGCCTGCATGTAAGAGTGGGGTGATGCGGATTTTTTTTGTCTGCCAGGCCCCCCTAAACTCTTTTGCTCATTACGCCACTGGTGTTGAGTATATTTATTGAGTTTCGATTTTAATAACGTGTTAATACACATTTGGCGATTCTTTTGGTCGTTTTTGAACTCCAAATAGCACGTGGTCAACTCGGTCGCCGGTCAAACCCCCTCCCTGCAGGTGTGCCCGCCTACATCTATACACGTGCCCGAGGAGAGGGGAGGGTAATAAGACATACAGCTATTAGTCGTTTTGTATATTGAATATCCGAGATATGTAAAGGATGTAAATGTAATAAAGCTTCTTTATATACAAATCAATTTCACAAATATCAATTCAACTTCTTATCATTGATTTACTTGGAATATACGTGTTTTAGGTAGTCTAAACATCATCTCCCTGTAGAGGTGCCCGCCTCCCTCTACATGTGCCCGAGGAGAGGGGATGGTTTTAACCCAAGCTATTAATCTTAATGATATTCATAAGCCGTTGATGTGTTCTTTTGCTTCCTGGTATTGAACAGAAATCGTCTGCAAATTCAACCTTCGGTCATCTAATCATAACAAAAAATTACTATTGTCTTTAAAAAATTCAATTATTGGATTAAAGCACAGAAGAATATGATGTGAAATATGAGGTGTTACAGAAGATCCCCTTGGAAGGTGCCATTTTTAAAATGAACTGTTGTGAATTCCACTGATCAGTTGAAGAAAAACCGTTAAGGTAAGAGTACAAAATCATTTGAATTGTCTGAGGAATATTTTTTTTGGTTTCAGGCGATGGCAAACTATCACCTTCACCAACGGTAATTATTTGCTTATTATATAAATGTAAGTGATATCTTACATTTATATATGTGAAATGATAGTACATTTGAGTGCTCTTTTAAAGGACTTTGGTGATTTTATATTTCGAATATTGTTAGGTAGAGAATTCCATATACATCTGGCAGTGGCGGATGCAGGGGAGACCGGGCCCCCTCCCCTAGGAAAAAAACATGTAAAAACACCCTTTTTTGGGAAAAAAAAAGAAGATGGGCCCTCCTGGGGGTGGTGGTGAAATTTTTTTTTTCAATTTTGAAGGCAAAAAAAAAAATTGTGCTGACTACCCCCAATTGGGCCCCTTTTTCGGCCCCTCCCTTGTCGCCGGCCGGATCCGCCCCTGACATCTGGACCCCTATGTTTGATTGATTTCTGGGCTAATGTAGTGTGAGGATTGACCACCGATGTAAATTCGAGGACTGCCTTGTTGAATATGAGTGAACCATATGTTATAAGTTTGGAACATTGAAGATAATGAAGTAGGTAACAATTTGATATTGAAACGGAACATAAATATGGCAATTTGGAGGAAGTTAATATCATCAACCTTTAAAGATACTATGTCCCTTTTGCAGCCAACATCAAATTCTGTAGAACTTTGCAGGAATTATGAATATTTCATGTATGTCCTATCTGTGAAATTTAAACGTTAGCAGTGTCCTAATATTCAAATTATGCAAGGAAACCCGTTTACTTGCTAGACTTCACTGTCAGACACTATTGAGTGACTGACTGGCTTTTTCATCTTTGGTAATAACATACATAAAATGAGCTGTAAAGGGTACATGAGCATTTGTCTACATTAATAACCCACTTCTTGTAATGGCCAAAATTAAACTGATTGAATCTTTGCGCAGCATAAAACGTACGACCTGGTACAATGGTCTGAAAAATCAGACTATTACTTACTGGCTCTATAGCTCCTAAGTCGATTCGACAACTAATAGTCGATATTTTCCCACTTAAAGACATTTTCAAGCCCCCCTTTTTTAGGGAAGTTCTAAATAAGTATTGTCTTTCAAATGCCGTTGGAATTTAACCTTTTCATTTTTTTGGCCCGCAAATGGGACATAGTACCTTTAAGCATTACAGTTTAACAAATAGTGGGTACGTAGCATGGTCACGATAAACCAGCTCGGGGACATATGCGTACAGCTTTCTTTTGCAGCAGAAGAATATTATTAGTCACACAGTACACTTGAATGTTGCCCACAAAATATTACAATAGGAGATAAGTGGTAAAATTAGATAGCATAAGTAATGTTCTATCATGCAGAAACAAAACATTTTATTTTATACAGTACGCCAATATTTATGGAGATTGGTGTAACTTTGTGTTTTAAATGGTAGCTCCAGTCAAGTTTTTCATTGATATAGACACCAAGGAACTTTGTACATGTCTTTCTCTCTTTAGAAATATCATCTAGTTTGATATTTAGAGCAAGGTTGTCATTATATTTTCTACCTCTAAAATGAATATAATTTGTTTTAAGCACATTGAGAGAGAGCACAATACTTCTAAACCTTAAGTCAACTTTAATTGGCAGTTCCGATTTAGTTTCTGTTCAAGAGTGTTGATTTTACGATGAGACAAGAAAACACGCGTATCATCTGCAAATAAAGTATAATTTAAATTGTTAGATACATTACAAATATCAGTGATATAAATAAGAAATAATAATGGGCCCAGGATGGATCCCTGCGGAACACCACATTTAAGATACAGAATGTCAGAGTTAACAGAGTTATAATAAGTGTAATGTCTTCTCATAGATAAGTAACTCGCAAGCCATTGTAAAGCTATACCCCTTGTTCCATAGTGATCTAGCTTAAAAAGAAGAATTGAATGGTCAAGTGTGTCAAATGCTTAATTAATATGTCTATGGTCTCCACTCATCGCACGATCCCCAAACAACCGTCGAAAAGAACGTCCAGATGCTTTTGCCACACGCAAACTTTATTCTCGTGTAGATTCAATGAGATTCTGACTTGCCAATTCATCCCATTATCCATCATTGTTTGAATAAATCGGGGGTAAACTATCGGGCGCGAATTTACGAGTCCTTGTTTTATAATATTTTGTCTAGTTATGGCTCGTTCCGATCTGACGTCGAATTTCCTATTCTATATCATCCGACACACTCTCCCCCTCTTCCTCTATCTTTCACTTCCCCCTTCTGTCTCTCTTTCTCCCCTCTTCCCTCTCTCTTTCTCCCCATCCCTCTCTCTCTCTCTTCCCCCTCTTATCTCTCTCTCTCTCTCTTCCCTCTCTTATCTCTCTTATCTCTCTCTCTCTCTCTCTAACACTCCCCCTTCGCTCCTCTCATTATTCTTCCCTTTCCTCCTGATGGCTCATATAAAATTAAGGGAGCATAAACAATAATTATCCTCTCTTTTATAATAACAAAAATATTATTTTAAAACAATTATTAAACACAATGATAACAATATTAAGACTGTAGTACAGAAAAAAATAGTCATAAAATGACTTGTTTATATTCTATAAAAAGTATCAAACTTTTAATTTCTTTCCAATAATATTTGCATCAAAATTCCATTCATTTCAAAAGGATACATGTACTCCCAACTGTGATCTGTTAAAGAAAGACAGTCATACATGATATGTATCAACCTGTTCCATAAAATGATTGGATGACTTAAAGCAGTAGGTCTGCATGTTGCTCCAAGAAGAATTAATGTTTTGGCAGTATCACAGTTTAAAAAGAACAAATCATTTTGAATGACAACCATTCGATGGCATAAAGTTTTTGTATAGGGGCCTACATGTATATTTCTATGTTTGTAATTTACTTGTAATTACATTGAAATCAGGAGAACATAACTGTATCAGAGCAAATATATCAAGACAACAGTTTTCATTAAGACTCATCAAAGGAATGTATGTCGATATCGTGGTCTAGTGGATACGTCACCGGGCTGTGGATCACATGGTTTGCGGTTCGAGTCCCGCCACAGTACTAATGTCCCTTGGAAAGACATTAACCTACATTTGCCTTGACCCAGGTAAGTTAAATGGATACTAATTGGCAGGAATCAATTCCTTGATATGCTTGAGCGTCATAATGGCAGCCATGCTAAAGCCCCATGTGACAGACATGAGCGCTATACAAGAATGCACTATTATTAAAATTATTTGATTTACTGTAATAGAATAATTTACATGTACATGTACTTTAGATTTGTTTATAATTATTTCAGGAGGGCCTTAACTCATCATTTTACAATGAGTTAATGCCCTTCTGGCTCCACACACATAATGATATGAAATTTCACATCATTTCGCAAAGTGGCAGGTAATAAGCCTCATATTAATAGCTTGAATGCTATGTATGAAATAGGTAACCGATGGATATGAAAGACTTAGAAATGGCACCAGTCACAAACAAAAGTATATTGCACAGATAAATATAATTTGGTGACAAAAATGGAATGCATATAGATGTACCGGTATTATATCAACAAACAAGATACTTAAATAATAATACTTTGTCCAAATAAAGCACTGAAAAACAACTTTTAAAATCTTGAGAATATACAAATACCCTAATCTAGTCCAGATTCTAGACCGAATAGTTTCTTCCTACCAACATATATCTGCACAAGTTTTGTAGAAAGTTTTGCTATTTCTACTCATGTATCTGGTATTATCTCTACCACTCTAAACCAGAAAATGTGGATTTTTTTTTTCCTTTCCGCGACAAGGTGGAGGAAATCATTCTGCCCATAATTTTAGCTAGCCCCAAACATGGTGGTGAATATATGCTTATTTTTATGAAAAATTGGTGTACATCACAGGACAACTCATGTAAGTGCAAAAATTTCATAAAACTTGGGAGACCTTTTCATCCTTGAGTGGAAAAGAAGGCAGCATTTGGATGTGATAGTAATCTGGATAAGTATGACAAGACTACAGTAGAATGTGAAAGGCATGGATTAACACTAACATCTGATACATATGGGCCCCAATATTTTAAACATTGGAAACCCCTAATTTTTTTAAAAGTCCATACATAATAATATATACATGTAAATCTTTAAGGTTTACAACAGAGCGCCCATGCATAAAGTCCTTGTACATTTAAATCTGGAGTGCGAGGCCCTTTTAAAGGATTGATACGAGTAATTATATAACACGATCCATAGATTGGTACTTTGGTATAGATAAGAAGCATTGATTTTGTAAACAGTTTACAAAAATACCTCATATGACAATACAAAACTATTAACATTCTTTCAAAATTTAACAAAGTTAATCTCTATTCATTACATCAATCCGTGGTCCACTTATTGGCTACAGATATATTAGGTAGAATTGATTGCATTTATTTATTTTATAACAAAATTATCTTATTAGAAAATATAAAACTATACTCTTATCAAATGTAAAATCCTCAATCTCAATTTATAACATCAATATTTCATCGCATATTTTCTTTAAAATATAGATCATATATTACATATTTTCATTATAATATAGATCATATATTACATATATTCTTTAAAATACAAGCAATGAAATGTACAAGTACATCATTCTGATCCAATTGCTTCCTTTCTGCTCCCTCACTCTACCCGTCAAAAATACAATTCAACTTTCCTGTTTTTCAGTAACCATATCTATCTCTTTTCACTTATAATAACCTCTAGAGACCAGAGAAATCTTTCAAGGCAACCTACTCTTTCTAGCGAGCTGAACTGGGTGAAAATCTTTAAAATAATTGACAAGCAGACTGGTTAAATTTATAATCACAGTACCAATGATCGATTCACTTGTAATAATTCCATTAGACAAGTTTTTTCGGTCAGCCTATTGGTCCCTATCCTTTTCTCCTTCTTTCATGCAAAGTAAAATCAAATTATTTCACACAAAGATGACTTCTTGAACATTGGGTTACGTAGCTTTCCTGCAGACTGGCCATCCCAGTCAAGCGCTGATTCCTCTTCTCCTAGATCTGGTTTTACTTCCCTCCAGGTTGATGGGATGTCGGCTGGATTCACCTCCAAGAGGGTCTGCATAGAGACAGAAGGCAAAATACTGTCACAGGCATAATGATGCATTTCCATGAAAAAAATATAAAATTATTTCATTGATTTCAGCATGTGTGCACTGAGAATGAACATCCGGTATTGTAGTTTGATATACTCCCTAGGGAGTGGAGATGGTGCACATTATGTGTGAATGAATCTGATGACTGGGGTAATAATTTCTGTAAAGCACAGAGAGGGTATTTTGTATTAAGCGCTATATAAATCCAGATTATTATTAAGAAAATAATTCTTATCTAGGAGTTGAGGAGGGGGAGGGTTCATGATCCCAATGAGGATTATCTATGATTTTTAGGGCAAAATTGACCATCATTAATAGGGGGTAAAAATCTAAATCAACGAACAGTCTTGTTTTACTACTAAAAGTAATGATATCATATAGAACTAGACCAAGAATTGCATGGAGGTATGGAAAAGGCAGCTGCAAGGTCATGGGGTCACAAAGCTTTGTGGACCATTGCTCTACACTCACCAATTGAGATGTATCTGTGTAATCTGGTTCTGTGAGTTGCTTGATCTGCTCTCTGAGTTTCATCACATTGAACAGGGATGGCCTGGGAGGAGTATCTACCGATACATTCCTGTAAATATGAAACAACAGTATCATTCACATTGTATACTTTTCCTTCTGCAGCTTGGAAATATGTCATGGCAGGAAAGATATGTGTAGAATTGTTGGTAATGTCCATACATCTAGAAAAGTAATCTGACTTTTCAAGCTTCAGTATTATTCACATAGATTGCAGAAGTGGGTGTGTATATCTATATACAAACTCTACATCCTAACACAATGGTTCTACCTAGATGCACAATAATCTAAATTTGCAACAATTATGCCTTTGTGGTTCCAGGCATATCTTTAAAAGCTACTATATTTCGTGAAGCTACCTAAGTTTCTTTACAGCAGTATTACAAATGTTCACAAGTTCACATTTGGCGTGTCAAAGACTTAAACATTACATTTTAGTTCCCTGGAAATTCATGCTATCTGAGGTTGAGATTTATAACTCACTTGGCTTTAACAAATCTTTGTAGAATCCTGTAGACGGCAATCACCAATGCTAGGGAATCAGAGCGCGACACCCGTGAGGAGCCATCTCCAACTCTCAGATGCTCAATATCATCAGGCAGACTCACTTTATGCTGACCAATTAGTTGCGCCCAAACATCATCTGTTGTATTGACGACACTGTGCACCAGATGAAAGTAAGTGGGCTTCTGTGGCAGACTGTGGACTTGGACTGGCAGCATGAGAGGAGCCTCAGGGTCGGAAACCCTCTGCCGCCAGATAGCAACGTGAAACTCCTCCACACACTCTGGGCTCTCGATGTAGTTCGGAGACAGGATGGGCACAATACAGTTAGCCTTATCAAGAGAAGCTAGATTGTCCTGCTTGTCGCTTGCTACAGCCTTCACAACAAGATTGGGAGCATTACTCTCCAGGAGCTTGCAGATGAAGTCTACAAACTTCTGATCATCACTGTGGTAACTGATCATGACATCGTCATTGGTTGTAGACTCGTCTTCATTCTCTTTGATCTTGGTGTCTGCATGGTTTAAGACCCTGCTTAGTACGGGTGGGAATGGTACATCAGAGTTCAGTAATTTGTCAGCAGCACCAAACTCCTTCTGGATAGAAGCATGATGGAATGATACCATCTCATCGTCTGGAGATGCACAAGGAATCTGTGAAGGAAACAATAAATTCAATTTATAACCATGTTTATATTTAACCCCAAAATCTTCATATTTTGCAATGGTTGTTATACAAACATTGTCATGAAAGGATTTTTTTTCCAGGCGAGAAGGGAATTCTTTTGTTTAAGCACTGGTAGGAAATGTACTACTCAAAGGTCAGTTAGAGGTAGCCAAGCGTAGGATGCATTATTGCATACATTTGCATTTAAGACACACAGTATATGGGGTCTTGGTTATGCATGATTTTGGGTTGGCTATTGAATGTAAATATAAATAGAAATAGCTTGCATACCTAGGAGGTTTTGAATGTTAAGGACCTGGCAAAGAAAGGGTAAAGGGAAGTTGCTTTAGAATAATGGGCAGAACCCTTCAAGTCAGTGCTAGGTAGATTTATTTAGGAAGGCAGCAGAAACATTTTTCTTCAAAGAGATCTTCACGTCGGGCGAGATAAGCTGTCAAGTCGACAGGGATTTCTACGCAGTCTAGAGACTGGTCAAGCGACCAGGGGAGTCATCGACAGAGATATATAGAGATGAGCTGCCAAGTCGACAGGGTTATCTACGCAGTCTAGAGACTGGCCAAGCGATCAGGAGCTGGGACCAGGGAGGGACTCAGGAGATGGAAGCTGCCCTGTAGTAAAGTTATGTACTAGTGAATTGTTTATGTTCTGTTGATTTTTGATGCCACGATTTGTAGGCTGAAGATTAAAATTTCATTATACCTTTATACAATTGTGTTCTGTTGTGGTTTCTGATGAGGTAGCAGTTTAATAATTTTTTTTTAAAGTCACTCACGTGACAAACATTGAGGAAATTATTTAATATAAATTCAAGGATATTACCAGGAAAAGCATGTAATGTTCAATTGCGTTCTATCATCAAGACTTTTTATAAAACTAGAAATATCGCAATCTGTATTGCCGCGCAATGCAAATGTTTACCCCGGCAGTGGCAGCGATTTTGTGTCATCCTTATGTTCGAAGGAGGGACAAAGATCCCCTCTCCCCTCCCTGAAACAAAAGGATGATGTAGAGATCGCCAATAGTGGCTCGGACTATTGTCAAGACTAGGATAGGAGCAGCATCACCAAACCAATATGTGTGTAGATTAGAGTATATGCATCTCTGTAGAAAATTTGAAAGATATCTTTTAAGAAATGTGGCAGTTAGAGCACACAAAAGACAGCCACCAAAATACAACCTTTGACCCTATAACAGACGGAACACAGGTGGCAGCATCACCAAACACTAAAGATGTGTACATTGTACTAAGACGCACCTCCATACAACATTTGAAAGAAATGTGGCAGAGCACATAAAAGACATATGACCTTTGACCATATAAAAGACGGAACAATGAGGGCAGCATCGCCCAAAAGTATAGATGTGTAGATTGTACCAAGATACATCTCCTTTCAAAATTTGAAAGAAATCCATCATGAAATATGACCTGCAGAGTGCAAACTAGACACCCACCAAAATATGACCTTTGACCCTATAACCGACGGAACACAGGTGGCAGCATCACCAAACACTAAAGATGTGTACATTGTACTAAGACACACCTCCATACAACATTTGAAAGAAATCCGTCAAGAAATGTGGCAGTTAGAGCACATAAAAGACATATAACCTTTGACCATATAAAAGACGGAACAATGAGGGCAGCATCACCCAAAAGTGTAGATGTGTAGATTGTACCAAGATACATCTCCATTCAAAATTTGAAAGAAATCCGTCATGAAATATGACCTGCAGAGCGCACACTAGACACCCACCAAAATATGACCTTTGACCCTATAAAACACAGGACACTCGTGGCAGCATCACCAAAAACTATAGGTGCGTAGATTTTACCAACATACACTTCCATACTCAATTTGAAAGAAATCTGTTAAGAAATGATGTAGTTAGACCACACACTAGAGTGCACACAAGATATCTATCAAAATATGACCTTTGACCCTATAAAAGACGGAACACTGGAGGCAACATCAGCAAAATCTATAGGCTTGTAGATCGTACCAAGATACACCTTCGTTCAAAATTTGAACAAAATCCCTTGAGAAATGTGGCCTATAAAGCGCGGACAAACCATCCACAAAAATATGGGCTTTTACCCTATAGAAGACGGAACACTGAGGGCAGCATCACCAAAAGTTATAGGTGTGTAGATTATACCAAGATACACCTCCATACAAAATTTGAAAGAAATCCGTCAAGAAATGATGCAGTTAGACCGCACATAAGACATCTATCAAAATATGACCTTTGACCCTATAAAAGACGGAACACCAGAGGCAGCATCACCAAAATCTATAGGCTTCTAGATTATACCAAGATTCACCTTCGTTCAAAATTTGAACAAAATCCCTTGAGAAATGTGGCCTATAGAGCGCTTACAAACCATCCACAAAAATATCGCCTTTTACCCTATAGAAGACGGAACACTGAGGCCAGCATCACCAAAAGTTATAGGTGTGTAGATTATACCAAGATACACCTCCATACAAAATTTGAAAAAATCCGTCAAGGAATGTGGCAGTTAGAGCGCACAAAAGAATATGATGCGGCGGCGGCGGCGGTGGCGGCGGCGTAACGCTGCTGAATCCAAAGTACCCCACCGGCATACTGCCGGGGGATACAATTACACCTTGTCTCTCATCCCCAATAAGAATATATATACAAATTATAAGTTTTTACAGTTTGCTAATTGTCTTTCCACAGAGCCCACTCTCTATTCTGTTTTACATTTTAAAAATTGAAATGCATGCACCTGTTCTGTTATTTTTAACTATTCCTCATGCAAATGAGAGGCCCAAGTGAGAAAAACAAAAATTTGAAAACATGTTGGAAAACAGAACTTACATTGTCCTCATCAAACACTTTGGTGAGAGCTTCACTTGTGTCCACCTTGCCTCCTGTTAGCCAGTGGACAACCGCTGGACATATGATGTTGACAGTATCATCAAAGACATCAGGTGTTCCCTTGACCATAGGGATGTGAGTGAACTCTGGTTGGATGGTGTCCAGATCTTCAAGAGAGATGGGGATCAGCTGTAGGTGCTGTTTGCCCTGCAAATGGTATGATATGGAGATGGTTCTCTGATTAAATCATATTATCAACAATGTCTTAAGATTGTCAGTATGATCTACTTATAAAGACCAAACTGGCTTCAGGTCCTGCATGCTTACCTTTTGAAAGTGCTTGGCCTGAGCAAGAGCAAATTCTTCCTGACACACAGCTGACTTGAGGTATGGTTCTGATATGAGAGCTAGCATACAGCGAGAGCCATCGATAGATTGATAGAGGGTACGCTGCCAGGATTTCCCTATATCAAAGACAGAACAAAAGGACTCACTGTGTTATGGATTGTGTGAAATATGCACAAGGTTCTCCTATAGCATAAGCAATCAAATGGTGACCCTAGATGGAAGATTTCACCCAGAGTATGTGCGTAAATTACAAACAAATATACAGATAACTGGCATTCTTATAGTTCAGAAAGAAAAAAAGTAACTACATTTTTAATCCGGTGCTTATAAAGCATAATTTCAAACTTTGTAATGGCTGAAAATTGATTTTAAAAGAATAAAGAAGATAGAATTTGCATGTGTACCGACCTGCTTTTAATTCCTGTACGTCAAAGAAGATCTTCAAATTCGGAGCCAGTTTCTGCAGCATGTCTACAAAGCAATTGGCTTTCTCCGTGTCGCGGTGAGAGTATGAGAGAAAGACATCATAGCGAAGGGGATCAAACTCGGCGACAGTGAGCTCGGTGTGGAGAGTGACCGAGAGGGAGACAGACAGCGCCGAACACGCGCCTTGGATCTTGGACGGATCATGAGGTCTGGGTGAAACACAACCAAGATTACAGATGTGTCATAGATCAAGAAATTAAGAAGTTCTTTCATATACTCTAAGATGTCCTGGACATACTGGAGTTTCCATTTAACATTTAAAACAAATTAAAAGTAGCAAGAAAATTAAGAAAACGAAAAAGAGTTTTTCAAAAAGATGACATTTTAATGCAACATTTTTTAACAATTCTCAAAATGCCAATAATTAAGTAATTTTTTTTTTTAATGACATAATACGACTCTATATCCTACATCCAAAACTTATCATTTGATTGAAATCTTTCATCTTTCCAGTATAATGAATTTTTCTGTACTCTGCTTTTTATATTACCACGTAATTGCCTAATTTAATATGAACTGAAGTTCAAGAAGTAAAACGCTTGTTAAAGATAAAGACCAGTTCTGGTCATGCGATTGCATTGTGAAAGGAACGTTGTGGAATCGATCAGAAAGGGTTGATCACCTAGCATATAAGTATATTGGTGTGTACTGCAAGGTTCTGGAATCATCAAAATGATAAGAAATTTGGCCCAGTCTTGTTAAAGTTACAAGCACTGTACACAGAAAGATGTATATGGGACTACGCGACACATGCGCGATATCTATCCGGTCCAAATAGATATAATAATTTACCAAATATATCAATTAGTAGGCGATTTCCCGGCAAAATTTGTATCATCATGTATTAGTCAAAACATATTCTTTCAAATGATTGGTAATGAGAGCTTCGATCCATTTCATTTTTTGAGAGGGGGCATTTCCAAAACTGGTCTATACCTTAAATGGTAGCCAGTTCAATGTCAGAGCAATCAAGCACTTATTTCTTATTAATACAAACCTGCAATCTACATACTGCACCAGACCCATGTAAGTTGGCATCAGCTCCACAGAGTCCACGTAGAAAGGAGCAAGCATGTCTCGTAGAGCCCTGCGGTTACAGCACAAAGCTATGTTGTACTGCTCTATGCAGGCATTGTTTTTGAGGTAGTAGGGACTGAGAACTGGTGGTGAAAATATGAAAGAACGTCATTAGCAAATGATGATAAGTATTGATCAGGAGTCTTGTAGCTACTTACGACATTGCATTAGTGGTCATTTTATGAAATACAGATATCAACCATCTTTATCTACAGTCAGACATTAGTAAGACTCCACATTCAGCACAGCTATCACCATCATTCTTACAAGAAGAACATTTTACCACTACAATTAACCTCAATGCCATCTTCTTCATTAACCTACGTCTTCATCATCATCATCACATCAACAATTCAACATCATTAAAATCCTCCTCCTAATACTGGTAAACCTCAATAACCTAAACAATATTGTGCTCATCACCATCAATATCTTCCTCCTCACTATCTTACTCCTCACTATCATCATCATCACCACCATCATCATCATCGTCATCATCGTCATCATCAACATCCTCCTCCTCCTCCTCTCCTCCTCATTTGTCTCACCTCATTATCAGTCTCACATTTATCCTCATCATTATCAGTCTCCCATTTGTCTTCTTCATCATCATCCTCATCATCCTCATCATCATCATCCATATCTGTCTTACATTCTCCATCTTCATCAGAAGTATCCCAGCCAAGTTCTTCCAAGACATCTCACCTGTAACTATCCTGGCACTTTTCATCATGACAGAGTACATGTCCTGTTGAAACACGCTGTCTGTATTCATTGCCTGCTGGGAGCTGTCATAGATGACGACGCCATCCTTAGTGCTGCTCAGCTTCTCTTTAATCACCTTGGCAACCTCCTCATCCTCTTTGCTAAATGACAGGTACACATCAAACTCCAATGGCACTGCCTACACGGGTCAATAGAAATTGGTTATTAAGAGGTGCAGACTAGACATTACCAGGACAATAGTCCCACTAGAGCAATCACGTCAATAGTCTCACCATATCTAAATATCTTGATCAAAGGTTCATCTTTTGCAGATTCCACCATAGTTAGTTAATCAGGTTTCAAGCCCATTTAAAATCTATATACCGGTAATATGAAAAGGGAAGCATTTTGGATTTGTTTAAAAAATGTGAATATTAAGTCAAATTAGTACAGTTTACTTTACATTGGTTCTATAGAAACTCTCCTATTATAAATGTAGTGGAAAAGGGCTCTCTGCATCCAAGGAGACTAAAGAAAGCAATTGATGAACGGTTTCTCAAAAAGGTAGGTATTTTCAGCCCCCCAAGAAGCTGAAAAACAAAAGTATATCATAATGAGAAGCATTTCCACTTTTAATTTCAAAATATATTACATGTACTTAACACAAGCCTACCTTGGGTAGGAGCAACTGCATTTCATAGCGCTCTTTGAGGTCATCGAAAGCATGCGTCACATCCTCAAATCGTTTGAGGGAGTGACCCTGGACCTGACCATCTTTGACCTGTGCATAGAGGACTAGTTTCATCCGTCTTAGGGGAAGACCCGCTTTCATCCAGTTTACTGCTGCTTCTACCATACCTTTTAACATTGCTACCTCATCAGCTCCCTGCAAAAAAGAAGAATATAGGGTGTCTGAAGACAGCAAATATTTTTAACGTAGGATGTTCCAGCCACGCAGTACCTGCCAGCTTTCATAATGCAATTTAATTGTGCATACCTACTGAACTATTACACTTGCCCAAATACACCACAGAAAATGCGGTGTTGTCCAGTACTGCTCAGTTACAAGACAAGTGCATAATTATAATAGCATGTTGATTTCAACATTTGCAAAACCCTCTACATCTGGGATGGGTATCCAAAAGCGTTACTGGATAACTCATGCTTGATAACAATGTACTGTAAGCATCATCTTCTATTTCTAAGCAGCATTTATGCTAACCTATGAAATTTATAAAACCTAAGACAAATCTGTACTGCATAAGCAGTTTCTCATTCCATTAGATCCCTGTTTTTCTCTACTTGGTACAAGATGACAACCTAGATTAATGTCTTCCTCAGACATGTACATGCCATGGTAGGACTTTGAACCTAGAATTATAGAGCGTGCCATGAAATGAAACACATGTGGGCTACAATAAAAAGGAATTGTTTAAACAAGTACTGTAACTAATACCTGTTGGGCGTTGAGTAGTGGAGTAATGACTGTTCCATCTTCATTGTTTAGTATAGGAACCAAGCAACGGAAAACATTTGCAACCAGCTCTTGGGGACGTCCATCCATAACCCTGCAATCAATTCATAACAGTCATAGTTAAGAAAAAACAAGTAATATATATATATATATATATATATATATATATATATATATATATATATATATATGTAATTTGGGGGTCCGGCTTAACATTTTGGGCGCCCGAGTCTCCCGGGCTCCTGTTAGTGTCGAGCCTCGTATACAGCCTACCAATTCATTAGAGATATATATTATGCAACTTGATTCTATGTTCAATTTGAAGTGAATTCACAGAGAATTCAATGCATGAAATGTACAGAAATAGACCTACAGTATATAATTTGTGATTCCTGTATACATGCATCCCTTTAAATTTGACAGCATAAATCATGCATAACAACTCTAACCAAAGATTATTCCCTTTAAAAAAATACAATAGACTCCAATTCATTTCCAATGCATTCTAACAAATATTGCATGGACCATTGGACCATTAACTACACAGCCCAATGCTTAGTGATCAAACTTTTTGCTCTACATGTCATCAACTAAAATTCTTGACAAGAGTGGTTAATGACATTTCCTAAATGGGATTGAGTCTCCCATAAGATAAAGTTTGAGTTGCCATTGGGTTTTAAAGATAAAGGCCAGTTCTAGTCATGCGATTGCATTGTGAAAGAAACGTTGTGGAATCGATCAGAAAAGGTTGATCATCAAGCATATAAGTATTGGTGTGTACTGCAAGGTTCTGGAATCATCAAAATGATAAGAAATTTGGCCCAGTGTTGGTAAAGTTACAACTCTGTACACAGAAAGATGTATATGGGACTACCCGACACGTGCGCGATATCTATTTGGTCCCAATAGATATAATAATTTACCAAATATATCAATTAGTAGGCGGTTTCCCGGCAACATTTTTATCATCACATATTAGTCAAAACATATTTTTTTACATGATTGGTAATGAGAGCTTCCATTTCATTTTTTGAGAGGGGGGCATTTCCAAAACTGGTCTTTACCTTTAAGTAAGGTTCTGGGTTAGAATATGGTGTAGTGTTCGGTCCAGGGTTTGAATTAAATGGAGTTGAGTCTCCAATAAGTTAAAGTTTGAGTTGCCATTGGGTTTTAGGTAAAGTTCTTGGTTAGAATTAGTGTAATGTTTGGTCCAGGGTTCAAATTAAATGGGGTTGAGTCTCCAATAAGATAAAGTTTGAGTTGCCATTGGGTTTTAGGTAAGGTTTTGGGTTAGAATATGGTGTACTGTAATGTTTGGTCCAGGGTTCGAACTAGGAATTCAGGTAATAAATTGATCGGAGAGCAGTTTACTATTTGTACCTGCGCGTCTCAAAGCATAGCAACCTCCTGTAAGGAAGCCTGCTGGGTAGGGGCTTAGACCACCAAGAGGAGTAGAGCTTGCGGAGATCTTCTTCCTTGTCCTTGGCTAGATCTTCTACGCTGAGATTGAAGGTGCGCTGGAGGGCACCGATGACTGACTGAGGCGAGGGAGAGTAGTCACCTAGAAAGGGTTTTGGAATGGAAAAAAATTATCGGAAATGAACAAGAGAGGACACGAAAAGAAGAAAGTATAACTTTGAGGATAAAATGAATAAAATATTAAACTCTGTTAAAATGAACACTTACAATTTTGTGGTTTACAGACTTGGTTTCTTTGGAAAAAGAAAGTGAATTACCATGGGACATAGAGACAGAGTAACAGCTTGAACAATTCGCGCTTAATGACAAAAGATTGATCACCCCCCACCCATCATCTTGTGTAATTTCATAAAGGCCCAATGATATCATTGAGAATAACTTAGTGCAACATGATAATTACATGTATTTGTAAAACAGCATAAAGTGGTCTGAGACAAGTTATCTTCATTGTAAGTAACCAGTAATGCAATCAAGATCTCTTGAGACCAAGGCTAATTAAGAGTACCGGTAATTAATATCTTCAAATCATCAGGTCTCTTAATTGATTGAGTAGGATGGACATTGAGACCACAAAATCATTCATCTTACCTCTGAAAGCAGAGATGACGATTACGTCCACTTTATCCTTCATCGGCAGTCTTGTGATGTCACCAAGACAGAGGTCGACCTGACACTCTCCATTCTGGGTCAACACTTTGATGGAGTTTGCGACAATCAGCTCAGCTTCCGACATAGTCTCAACCCTCTTTCAATTCTTATGCCACTTTTTAACACTGTTTTAAAACAAAAGAAAAGAAAAAAGAAAGAAATAATAATTAAAATGATAAGAAGAAAAAGAAGAGGAGGAGGAGGAGGAGGAGGAGGAGGAGGAGGAGGAGGAGGAGGAGGAGGAAGAGGAAGAGGAAGAGGAGGAGGAAGAGGAAGAGGAAGAGGAAGAGGAAGAGGAAGAGGAAGAAGAAGAATGATAGCAACGTAATAATAATAATAATAATATTTATAATATTAATAATAAAAATAATCGTCATCATCATGCATCATCATATTCATAAAAATAATAAAAATATTTAAAACATACAGTCAAACCTGTCTATAACAACCGCCCAAGGGAAACACAAAAAGTGGTCTTTGTAGACAGGTGGTCTTTGTAGACAGGTGGTCTTTGTAGACAGGTTCCTTTAGTAAATGTTTCAATGAGAAACCATTTTCAAGGGAAACAAAAAATGTGGTCTTTGTAGACAGGTGGTCTTTGTAGACAGGTCACTAAAGCAGGTTTGACTGTATAATACTTAATAGATCTAGTCTAGACTAGGTCTACATGTACATTGTAAAAATAAAACATGTTTTGTTATCTAACACTATTAAAAGTAACATGAACTTGAGTTGAAGTTATCCATCTCATATCATGCCACCTATCAAAAATGTATTTGCTGGATTAACCAGATGCATGAGAGCAAAAAATGATTGAAAAAAATGAGAAGCACAGCACAACCACGTTAAAAACGTACACACAAAACTTACACGTATCGCTTGCACTTGTAAGTTGTAGAAATCTACAATCACTTTGATGACATTTCCCAGGCCAAGTCTGGAGTAGATCTAGAGTCTAGAGAAGAGATTGGACTCTTTTGGAGAGAGCCAGACTCAAGAGTCAAGAGTCAAGAATCAAGCTGTCAGTTTTCACTTGGAAGGCGCCTCATTCATTAGAAATACTAGCGTGCTACCCATCTGACTTTTTCGTTCTGATTTTGCACAAATAAAGATTGCTGCAAACGTCTCCACGCAGATACCGGGTATGGTCCGTTTCCTGAATTAAGAAGTCGCTGAAAACCTAGCGGATATCCTCGGTTCGCTGCCCCGCAGGCGTCGGGTCCATGCCGCTCTACAGCCGCTGAGCTGAAGCTAGCTGAATCAGCTTCCGGTTTCCTTGAAAACCATGCAAAACAATCCGTGGCCTCATTTCAGACTTTTTCCTTAAAAATTCCGAAACCACACCCATAATAGCGCCACCCCTGTTAAAACCGGGCTTGATTTAGTTGTTCAAATATCAAAAGCTATGACTCAAACATATGCAGTCTTTCTGATGGCATAACACCAAGATTTCTTAGTCCTGCATGATCAAGGCCAATTCATAACATACTTGAACTTTAATAGTATATGCCAGCCTGCACATTTTCATCAAGAAACTTTGCTGCTTTACCATTTTGGTTTTTCCAAACTTATTTATTTCCTTAAAGATCTATTCCAGGGCCCTCAATTTTTTTTTAACTGAGAAGGCAACCCTGTTTAAATAAAAAATAAAATAGATGTCATCAATCATTCACTTACAAGAGTTCATGCAACCTATAAATGGGAACCCAATGTGAAAGAATTAAAACTGCTCACATTTCAAACAACATACACACAAACTTCTTAGACAGATTTTTGTGTATTTCTCTTATCAATTCCTCATTTTCAAAGAATTATCTCATACAAAAATTAAATCTAATACATATACATAAGAATAATTATCTGTGACAAGGAAGGATAGAAGTATGTAAGCTTATCTTTATTACATATCATATATCGGTATTCTATTTTTCATCTTACATAGATGTAAAAGAACTGCATTATCATAAAGTGAACAGTCAATAATTTTCAGAACATTTACAAACACAATATATTTCCACTCCCTTGATCACTAATTCACTTTGACAAATACCGCTATGAAAACAACATACATGTAATCATTTCACTTATCTTAACTATTTTAGAACTTGTTACAAACCTTAGCTAGTAGGAATTCAATTCTGGTAATCCACCTCTAAAATGTGCATCAAAATAATAGCAGAAAAAAAAGTTGGCCAAAGTTGAAAGAAAATATATATTTCATAGAAATATCACTTTCAAAGTTGATATCACTGTCTTGAAATTCCAAATCAGGGAATTGCTAATGTCGTTATGATTTAATGTGAAAACATCTTTTGCATTCACCTGTAGTTCTCTACATGCAAAATGACCAATACATGTATCTCACTTTTCAACCCCCCTCCAAAGGAGGTAGGAAGAAAATACCTGGGCAAACATACTTGGGGGGGGGGAGCTTTCAAACAAGGGTGGGGGTAGTTTGTAGACACAAACCTTTGTCAGTCATTGCGTCATTTGCGTGTAACAGTGTCTGCACTATGAGACTACATATGCTCTGTACTTTAATAGCTGACAGCCAGAGACCGATATATCTAGGCTCTGCTCAAGACTTTAAGACTTGTGGTTAAGTATTGAATTAGAGTCTGTGCTTGCAGACTGTGGGGGTGGGGGGTGCACATCCATCTGATTACTAATTATGGTTGCAAATGTAATATAGCCAAATACCTTTCTACTAGGTATTCTATATCATTACAGGGTATCAGGCATCCAGAATCAGCCTGACAACTCTCTAGTTTTATGATTTTCTCAAAAGGAGCTGATCCATTAAAATTGAGGTGTAATTGAATGCTTAAAATTAGTATTAATACTTAGCACTGGCCTGACATCCTGAAATACATCTGATAAAGAGATATCACTCTTTAAAGCCCCACTGCACTACTTATAGCACTTGCGCCCTTTATATAGCAGACAATGCCTAATCGGTGACCATTGGTCCCCATGGTCCCTTTTTTCTTATGTTAATTGAGAGCTGATTTGATGAGATAACCACCTGTCCAGTGAACATGCAGGGAGGTCTAATCCCTCCTGGCCAAACTAGTGCAGATAGGCTTTAAGATATGAAAATACATGGTTGTATAAAGAAGGTAAATGATGTGGGTACAGTAGTATATTCTACCGATCACTATTTACTTTATACTGATTTCTTCTTCTTAAAACCTTCAGTTTCTGATGATTAAAAATTCACATCAATATGGACGTACATGTATGTACTCAAGAGTCAATGAATATGAGATAATAGAATTTCACAATACATTCACCAGATGCTGATGATGCAGTGTAATAATTGGTGTTCCAAATACAGATTTTAAAGAAAGATTTGTTATTCTTTAATAGTTCAAGAAAACAATAAATCACAACAATTTCTATAATGTTTATAATTTTGCTCCCCGAACAAAAGGGTCTATTTAGCTTATTACATGTACGACGCTATAAACTGTCAAGATGATACATTTGGAAATTCAAATTCATTGATGTCATAGTCCTCCATCGCTTTTGACAAGTAATGCCAACGCCCCATGAACCCCACGTCTCGTATCCTGTCGGGAAACTCTCTCCACGACACGGTAAGATAGTCACATTTGGCATCATACAACGCAACCCGCTTGTCAAAGTGATCCTCCCAGATCAGGGAGCACACGCCAAGGTTCATGAATCGAAGAACACCAGCATTCTGCAGAGCCATCAGTTTCTGGACGTGACTGTCCGAGCCTTGATTCCTGGTCAGGTTGCTCAGTAGGAGCAGGTCATTGCTGGCATCAACCAGTTCTTGCTCAAAGTTCTCTTCGTCTGGGGCCTGACTCCACATATATCCTATGGCGCTCAAACTTGCAATGTAAAATGCTGCCTTGAATGGGCGGTCTTTCATGTCAGTGAAGGCGTCCACTGTAGCGGCTCGGTAATCCCGGTGCATGTTGCTGAGATATTCACCTGACAGAAAAAGTAGTTGAACAACAATAATCAAGACAAAGCTCAAATGGTGGTTAACAATAACATTGTTATGTGAATAATTGAATATAGATCTATAAGATGAGGCAGGATAAACAAAACTAAAGAGATGTTCAAACAATTTGTTACAAGTTGCAATATTAATAATTTTATTTCATTTCTTTCTATTCATATTCCATTTATTGTTTTTATTCTTTTTATTCATGTAGTAACGTACATGTAGACCTATTAAGTATTATTTTTTTTGTTATCAATATCATCTGTCTTAATCATTATCATTAATAAATTAGATTTATCATTTGTAATTAGTATCATTAATTATTATTACTATTTTCTCCCAAGATCAAGACCCCCCCCCAAAAAAAAAAAAAATAAATAAATAAATAAATAAAAAATAAAATAAATAAATAAAGAAATAAATAAATAAATAAATAAATAAGCAAATAAATAAACAAATACATAAATAAATAAAAATTAGACTTTAGCTCCACACATAATGGGCAATGGGCTTTGGTGCACTGTAACTGTTCAAATGGACCTAATTGAATTTGTTGCACTTGTCATATGCATACAATAATTTGACAATAATCCCCCCTCCTCCACAGTGGCAGAGCCCTTCTCAAGCCTGAGCCTGTCAGGTTGAGCCTAGCCTCTTGTCGATGGCCCTGGCGCTGTTAGCGTCCGTAAATTCTGGCGAGCGAACAAGCCTCTTAACAAGTGATCTGAATTTCTTATGTTTTTCCTTGTTTGGCGAATATTCCGACCCAACTGAAGTTCGGTGAAAATCATCCAATCAGAGAGAGCTACTATGACGTAATATCTACTGCTCTGTGCGGATTTGATGAGACTGGCCGGGGCTTTGTTGGGTAATCGCTGCGGAGGTTATATTATTCACGTATACATGCATATTTCAGTAGGAAATCGGGTCTCATGAATATATAATTCAGATCACTTGTTAAGAGGCCCTCGGCGCAAGCGCCTCGTTTCTTGCTCGCTTCGCTCGCCAGAATTTGCGGACAGCGCCAGGGCCATCGACAAGAGGCTAGGTTGAGCCTTGACTTGAGGCCGAGTCTGCAGGCGCCGCCTGTACGTGTACAGGCTGCGGCTGCGGCTGTACCTGGCCCTGCGTGTCTGTGACACTGCACTTATATAGTGTAGTCTAGTAGCCTAGGCTATAGACTCTATTACTACTAGAGTCTACTCCCTCTGTCTGGGAATCTGGGGGAAAAGCAAAGACAAAAAGAAACGATATTCCTAAGTTTGCAATCAATATTCTTACCGATCTTTTTGGGGAGACCCGTTTTAAGACGTTCTGGCACCTTCACACTTGATTTTGCAATTGAAAGTCGCGAAAGCATTTGCCTCATGGACGCAGCCATCTTGAGGTAGAGGATAGTTCCTGGGTCACAGTATTACCTTCCAATTTGACGTCATAGAAATGAATATGTATAAGCACGCGAAAGAAACAAAGGTAGTCTTGGTTCAAGTTGAAATATTAGCAGGTCAGTACAGAGGACGCCCGAACCGGCCTAACTAGTGAAGCCGGATTCAAGCGTGCGAGAGGAGGGGAGGGGGTTACATCCCATGCATACACACACACACGCATACTTTCTGTCGGAAAGAGAAAGTAAGGAGAACAGAGAGGAAGAAGGGAAAGGAAAATGAAAGACAAAAATGGAAGAAAGAAAATGGAGAGGTGTGTGAGAGACAGGGAGAGAGGGAGAGAGGGAGAAAAAAGAAAGAAAAAAAAGAGAGAGAGAGAGAAGGAAAAGATGGGAAAGAGGAGAGAAAGGGAAAGAAAGAAGAGGTATAAGAAGAAAAAAAAGGAGAAGAAGGAGATCGGGGGGGGGCTGAAGGGGCCTTGCCTCCCAGGCTGTTGCCTCGACCCCCGCCATCAAAAAAATAAGAGAAGGAAGGAAAAGAAAAGGGAAAAGAGGAGATGAAGGGCAGGGAAAAAGAGGAATAAGAAAAGAAAATAAGGGGTATCAGATGCAATTTTCCGACCTACAAGTTGTGGATCGTGAGGGGGCAAAGGCCCTTGCCCCTGCCTCCCCCGCCCCCGCCAAAAAAAAAAAGAGAGAAGGAAGGAAAGGGAAAGAGGAGAGCTAAAAGGGAACAAAAAGAGGAAGAAGAAGAAAAGAAAAGGGTGAAAAGAAGGGGAGATCAGTTGCGATTAATCCCGCCAACAACGTGTGGATCGGGGAGCCGAAAGGCCTTGCCTCCCCTCCCCTCCCCAGTGGCGTACCTGGCATACCTCGTCAGGGGGGCAAACGATTTGGACGAGCAAGGGGGGTGTTGGGATGTGGAAGGGGAAAGGGGACTAGGGGTTGTCCCAATAACACAGTAGGGATCTTGTCGATATTAATATTTGCGATCGGGCGACTTCATATCTGTGGTCTATTTCGATTTAAAAAAAAAATTATCATTAAAAAAGTTAAATGTATTGAATTTTGACAAAATCAGTGGTTAACTTATAACTGGTAATGACAATGTTTCTATTAACGTACTTCTATTATTCCTCTTTGAAGAAGCTATTGACATAATTATGTTCCCAATTCTGCATATTTGGAGATGTAAAAAAGTGTATTTGACATTGAATTGAATTGTATTGATTTGCATTTGTTTCATTTCCACATGCACAATTAAAACTAATGAATATTCAGAATATGCATCTATTCACTCAATAAAAATAAATGTAGTAAAGTGAGAAAAAATGTAACAGTAAAATGATATATCATTAGATATAGGAGAAATCACGCACTAGGAGGGTACATACAGAGGCTGATCCAGCCGGCGGCGAGGGGGCCGATTCGTAAGAAAATATTTAGCGGGATGTGCCCCTGAGAAGCTGAAGAAAATAGAATTTTCAAACTCAATTCGTGCGATTTGGCGTATAGTTTCCTAGTATCTCAGGTATCACTTGATTGTCAAAACCAGTCAGTACAAGATTAGGACAGCAGTTGGGATGGGCAGACAGCAATCACTCTTGCGTCGGGCTTCAGCTAAAAACACCTTACATCAGGCCCGGGAACGTTTTTCAAAGTGGGGCTAAAGTATTTACGTTCAGGTAGAGCGTAGCGAGCGAAGCGAGCGGAATGTAAATTGGCCGCCCCCGGAAATTCAGAGGTTTTAGCAGGCCAGGGGCGGCGGAGCGTCATTCATAGTGGGGGGAGCACCAACAATAAAGGGCGCTTTCCGGGACAAGGGGGCACCTATAAAGGGAAACCTCAAAGCGAAAATATACAACTTTTTAGACATTGGTATTTACCCCTACATTGTGAGTACATTATCAGGGATGATTTCAATGTTTGTTTCTCTCTTTACATGGTCCAAGATACTGTTTAGGAAATCATACATGTACTTAGCAGTTGGTTGTGATGGTTAGAATATTTATTTGCGAGCGAACTATCAGAGATTTGTGAGGTCGCAGTGCAAAAATAAATCTTATAAAGAGGAAAACAATCCTGATGGGGATTAAGCAAAATCTAATCATGAAAGACTGAAAAGATCTTTAATAAGAAATATAATTATATCAATTTTAAATACGAGCGAGCGTAGCGAGCCAGACTTGGGTGAAATTAAAGAAGAAAATTGCTTTTAATTGCTTTAAATTAGGAGCACTTTTTATGGGGAAAGGAAAAGGGGGCACATATCCAAAGGGAAAAGGACACTTACTAGAAAAGAAAAAGAGCACATGTCAAAGTAAAAAGGGGGATTACCAGAGATGAAAATGGGGCACTCCTCACACTTAATAAGGCGCACTTATGATAACGGACAAAGTGCAATTATCAGAAGGAAAATGATACTAATTAGAAAGAATAAGTTCAAGTTCATTTTATTCAAAACCACACAAAACATGATATAATCTTTTACAACAAAAAGACTGGTAATAGTACATTAATCAATTTGATTACATCAAGGGGCACGTGTCAAAATAAAAGGGGCAACTATCAGAGATGAAAAGGGGCACTTATTACAAAGTTAAAGGGGCACCTCTCAAATATGAATAAGGGCACTCATCGGAGATTTTTTTAAAGGGGCTCTTAATAGAAGAAAAAAAATCTCACGCACAAATTATGCAAAAGCGGTGAGTAAATGCGTCCCGCAGGACACAACAAAAATTCCCAGGTTAGTATATTATCTGTAAAGCGCTTAGAGACATCGTAGATGTATTAAGCGCCATACAAAAGTGGAATATTATTATTATTTCCGGAAGCTGGAGATGAATCGTTTTCGCATCGTACACTGATTATAATTTTAATGATTTACACATCTATCCAATCTGTCCATAGGCTATAGTGTAACAATAACGACTCATCTGTGACACTAAAACGATATGCATGAGACTGATTTTGTTCGGTATAATTTGCATATAATTATGCGCAGATTGAAAAAGAAAATTTTTGACTGACAGTTCGTCTTTTATGCACCTGTACAACTGAATGGAGTGTTTTTACCCAGATTCTGATGATAAAAGTTTGTAATTTTCTGAACGAATTAGGCTTTTAAGGACTAATTTTATGAATCCGCAAACTGCCGAACTCGGAAGCTTTGCCGACATGCTTGACGATGCCTCCGTGTTTTTACTTCTCGCATTTGCTATTTTTTCGCTTTAATGTGGTGTCGCATTTTGCACGAAAGTTTTTGCCGGGGCCTTGCCCTTGGTTGATTTCTTTCTATTTTTCTTTAACATACTTTTTAAAAGAGGGCGGCTCCCCCGTTGTAACGGCATGATGATTTGACAGATGGACCTGGAGCTAACTGAGTCCTGACATACTTTTCAACGTTGTAACTTGTACGCCCTTGTGTAGAGCGATCATCGGCATTTTGTTTTAATCTTATAGGGCTAGTTCTGACCTGAAAACGACCCAAATCTCGGAGCATGGCTAGCTTAACCGCGGGGCCTTGGCCTATATACGGATAAGTGAGTGCCCTGGGTCCACTTCTAACTCGTGTTTTTAGCCCTTCTTTCTTCCCTTTTCCCTTTTCCTTTCCTTTCCTTATTTTTGCTTGCTTGTCAGTCGTCAGGGGGCAGACTGCCCTGCCCCTGCCCCGTAGGTACGCTACTGCCCCTCCCCCAGCAAACATAAAAGAGAGAGAGAAAGAAGGGAAGGAAAAGGGAAAGAGGAGAGAGAAGGAAAGCAAAAAAAAGAGAAAGAAGAAAGGTAGGGGAGATCAGTTGCGATTTTCCCGCCAACAAGTTGTAGATCGGGGGCTTGTAAGTTCTCTTGACTAATTACTAATTACTAACGCATGAAATTTCATTGACGTTTTCTAATTTTAAGAAAGCGTTAATTTTGCCATTCATTATCCAAATTCCAGATCATCAAATGACAGTGTTACCCTTACTTAAAATATGTGTTTAAACTAGTTAATATACATTGAATATTTGTTCGTAATCCTGTCATGTTCAACTTTTGGGCCCGTATTATTACTGTGCTTCACTGCGAAGTTCTCAGGTCATTATTTTGAATTAATTGAAACCAAGTCGATGCGCTAGTGCCCTTTGGTAAGGCATTAATCCTCATTACCAGGTCCCTCGGAGAGGACCTTAATCCGTCGGTCCTCTGGTTGCTTACTAACAAGCATTCATGCTTTCTTAGCAGTCAGGTAAAATAACCACTACTACTATGCTATACTATACTATACTGTATTGTTTAGAATGCCTTTTGAGGCATAAGTGTTATTCTTTTGTGTGAAGATTCTTGAATGTCATCAGTAATATATATCACGTCATTTCCTTTTTCAGTAAATTCTCTTAACAAAATTTTGTTTTATACTCACTTCGTTTTAGGCATTGTACCATGATTAAAAAAATTATTCATTTATTTATTTATTTCTTCATTTATTGCAACCAAGACGGCTGGATTGACAACGTATTACTTTAAAATACCAGTATAACTATACGGATTATAATAATAATATAATAATAATAAATTTATATAGCGCAGCTTTTGCATTCTGGACTCTTTGTAACCTAGCTATCAGAGAATCAGGCATTCCAAACAGCAACCAATTACAATAATCAAGCTTACTTGTGATGAGAGCATGTACAACCAATTTTATACTTTCTTGATCAAAATATTTGCGGATACGTCTGAGATTGTATAAAAGATAATACAATTATGTTGATTTGCATATATTTCTAACATGTGTTTCCATGTTCAAATTAGTATCAAAGTATACTCCTAAATTCCTTGATGTAACAGAGGGTTTCACATTGGAGGATCCAACTATATACACCGTCAATGCTTATTTTTTAATCTGTTGTGAAGTTCCGATAACCAAAAATTCACAGTGAGATCGAGGCCACAGTTTCAATGGGTAATGGTATATATTAATGTAAAATTGTTTTAAATATTTGCTTTTGCGTTTTATGTCATGACTTTCTGCAATGAAAACAAAAAGGATCCTAGAAAATTGTCTTAATGTTACTGCATTGTCTTAACATAATGCATCTGCAGTATATTTATACAATAAAGACCTATCTTTGAAACGTGATTGTTTGAAGTTCAGCGATATTTTAGGGAGCTGAAGGAGGGAGATAGAGAAGGGGGAGAGGAACGGAGAGAGGGTGTGAGAGAAGGAAGAGAGGGGAAGAGAGAGAGAGAGAGAGAGAGACAAACACACAGAGAAAGAGAAAGAAGGGGCATGGGGCGCAGTGCCCTTTCCTTCTGATAAGTGAACCTTTTCATCTTTGATGAGTGCCCCTCTCACCTCTCATAAGTGCCCTCTTTTATTTTGACACGTGCCCCTTGTCTTTCTAATAAGTACCCTTTTTCCTTCTGATAAATGCCCCTTTTCATTTTTATAAGAGCCACATCCCTTTCTCTTAAATGCCCCTTCTCACACGTCTGATAAATGCCTCTATTAAATCTTATTTGTGCCCCTTTCCATTCTCACAAGTGCCCCTATTCATCTCAGGTGAATTTACCTTTTCAGGTACAAGAAATGCCTATTACCACCTCTGTTAAGTGCCCCTTCACCTCTTATATTTGCCTGTTTTCAAATCGGAAAGGTGTTCCGTTTATTTTGACGGTTTTAGGTGCCTCTTTTCATCTCCAGTGAGTGCCCTTATAACCATTTGAGAGGAACCCCCTTTTTATCTACTATAAGTGCCCCTTTTATTTTGACACGCGCCCCTATCATTTCTAATTAGTTCCATTTTCCTTCTGATAATTACCCCCTTTCTTTTGTAATAAGTGCCCCTTTTCCGTTCTCATAAGTGCCTTTTTCATCTCTGGTGAGTGTCCCTTATCAGGTGCGAGTAGTGTCCCATTTTCACCTCCAAAATTCCGTTTTTTTACTTAGACACGTGCTCCTTTTCTTTTCTAATAAGTGTCCTTTTAACTTTGGATATGTGTTCCTTTTCCCTTCACCATAAAATGGTAAGGATTGTTTTTTCCTCTTTATAAGATGTCATTTTTCGCGGCCTCACAAATCTAAAAATTTCGCTTCGCTCGCTCGCTCGCTCGCAAATAATTATTCAGACCATCACACCCAACTGCAAAGTATGATGCTTAAGCAGTATATTGGACCATGTAAAGAGAGAAACAAACAATGAAATTATTCCTGATTATCTAATCACAATGGGAATATAAGGGCCTACCAATGTCTAAACTTGTATATATTCGCTTTGAGATTTCCCTTTTGTGTGTGTGCGCCCCCCCCCCACACACACTTTGAAAGCTAGACGCTCCGCCGCCCCTGATGGAGGAAGAGAGAGAGAGAAAAAAGGTTGGTTGGTTGGTTTGTTGGTTTGTTTTACCCGAGTGCTTATAAGGCATTCGTATGCTTGTAAGTTAGCAACCGGCAACCAGGGGACCGACGGCTTTAAGTCCTCTCCGAGGGACTTGGTCATGAGGATTAATGCCTAATTACCAAATGGCACTATAGCGCATCGAATTCAATTCAATTCAATTTTATTTCATTCAGTTAAAAGACATTTCATATAACAATCAGATATATAACATAAAACACACATTAAGAACATATTAGACAAGGACATAAAATAAACTGAATAGGTTGCAACCTGAAAGGAAACATAATTCTTATATAAAGGTTGACCCTTTTTATAATAAAAAATATGAAATATATTCGCTACTAAACATTATACAATACACAAATCAAGACAACAAACAAACATACAAACAAACAAATAAAATATGTCTTGAATTCAAATGATTACTGCAATTTACCCAAAAGAAATGTCTTATACCAACGTTTAAATTGGTTTCGAACGATCTTTCGAACGATCTTTTCAGGCACATATGGTCAACCATGGCTTTAATCAATTCCGAAGCCTGATTATATACTGATTTCTATTTATTTTATTTCTTGTTATGTCAGCCACCCCCTCCCTAGAATTAAACCAACACATATTTCTGGTCTAAATATGAATACGTTTTCATTTTGGCATGTCACACGAAAGCATATGAAAATCAACTGGATCCTTTTAGAACCTGAATAGTAAAGACAATAAACAATGACAGAAATAGGGCAGCCCCCCACAGAAATAGGGCAGCCCCACAGAAATAGTGCAGCCTCCCCACAGAAATAGGGCAGCCCCGCCGACTACGAATGTTTGTTACTGACCCGGCAGCAGAAGCAACTTGAACAAAGACTACGTTCACGGCCTGCGCTTGCTTATACATATTCATTTCTATGACGTCAAATTGGAAGGTAATACGTGCCTTCACGGTTGTTTCAACGCAAAGCATGCCGGGACAGATTTTGAGTACGGCAGTAGATTTTCACCTTCGCCGCGATCAGCTTTTCCACTGCCAACAACGGGATTTTTATCCCGTCGAATCAACATCATAATCTTGTACAGGATGCGTTATTCTGCAGTGATTTTCTTTCATTCCAGTATCATTTGTACAGTAAGAAACCAAAGTTTGTGATTGTGTATTGTTATGACGATCCTTCAAAAATAAAGCTGATAATACGAAGTAAAGTGGGCTAATGAGAGTGGGTTCCTTGGTATGAATATGTAGTCCCATATGTTCAAATGTGTGTGTGTGAAGTTTGGGTCGGTGGTTTGCCTTTTAAGCTGCTAAACATTCGTGTTTTAGGTCGAAGGATCGTCATAAAAATACATAATCACAGACTTTGGTTTATTACCGTACAAATGATACTGGAATGAAAGAAAATCACTGCAGAATAACGGATCCTGTACAAGATTATGATGTCATGTTGATTCGACAGGATAACAATCCCGTTGTTGGCAATGGAACAGCTGATCGCGGCGAAGGTGAAAATCTACTGCCGTACTCAAAATCTGTCCCGGCATGCTTTGCGTTGAAACAACCGTGAAGGCACGTATACTGTGACCCAGGAACTATCCTCTACCCCATCTTGATTGGAATTAGTCTCTGTCTCTGTACACATAAATATTGAGTAAAAATGTAAAGAAAGTAATCGGTAACAAAATCTATAAAGTCACAATGAATTTTAATTTCATTAACAAAATTATTTTTAGACATACAAAATGATTCTTTTATGTTTTAAACAACATCTTTAAATAAATATAATTCGTAGAGATGGCCAAATTGGAAGAAATTAGCCAAAGTTAGCAGACAATATTGTCCGCCAATTTGACAGATGGTAAGTAAGAAATGATTTCAAAATGATTTTAATGACCTTCCGTTAGTATAAATGTTCTTCCTACAAATTAATATAGGCCTAGATCGAGCGCTATTTCATAGGCTGGTCCAGGGGGAATTCGTCAAATGCTCTGGAAGGCAAATAGCCAATGAATAAATATACCACGGGGCTCATATATGTCCATATATTATGTATGAGCCCCGTCATTTTAGGGCAGTCGGGATCACTCCCGTGGGAAAAGAATCATGTTGCTGGGGACAGGGGCGCCATGATCCGGCCGGCGGCAGGGGAGGGGGCCTAAAAAGGGGCCCACTTCGTGGGAAAATTTGAAAATCGTGCCGGTCGATTTTTCGCTCAGTGGGCGGGGGTTAGTGAGCACAATTTTTTTGGGGGGCACCCGAAATTTTTTTTTCCACCGCCACCCCCACCTTGGGCGCCAGGGATAGTGAGCACAATTTTGTGATTTTTTTTTCCACCGCCACCCCCCCCCCTTGGGCGCCAGGTAAGGGGGCCCAATTTCTTTTTTTTCAAAAAAAGGGTGTTTTCTACCTGTTTTTTTTTTTGCTAGGGGAGGGGACCCGCCACTGGCTGGGGAAATTTATTTTGGGAACCGCCAAGAGACCCGTTCATTTCGGGCGGATCCACCTTTGTTATTTGAAGAAGAAAAAAAGTTAAAGGTGGGGGGGGCGTTTGAGCGTCTTTCAAAGTGGGGTGCCACAGAAAAATGCACTTTCTGGAGAGAAAAAAAGAAGGGGGGCACCTACAAGGGTAAAATTACAATCTTTAGACATAATTATATAGGCCCTAACCGCCCTATGCCCCTATGTATAATTTTTTTGACATCTATAAATATGTAAATCAAGCAATGAAGCGACCAAAAAAAAAAGGGCCACAATTCCTTTTAAAAGACAGGTACGATATTTACAAAGTAGTCTACGTAATAATATATATTAAAAATTGAAGATATGTCGAATTTTCTTCAAATCTTAAATAAGAATGTTTTTTAATTGTTCTCTCTTGACCTTTGCCTGCTATAGTTAGAAAGTATGTGTTAACCTCGTTTCCCCTTCTCTTCATTTTTGTAGTTTGGCTGAATTCATGGCCTAATGATTAACCACCATTTTTGCGAGATCACACTGAAGCGACCGAGCAGAAATTGCTTGGAAAATTGTATTTTAAAACTTAAAGCAATTTGATTATTATGCTAATTACCTTGAAATAAGTTTCCCCAATCAACTGAAAAGCCGCCTCTTATTCTTGGTTGAAATTGTCGGAAGGAAATGGGGCCTTTCTTTCCCTGAAAGAGGGAACTAAATAAATGAGGATGAAAAATGGGCATTTGTCGAAAGAAGGGGCGCCTATTAGATTTTAATATGGGCATTTATCAGAGGAGAAAAGGGGCACTTGTCGAAGTAAAAGGGGCACATCTCAAATTTTATCAAGGGCAATTATCAGAGGTAAAGGGGCACTTATAAGAATGTGGAACGGGCACTGGCTATTAGAAAGAAAAAGGGGCACTTATCTGTAGTAAAGGGGCACTTTTGGGGTACTTGAAAAAGTGGGGCGGGGGCGCCGCCTCTGTGTCTTTTTTCTTTTAATTGTGATCAGAATGTAATCATAAATGCTTCCTATTTACTATATAAGATGTTCTCATCGTCCTATGCATTCATTCGGTAAATTTCATTTAGCTCTCCTCATGCCCCCTCTCTCCCTCTCTCTCTTCCTCCCCTCTCTCTCTCTCTCTCTCTCTCTCTCCCTGTATCTCTCTCTCTCTCTCTCTCTCTCTTTCTCTCATTAACGTCTTCTTTTTCTTCGTTTTCTCTTTCTCGATCTCTCTTATCTCCCTCTCTCTCGATCTTCATCTATTTCCTCTATTTTTCTTCAAATGTGTAAACTGAATAGTTTAAAACATGTGTTTTAGCGTTTGGAATGTTGAAGTTTCGTCATTTCAATATTGTGCCGACGCCTAAAACATCGAACAAAACGTTCAAAACATCGTATTTTTACTAAGAATGATATAAGGGTGTATATTTATAAACTATCAAATGAAAATATCCCGGGGGTACCCATCTCAAAAACAAAACTGATTCATCGGTCATGAAATGAAATACTCACAATTATATTTTACAAATAATTCTATGACTATGGTATAATCTAATCAAATTTTGAAGTATATTGCATCTCTTATCCCCTGGTACCATTTTCAATCTCTTTTTAGTCCTAATTCATTTAAATACTTGCAGTTTTCCTAAAATTACCTTTTTTTTTTAATCCGGTGGAATTGTGACTAAGGCTATATCTTGGCTCCTCTTCTCGCCGATAGTATCGATTTCTAGCTAGTAAGCTTTTCGTGAAACGGTTTAGGAAGATCAGAGACATCTCCATAGTTGGCGGATAAAGTTTGTCTTGTCGTTGGTTTCGAGAAACGGGCCCGTAATTTCAATCACTAAACTAATGGTAAAACGGCCATGCCATCATCCTAAGTTTCACGTACAAAAACTTCCGCTTCATTGCATATTGTGCGGCGCGTCGGATCGGGCGTCGAATCTTCGCGGAGTTTTAGAAAATACCGTGGGAAAAAAGAGAAAATGGAGGTCGTTCCACAACCTCCAGCAGGTAATGTTCATATTTTATTGATCATTTTATTCAGATTAATCGGTTGTGTGTATATATTAGCTATATTGAGTCCAATTGATGGAAAAGCTCACCCGAACGGCAAGTCCTCGCCCGATGAGGCGCCTGTCTGATAGTGATAACGGGCCGGGCACGCCGGCAGCGTAGGCAGGGGATTGCAGAGGAGGTCGGAGGCAGTCTAGGCCAGGCGCCTGCCGAGACGTGCAATGCAGTGGCATGTTGGCAGACAGTCGCCTGCTCAGACTCGGACTCGGTATTGAAGCCAAGCTGAGCTGAGCTGAGCTAGCACGCCAGGCCAGGCACATGTTATGTCTGATAATGATGATTGTTTAGTAAATAAATGTCCAAGTGTACAAAATCTACGAATACGAATATGTAGGTCCGGTCCATAACTAACTCCAGGGAGCTCCGCCGCCAAAGAAAGGCGTCGGAGCTCCAAGTCCAAGCTCCAGTCCAGAGCCGAGTTAGGAAACGATTCAAACATCGGGTTGAGTCACATTTCTTTGAAATGTGAAGAGGTAGTAATTACAATTTTGACTTGGGGGAGTCTACAACGTTTTTCGATTCTTCTAGGCATCTGTAAAACCACTTGAAATTATAATTTGAAGAAGTCTTCGATTTGAAGAAGCCTTCGATGGGAAGAAGGGTGATTCCTCGTCCTAATTACCCAATTCATCCATGTTGTATCGTCGATTCAACATGGCGAAGAGAATGTATGCATGCGGGTAGCGGCGCAGCAAATATGAATATTCATGATATAGAGCGCCGTTCGCTCGAAATTGCTGAATTTAGCACCTTGTGCATATTCAGCAATCAAAATTGTAATTGCTACCTCTTCACATTTCAAAGAAATGTGACCCAACCCGCTGTTTCTTCTTCTTTGGTGTAGTCTGCCTCCTTCAATCTTGAAGATTCTTGCAGAACTTTGGTGTAGTGTGTGTCAAAAGGATAGGCTGCATGTGCCAAAAATTAACAAGGTGCAAGTAAAAGCAGCATTGGGTCTAGCTGCTGCCGCCTCTTGTCAATTGAAGACGAAAGGCTTCGACAGATGTGGCTGCCACTACATTGGCTGGGAGGGTGTTCCATGTCCTCACAGTTCTGGGGAAGAAGGAGTTCTGGTGTTGCTGAGTCCTTAATTGAAGTCAGAGATATCCTTGTGAGTGAACAGCTCTTGTTGGTCTGATGGATTTGGTGATGTGTGCCTCTGAGTTGTTTGAATCATTTCCTAAGTCGGCTCAAGTACTAATAGCACAATGTCAATGCAGCAAACTTCCAATCTAAGTTCAGCCTCGGCCTCGTTCTGCTGTGCCTAGTAACTTAGTTCAAAAGCAAAGTAAAATTCACATTACTCTGATTACTCACAAAACGAAGAAGGTGGGGGAGGAAGAGTAGAAAAGGAAGACCAGCAAGGATCTTCTGCCTTTGTTCTGGACTGAAAGAGGCAATACAAGAGACTGGAGGAGAAGGAGGAAGCAGACAAATATGGAGGAGGAAAATTCAAGGCTGAAGGCGATAAGGAAAAAGTAATGTAGGAGGAGAAGGCCAAGAATGAAAAGATGATGAAGATGAAGAAAGAAGGAGCACAAAAACAAAAATGAATCTTCTAGTTCTTGTTAAAAAAACTAACCATTTTTTAATGTGTTTGTCGGGTTCTGGCCTTTATAGTTCATTTTATGTTTGTTTTAATTTTTTCAATTCTACCGGTATTTATTTTACAAAGTTCTGTTTTACTTGGTCTCTCTGTAATATTTGAGAAAACAAATGCTGTTAGTAAAAATTATTTTGCTGCTTTGCAAATACATGTAAATGATTGTTTCATCTTTTCTTTTCTTTTTTTCCTCGTTGCCTTTTTCAGACACTGATCTGCAGAACATTATCGACAAGTTGGCCAACTTTGTTGCTCGCAATGGCACCGATTTTGAGATGATGACAAAGGAGAAACAAAAAAATAATCCAAAGTTTGGTTTCCTGTTTGGAGGAGAGTACTATAATTACTACCAATACAAAGTAACATCTGAACAACGTAGTAAGTACACTGTTGAAAGAAATGCTTTTTGTTTCAAAACTAGGGCTCCTTTTTTTTGTTACTTTGTCAGTGATTAAGGTTTTTCAGAGACAGTTTGTTCATGATCATGTTTTTTTCCCCAATCTGCTTTTAAGAGCTATCCAAAGCCAAATCACTTATTCTATTTTTTTTCTTTGTAAATATCTGTAAACCACATTTTTATTACTTAGTTACTTGTTACTTGCCATGGGATTTGGCTTTTCCATTCATGTCTATGGTGTGCTTTAGGACCGTCGAGGGGATTGGTCGTGGTATTTAAAGACATATTTAAACAGTGTGTTAGAATACATTTTTTGTCATTTTTTGTCATTTTTTGTCATCATGTTATGTAAAATTGTTGTCAGTTTTCTTGTATTTTTGCTCTCACTTTTCATACTCACTCATGTAACGCACTTTCTTTCCCTATGTTCTCATTTTTGCTCTTGCCTTACTCTTTCTTGCTATCTTGATTTTTCCATTTTCTCTCTCTCGTCCTCTGCTTCTCTCTCTCCCTCTCTTCATCCCTTCCCATCTCTCTCTCTCTCACTCTTTCTCACTCTCTCTCTTACTCTCTTCCTCGCTCTCTCTTTCTTGATCTATCTCTCTCTGTCTGTTTCATCCTCCCTCTCTCTTGCCCTCCCAATCTCCTCCCTTTTACTTTTTTTTTCTCTCTCTCTCCACCCCCACACCCATCCATCTCCATCTCCTATCCCTACCCCAGCCATTCAGCAGCAGAAGGAGAAGCTCGCCCAGCAGCAGGCCATCATCCAGGACGTCATCACCCAGCAATCCATCCAGTCAGCGCCATGGCAACCCCAGATCCAGCAGCAGCAGCAGCTGGAGGAGCAGATCGCTCAGATCGAGGAGCAGATCAGTCAGAGTGAGGAGAACCTCGGCAAGCAGAAGGAGGTTCTCATGCAACAGCAAACCGTAAGAGAATATAAATCGTTTTACACATGTACATGTATCTATATATTATCTACCAGGGGGGTTGTTTCACAAAACCATCTTTATGACAGTCATATCTTTGTGCGCGACCTACAGAGATATCAGGAAGCAGACAACCCATTTCACAAAACCATAATAAGCGACAGGTTTATGATTTTGGTACAATCGGCTAGAAAATATAGTCTTCGTCACGATCCATCAGATTTTATCCTGAATTACCAAAAGAGATTATGAAGTTTAATTTCACTCAATTATTTGAAAGAGTTAAAATATGAGAAAGTGGTAGCACAATGATACAAACGTCCAAATAGCATGAAAACATGTGTTAATAATGACGTCTAAGAATTTATGAAATTGAGGCAACTTGAGATTACTTTTGTGATGAGCACTTTGAAATTTGCAAGTATTAGAGGTTACCATAACCCATATCACATCGAAAGAAGATATTGATTTTATTTCTATGTAAGAAAATAATGAAAGCAAGATATATTATGACTCACAGTTTTAACATTTATTATCAAATAATTATGTGAAAGGATGTGTATCAAAATTATGCTTGAAAGTGGAAAATATCTAGAGAAATACCTATAAGAAAATTGTTGTCATTCTCATAGGTCTGTTATTACAGACTGTTCCATCTTCTGCAACTTTTCTATGGTAGACGGGTGTATGGACAAATAATACTTGTTAAGGCATGAACATTTTATAAGAACAATTTGGATGCTTGTATAATGCTTTTATATTATCACCAATAAGAACTGATCAATAAAATAAAGATCAAGAAATGGGAAAATACATTTTCACTTTTCACTTTTTTGCTGCCCATAGACTAACTTAAATTTGAATTGAGATGGTGTTCTCAAAAGATATGGCGGAGTTGGAGTCGCGACAAGTCTCTTGTCAGGAAAGTTTTCGCTTGTCTTGGCAAAGACGAAGTTAGTTGCCAGTTTTCTGAATGAAATTAAACCAGGTTCTAATCCATTTGAAATACAAGTGAAAATGTAAAAGGTATTATAAAATTGAATATCCCCCCCCCCCACGATTTCAGAAGTTAATTGTTTGGGAAATTTGTGGCATATACAGATATTAACATATTCAGTACATCAGTACATATATTTCCCTTGTGTTTGTGCATTTTTTTTGTAACTTTCTGAGCCACTTGAGGGACTCTTTTAGTCCAGTCTTATTTATTTTTGGACTGACGTTGAAGTATGCATCATTCGAATAGAAACCGTATACAGTTTGTAAAAGTCTGAAACATTAGCCCATTCTTTCTTTTGCATCCATGTCTTTTCTACCACTGTACAGGATCAGATAGATTCTGTCCTGGCGAATAGCAGAGAGAAAGCTGTGATTGGAATAGCCACTGAGCTCGACGTCAATCTGTCAGAACTAGACAGCAGACTCCAAGCCATCATCGATGCCTGTACCAAGGATGCTATATCAGTGAGTTCTTACACAAGAATTTTCTTATGTGATTGTGTATTCTTCATTCCAGCTCTGTTTATGTATCACTGTAGTTTGGTGTTGCCAATTTGTCATCACTGACCCTATTTGAAGATTGTGAAAATAGCTTTAAATAGATTCTTTTCTTTTTTTTTGTTCACTGCTGGAATGCTGTTTCTTATCGAGAAGATTATTGTATGATGGTATGAATTATTGTGAGTTTTATGACAATTAAACTTAATAAACTTATTATTATTAAACTTCTAAGCGAATTCCAAAATTGCACAATTGAAAGAAGAAATGTGGTCTTCATAGACAGGTGGTCTTTCTATACAGGTGGTCACTGTGAAGATACTGTAAAAACTGTGCTAATCGTGCTTCATCGTGGATTATCCCTTTCCTTTTCCTTGCCCTCCCCAGAACGGTAAGCAGTGGATATTCTCTACAGCTCGTTCCCCCAAGCATTGTGTGCTGATCGCCAAGTATCTCCTGCATCAGATTCTAGCCAAGGCAGCACCCTTCACAGCCAAGCTGCATCTCATCTACCTCATCAATGATGTCCTATATCACTGGTAATGTACAGTACTTGCTTAGATTTTGAATAGATGTGTTTACGAATGCATGGATATTTATGAGTGCTTCTTCTCTGCAAACTTTGTTAGGTTGTTGGTACATCACTTTATTGATACTTCAGCAATATAGGGACTGAGACATTATGACAGAGACATACAAAGAAAAGGAGAACAATCTTTTTTTTAAAGAAAAGCCCAGGACTTGACATGATTAATGGTCCATGCAGGGCAAGTAAGGTAAAAGAATATTGCATTCAACTGTTATACAGTATTTTATTTCAATATACAGAATGCAGACATGGGGATGTTTTACAAAGACTAAGATCGACTTTAAGTTGGACTTAACTATGGCAGGCCATTCATGCCACTGGTTTCCCCCACTATTGATCTCTTAATTATGATCTTTAGATAATATTTTTTCCTTCAATAATGAACTATCAAAAAAGGTAAATTCTGTAGATGTGTGACCTCGATTTGTACGTCCCTTGACAAACCAATGCCAGGAATGGTTAGAGGAACTGGTGGCATGAACGGCCTGCCATAGTTAAGTCCAACTTAAAGTCGATCTTAGTCTTTGTGAAACATCCCCCAGTAGCTGCTATGTCTTGCAAGCTGTACGGTTGTCACTTGGAACCATTGTACTAGATGCATGCATACAATTTGATATATTCGTGAATGTGAACTGATCTATTGAAATAAATGCAAAAAATAAAATATAAATAAAGCACATTTCTTTTCATCTTCAAATGATTACACGTTGTTACACGCTATTCTGTCATCTGATTCTTGTTATTCTTCTTAAGAATTCAATATTTCAATTATTGAGAGTTGCTAGATTGGACAAATTTCCAACAAGCCTGTGAGGTTACCAAAAGTGCATTTTAGTCTAGAGCGCAAGAATGAATTTTAAATTAAATTGAATATATAATGAAACGGCATATTTTGTGTCTTTGAACGAAAAATTCTTTACTTTCAGTACATTCTATCACAGAATGGGTCTACATTGCATGCCAACAACACACACCTGAAAGTCCAGGTGGCTGCTTGACAAATATGCATCACAGAAGAGGACAATGCATAGCTTGCATATTTATTCATATCAACACCTGGGTAATAGGGCTGTAGCTGTGTTTGCATTGTCCATTGTAATCACACATGAGACAGATTTCTGGGTTCACATCCCTGTGGTTTGATGAGCTAAAGTATGAGGGCTAGACTGCGACATCGACTGGAAGTAAGCAATGCTACAATTACAGATATTTCCCTTGCAATGTGCTAGTAAGTTGGGTAGAACTTGGCCATGTATGCTCTTCTGTATATTCGAACCATCAGACAGACTTTCATATTTTATCCTTCAATTGTTTTTGCTTGATTGCAGTACAAGACGGAATGCTCATGATCTCCAGCATGCCTTAGAAGACACAGTGGCCCCTATCTTCTGCTCGACACATGCAGTGGCAGATGAAGACCAGAAAGGAAAACTTGAAAAGGTATGCACTTTTGTTTGTAACTCTCAGTATTAAAACCAATGTCGACAGTACACGTAGAAGAGTCTGTGAATGAATATCAAATTATTTTCTAAGTATTGTTAGTTCTGTTTATTTGCTCTTCTTTGAATGTTATTGTTGGAATAAACCTGGGGGATGTTTCACAAAGACTAAGATCGACTTTAAGTTGGACTTAACTATGGCAGGCCGTTCATGCCACTAGTTCCTCTAACCATTCCTGACATTGGTTTCTCAAGGGACGTACAAATCGTGGTCACATATCTACAGCATTTATATTTTTTGATAGTTCATTATAGAAGAAAAAAATATTATCTAAAGATCATAATTGAGAGACCAATGGTGAGACCAAAGAGTGACATGAACGGCCTGCCATATTTAAGTCCAACTTAAAGTCAATCTTAGTCTTTGTAAAACACCCCCCTGGTATAAATATGTCCAAATGTTTTGATGATTCCTCCCTCAAGAACCTTGCACACTTTTTCACTCACCTGCTAACAAAAGGGGCCAGTTTCTCGAAACCGTCATAAGTCTAAGTTCGTGGACATCCCATAGAAATGCGTGTGAATTCTATAACACACTTTTCAATGGGATGTCCAAGAAGTTAGACTTAGGACGGTTTTGAGGAACGGCCCCCTGGTGTGCACCCTCTTCTGCACACGTATCGCAGAAACATGTTGAAAGTAATCTTTCTTTTTAATATGAACAAAAAATGTAAATTTCCTGTAAGTAAGCATGATCTAGGAATGTTATGTTCATCAAGGTTATGTGAAATTCTGTTCAGTATTATTTTGATGTTTCTTTTGCATTGTAGGTATTGAAACTTTGGGGAACAAACAACTATTTTGACAGCAGTGTAATGGAAAAGCTGAAGAACCCTGCAGAATCATTGTCACAGTATCAGGTAAGAAATGATTGTGAAAAGTGATATCTCAGTCAATGGAGATATGAACATACTGGTTGTACTCTTTTGGTTGTTAATAGCTCAAATGTGTTAAGTCATATCAAACTGAAGTTTACATATAACCAGTTCAAGACAGTTATTATGTCACATTTATGTTTTTAGAATAGAGTGGATGGAGAGTGGATTGTATTGAATCAACTGGTCTTTGTTTGAATGGCCCAAACATTGGAGCAATGTATGCAGTGCTTTGTAACTGCAAGGAAAAGGCGCTGTTAACAAATACCTTTGGATATAACAATTTTAAATGAGGAGTTACTAACAATCAAAGTGTCAAAATTGTTTACACCTTCTAGAATACACCCTGTTGCTTAAGAGAGCAAAGGATATGTGTCTGTGTAGGACAGACATTGATTATGATACTGTATCTTGAATTTTTACAATCATATGGAATGATGAAAATATAATTTACATATCAGCAGCATGCATTGATTCTGTCCCCCCCCCCAAGTGTCAAAATTATTTACACCTACTAGAATACATCCTGTTGCTTAAGAGAGCAAAGGATATGTGTCTGTGTAGGACAGACATTGATTCTGATACTGTATCTTGAATTTTTACAATCATATGGAATGATGAAAATATGATTTACATATCAGCTGCATGCATCGGGTTCCCCCACCTTGTGTGATTGTAAAGGTGCATGGTTTATGACATAGTCATCCGGCTTTAAAGCTGCTATTACCAATCACCTGTCATTATAGTTAGTCCATCAAAAGTGACATCAAATTTATTTTACCTCGATTTTTTTTTTTAACCCTCTTCCCGGACAGGCCACAAGAATCACTGAAAACGGTGAGGCCATTCAGCAACTCCACATAGCATCCCAGACCCAGTTGGCCGTCCTTCAGAAGCAACACAACGACTATGTGGTACACATGCGGCAACAACAGGCACAATACCAGCAGCAACAGCAACAACAACAGCAGCAACAAGTTCAGCAGCAACTTGCGGCGGTGGCTGTGTCCACCCCTCTGCCCCAGGTGCCCACAGCTTTCTCCATGGCACAGCAGATGCCGCCACAAGTGACGCAACAAGTGACACAACCGATGCAGCCACAGGTACAGTGTAGAAATATGTTTTGTTCACAGGAACTCTTTTAAAGATATTTTGTAAGCTTATAAGATTAGGTAAACTTTTCATGGATGTGATATTAATGTCATTATTTTTTTTCTCCCCCAGACATGTGGTTTTAGTATGTAAGAGCTCATATTGAGCTTACCAGCAGTACTCAAAATGCATGGGGACTCTGGAAGACTTTGTCCCTAGAGATGCTGGAATATAGCCCCTATAGGCCCTATAGCCCCTTACACGAGCAGTAAAGATATGCAATGGTCAGCACTCAAGCAATGCCATAATTCTAACTAGCTTGCGCCATTTATACAGTACTTAATCTATTAATTGGCTGTGTGGCGCCAAGTCAAACTGGCAGTTTAGATCAAATTTATAACTTAATGACAGGCTCTTGAAGATTACTGACTAACTTTCATTTCATAATAATACAGGTAGTACCTCAGGTTGCTATTCCAACCGTCTCAGGCTTCCCTCCAACCACGTCAGAAGCCCAGGCTGTAGGGGCAGCAGCACCACCACCACTGGGGCAACTAGCCCCAAATGTGAGCTTGCCCCAGGGGATGGTGCCAGGATCCGATCAAATGGTGCAAGCAATGTCATCATTGCCTCCAGGTAAGACATTTAGGACCAAGGGAAAGTAATTTTCCAGTGTTTATATGTGTGCAGGTGTCATTGGAGATTGCGATTCTGATGTCATTTGGCATAAGGGAGACAAATTGTATGTGTTCAGATGTGCATTTGAGTATGGTGTTACAAATATTTGCCCCCAAATAATGGGCTCTGATCCTTTAGTTTCTATTTGTATATCACATTTTGGAAAACTTAGGACAACTAAAGCCAAGCCGGGTAATAATAGCGAGCTTTCGATTTAGGCACCCGACGTGGGCTACTACGAGTTACTGGAGCGTGGAGACGTTGCGCAGCTCACGTCCGTTCCCTTCGCGGAAGTGCTTTCGATTTTTCACGACGGGCTGTCGTCGGTCACATGACCAATTTTGAGATCAGGTGACTAAGTCAGGTACTAAATTCACAGCGCGAAAATCTGATACGAAGAATAACATAAGGATGAGAGAAAGAGATAGAATGATAAAAATAAAGAATAACATAAGAGAAGGTGATAGAAGGAAGAAACAAAGAAAAACATAAGGAAAGAGAATGTGATAGAATGATAAAAATAAAGAATAACATAAGAGAAGGTGATAGAAGGAAGAAAAAAAGAAAAACATAAGGAAAGAAAATGTGATAGAATGATTAAAAATAAAGAATAACATAAGAGAAGGTAATAGAAGGAAGAAACAAAGAATAACATAAGGAAAGACAGAAAGAGAAAGTGATAGAATGATAAAAATAAAGAATAACATAAGAGAAAGTGATAGAAGGAAGAAACTAAGAAAAACATAAGGAAAGACAAAGAGAAAGTGATAGAATGATAAAAACATAGAATAACATTAGAGAAGGTGATAGAAGGAAGAAACAAAGAATAACATAAGGAAAGACAGAAGGATAAAGTGATAGAATGATAAAAATAAAGAATAACATAAGAGAAGGTGATAGAAGGAAGAAACAAAGAATAACATAAGGAAAGACAGAAAGAGAAAGTGATAGAATGATAAAAATAAAGAATAACATAAGAGAAGGTGATAGAAGGAAGAAACAAAGAATAACATAAGGAAAGACAGAAAGAGAAAGTGATAGAATGATAAAAATAAAGAATAACATAAGAGAAGGTGATAGAAGGAAGAAACAAAGAATAACATAAGGAAAGACAGAAAGAGAAAGTGATAGAATGATAAAAATAAAGAATAACATAAGAGAAAGTGATAGAAGGAAGAAACAAAGAAAAACATAAGGAAAGACAGAAAGAGAAAGTGATAGAATGTTAAAAACATAGAATAACATTAGAGAAGGTGATAGAAGGAAGAAACAAAGAATAACATAAGGAAAGAGAATGTGATAGAATGATGCCTAAATCGAAAGCTCGCTAGTATGATAGCAGGGCTCTCTGGGAGAACAGTATTAAAGTGACTCAGTAACATTGCCTCAGATTCTGAAACAAAATCCTGGATTTAGCTCAAGCTGCAATCATAATCTTAAACCTTTAGGTCAGTCAGGAATCCCATGACTTTTACAAGCCGATCGCCTCTCTGATTATCAAGATATTTATGATTGAAAATAGAAATTTTATTTTTCGTTTTCCTAACGGTTTTTATAACACTACAGTCTATTGGGGAAAATGAGTATGGTAAAACCGGTCACTCAAAGATTTTTACTTTTTTGAGGCACTTCATGATCATTTTGAAGTGCAATTTTTTTAGGTCTTCAATATTACACCATATCACAGACACTGATAACACGTAGGCCATGCATCTCAGATTTAACATTGTTAAAAGATGCCTTTAATGCTGATGAGGCTACCTTGGGTAAACAAGACATATCAATATTATTATTAATATAATAAGGAGAGTTTGGGCTATTCACTGGAATTGCAGAGAAAGAGTCGTATGCAACAATGCTCTGCATATACAGTCAAACCTGTCTATAGCGACCACCCAAGGGAAACACAAATAGTGGCCGTTGTAGACAGGTGGCCGTTGTAGACAGGTGGCCGTTTGCGGCCATTTTGATTTTTAATAATTGATTGACAGCACTCGCAAGTAGTGCTGTAGCTCGGTACCCAAAACCCGTACCCGCGGTCTGGTCCGGCAATTTTCCAAATTTAATACCGGGACCCGGAAAGGTCCGGTAACCTGAATAGAGTTGGACTGACATAATATTGACTCTTAAGAAGGCTATTAAAAGGCTACAACTTCATCTTGTGTGACCTACTGTAACTGACCTTCTCCTATAGTTTGTTTATCCTGCTGAGGTCTAGACCTGCCACGTGCCGCAACTTCCAGATGGGATTCAAGACAGTAACAATAACAATAAGTCCCATGTCAACATACATTATCATCCCTTAATATAGACCACTCCCTAAGATGTAGCATAAGGCTAGACATTCCATAGCAAACTGGTCAAAATACTGATGTCCCAGCCATGCTCTACTATGATTGGTCCATTTGTCTGTCAATCAAAAATAAGCACATGTTATACGCGCCAGCAAGATTTGCATATTTTGGAATGTGCATGCTCGGCCTGGGAGCTGAGCAGAGAACAATGACTGTATTGAACCTTTGAAAGAAACCGCGGTGTAATGTTACACTCAGCTGGGCATGCGTTGATAGGCAGGGAATGCATGTCTGTGTTTTTGTTTTTTAAATGCAATGGGGGAACTGAGAGTGAGCGAAAGTCGATAGTGAAAGAGATAAGGAGATGTGATTGAATTTAGGGGAGGGATCAAGAGACATAATGAAAGAAACTTAAGAAAAGAAATAATGCAAAGAGTAAATAATTCTGCACTTTTTAAAGAAAGAAGATCAAATCGTCTTAATGCAATATTTGAGGGGGGAAATAGGTCAAAAAATATTCAGAATATGAATAAATAGAATAGAAGAAAAAAGGGAGAGATGGAAGAAAGAATGATGATGAAGATTACTTCTTTTTCCTTCTCTATAAGACTATCAACATTTCACCCACTTATCTTTTTCATTCTTTCTAATCTGGGCTTAAACTGTTTGTAAAAGAAATTTAAAGAATTAAGGCAAAGAGACAGGGGAATAATAAGAGAGGATGGACCCCAATAATTATCTTCAGATAATAAATTAGCTTACGTATTGTTTGCTATTTAATCCGCTTGTCAGGAAGTAATTTGGTGATGAAATTACTCTTTAAATCTCTGCCGACTTCATCCCAGCTCAGCCTCGATCCACCTCATACTTTCACATACACACTCTCATACACATGTGAATTTGCCACCCACTATCAGGTCAACAAACTTCATAATTTATGAATCCTCTGTTCTACCATGGACCTAGGTCCATGGTTCTACTGTGCGAGCAGTCACTGAACTTTAATTTATGCTGGTTTCACTCTCCGCCCACCCGGGGGGAACTTTCTGATTGGTCATCAGTAGCTAATCAGTCACATCACTATGGACACACACATACAAGGCATACACACATGAACACACAACACGTATACACACACATGTGCAGTGTATAATATGCATGCACCTTGCATGGAATGGGCCAAAGAAATCAAGATGAACGACTCTGAAAATTTGATTGACAGACAGCTCAGCCCACGTCACTCGGCCTATCCTAGGCCTAGATAGCCTGTACGGCGCGACGAACAATCGAGTCATCGATTGAAGTTCATGACAATGACTCTGCATTGTTATGTTTTCACGAAATGTGCAAGAAAAACAATATCCTGTCGGTAATTAAATGTTTTGATTGAAGAGCTTAAGGTTGAATAGTTTTGTCGTGTGTAAATGACCATTAGATCTACATGTAGCTTTATAGTTAGCCGCTGTGCCGACGATCGCCTGACTGTGTGAGCGAAATTGCGCTGCTGTGGCTGGTTGCTACACGGCTGCTGTTGGTCGCTATCCGGCTGGACCTGGCGGTCGTTGTGTGGGCATTTTCGGTGGCCAACGGAAGCAAAATGAGTGGCCGCTGGTCGCGTTAGACAGGTGGTCGTTGTGGACAGGTTCTTAACTACATGAAATCTCACGGGGGGAATTTAAGTGGTCGTTATGGACAGGTGGTCGTTACAGACAGGTGGTCGTTAACACAGGTTTGACTGTATACCGGTTGTCTAATATTTCTTTTCATCTCTTTCTTCAGGACTGCCACCTCAAATTGGAGGTCAACCACCACCACCACAAATGCCACCACAATTACCTGGTAAGATCTAAGCTCATTTGTTTTGATAGTGATACTATTTAAAACCTGTTAATAACCTCACTCTCAGAGTGCTATTGGCAGAAATAAATCCTTGTTGTTTTTGTTGTTGTTGTTGTAATCATTTAGAAAAGCTCTATGTACTAAATAGACCCTGTTGGACTTTAAAAAGTATTTAACAACCAGACATTTGGAGACATGAACCTTTCACAAACTGTTGATGATGGCCCTTTTTGAGGCGAGAAACTCTCCCGATATTAAACAACTTTGTTGAGATTCTCATCCAGGAGAGGAAAACAAAATTAAATATAAACACAATACAACCCATAAGGTAATTATAGTGCTTAACTTCTTTACAAGATCAAGGTTCTATAGTGTATTAGATATCACAGAACGTCAAAATACTGTTTTAGAGGATTTTAGTCACCAACACAGAACAAACCATACATTGATCTCCCGTTTGTGTGGTTTTTTTTGGGGGGGGGGGGGATTTTGGTGCAATTGTGAACAATAGCCTGTTCAGGTATCAACAGATAATTGTTGATAGCTAGTCACACAAGTAATCCCTTTAAGGAGAGTCCCAAATAGGCCAATCAAATTAGTTCCCTGCTGCTCAGATGATAATAATAATCTGGATTTATAAAGCGCTTTATATGAAATACTGTATTTAAGTGGTTTACAGATATTATTACCCTGGTCATTGGATTCATTCATGCACAGTGCGCACCCTCTCCACTCCCTGGAAAGTATTCCTACCATACGGTCATCGGGTTCTTAACACAAAGGATTTTGTCATCCTACCAGTTCCCCATTTCTCTTATGGGTATGGAGTGGCAAATGTAGATTAATGCCTTGCCAAAGGACATCAGTGCCGTGTCGGGGATGATATGATATATCACTAATCTATTGTTTGATATATATATTTCTTGCTACACACAGCTGGCTTACCCCCGATGGACCCATCCCTGTTTCCAGGTGGATTCCCTCCTGTCTTCAACCCTTCGGTGCCTCCACCAAACATCAGACCGCCTTTCCCTTTCCCTCCAGGTGGTAAGTAGGCTAATACCCGGGTTCATAGTTACAATGTAGAGAAAATGCCTTGCTTACTAGAGAAGGGTGAGTTCTGGGGAGAGGTGAAAAATAACTTGTGAGCGTTATCATTGTTATTATGCAAGTGTGGAAGAACATCAGAGTAAAGATGTTCCCTGAAAAGCATGGCTCTTCAAATGCCTTCATATTCTAAATATGACAAGTAACAGCTTAAAAAGTTTCACCAAATCGGATGAGAAATAAGAAAGTTATAGAATTTTTAAGTTTTGCATAAAAGTTTGTGAAACAGTGATATGTATCACTTAGGCTGTATGCAAATTAGCGAGTTGATGATGTCATCCCGTCACTTTTCCCTATCCGTTTTGAACATACAATTAACAAAAATATCACTTTTCTGCTCTGGGAATGTAAAGAATGGCTTGAATCCCCACGGAATATGTGCAAAATGACGATTACTGCAACTTATTGTAATATAAAGGAAAATGTTAAATGTGCTAGAGAAAGGATATAATAGGAAAAAGTCTTTAAGTAAACATTACATGTACACTATTTTGACTTGAAGATGATGTATACTCTCTCTCTCCTTCTCTCACAGGTCTACCTCCAAACTTCACCCTACCTCCTAACATCGACTTCTCCAAGCCCCCTCCTTGCTTTCTGCCAGGCATGGATTTCCCTCCCATACCCATGCCCCCCATAGCCCAACCCCCTCCAGCCCAAGACCCTAACGACCCCTCTCTCATGCCCCGAGTGCCCTACTATGACCTCCCTGCCGGTCTCATGGCACCCCTGGTATCGGTAAGTGTATAACACTTTAAAATTTCTGTACGTTTGCTTTAGGGATTTAACTATCAAAACACCTGCACATTCAGTGAAGTTAGCTTTAAAGCGGGACTGCACTACTTGCGCCCTCTATATAGCAAACAATGCCTAAGTGGTACCCGTTGGTCCCCCATGATCCCCTTTTTCTTATGTTAATTGAGAGCTGATTTGATAAGATAACCACCTGTCAGTGACCATGCTGGGAGGTCTAATCCCTCCTGGCCAAACTAGTGCAGATAGGCTTTAAACAATGTATTTATTCATTGATTTTAAAGCAAGAAGTTATTAAAAGAATATTCAGTTTATTCTAATTATTTTAAACCATGTGGCAGTAGTGGCGTAAATAATTTTGTGGGTGCCCGGTGATATTGACTATTGTGATGTTGGAGAAGCGTGTAATGACAGTAGACCATTTTTCGTAATGTAAATGCATACGTCTTTGTGAAGTGCCTCAATACAAATAATTTATTCACCTGTAATGAATAATTGTACTAATGCAAAATGCATATATTACGGTCATTAGGTAGGGCAAGCTAAAATGTTTGTCCTACGTGGCAACAACTGATGTATGCAGTTTGCATTCTGATTATTGAACTACAATTGCTCGTAACAGATGAATGAAATACTTGTATCGAGGCACTTAACAAAGAGGTATGCATCAGATTTGGTTACAATACAAAAATGGTCATTTGGAGAAGCCTAAACATTAATGGATAGCCTTTCTAAGAAGTGCAGTTTTCTTCATGCTCTTTGAAAGAGAGGATTTTAAGACTTATTCTGTTTTCAATTCATCTGCCGAGGGCCAGAAGTGTGTTTGCCTCATTGAGTCAATGCCCATCTATCTCTCCGCAAGTGAAAGAATCCGTCTGGTGAAAGACTGGCCATAATCTAGTGTAAATTCACTTCACAATTTCCCAAAATCTTCCCGCCTCGCTCAGTACAACAAGAAGTCGACCATCAGCAGTAGCGATTTTCTCACCAATTTCACAATTTTGTGAACACCCATACCATCATAAACACACAAAGAATTCAATTCTTACTTCCCTCTTAACAATATACATGTATTTGGCCAATATATTCTTTTAAATCATATCCATATGTACATAACTTACAAAGTACAGAGGACAAGCTGCTTCTAAAGCTACCTCTAACAAAAACAAAAGTAATTCTTAGTGATTGTGTTTCATTTGCGTTGCTCCAATGTTTTGGAATAACTTACCACTAGACATAAGATTGTCTTTTGTTGAAGAAGCACTTTTTTTCAGGGGCTTTTGAATAGTTTTTTTTATTGTGTGTCTGTAGAAAAGTACTATCAGGACTTCTGTTTTCACCAAAGCGCAGTAGAGTATATTCATATAGTGTCTGCACTATATAAATTGATCTAATTATAAATTCATTATTATTGCAGCTTGAAGACACAGACTACAATCCTCTTGATCATGATGATATCAGGTTACCCCCTCCTCAAGCCCCTAGCGAGAGACTGCTAGCTGCTGTAGAGGCATTCTATGCCCCACCCTCCAGGGATGCTCCAAGAAATAGGTGAGCTAAACATTGCAAATATTCTAGTCTTGTAAATTGCATATGAATGTAAAGGGCAGTCTTTATGTCAGTCATGAAGTTCATGGTATAGTGAATGAATGGTGTGTAGTGTACTTGCGATCCTGAGAAAGCACATTGTATAACTTTTACTACATGTTATGCAAACAATGGATGAAATGATTGGCTTCTTATCTTAGGGACTTGAAAATTTAGGAGATATATATATATATATATATATATATATATATATGAATCATAATTGATAACAGTTAAGATTCACACACCCTTCAAGCACTATTATTGTCATTTATTATAATGGTTGTCATGGTGATGATGATTGCGAATTCAAGCATTTTACTCCAAATGGACACAAATGTAATTAGAATGAAGGCACTAGCAGATAAGTTGTAGATATTTTCTTGTCAACATTTCCTGTGACTCTCTTTCAGTGAGGGCTGGGAGCAGAATGGTCTGTTTGAATTCTTCAAAGCCAAGCAAAAGTATTCCAAACTGAAGAAGGAGAGAGAGAGGACAATCCCAAGGAGCAGAAACCCTTTCCCTCTCAGAGTGCCGGCCAATTCAGACAGATCGCCTTCACCTCCTCCGGCGGCCAGGCAGCTTACCCCACCCCCAAAGCAAGAAAGCAGGAGAAGATTCAGGTCAGCGCTTAACCATGATAAAGAGCATTATACTGGTGATGGTGATGATTAAAGGGAATTGTGGTGCTTTCGATTGCCTTTGTTGTCTATATCTGGTGAAAGCACTGTATGTTAGAAGAATCACCTAGTGTTTTTTCTTATATTTCATGTCATTATTACAGTGTGTAGTTTGAATAAAACTGGTGATTTTATGTTATTTTCAGCTTTATAAATAGTGGACGCCTATATTTGTATGCCTCTGCTACAAAGTAGCCGGAGGCATTATGTTTTCTGGTTGTCCGTACCTACGCCCCGTTCTCGTGATCGCGTTATCTCAAGAACCGATAGATGGATTACCGCCAAACTTGGGTCATGTATGTATCTTGCAGAGCTAATGAAGTGATTAGATTTTGGAGTCACGAGGTCAAAGGTCAAAGGGCTCATTATGTATGCAAAAATAGCTATTGAACGCATTGTCAATACTGAAGGATGGATTATTATCAAACTCGGGACATGTATGCATCTTGCAGAGCTGATTAGATTTTAGGGTCATGAGGTCAAAGTTCAAAGGGTCACACATGTATATGAAAAATAGCTTTTAATCATGATATTCTGAGAAACTATTAATGGATTACAATCAAACTTGAATTTTTAAAATTGCTTCTGTTTTGGTTTGTAAAATCGCTCTATGACGGAGGCATCATTTTCGACTGCATGCAGTCGAACATCCATCTAGTTTATTATTATTATTAATGAAGAATATAAATCAAATATACCATGCTCTGTTTTCAAGGCACCAGTCAAATTATGCATTCTCCTCGGTGACAAGTATAGTAACCATTTTTTCGAGGCTGCGTGCCTCAGAGAATCCATAATTTTAACCGGAGCCTCTCAGTGCATGGTATATTTGATTAGTATCCCACTTAAGGCAATTCAATATTATATAAGTAACTCTAAAGTAACCCATTCTATTCCTGTGTGCATTTTGTGATACTCATCCAACAGATCAAGATCTCGCTCATTGTCAAGGTCACCTTCACCTTCACCTTCACGTTCCCCTCCAAGGAGAAGCAGGCGCTCAAGGACACGCTCAAGGTCACGCTCTCCTCCCCCAAGATTCTTCAGGAGGACATCAAGGTCAAAATCTCGTTCCAAATCTCGGTCCCCTCCTCCCTACCGAAGAGATTCCAAGAGGGAACCATCTCCGCCGAGAGCGCGATCTCCCAAGCGCAGCCCTAGCCCAACAACAGACTATGGAATGTAAGTCCTCTCCCATTTGATTTTCTCTGTTGAATCTCCGCTTGCAGTTGTATAGATTGTTCCCAGTTACGGAATCTCGCCCTACAAGGAATTTAGAATTTACTACACCTGGGTCTAGAGAAGAGATCTGAGGCTATGAAGGCTATAGAGGTGTCATGGTCTAGTCGATACATCACCGGACTGTGGATCACATGGTTCGATAGAAAATTCTAGAAAATTTCATATGCATGCATGCAGACGTTTCCGTCATTTACTGAATTCCCCTTTCTGGGTGTACTATGTAGTAATAATGACATTTCTTGTAGGATACATGTTTATCTACATTCTCATAATTTTTGTTTATTTTTTGACATTCCAGCCAACCATTCTATCAAATGAATGTTGATGTGAAGCTTGGTGAAGATAACAAGGGACATCAGCTCATGAAGAAAATGGGTGAGTAATGAGGATAATAATTAAAAGCCTGATGATGGTGGTGGTGATGGTGATGGTGATGATGATGATGATGATGATGGTGATGATGATGTTGATGATGCAAATGATGATAGTGGTAGTGGTGTTAATTATGATTATGAGGAGGATGATGATGATGATGACGACGACGACGAAGAAGATAATGATGACGATGATGATGATGATGATGAAGATAATATTGATGTTGGCCTCCATTATAATGTCTATTACAAGCTAGCCTTTTATGCGAATATCGCTTTTAGCATTTCGACTTCAGTTTCTGGCCGGAAACTCGATGAACACTACTCTGGTTCTCGGACGAAAGTGGATACCTGTGACACTTTTCTAACTTCCTTTCCCAATAATAAAAAATATAACAAAATCTATTTTTTTCTTCATAGGATGGACTGGTCAAGGTCTAGGAGCCAAGGAGCAGGGTATCGTCAACCCCATCGCCAGCGGGGATGTGCGCCATGATCTGGACAAGTTCAAGGGTATCGGCATGGACATCAACGATCCCTTTGAAAGCTTCAGGAAAAGCAAGAGCTACACGTACAACAGGAGGAAATAGGTGGAGTAGGGATTGGTGAGTTCATGAGTGTAAATTAATTTTCTCTGTTTTTTTTAACTGTGAAATATTGGGATAGAATAAGTTATAGTTAACCAGTAAATTCTCAAATGACCATTAAATAATCAAAGATACTTTTTTATTGATAGGTCCATATCTGTGCATTTTTTTTAAATAATTTATTTATTTCATTTCCAGGCAAGATGATAACAATACATAGAAAACACCACAGGGTTGACAAAATGATATAACATTAACAGTATGATATTTATGATATTTTTATTTTTGTACATGTATATCAATTCTTAAAATGGGGAAGGTGATTCATGTTACCCCCATTTCTTGAAGGGAGTACCTATGTTTAGTGTTGTCATGAACAGTATCATTGCCAAGAATGGATTTTACAGTTGGCTTGCTTGGATTGCATCGAAATGTATACAGTGGCTTAATATTAAGGGTCATAACATTATAGTGCTTTAATTGCCTTTTTTTCACACACTCCTGTATTCTTTGAATTTCAAAGTAAAACTTTAGCTTTCAAATATTTGTGTATACTCTTGCATGAATCTTAGCTTTATGATTCACATTTGACATTTAACTGCCAATACTTATATGTCTATGTATTTCACCTTTCATAATTTCTATTTTATAACTGAACGATTATTTTTAAAAAAATCTCTTCTCTTTTGCAGATGCACACACTATTATCAAAGCTGTTTATGCAGTACAGAGAGCCTGATCATACAAAGAGGAAGCATCATCTTACAAAACACAAAACATGATGCTAGGCTCCATTTGTATGCACTTTTGACATCGACTTCATTCCGCAATATTCTGTTTCTATTTACTTTGAATAGCCTCAATCCTCTTGTGTAAATCAGCATAATTTATTGCATCTCCAATTTCATTTAAATTAAATGATATTTGAATGTAATTTAGGATTAGCAACAGATTTTACAATGTGAAACTAGTTCAATTTTATAGGGCTGAGGTATGATAACTTCTGTTATGAATGATCAACTGTTAGACAGTTCTGAGGAATGAATTTCTGTACGAGAATACATTGTTGTAAAGATATAAGCTGCTACTAATGCCTGAAATACAAGAACCATCATGAGACCATGGCAGTCTTTGAGTTCTTGAAATGATCTGCATTCCTCGAAACACTTTCAAAACGAAAAATTATTATGCAAATTGTTTATCATGTAGTAAAATAAAAATTGAATTCATTGTATATTGATAAGCAGATATAATTTTGTTTCTCGATAATCGATGTAAATTTCTTTGGCTACTGAGAAATTTGTATGTTGCCTTTGCCGAAACTCGGGGTCACTCTTTTAACCCAAATACCCACTTACATGATGTATTCCTGCAGAAATTGTTTAGTAATGCTGACTCATTTTCCAACTACAACATTGAAGAGAAAAAATTACAGAGGCTTCATCAAGTTTGGATAAGTGTCATATTTATTGCTTCTTTAAATTATACATGACATAGATACAATTATGGTATTTCTTACAGAATAATATGATGTAAGATAAATGTGAACAGATATCAATGGCAAGTGGCACTTAATTACTATACATAAACATTATATGTACACAAATCTATAAGAAGTGAATATATCCTCTGCTGAAAGCCAGGACATGTATGAACTCGTACTCAGAGTTGAGGTCTTTCTGGCTATCAGCCAGTAACATACTTTGTATTTTTAAGCTACAAACAGCCACCAAATACAAGAAGGTATTTATATGTAGGTGGCACACATTTTATTGACCTACCTAAATTATTCATACCCCTGGAAAAATGTGATGTTTTTGTGTGTGTTTTCGTAACTCAAGAATGAAAGGTGGACCGGTTGAATTGGAGCCTTTGTTAAATACTTTTAGATGTAAGCTGTGATATGTCACGTTCTCAAGAAACGTAAATCGGGACAAATCAATTTTCGCATACTTACAAAAATTACAAAACTTTGTGAGGGTATGAATAATTCATTTGTTAACTCTACATGTTCTCCAGATCCTTAGAAATTCACCCCGGTGTTGGCGGCTGACAAATCAATTGGCCAGCTGTACTGTTAAATTCAAGTAAAACTTGTGTGTCTGATGTTTGAAATGAGTTTCAGTCACTTGGAAAATGGTGTTGCTAAGGAAAATATGTATTTCCCAGTCCAGAACTGATAACATTCATTTTGTAATTTTAGGACACATATCATTTTCGACAAATCTTTAATCTTAGATACTATATGTTTTTGTCTTCATTCTATCTCTAATCATCCCCCTTACCTATGCGCATACTGCACACAGAGCGCAATGTCTCCACTAATTGCATGATTCCTGAAATTTACATCCATGGAAAAAGGGTGTGAATGAAAAATGATCTTGCACTGATGAAGCAATTCTATTCCTGCATGTTGTGTTCGGTTCTTTCATATATCATTTCACAGTTCCGGAAGTAACCACGTTGGATGTTCAGTAAAAAGGGATGGTTTTCCTAGCCTCTACTCTTATTTTTTGTAGCAATTTAATTTCAATAAAATTCCACAATTTATCAAATATGAAATCGATCATAACATTTTGAGATGATTGAAGATGAATTTGAAAATGCATTGTGCTTTTATCATGAAGAGGAGGATGTAAGAAAATATGCAGTTTGCATAGTTTTTGAAGTTTGTAAATAATTCTTTTCTTTAAAAAAATAAAAGCAATTTTGTATTAAATGTAATTTTGTATACATGTATGTGTTTTCTGAAAGCTTAATAAATCAATCACAGGAATTAAAGTTGTACCTGAAAAAAGAGAAGAGAGAGGCAAAAAAGCCACAATAACGCAGTTGAATAAGAGAGACATTGAGAAAGCAGGGAATGATGAATAGCTGTGAAAAAGAGATTACCGGTAATCAGACACAAACTCAAGGAAAAAAGGGGGGATATTAAGAGAATGTGAAAACCCAACACACTGACGCAGAGAGATAAAGAAGAAGTAACATTCTAATGATAGAATGATGGTGAAAGGAAGAGACTAGATATATTAAAGACGCATAGTAGTGGGCTGATTGGGAATTCGACACCATTTGTGTATTTATCTAATAACGGGTGTCGTCAGTCACCAAGATTAGCCTTCAGTCTTATGACCAACAGGGCCTTATGTAATGCTTTGCATTTGCCACCCATACCCCCATATGGTAAAATCATTATCCAACTTTCCCTTATGTAATGCTCTGCATTTTCCACCAATCGCACCACATGGAAAAGTCATTATCTTTCGTTCCCCTCAACCGAAGACTCGGGGAGAGAGAGAGAGAGACTAAAGGGGGTATTTCTTGATGGTGCAATGGGTTGCTGTGTGGGAGACTTGTACACCCATTAAAGGCATTTAACAATGTTAAATCTGAGATGCATGGCCCTACGTGTTATCAGTGTCTGTGATATGGTGTAATATTGAAGCCCTACAAAAATCATGCTTCAAAATGATCAAGAAGTGCCTCAAAAAAGTAAAAATCTTTGAGTGACCGGTTTTACCATACCGGTACTCGTTTTCCCCAATAGACTGTTGTGTTATGAAAACCATTAGGAAAACGCAAAATTTGGTTTCGATTTCCAATCATAAATATCTTGATAATCAGACAGGCGATCGGCTGGTAAAAGTCATGGGTTCCTGACTGACCTAAAGATTTAGAATTATCATTGCAGCATTTGCTGAATCCAAGATCTTCTTTCAGAATCTGAGACAAAGTTACCCAATCCCTTTAATGGTATTTCCACCAAGTTTGGTGTCGGTGAGTTATGACCTACTGCACATGGAGATTGACTAGCTACTATCTCTTTTTAACAAAATCAAACAAGATAAAGAGGAAAGAGGTGACTGGATGCACAGCTTCAGACATCCAAGTTTACAACAGACCGGAATAAAATAGTCATACGTGTATTATGTCGGTTATAAAGCAAATAGACATGGTTTTTTTTTCTTTTTCTTCCCTTTACATGTACATGTCGACTCTACATGTATTTGCAATTTTGCATCTTTTTTATATTATGTAGCACACATAAGATTGCCAATTCAAATGATCGCCTTAATTAACATTCACTTGCCAAGTCCCTCAGATAGGATGTGAAGCTGTAGATTCTCTGGTAGCTTCTTTGTAATCAAAATAATAATAATAATGCTAACAAAGTCGTATGGAAAATAATCTTAATTTGAAACACTGAAAGTTGAATTTGTGAGACATTGTAGAGCAAGCGCCATGAGCACCAGTTGGAGGCGGACACCAGTGCTATACAAGAAGTCATCATGATCGTGAGTACATGCACTTTGCTTTCATAGCAGTCAGATTTTAAAAAATAAAAAAAATAAAAAAATAATAATTAATCATCAAACATAATGACTGATCTTCCAAAAAAGTAAACTGTACCAAACAAACCAACTCGCCCCTACATGTACACACATAGGATATTGTGCGAAACTGCGAATTACATGTAAACATTGGCTACTTATCAGTGTTTCCTCTTAAAGAGAATGATGAGTTCTGGAAAAGGTAAAGAGATATTTTACGAGCTTTTCCATTCTTTTTTTGTTAACTAGTGTGGAAGAGTATCATAGAACATAAGTCCATTGAAAAGGATGGCTCGATCCTCAAATGCTCTCATATTCCAAATATGACAAGTAAAAGCTAAATGGTGGTATATTCTAGAAAGCGGACTAACTTTAGTCCATGGTTTAATCCTCCAACTAAGTATGGAATGCCAAGTGTCCATATGAATATGTTTTTGAATAATTTAATAATTAATAAACTTCAATATAACTATGAAATAATTATGTTATCATGGTAATTTAGGGACATATCAAATTATTCCAAAATATATTCATATGGACACTTGGCATTCCATACTTAGTCAGAGGATTAAACCATGGACTAAAGTTAGTCCGCTTTCGAGAATACCACCCAAAGGTTGTGGGCAACAACTGTCATGCCACATGTTTGTGTAGTCCCATATATACAGCTCACATGTCAGTGTGCATTGCATGTGACCTTTAGCAAGACTGGGTCTATTTCTGATCATTTTGATGATTCCAAAACCTCACAGAATACACCAATTACATGATCAACCTTTCCAATCCCTTCCACACAGCTACTTTAACACTGCAATTGCATGGCCAGAACTCAACTTCATCTTTTTATAAACAGAATGGAATGGAATAGCTGGCAGTATTTCTAGCCATCTCGCATACATGTATACAAAAACTTTAGACACAGATTTGTTTCAGAAAGTACATGTCCCAAGTATAAAATAATAAAACGGCAAAGTTGTAATCAGGTTGCGTCACAAAACCTCAACATGTATTGCACAAATATAACAATTATAGTCATACAAAAAAACAAAGTACTGCCAATTATTAAATTAGATTTAAAAAAAACAAATTGCATAGGGGAAATAAAATGTTCAGGCTTCAATTTCATGCATCACTATTACTCATCTCATGAACTTTAGATGCATAAATCAATCAGAAAAATTGAAACAATTAAATAAAAATACTAATAAAAGCCACCCACCATCAAAAGTATACTGGTCATGGAAATAGTTTGGAATTTGTTAATTTAGAATGAATACACAAAGGAATTTCCCAATTAAGGCTCGTTCAGATATGATGCGGTTAACCGCCGCAAAAACAGCCGCAAAAACAGCCGCAAAAACAGCCGCAAAAACAGCCGCAGCAGGTTTTTTTTTAAATGTATAAATGAATGATAATTGCGCCCAACAAAGCTCTGCACGTATTCTGTGAGCTCTGTATTATTTAGATAAAGAAATACAAGTATGAAGCGTATTACATTTTACGTCATCATTTTTTTAAAGGCGTTTTCGCTGCGTCATATCTAAACGAGGCTCAATTCTTCCCTTTTGGAATAAACAAACACAAGAGAGAAATCTTAATTTGAGAATGTATGACAGAGGGATGTACATGTATTCATTATTATTTCATCATGCACTTTCAGCGCAGTACAGTATATTTATACAGTAGCTGCGCTATATAAATTGATCTAATAATTATTATCATCCCTCTTTACTCACACATTTTCATCAATGTTCTAGAATCATTTTGTGTGTTTAAGGGTATTCACTCCACATCGTCACATGATCACTGCGTTGCATACAAATTACAATCAGTGTCACACACAAACAAGTTAATTTGGCAAGTGTAGTTCATCCTTTGACAGAGAAAAATGACAATATAAGTCACATTCACAAGTTTCAAAACACGGATTATTGATTTTCATTGTGCTACTTACAACATACAATTCGGGCTTGTGTACAGTGTACATGAAAGGTGAATTTTTCCTTTGGCACTATCACTGGTACAAAACTTCACAAATTCTGTTAAGAGTTGATGATAGAAAATGATGCACAAGTTATGTTTTATGATATAAGGGGACATGATGTACATGTATGTTTATAAAGAATGTTTCAAGACTCAATTCAATTAAAAATACAATTTTGGCTCCTTTTCTGCCACATTCCAAAACGACCATTGACATGTATTTCTATTTCATGACATGATTTAATGGAAAGTGGTTTACTTCGCACACACTCATAGGCCTACTCACATACTGGAGGGAAACTTCTATCGCATATTTTATACAAACAGCGTACTTGTATAATATAGTTCACAGTTTGACATTCTGTCTGGTCACATAACACAAAAAGGGATACATTTATATTTCATAATATAATATGGACATTTAAAGGTTACCAGACTTGTGGTAAAAAAATTCACAATGACTTATTTGTTTAACGAGAGCAAGAGAAGGGCTATCTCTGTGTATAAATGGATACTAGGTAGTCAAATTCTTTTCGGCTCTCAACAGACTGTAGACTCTGCACTGTGAGTGCACCATCCAACACAATTTCAGTACCAACAATTAGATTAAAGGGAGTGTAGCATGGCAAATACTGGTTAACGCCATCTACGTCACTCTTCTTTTGGACATCTGCACGTAAACGAATGGACTTGATTAACGGTAGTAAGCGACTTAATCTCTACATGGTCAGCGCGCGCTAGCGTTCGCGAAACAGACCGAAGTTCTCCTCACACTTCGGTTTTGCGTATGTTGCACGCACGTGAATGCTGCGGTCGCATCGTCCGACGTCCGGCGTAGTCGTATTATACCCGATTGGCCCCCGAGTAGGGCCACGGGAAAGACACATAGTCTCGTCATGCTACACTCCCTTTAATATGAACAAATATTTTTTTTTTAAGTATCAATGTCATAATCATGACACACTACCGCTACTTAATTCTCCACAAGGGCAACTAGGTCCTGTACATGTCCATGTATTTACGGTTCTTTCCCAATCTCATCGATACCGCTTGCCTAAATATGTCTGGTATGCTTGCCTTGTGGAGGCTAGTATACCACTTGAGTGTAATTTGTTGATCGGCAAATTTGGTTTGGTTGCTCCAGAAGTTTGGAAAAGTGGCTTTGGAGCATCCCAAATAGTGTGGGCAGTGATTGTCTTTGAATAAATGAATGTACATATACCAATATACCGGTAAGACTGACATACATGGAATAATACATTATCATAATAGAAGGCTGGCAAAAATCACTCTGTGCTAGTACAACATATCAAACAATTTCACAAATAAAAGAATCGATCATTTGACAGAATAATTAAGGAATTCAATTCAGGATAGACGAACATGATTGTCAGAAGAACAATGCAGGGCCCCATTTCACAAACTTGTCATCAGTGACAAATGACAGTTTTTGTCATAAGCTACTGAAATCCTTGCTTCTGATTGGTTATCAGCAGATTTGTCACTGATTTTTGTCATTTTTCATTGAAAAAATGCTTTGTGGAACGGGTCCCAGGTACATGTATATTGGGTCATTTATGAATAAACAATACCTAATCGCTACACACAAATGACTCGTATTCAAGTTACAATGTACAGATCATCCATTGACTTGAGAGTACGAAAGGTGAATAAACCTGTGTTAAATGATATATGGTAATGAACTTCTTGCTCTTAGCATATGATTTGTAGCTTCATGTAACTGGGTCACATAGGTCAGGAGTTGAATATAATATCATAGATCATAACAATTGCACGATGTTCATTGGGCCAGGCATGGTGACACTGAAATAGGATGGAGGAGCATACAAATGGGGCATATCAAATAAATGTAGGAATCATTGAGGGTTACGTAAGAGGAGGGCTCGGTTACTTCATACAATCAATCCTCCTTCGTAATCATGTTACAACACTGATCAATTCATCTCACCCATAGCATATTGAGAGATATAGTTGTGACACACTCAAGGGTACATCGTCAAAGGTCAATACCGGTACATGGAGCTCCAAATAGTTCTCTCCCACATACAATCTCTATGGGAGGGAACTATTTCGATGCTCCACGAGTTTGTCTACGGTAGGTAATGAACAAGAGCGACTTCCAGCGATATCCCTGTAACTACCCATACTTTACTAGCTATAATATCATCTCTACACCGCCCTCTTCAGCCTTGCGCATCTAAAAGCTGCAACAACTCTTCGGCCCTCGTGCAGTCCCAGCCGACGAACCGCAACGGCCCTTTCACGACCTCCACATACCTCTGCAGCATGCGCTTCCCGACGCTCTGGCCGTCAAACAGGAGAGTGCCCTCGCAGATGTGAATGGAGTGTCGATTGCCCGGATGTCTCGCCTGCCAAACGTCATCCCCGGCTATATCCAAGTTGGATGCGGACTTTGTGATGGAGTTAATGTCCTCTTGTGATGTGTGGTTGTGTCCGCCTGCCATGACCGAGAGACTGGCACCCTCCTTTTGTTTCTTCTGCTTGAGGAGCGTGTGATGCCAGTAGCACATCTCGCCGGCATACATTAAAGCCAGGACATGGGTATCGGAGAAAAGCCCTGCGCAAAGAGAGTAATGTCATTTGTTAAAATCAACAACATTTATGTACATGTAGAATGGCATGCAACAAAGATGACAAAAAATTTAATAATCATACAGTATAAGTTTGTAAACCATAATTTCTACACTCAGATAATTCATACATTGTAAAGAGCCAGAAGAAGAAGGAAAAAAAAGAACCTCCAATCAGAGTCATTCTCTGTTTCATCTTTCCTATAATTTACATGTATTTTTATCACAATATACATGTAGAAATATCATGGTCTTCAAAGAAATGAAACATTTATTGTGAAATTCAATTCAGTTCAATTCAAGTCAATGTGGTTTATTGAAAATACAAAGTAGAAGTCCAGAGACTAATTGCACAATGTTTACAATGTAAAAATGGTCATAAACTAGGATCGTTGATCAAAACAAAAAAGAAGGTTAATAATAAGAAGTTAAAATATATAATCATTAGAAATCAAAATCATACTTCCATACAAGTACAGTGTGTATAAAGCTTTGGAAACAAAACGTTCATTATTATGCAAAATAGAAGTAAAAGATCACTTGAATATTTGGCTGAAAATCAGTTGATGTATCATTATAATGTAGTATAAAAGACAAATTATTTTAAATTGATTATTCCAAGATACATAATTACTTGTGAATTAAAGTGCAATATTGGATTTTAAAGAAATATATTTCAGTAATGTTGTTCCCTGCCATTCCTAATATGTAACTGCAGCCTTCATAAGCAATGCAATTCTTTTTTGTCATACTGTATCCAATAAGATCACTGACTTTTTAAACTGTGTTTCCAAATTGACATTTGAAAAAGCGTTTATCCCTTACCTTGTTTGATCAGCGATAGAGTATCTTCAGTCAGAACCTGTGATTCTATCTGTGCCTTGTTAGTTGGAAGTCTAACTGCTAGCATAGATTCAAGATGCCTGACTCCCTCCTCTAAACACTGCAAAAATGAAGAAGTAAACAAAATAAAACATAATAAAAAATAATAAAGTATTTGAAATTTTGAATATACTGTTACGAACCTTATGCATCCATGTACACCTGTATGTGCCAACTCTGCACATGAGCAGAATGAAGAGGCAAAGGGAGATTCATTAAAAAACCACCACAGTTATAGTCACAGGTAAAAGTTTGGAGTTTGTTTGTTTTAAAGTACCTGAGCGAAGAAATGTCACAAAATGTCACAAAATGGACAAATTATACATGTACTGAAAGCTTACACCAATATGAACACAAATCATCTGCTCTAAAGTATTATAAATATAAATGAAACGCGATAAGATGCTTTTTCCAAGACCCTTCTCAGAACTTCTTTCCTGACTTGAAAAATAAAATTACGGAGTACAGACTTATGACGTCAGAGGTTGGGCACGATCGAAATTCCTAGGCCTCTCGCTCGGCTCTCGCTCAGCTCGCGTGCGGTATTTTGCATTCAGTATACATATTACCCAGACTTCGAATGATTCATACCTAAGCCAGCTTTGATGAAAGTGGAATAACAATCTCTCGAAATCAGGAAATTACATTTTATTATTGCATATTAAGCAAATTATGTAATGTACGAGGGGGTGAATCGTGCAGATCGATTTGTCCAAATATTCTTCCGTTTTGTGTAATTTGCTGTGAAGTTTTCGGTCATGGCTTGGCATGTGCAAGATGATTGGTGATTGCTGTTGAGTGTTGATAAATCGCGAGAGTCCCTTTGGCCATGGAGCTAAAAGACTTTTAGCTCCATGCTTTGGCTTTGCATTTTTATGATGTCGTGCAGTTCCATTTATGGTGCATATATGTAATTGGTATTCGCAAGATATAATCTCACATCTATTCTTCTTTGTTTTTTTATCCGTGAAATTTGCCAAAATAGCCCTACACTTTCTAAAAATTAGAAAATGTCTCGCCCAGTCAGTCACCCCAGTGCATGACGGATCGATCGCCAGTTCAGCGGGCCGGTGCGGCGCCAGCTCGAACTTGGGAATTTCATATGGCGCTGGTGTACTTTCGTATCCATTTTTGACCCGTAACTCCGGCGTGGAGATAGATAGCCTACTAAAACATACAAAAAATCAAATAAATCACTGTCACTAGTTGTGGAGCTGTGCTCATTAACTTCGATATCTAACTTTAGTAAAACTTCTTCCTCAAGCTCGGACATTGTGACAGGATATTTCGCGTTCGACTGGCTTTCGTATACGTATAATGCATGCAGCGGACATAGCTGTGTGAGGGGGCTTGGGAGCACTCTCGCTCATGTGCCCAACCTATTACGTCACACATCGTACCAGCGAACAGCGGGCTGATCGAGGGCGGAAAAACGGGAAGTAAATTCATCATTTTTGATAGCAGATTAGTCAATTCTGTAACAATTTTTGAAAAGTAAATATGAATTATTAGAAAGATTGTAACATTACCTTTGCAATGATACCAATATTATTAAGGATAAAAGCATTTTAAAACCTTCGCTCTGGTACTTTAATACTGGTGCTGTTTTTAGTATTCGTGTGTGTTGTATTAAGGTGTAGGAGGGTTTGATTACATAATTTAGAATCATCTTGTTGTGATAACATGTATAAAATGTGTATGTACAGGTGTAAATGCATTTAAATTTATTCAATACAATCAATGATTTATCCATATACAGTATGTATTATACAATAATTGCTTGAAGTTTGAATATGTCTGAACTCTGAAGACCTTCCTCCAGACACTGGCAACTGCATTTTTATATGGACAAGTTTGTGTACACTGTAATTCTATTCTAGTATTAAAGTATTTTATTGGATACTCTAATACATAACGCTTGTATCCACTGTGCGAGATGCCCAAGGAGGGAATCCGTCTTGCCGAAGGATATTAGCTCTAAGCCACCACCTTCGCATTTCCATTCAAGTGTTCCCTTCAAACCCTTCGACTACAACACTTCTATATTAAATTTGTTCATATATGCCATAGTTCATTTCTCTAAAGGCTAGCATGGAATGAAAATGCATCGTTGCTGGATTTAGACACTGAAATTTGATATTGCTGATCATATGATCATGTATCAATGTACCATGGGAACATATTTATTATATTAATCCCACACAATTTACTTCATTGCTCCTTTAAAAATGGGATACACTTGGAGTTGGTAGTTACTTCAATCTACTAGAAGATAAAGTGCAGAATAATATGCAAGATGTAATTTACATGTAGGAAATATTACATCACACAATGAATGTAGCATTTTCAAATTCAATTTCTTATTAAAAACGGCATGTTAATTTGTCTTGCATATTTACACTCCTCCCCATCTCCATTTAGTCTCTCTTCATATCAACAATTCAATCCTTCTCTCTCTCTCTCTCTCTATCTACATCTCTCTCTCTCTCTCTCTCTCTCTCTTTCCCTCTAGATCTGAGCTTCATCTCCATCTCTTCATGCCATGTATATGCATCATCTATCTACAACACTTGCACATCTCCATCTTCACTGATCTACATGTATTCACAAATAGGTCCTAACCCCACCCCCTCCTCCCCCTCTCTCTCTCTCTCTCTCCCTTTGCCTTTCCCTCATATCACTCAATATTCCCCTTCTCTCTCTGTTTTCGAGCTCCATCTCCATCTCTTCATCCCATCCATATTATCTTGTACATACAGTGTATTCATAAACATGCACATATAAATCTTCACTGATCTGTACATGTATTCACACTTTCACAGTACCCCTCTCTCTCTCTCTCTCTCTCTCTCTCTCCTGTTCTTCTTAACATGTATCTCTCAATTTCTTTTGTGTCCCTCTCTCTGATCTTTGTCCCTTCATCTCATTCTCATCATCCTTCTACATGCTTACAAATGCACGTCTCCATCTTCAATGATCTATTCACATTCTATTAGCACCCTCTCTCTCTCTCTCTCTCTCTCTGTCTTTGCCCTTCCCTGCCTCTCACTTTTCTCTCTTATATGTACGGTATTTCTATCTATCCCCCCTTCTAAATTCCATCTCCATCTCCTCATTTCATCTGCATCATCTCTCTACAAAACATAGTCATACACAATCATGTACATGTGCATCTCCGTCGTGTCGTCGCTGATCTCTTCACAATCTACGGAGGTCATCCCTGGAACCCCAATCAGTTGATAGATGAATGACAACGACATGTGCTCAGGATGCATTTGATTATCTTGACAGACAAGGCTTACGGTGTAGCCCTACCAAGTCATTCTCAAGTCATCTAATAGTACCAGTCTACATGTAATTATCCATTCCCTTGTCAAGGAACGTGGGTTCAATTATGACATGGACATTTTGGAAGAGATCCCTATAATAGGAGAAGGTTCTATAATTTGCTCAACTTTCAATCAATAAATGGACCTTTCCCAGAGATCCCTATACATGTCATGTACACACAGTTTTATATGAGAAGGTTCTATAATTTGCTCAACTTTCAATCAATAAAAAAAAATTCACACATGTTCCATATGAAAATAAATTTCAATATCTACTGTGTCCTTCATCTACAAATGACAAATATCTGCCTATTAACCATGACCAGTGTCTTCTCAACTACTGTAAACACTGTTATTTTTGCGTGATTAATTTTTCGCGATGAGCGACCCCAAAACATATTCACAGGTTCTTAAATTCGCGTTGCACCCAATTCAGCCCGTTCACAACACATATAACAAGTCGTGCTTATGTTTTCGTCAGTTTTAAAATTCGCGCTTGCCGATCTTAGCGCGAAATCTGCGAAAATTAATGTACCACAAATATTTTTACTATTACAGTAATCAAGTTGCTATGCTCTTTAATTTTAAAAGAAAACAGACACATACATGTACATAATTTCTCGCTATAGGCCCTGTACCCCTGATTACATACATGTACATGTAGGGCCTACAATTTTTGTTCTTGCCTCTCATTTTTCTCTTTCATATACATGTATATAGTAGATTTAGTTTTGTATTTTAATTAAACATTTTTTTTTTTAAAGACATGATGTCTTTAAAGCTTTGTAAGCTCTTCTCTGCAGTCATCTTTGATTCTGTACTTTGACATCTAGCATAAAATTTGTCACTCCTGCAACATTTTAAATTTGTACATACATGTACATGTAGCTTTTCTCTAAAATCCCCCTATTCTAACCCAATATACCCTGTCCCCCAATATTCATCTATGCATTTTCTTTTAAAGTAACACAAACCTGCATGAATTGTGTAAGTTCATCTTTGACCCGTTCTGTCTGCTCATAGAGAGTGTTACAGTACATGTACATCAGGGCTCCTTTCCTCCAGTGCAGACACTCCACATAGTCCTTGCCAAGTATGTCCATCGGCAGGGAGAAATCACCAAAGACCTTCTTCACGAGATCGACTGGTCTGGCATACAGGTCTGTAGATGGTTGGAATATGGAAACAAAATGAAAAGATATGATAAAGATAATCTTACTTACAGTAGTTACAAAATTCATTTTTAATATCTCATTATAGTATAAAGCATATATACAACTGTAATGACTGTACTTAAATTCCAAAGTCTACGGGCAGAGAGAAAAATCACTAAAGACCTTCTTTACGAGATCTACTGGTTTAGAAAACAGCTCTGCACAAGGTTGGAATACAAGAAAACACAAACATTACTAATAATAATCAAAACCAAGTCGATGCACTTGGGCCCTTTGGTAAGGCAATTAATCCTCATTACCAAGTCACTCGGAGAGGATTTAAAGCCGTCAGTCCCCTGGTTGTTTACTTACAAGCATATTACATGTTGTATGCTTTCTTAGCTGTCACATAAAACAATCATCAACCATCATCATGTCTGTTCGTGGGCAGAGACATATTAGAAATGTTGTCCATGTTACATGCACTATGAGTAATGTATTTTACTTGTTTTCCCACAAGAAAAGTCTGTTCCAGTCACTTCATGACCACACTGCCAATGGAACATTTCCATAATAATCTCAAATTACAAAAATATCAAATTTTCTTATTCTTTGTTTGATATGTTAAACTTTCTAAATTTTCTATACACTACATGTACATGTACATTGTATGTTGTGTCTCCCAAGCATACTTGTTATGAATATTTGAAGACAATATTACCCCATAAAGAACATTCAAGGGTATCATATATCTCTCCTGTTCGAAACACAGTATGGTCTACGAGAATCTGTGTAATATTTATTCCCTAGATAGAAAAATTCTCATTTTCAACAAGCCTTCAGAGACACGCCACGGTGAGAAGGGTGCAAAGTCATACAAAATTGAAACACTCGGTGTGGAAAGAATATCATGAATAATAATATCAAATGGCACCTAGGCTTGAAGGTGATGAATGACACGGTCACGCTTTAGTGCTGGCAGATTGAGGGTGGGGGTACAACCAGCCCATGCTCCCCTTTGAAAATCAAGTGGTATACATGTAATTCTATTACACAAGTAATTTTTTTTTTAACGTGCCCCCTCCCACTTGGAGGTGATAACATTATTTCAGCTTGACAGGGAATTTTTGAGCTACTACGACATGTATGTATACACTGTATGTACATTTAAAACACATCAGAAATCTTGATGACCCCCTCCCCGATTTGCCTTGGGGCTTGACAGCAAATTCTAGCAATTGTAGCCCTCTTGCAATTGACTTGAAGTACATGTACATCACATGTTGGACCTTTGTGTTAACCTGCATGTAACAAAAGTAATTTCAATTTTGTATTGTACCTAATCCTGAACATTATGAAAAATATGTGGACTACATGTACATCCAAAACCTTGTAAAAGTATTTTAAAGACCACTTCTGGTCATGCGATTGCATTGTGAAAGAAACGTTGTGGAATCGATCAGAAAAGGTTGATCATCTAGCATATAAGTATTGGTGTGTACTGCAAGGTTCTTGAATCATCAAAATGATAAGAAATTTGGCCCAGTCTTGGTAAAGTTACAAGCACAGTAGCACTGTACACAGAAAGATGTATATGGGACTACGCGACCACGTGCGCGATATCTATTTGGTCCCAATAGATATAATAATTTTTACCAAATATATCAATTAGTAGGCGGTTTCCCGGCAAAATTTGTATCATCACGTACATGTATTAGTCAAAACATATTCTTTCACATAATTGGTAATGAGAGCTTCCATTTCATTTCTTGAGAGAGGGGCGTTTCCAAAACTGGTCTTTACCTTTATTAAGGCAATTCACACAAAGCATCCCAAGATAATACAATCTTCATAGTAAGCTCAAATACCTTCTTTTTTTTAAAGTTAATCAAATTTACATTTGTAGAATGAGACAAAATTACATTGATTCATGTAGATTGTACATTCATGTGTATCTCTACTGGTGATAAATATTTAAGCAGATGCTGTATACATGTACATTTATGTAAAGACATTAATGCCACTTCCCTTGATGAAAAAACCCTGCCATTCTCTTTTTTTTCTTCAAAAGAGCTTCTTACACAATATAATGTACATAAAAATTGAAAGTGATATTTTTTTGCACCCATTTATATGTAAATTGCTTTTTCACCACAGCTCTCTCATTAAAAAAAAAAACCTTTTAAAGGTAATGCAAAGTTTTCGAAAAAATTTGAAAATTGGATTGATAGTAATTCTTTAAAATTTTGATATATTTGGATGCCCCTGTGGATGTACAATGTATTATAAGCACTAGAAAATTTAGACCCTAAAACAATTCTGCTTTCGAGAAATTGAATAATCAAAATTTACTGGTGCTCCTGTAAATTTCAAATATTTCAAATAGCGCCACGGCCATTCCATTGTAGCTGCGACCATGTAAATCTCAGAATATGCAGTTGTGATATATAATTTCCAAACGGGAATAGCAAATCGGTCGATTGTAGTCAAGAAACATTGTTTTAAAGCTAAAGTAATATCAGTCTTGAGAGGGAGCTATACAACATACATGTAAAGAGTTTATTATTTTACAATTTCATTACTTAAGACTTGATTTCAACCACAACAACGATCATTGAATATTGTAAAATCGCATATATGCTTCCAATATGTTCATTTGAACCAAATTCATGACCCCATACCAAAACTTTGTATTACCTTTAAGTACTTGCATGTAAATCACATGTTGGACCTTTGTGTCAACCTACACATGTAACAAAGTAATTTCAATTTTGTATTGTACTAATCCTGAACATTATGAAAAATATGTGGACTACATCCAAAACCTTGTAAAGGCATTAAGGCAATACACACAAAGCATCCAGAGATAATACAATCTTCATTAAAGGTATTACAAAGTTTTGGTATGGGGTCATGAATTTGGTTCAAATGAACATATTGGAAGCATATACGATTTTACAATATTTAATGATCGTTGTCGCGGTTGAAATCGAGTCTAAAGTGATGAAATTGTAAATAATAAACTCTTTATGTTGTATAGTGCCCTCTCAAGACTGATATTACTTTAGCTTTAAAACAATGTTTCTTGACTACAATCGACCGATTTGCTATTCCCGTTTGGAAATTATATATCAGAACTGCATATTCTGAGATTTTCATGGTCGCAGCTACCATGGAATGGCCGTAGGCGCTGTTTGAAATATTTGAAATTTACCGGGAGCACCGGTAAATTTTGATTATTCAATTTGCTCGAAAGCAGAAGTGTTTTAGGGGCTAAATTTGTTAGTGCTTATAATTCATCTACAGGGGCATCCAAATATATCAAAAATTTAAATAATTACTATCCATCCAATTTCAAAATTTCCCAAAACTTTGCATTACCTTTAAAGCTCAAATACCTTTTATAAAATCAAGTTTATCAAATTTACATTCCTGGAATGAGACAAAATTACATTTATGTAGATGTGTATATCTACTGGTGATAAATATTTAAGCAGATGCTCTATACATGTACAATATGTAAAGACATTAATGCCACTTCCCTTGATGAAAAACCATGTCGTTCTTTTTTTTTCTTCAAAAGAGCTACAATATGTACACAATACACATAAAAATTGAAAGTGATCTTTTCTAGCACCCATTTATATGTTAATTGCTTTTTCACCACAGCTCTCTCATTTAAAAAAAAAACCTTTTAACTATAATACACTGTACCTTGACATTTCATAGCCAATATCCCCCTTTTCAATTTTTTGCTGTTATTTGAATTATTGCTTGCCAATCTAGTCACTTCAAGCAAGAGCAATTTCTACATGATGCCTGGGCATTTATTGTATTTTAAAGCTATGACATCTCAACTACTATTTTTTAAAAAATTTCTGAGGAAATCTTTCCTGCTAATCAAAATAGAACAAATTATGTTTTCTTTTGTAATCTGGCCCACATGATTGCAGGTAGCAGTATTCACTTTTGCAAAGGGCCATTTTTAAAGTTTGCTCATCATTCTGCAGGAGAGCATTGTAAATAAGTGTAAAATTACGACAATGTGACAATTTACCACATTGTGAAAATTTCCACATTTATCAGCATTTTCTTCAATACAAGTTGTCGCTGGTCAGAAAAGCAAACTCCGGCACAGGGCCTTTCCCACTTCACAACTTTTATCCATCCCTTTAAAACAGACACACACAGAAAATAAATTTATATAAAATCGATAGAAGAGCTACATGTATTAGATGGACAACTTTCCTATTTACTCAAACAATATTCCTAATTACATTATAGGTCAATAAATGGAAGTACCGGTAATTAAAATAACCTTGTCCTCCTCACTAATTATAGTGCATTTACACTGCAAGCAAAGATTTATTTCACATTCAGGAGTTTCGTCAGCAGTTGCTAAGCAACCGGCAAATCAAAATCTAAATATCCACCTCTGGAGTGTGGTTTTTTATTTGAAACACGAACAGAAACTTCACAGATTTTTGCAGTATACAGGGTGTACATACATGTATGCCTGCTCTCGAAATTCATGAATACCCGAAGTTCATTTTCAGACAGTTCAGTACTGTGCATGACCTCCACCCAGTATAAAAACCAACCTTCAAAAATTATTAATCATGAAACACCACTTGAGGGAAGTTTCATTAGGAAAACAGGCTTTAATGAAAGAAAAAATATAGCAAAAATATGGTACCTACATGTACACATGTGTGCTATACATGCATGAAGCACATAATATTTCATTATAGCTTTTCTACTTTAATAATATGCATTAAGCCATCAGAAATGTCAACCACCAAACCACTTTAATCCATCCCTCAAAATCATACAATCACTCACCTAGATCCTGTGCATGGTTCATAAAACAAAATATTCAGATGAAACAATTGGCAACATGTTGGCATGTCGACAGGCGATTCATCACTACAAATATGAGGACATTGGACAATCATATGTTTGTATGTAAATAATCAATGAGAAAATGTTTTTGGATAATCATTAAGGACCAACAAACGGAAATGATAATCAATTGTCATTTAAGGGACTCAGGGAGATTCATCCTTTTTTGATAAATTCATGAGAAAAAAAGGGCGCTTGACACAAAGGGCATCGCAGAATGATATATGATACAGATATTATACACAAATTTCAGTGCCCTGACATGCTCCAGCTACAATTGCTCTCAGATTTATTTTATCACAAGTACATGTACTGTATATATTGAAGGTCCAGGCTAGGGTTTTGAACTTGTGATTGGGTTTTAGGTTAGCATTAGGGTTTATACTTGGGTTCAGGGTTGAAGTTGGGAATTCAGTTAGTGTAAGAGATTGTCGGCAGGAGCATGTTTCATACACCACGTTTCCTCTTAAACGGAAAAATCAAATGATTGATGTTACCGGTACATGTATTTCTGATGAGAATATTAAACAAAGCATTTTCTTATTTTTTGTTTTGTTGTTGTTGTTGTTGTTGTAGGGGGTTGGGGATGGAGAAATTTCTAGCTAACCGACAAAACAAAAATTCATCCTCTTACCCATTAGTTTGGTCATCCTGGCCCTTCCATCAGCCAATGGGAATTCATCTTCTACCAGCTTATTTTCTTCCAAGAAAGTCACATCTAGCAGGATCTGCAATACACAATTATAACAGTTAATATAAAGCAATGATTAATAAGTCGTAAAAGTAAATAAAAACAAAATGATGATAAGGAGGAAGAGGAAGTGCATGACAATATTTTTGTGATGGGGGGAGGGGAATGGGAAGAATCTTGTACAGTTTACATCATGGCTCCACACTAACTTTTTTCCAAGGGGGTCTGGATCATTTCTTTTTAGTGTGTATGCATGAACCTTATGTTTTTTTTTTTAATCAACATTTTGGGTGTTCAGACTTAGATTTTGGGCACCCATCATGTGTCACAGGTGCCTGTTAGTATTGAGCCCAGCTTACACTGTACCTGTACAGTAACAGACTACAGGTAGGTGACCATTTTGACAAATGACTGAAATACTTACTGTAGCACTGATGACAACGCTCTTCTGAACTACATGGACATGATGTTAGTCAAATGTGTGCTACAGCTCTGACTAGAACAAGCTATCATTTGAAACATGATTATGAATGGAAATAAGATTGTAAAGGTCAAACTAAAATTAATCTTCAGTTTTGTATGTACATGTATTTAAAAATTGCTTATATTGATTCTTGAACAGTCAAGGAACTACATGTACATGTACATGGACATGTATGGAACTTATTTTCGACCAAACCAAGAAATGATGATTCCTTTTTTTAAATAATAATAATAATATTGGAAATTTATATAGCGCACATATCCACCTTGCATGATGCTCAAGGCTCTGCTAGGCAGATTGTCAAAATTTATGCCAACTTGATGCAAGTGATCATGTGTATTTAAAACATGTAGGCATACAGGCCTACATACATGTACGTGCACATGTACAGCCTAAACATCTATAAAGGCTGCAATGGGGTGTCTGAACTGCCTCCATGTAACATTATAATTGTCAGAAATCCTTTAAACAGATGCCTTTCATCTTGTTCCCTACCAGGAGTGACTCAGCATGACAAATACCATGTACTCCCTTGATATGTCAAAGAGTCAAGGAGCAGAGACCAGCTATGGGACGTCGTCCCAACTCTCCAAGTTCATTATACATGCAGTGCATGTGTGTGACACACCAAAACCCAATCCATGCTAAGGTACAATATCATCAGTGTCCTGTATTACTTTACATTTAAATGTATTCTCATATTTTTCCCAGACATGTATATGTACATACATGTACAGCAGATTACCCTGGTGAATTAAACAAAACTGTACAGTGGTTTGTACATATGTACATGTTCATGACTTCATGTACATGTATATTGTACATGTCGGTAGACTTCATTATTTTTTAATATCTTATATTCAGTAAGTGAACTTTGTTTCCAAGGTGCGATTTAAAATTGCAATAATAAAATAAAATAAAATAATAAAACAACAACAATAATAATAATATTAATAAAATAACAAAAACAACTACAACTACAACTTCAACAACAGCAATAATAATAATGATGATTATAATATTAATAATAATAATAATAACAATCATAACTTTAAAAAATATATATATACAGGGTGTATTATCATTCATTGGGGTTCATGTTTTATGTTATGGTGATTTGAATCAGTGTTTAAATCAAAATCAATTAATCTTGAAAAGTGACATTAGAATTCAATGACTTTATTCTTTTTAAATCATTATTTCATCACTGCTGGTGTTTCAAGAGTTACTTTACATGCATCATCAGCGACACATGATGTGCATGTAGTAAATGTAAAAGGATTTATGAAAACATGTGAGTGAATACTTTAGTGAGGAGAATACATGTAGCTGCATCTACACTGTAGCTAGTGTGAAAAATGATTCAAACACAAGCATAAATACTTTTTGACCAAGTTTTACTAAAATCATGAAAGTGAGATTCAATTTGATGCTTCCTTTCTTTTAGCGTTTTTTCCGTAAAATTTTAATGATGAACTTTAATACATGTAATTCAATCTAAAACAATATTGATACTACACATACATGTATACATGTACATTTGGGTGGACTTAGCCTTTCAGTAGTTAGTACATTAATATGAAATGAATATGAATACATGTATCATATAAGCCTTCATATTATCAGTTTTTTTAATAGACAACGAAGTCAAGTTATTCAAATTAAATTAAATGTTCATTTAAATCATTGGCAAGAGAGTGAAATGAAATGAAGAATGCTGGTTTTATAGGAAATCAACAAGAAGTACACATTTCTTCAAGGTTGAAGCCTTGGTACATGTACATAAAGTACATGTACATTGAACATGTACAAAAGTTATGCAGGGAATGGTAATTTATTTAAAAAAATTGAAAAAATCTCGAAATGTGGTCATATAATTAATAATAATAATAATAATACTGTATTTACATAGCGCATTTTCCATTTACATATTCAACTGTGCTTCACAACTATGTCATTTACAGAAGATGTGATTTTTTATATATTTTTTAAGGTATTGAGAGATTGCTGGTTGTGAAGAAATCTGGGTCAGTTTATTCCAGTGTCGGAACAGCAGTTGTCAATGCTCTGTCACAAAGAATGTTCATCTTTAGATTTCCCCATTACGAGTACCCAATCTTCTCTTCGATATCATTTCAGTCCATGTTTATAAAGTAAAATTGCACCATTTCATAAGACAAAATCAAGAAGATCCTCAATGTACTGTACATGTAATATGGTACTGTTTAAAAAATTGTAGAAAGTGCGTCTCTTTCACTGGCTTACTAGTGGATACTAGCACTGGATACTACACAATTTTGTCACCATTTCTATATCTTTTGCTTCCTTCCTTTCTTTCTGTCTTCTTTCTCATTGTCCTTCTTTCTTTCTTTCTCTTTCTTTCTTTCAAGTTATCGTTTCTTTCAATTCCTTGTTGCCCTACCTATAGACATACATATCACTTATGTATTTGATAATCATCTATTGCCTGAAAAGAGATTTTTGCTTGTAGTACATGTACAAGTAAAATCACTAACTAATCTCAGAAACAAATAAGGAAAACATGTAATCTCACCTGAGTGAATTCTTTAAGAGCCTTTTTCACAATTCCTTCTGTGTCAGGACTCCTGAAGATCAAAATTGAGAGAAAAAAAAAGAAAAACATTCATTTAAGATAAAAACACGAGGGTAATTATTTAGAATCATAATTCATTTTTTATCAAAAGGGCAAACGATGAGTCAACAAACCATCTAAATCTGAATTTACAATTAACATTTTATCATTTTCAAAGGAAACATTATTTAGAATTAAAGATAGCTCTACTTGCCTGTTGCCGGGCTAAAGGAGGGTAGATTCATTGAACTGTACGTGTTGTTAAATAGAGGGTACATGTACATGTACATGTACATAAAATTAGTGTCTCAACAATGCCCCTATTATTTTGTAGGAGAGCACAGCAACTAAGTGACATTTTTTTTACAATTAGTAGTTTAGAACTTTGCGTTTAAACTTTAAAAACACTTACACTAGCGGTAAAGGTACAGTAGATCCAGTTATGCACACTGTTCTTTAATTTGGGGTATTGTGTTTACAGGTAAAGGAAACGTTTATTATTATTCATGCGTTTACATTTTTTTGCATTTTTTTCCAACCCTCAAAATTAAATGTTGGGGAAGGGGGCAGAAAACTTGATATTTTTGCTACCCAAGATAATTACATGACTCCTCCTCCTCATCTTCCTCCTCCTCCTCCTCCTCCTCCTCCCCCTCTCCCTCCTTCTCCTTCTTCTTCTTCTTCTTCTTCTTCTTCTTCTTCTTCTTCTTCTGATGATGATGATGATGATGATGATGATGATGACAAAAAATTGATCCTTCAGATTGGCTGTCGCTGGCTCCCATAGGCTCTAGATGTATGTTATAAGATATTAGTGCGAGGAGAGAGCTTGCGATTTTCCGTTTTACCGATACCAAAATTATGATATTTAAGTGAAACCCTCTATTTGTAACAATTTTTTCAGCTTCCTTAAAAGTATTTCACTTAAGTTTAAGTCTTACGTAACTATTTTTTAAGTTTGAACAATTCTCATTTTCGTCATATTTAAGTTACAAACTGGAAATTTATTCTGAAATGTTTGTTGGTTTTTCTATTTTATGTGTGTGCAATTTCGTGTGTGCGTCAGTTATGTGTGAAGTGTGTCACCTGTTTAAAGCGTGACATGTCAAAATCTCTGTGGTGTGACGTAATATTACGTATTGACTTTGCCATTGAACTTAAGTTGCGCTTAAGTTAAGTAGGCCCTCTCTCACTTAAATTCGAAGCCACTCGAGCGGATCGGCCAATGAGTGATTTCAAGTTCAGTGTTGAAAGCTGGTGTTGGTGTTGTGATAACACCAACACCAGCTACAACACCGAACTTGAAATCATGCTGGTGTTGAGGTTGACCTCGGAAAACATGACGCATTTTCGGTAGTCTGTGTTGAGGGCTGGTGTTGAATGTCCTCTGCTGAACCAAGTATCGCGGTTGGTGTTGACGATTTACATGTATGTGTAATTTTCCCATTCACCAACACCAGCCCCTAGGGATTGGGAAATTCATGATTTCAAGTTTGGTGTTGGTGTTGGTGTTGCAGTATACCGCAGGTAACTATGCGTGCATCTGTCACGAATCTCACGATCAAGCCAAAGTAAAATCCATTTTCCAGTCAAAACAACTGTAAATCATGGGAGCTATCGTCCTTCTAAACTGACCGTCGGTGTTGGAGCTCGGTTTAGCAGCCTTTTCACGCTCTCAACACCAACACCAACACCGAACACCGTACTTGAAATCACTCATTGAGTGCGCGTAAACTCAGTGCACAGCGCTCAATGCGCTACATTCTTCGTGCGAAGAGGATAATTGCACCACCACTCCTCCTCCTCCTCCTCCTCCTCCTCCTCCTCCTCCTCCTCCTCCTCCTCCTCCTCCTCCTCCTCTTCTTCTTCCTCCTCCTCCTCCTCCTCCTCCTTTTTTTCTTCTTCTAATTCTTCTTCCTCTTCCTCCTCTTCTTCTTCTTCTTCTTTTGCTTCTTCTTATTCTTCTCGTCTTTCTTCTTCTTCTCCTTCTAATTCTATTTCTAGTTAATACAAACAAATATTTTTTAAAAGTGCACTGCACTCGCGCGAAGGTAGACGGCTGCGCTGCATGCTGTACATAGTAGACAGTACATACATGCCAGCCTGCAGGGCGCGGCAGCTCACGCCAGGCACCGGCCGTCGGTGTACTGCTGCTGCTGCGCTCTCGCTCATGATCTTCGAATTCCAACTTACTGTAAATCAGCCATGTATTTTTCAGCTACTGCTTGAGACTTCAAAATAACCATCTGATCTTTCGGAAAACGTCTGCACATATCTCGACAAAGTAATGATATTGATGAAAATGCCGATATCAGTTCGGTGACATCGAAAGAAGTCATTTTGGTGGTGTTTTCAAGTCCCTCCTCCGCTGACTTAGCCGGTTTTGTGAGAAGTACCTGTATAATAGAAATAAAGAGAAAATCGTTTCCGGTAATAACACGCTAGTCTCTTTGCATGATGCATCGTGAATTAATTTTACGAGTAATTTTCTTCCCCCTTAAATAATTTCGTAATCGAAATGTTATCATAATCATCAAGACAACAATCGAAAGTAATGAATTAATTCCGATCAATCTAGAATCTACATGAAATTATTTAAATATTAATTTTTCGATCGACGAAGGAGCGTGCTATAACTTAGCCTTGAAAACAGACCACGACATTTTGGTGGGGTATACTTTTGGGTAGTATGGAGGCGACTTTTGGTGGACGGACCATTTTCATAATTAGGCCTAGATATAAATAAAAGAAAATTTAAAGGCAAAAATGATCAGTTATGACTAAGTGTCAAATAAACCAAACGAAGAAGAAGAAAATGCTGAGGAAGATGTCCTCATTGGGAAACCTATGTTACCCCAGAAAGAGAAGAAGAAAAAAACAGTAACAACCTCGCGTTCCATTTTTTTCATTGTACAATGCTTAATTAATAGACAATGGCAATTTAATTTGATTCTCAGCTTGCATATTTTCATTTGTTTTCGTTTGTGTCAGCTCCCTTCCCCCGCCTCGTTGTGAAATAATTTTGCCCATGCATCCCTTATTGCTTCACCGCTGTTCCCATAATCTACATCATCTGGACCCTGTTTCATAAAAGTTACAATAACTGTTATATAAGCTACTGAAAAGTTGTGCCATTTGATCGGCTGAGAGCAGATTTCTCATAGAAATTTAGCATTTGTCTTTGATATCCTGATCCATTTTTTTACTCTTCTTAGCTCACTCCGTCTCTCTCCCGTTTACTCCATCTCTCCCCTCCTTTCTCTATATAGGCCTACTATCCCTCTCATCCCGATCTCTCGATCCTCCTATCCTCGCAATCACCCTCCAAACTCGATCCCTCTCACACATTCAGTATTCAATTTATTTTTTTTCCCATCCTCTTATATCACACTATTATCTTCCCAGGGGCGGCAGAGCGTCTTCCAAAGTGGGGGAGAGGGGGGCACAAAAAGGGCACTTTCAGGAGGAAAAAAAGGAGGCACCTACAAAGGGAAACCTCAAAGTGAAAACATACACATTGGTAAATATACCCTTACATTGTGATTACGTAGATTATCAGGGATTATTTCAATATATTAATATGTTTCTCTCTTTACATGGTCCAAGATACTGCTTATAGGAACATCCTTTGCAGTTGGGTGTGATGGTCGAAATACCAATTTGCGAGCAAGCGAAGCTAGTGAGGTCGCAGTAGGTAAAATTAATACACACCCTGTAATAAAGAAGAAAAACCCAAACCTGGTGGATTTTTAAGCACAATCTAATCGCGAAAGACTAAAAGACCTTTAATAAATAACATAATTATATCAACTATAAAAGCGAGCGAACGTAGCAAGCGTTGTGGCGTGCGCCTGTAATCCAGCTAACAGTGGAAGTTATAAACTGATTCAGCCGAGGACGCAGGTTCGAAACTGAGTCACGTCTTTCGGATGGTGACGTTAAAGGTCGGTCCCCAGACGTAAATAATCATATCTGATTGATACACGTCTGTAAAAACCCAATACACACACAAGCGAGCTTGGGGGAAATTTAAAAATAAAGTTGCTCTTAGTCGCTTTAAATTAGGGGCACATTTTATAGAGTATGGTAAAGGGGGCACTTATCAGAACGGAAAGGGACACTTATTAGAAAATAAACTTAAGGAGCATGTGACAAAGAGGGGCACTTCTCGCTCCTGAAAGGGGGCACCCACCAGAGATGAAAAAGGGTACTTATGAGAATTCCATTTATGGCAGTTTTGCCCCCATTCACTTATCTAATTAAGTTCATTGCTTTTAAGCCTGGCTTACATTTACTTGCCACTTTCCCGCACACCCCCCCCCCCAATTTAAAAATAAAGTTGCTCTTAGTCGCTTTAAATTCGGGGCACATTTTATGGAGAATGGAAAAAAGAGGGCACTTATCAGAATGCCAGAAATGGACACTTATTAGAAAATAAAAGGAACATGTGTCAAAGAGGGGCACTTCTCGCTCCTGAAAGGGGGCACTCACCAGAGATGAAAAAAGGCGCTTATGAGAATGGAAAAGGGGCATTTATCGAAGGAAAAGGGGTATCCGCATATATCAGATTTTAATAGGGGCATTTATCGAAGGTGAAAATGAGGCATTTTTTTTTTAAGGAGAGGGGCTCTTTTAAAAAAAAATAGGAAAGGGACACTTTTTTAGAAAGAAAAAGAGTACTTTGTCTTGTCTTATTAAAAAGGAAATGGAGCACGTGTCAAAATAAAGGGGCACTTATCAGAAGAAGAAAGAGTCCTTGTCTTATTAGAAAGGAAATGGAGCACGTGTCAAAATCAAAGGGCACTTATCAGAAGAAGAAAAAGAGCCCCCCTCCTCCTCCTCCTCCTTCTCCCCTTCCTCCTTGTTCTTTTGTTGTTCTTCTCCTACTTCTTCCTCTTTTTCGTCTTCTTCTCCTTCTTCTTTTGTTCTTCTTCTTATTTTACCTGTATTCTATTCAAGATTATTGGAGGATAACATGGGCATTTTACCAGAAGTGCTATCATATTTTCTTTTATGCATTTTATTATGAACGCAACGTTTATTCAGTCAGGTAACGGAACGTTGGTAGCAATGATATTCCCCAAAGTTTCTCAAATCTCAACTATGATACTATGACCTAGAGGTGGCGCTGTTCATAACTTTTGAAAGCCACAATCAACATCGGATCGCAAAGCAAAGCCTTGGAGAAATCAACCTCAGCAATTAGCATTGCCCTTTTGGGTTATGTAAACATTACAATCGCATTTATAACGTATACTTTATGTGGGCAGTACACTTAGGTATTGAAATTACCCTTGTGTTAATTTATGGAAAGTCTCTTTGCAATCGTGTTAATTGTTATACATGTACTTGTTATTGTATATATAGAGTTTGTAATTGTTGTCATATGTATTTTCCATGTTATGAATATCATGTTTTAACGTTGTATTAAAGAAATACAAAAATATTGAACCATAAAAGTGTTGTGAACTTATCAACTTTCAACTAGTCAAAGAAAAATGTCTTACCCTTCTATTTATACAACAATGTGGCATTAGAAACTCAAGTCTCAAGGTTACCGGTAAATGATCGATGAAAGAAAAGGAAAGTGTGGACCACTTTGTAGGAATCATAGTTACGATTATGAATCTGAATGATATAGCTTTGATTCAAAAGGTTAATAAAAAGAACATCATGGAAGACAGTAATCGAAATTAATAATTGATTTTGATTTTTCAAAAGGGCTGGTCGGAAATTACAATACCGAGTCCCTAAATACGGTTGATGAAAATTGAGTTATAGGCCTATACAGTACATTGTAATCTTATTTTCCTAGATTTATATCAATTAACTGAAATCTTGTAAAATACAGATGAAGTAACATTTTCACCGTGGGATTATGCCCCCGCCCCCCATCACATATGGAAAAGTGGTGTCTTTTGGCCAGTCTCGAACGCATGCTCGCGCGCATGTACTATAACCAATGGGCACAGGCTTCAAAAACCGTTTTTTTGTCAAAGATACTGGTGTAACTTTGCAATGCTGCAAAATACAAGGCTGGCGCGAGCGGTTTTCTATTGTCTATATTTTTTTCTTGTATTAATTTTCCAGAATATGAGAAAATAATTTTAAGTATTCGCGTCGGAAAATGCCTCGAAAGAAAGATTTTCAAGTGAATTTTGATACCAACCCTTCCATAGCAATGCACGTACTTGCACAATTCGAAGCAGGAAACTAATCGATAACCCCGTGTTTGAGACTCTGTATCCCAGCAACGGATTACCCTACGCATACAGCGTTTTCACTTTCCAGTCCGGAATTTTCCCTCTCTGTCATATATCAAAATCAAGCTGATTGGTCTAGAAAATTCGTCGGAATCCTTGAAAAGTAAGAAGATTAATCTATTCCATCCAATCACAGTTGGTGACACTCCGAGCTCATTAGCATAGAGAGTCATATCACGCCATGACTAGGACTGAGCCTGCACCATTGTCTGACAGGGGTTTCATTGCCATTGCTTCATTTGTTTATGTCAGCGATGATTACATTGGCTGTATTGTTGAACAATGATGTTCACATTTAAATAAAAAGAAGAGATGAGATTATTGAACGCTGTTTTATGGAGAAAATTCCCAACTCTACCCAATGCTTCTTCAGTCCACACATTACAACTATGTGTTATCCCTCTGTACATTGAGCTTAATCTACCTATATTCGCTAATGGACTGGTCCGCATACTCGCCTTTGCGTGGCTGTGTGTGCAGTTGGCGCGTAGGGTCATGAATTATTCATGAGACGTACCTGTGCGCGCTGAGCAAAGAAAGACACGCACAGATCCACTTTAGTGGAATTTCGGCCTGAAACTTTTCCATATGCTAAAATATTTGACAAGAAAGCAATTAGCAATCAAACCAACCAAAATACCAACATTTTTCTTAAGTAGGCCTGTACAGGCAATACTCATGCGTAAAAGTAGGCATATTATACAGCTTTTTCCGAGCTGCCCCAATATTCATAAGTGATGGCCAACGTTTCAGTTAATCACTTTTCTCTAATGCGCCAAAAAAGTAATTAAGATAATCATATTTAAAAAAATGGTCACTTCTCTAATTGGTTTTTAGGCCCGGTTTACATTTACTTGCCACTTGCACCCCCGGCACCCTAAAAAAATAGACCAGGTGGGGGAGAATGATATGAAAGAAAGAAAGAAGAACAACAAGAACAAGAAGAACAATTAAGAAGAAGAAACACAAAACTAACAGACAAACCATTATGAAAGCCTATATGCACGGATGTTTTAAATGTACATGATTTTATATGTTTATAGTTCCCAATTATTACAAATTCAACTTGAAGTTTGTTCACATTTAGGTCATGGGCATCGATATGGTCATCACGTCATCATCTGTTAGCTCAATGTTGACTTTTACCATTTTTTAATGTTTATAATGTTAGTCTGACTATCAAGCGGGACAGTACTTTCTTAATGCTAAAAACATGAATACTGTCAACAAAATATGACATTTTCTTACATATCATCTACCTATAAGTAAAACTAGTAGGGCAATTAGTCTATACCTTCAAAATGTTGATACGAATCTATTTATTTAACTAAACATTTCTATTTCCGCATGAAATACAGGCTATAGTTAAAGGTCATTAAAAACAAATTCGAAGGTCAAACACGTGCAGACTTGTAACACGTGGGCAGCATGGAAGCTCTACTGACAACAGACACGTCTGGACAGTTATGGACAGCATCTCTCTTTGATCCTTTGACTAGTTCTTCTCTGGCCACTTTCAAGTCAGGATATAGTTGCCATAGAAGCCTCTGTTCAACCAAAGAAAGACTCATCGTCGCTTCTAAAGACAGACCGATTCTGAGTGTTTGGGATTTCCGCGGATCACGGAAGGTAATGTCTTGTCAGCGGCACTTCCGGGTTTTAGTACGCCGGACCTCTGGCGGAAAGGGTTGGTGAAGATCGTGGCTATGCAATGTAGGCGCGCGTACCCTAGGCCTATTTAACGTTCACGAGAATGCTAACAAGTCTATTGAATATGATCTTTCTACACATTCACTTTTTATCATTTTTTTTATATTTGAAAGTCTTTTGAAAATATGCCATGTTTATATATCTAAGGCTTTTTCCACTTGACTAAAATGATAATACCCGTTTTATTTCCACATTGTAATATCCTCGAAGGAATGAGTAATTTGCCACGGCACTGACGGCAGGCAAGCCATAGTCAGACTCAGAAGTGTATTCTCTAGTTTTCAGACCCATATTAATTTCGAGATAAATTCTATCTTCAAATGTGTAAACTGAATAGTTTAAAACATGTGTTTTAACGTTTGGAATGGTGAAGTTTTGTCATTTAATTCAATATTGTGCTGACGCCTAAAAGTAAAACATTGGACAAAACTTTCATAACATCGTATTTTTACTAAGAATAATATAAGGGTGTATTTTGATAAACTATCAAATGAAAATATCTGGGGGGTACCCATTTAAAAAACAAAACTGATTCACCGGTCATGAAATGAAATACTCACAATTATATTTTACAAATAATTCTATGGTATAATCTACTCAAATTTTGAAGTATATTGCTTCTCTTATTGCCTAGTACCATTGGGAACCCAAGAACATCGCCTAAAAAGAGTCTAAATGGATAGAAATCTGTCACAATAATTCTACTTTCTAAGACATTGTCATGGAAGTTTAAATAAATCAAATTCCTACCTAACCTTAACTTAGAAGCAAACAACTAGCGGGCTGGCTCAAACCAAATTGTTGACGTACGTGCAGTGAACACAAATGTGCATTGCCCCACGTGTGATAATTCATGTAGTGAGCCCATAGTGAGATGAAGAAACAAAAATTCTAGCGATAATTTGTATGTAAATACCTGTCACGAACCTACAAATATGCAATATTTTATTTGTTGAACTATTATTATTGTAATATTTCTGGTTGATTGATGATTTTGAAGATGGATCTTTGTCGATTCTAAATATGTGTCTGGTGGTTGGCTTTGGGAATTTGAGTGAATTTTTCCACAGGAGTGGTGGGCGGAAATCCCCCGTGCTGGGCGGGCCAGCCCAGCGCAGCCCACCGTAGCTATAACGCTGATAATAGTCTATACACCTATATTACCGACTAGTCAATTAATCGTCAAAAAAAATCACCGACTAGTCAATTAATCGTCCAAAAAAATCACCGTGTAGTCGATTACCAAAAAGGGGCTTTCAAAACAGGCCTACTGTCGTTGTTGCATTGATTGCAGGTGCCAAGAATTGGGTAGAGTCCAACCTGTCAATGGTCTGCATCAACTTGAACACCTGAATCATGTCTCCTCGGCGGCGGTGGTGGCTGAGCGAGGGAAGCTTCAAACTCTCAAGTCTCTAATGATAATGAGAGTATTAGTATGCTTTACAAAACAAATGAAGTGGAGATACACAGTTATCGGTAGCTGGCAAACTTGCTCCTTTACTCTTTAGCTTTCTTTGAATTAAACTCTCACACAAGTTTTCCTTTTTGGGGGGTGGGGGGAGATAGAGGTCGAGTTCCTGTGGATATTTGAAATACTCACAATGATTTTGAAGCGGCACATCGACAGGATTGACGACAGATTTCTGATTTAAATTTTCAAAAGTATTTTTTCCAACATCGATGAGTTGAACCAAATGTATATTACTGATATATAGATCTACATGTAGGTGTCATCAGTTCTCAGTCTAAAGTGCTGATTTTGAGCGAATACTGGTAAATTTTGTTCAGTGGTGTTTGAGAGTTTAAGGAATCAATAGAGGGTGTCTTAATTTTTTTCATCAGCCACAGAGTATAGTAACGCTGCTATGAGTGGGTCACATGTGTTTGCCCATTAAAAGAATCACCCCAGTATAACAAATAAGGATTATTTCTTTTATTCATGTAGTGAAGACTACAGAGCAGACTCTAATGTTTGATTTTATAGATTGTGTTTGAAAATATTTTGCAACCCTTTTATGAGTGATATTTCTTTTCACAGGATGGGCAACCTCAACGTCAGATGTGCCCTGGAGTTGTTACAGCCCTGGCGACCTCTGCAGATCACCATTACGTAGCAGCGGGTATTGCAGAAAAAGTACACATATGGCAGGTCAGTGTACACTTCTGCCTCAATGTTTTCAATCCTTCTTGAATTCATGTCCAACTATTATATTTTATCATAGTACAACATGACATTTTTGATGCAAAGTGGTAGCCAGCCCAAGGCCAAGAGAAAGATTGCTAGAAATGTTATATGTTGGAACAGATGGGAAAGTAGTCCGGCACTACATCACATTGACATTACCGCTTCAGCCAATTTGAAGTGCCCATACGTATAGGGATTACAACTTTCAAAAATTCATAACTTTCTTATATTTAGTCATATTTAATTAAAACTTTCATCAGTTTGCTTCTCTGATTTTTATGCTTTCTTTTAGAGCAGTTGTCTATTTGGGTTGGATTTCCCTTGAAGTTATTTACCCAGATTCATTTCTGGGATAGATCATACAGGATGAAAGGAAAACAATTATTCATACCGGTAATTTCATTTTCAAATTAGAAACCCAAAATTGGTAGCAGAGTAAATAGTTTGAAATTCCCTGAATCAGGTCAATTAGCAAATGCATTGCATTAAAACCTGCTTTCATTGATTTTGGTGTCTGTTTTGAATTAGTGCAGCTAGGGATTTGTGACATAGTCACCTGTAGGTTTGGTCCCATGAACGATTTATCCATTCCCCCAGTGTAGGAGAAAACAGACAAAAACATAGAAAGGATGAGGGAGATGATGGTGATGATGAGGATGATTGTGATGGTGATGATAATAAACATGATTTAATCCTTGTTACACAGCTCACAGATGGGATGCTTGTTGCTGTCTTGACGACCCACTACCAGACAGTGACCAAGGTCTGTTTCACCGATGATGGCAGCCATCTTGTTACCGCTAGCAAAGACAACATGATCCTCATATGGGAAATGTCTGAGTAAGTTTGTATGCAGGCAACATGGTTATGGATGCAACCGAAATCTGTTCCTCACAATTCAAAAGGATATTAAAAAAGGATACCTGTCTGCATAAATATACATGTGCATTTAGAACTCTAGATATCCTCAAAAGTAATGGTTTTCTGTCATATATAACCAATCCCATCCTTTCAATATATATGTCAGCACAGGCTTTTCACCAACAGGGACCTGGTGCTCATGGGCTCCCATATTTTAACCCTGGGCTGCCCAAATTTTTCATTTTAACCAGGGTCCAATGCATTCAAAATCCCTGAAACCCCCTGGGAGAAGGGATAATGTGGAGCCCTTCATTTTAGGTAGGACAGTAGTTGGAAAGTAAAATGAGAAGGATCGAAGGATCGATTTTTAAATGGTTTCATATTTCATATTGTTTAGAAGAGGGGAAAAAAATCATTGGATATTTCTATTTTTCATTGTTCAGTCCCATGTGTGCTCATCTGTGCAGTGTTGTTGACTGAAATATGTAAATGCCTCTTGTTGTTACACAGGGTGGTTCACCAGTGCACCCTTGGTAAATCCTGTAGCCCCCTCCATGTGATATCCGGCCACACCCTCCCAGTGACGGACCTGTTCGTCGGTGCTGGAGGTCCTATGGCTCATGTCATTTCAGCTTCACAGGATCACTCTTGCAAGGCAAGTATGCACATCTAAGGATTTTATGACCATACACCCATAGGCCATATAAAAGGAAAAGAAATAGTATTTCCATGGACCTTTCAAGAGGCATTTAGTGATGTTTTGTGGTGAAGTGTATATGTTACGTGACTTGTAGACCATCTGGTACAGGGTGCCATTCTTACCACCCTACTATTGTCCTGTGGCAAGTATTAATCTATATTTGCCACTATTCAACCAATTGAAGTAAGTGGGTACCTGCACTACCTGGTAGGAAATAAATCCTTCAAGGCCTGAGTATCGTATGAAAGAAGCTCAGCTAAAGCCAGGTTTATAAAGTATTCAGTGCTGTGTTATCCTAAGGAAAAAGTATGATAATTGATGCAGAGTCCAAAGTTCGTGGACATTTAAAAAAATTAGGAATGTGATATTTGATCCATGATTTCTCATATTCTACACAAATTTATGTAGATCAATTGATGCCAAATCAATGTCAAAATTTAGAATACAAATGAGAGCAACTAGAAAATTCTGTTGAAAGGATTCCGACGATATCGCGATCTCAAAATTCAATGTTGGATCAAATGCACTACAACTGAAGAAAAGGTCATAAAAACAATGAGTCCTTAATTTGCGTACAAGAGTTAACAAGTGATTTATCAAAAACAGCAATCCATCAAAGGTAAGGTAAGGCAAAATATCATACAATCACTTGGTATCACTGTTTACTTACAATTTTGATGACATATTCTCTCTAAATGTCGGTAAGTTCATACAGGTCGAGTTCATATTATTTCAGAACGGATGCAAAATACTGCAAAAGTTGACGATCTTTTATCAAAATTTCATAATTTCACACACAATTCCAAAGAAAATGTCACTAGTTAATTTTATGTTCCTCTTCCCATTGATTATGTCAGATTTTTAAAATCACACTGATTTTTTTATAGATATGGAACTGTCCAGGAAATAGGGTCACATGCAAACTGTGGTCACATCACCACTATTACTTTTGTCCTTAATATTAGTTATCATCATTGTTTAACATCTGTTTTCTCACGCTGTGGAGCTTGACCTTTCATTTCCTTTATGACCTTCTCCAAGCCTATTTAATATTAGTATCTTGCATTTTTCCTCATTTAGGTTTGGGAGTTGTGCTCTGGCCAGCAGCTCTGTAATCTTCTATTTGACGTTCCTGTAGAATGCATCACAGCTGATGCGGCTGAGACCTCTATGTTTGCTGGTTGCTCTGATGGTGCCATATATCTTGTCTATCTTTTTCACGAGGTAAAACTTTTAGGGTTCTTGAAAGTGAAATTTCATTTTTACTATAGTTACAGGATATGTAGTTGTCCTGAAACCCCCAAAAGCTCTGAATTCCCACTTATTTTTCCCCCTCAAATAAAGGAATCCCCCTTTCAAAGATCAATGCTCATATCAATGAACTTTTGACCATCCTGAAGTCTTACATGTTGAGATTCCAGTTTGCTGGGAATTGCTTGATTTTATTCCTTCTTGCTTGTGGCTTTTGTATGCTGTTGAAATATTGTGACAGATATTTTATACCTGTATATTTATTTTACCAATTTATAAAAGTTTGCTTTTTTATGCCGGAGACATTATGTTTTCTGGTTGTCCGTCTGTCCGTACGTACGTCCTGTTCTCGTGATCGCGTTATCTCAACAACCGATGAATAGATTACCGCCAAACTTGGGTCATGTATGTATCTTGCAGAGCTAATATACTGATTAGATTTTGGGGTCACGAGGTCAAAGGTCAAAGGTCACAGGCTCATTATGTATGCAAAAATAGCTCGTGATTGTGTTATCTCAAGAACCGATTGATGGATTACCGCCAAACTTGGGTCATGTATGTATCTTGCAGAGCTAATGAACTGATTAGATTTTGGGGTCACGAGGTCACAGGGCTCGTTATGTATGCAAAAATAGCTTGTGATTGCGTTATCTCAAGAACCGATTGATGGATTACCGCCAAACTTGGGTCATGTATGTATCTTGCAGAGCCAATGAACTGATTAGATTTAGGGGTCACGAGGTCAAAGGTCACAGGGCTCATTATGTATCCTATAATAGCTCGTTAGAACCAACAGATGGATTACAATCAAACTTGAATTTTAAAAATTGCTTCCATTTTGGTTTGTAAAATTGCTCTATGGCGGAGGCATCATTTTTGACTGCGCGCAGTTGAAGTTCCATCTAGTTTTCCCATCATCTTTGTTCCAGAAATAATTTTGACCAGTTAAAAACACAAAATGCATCCTGTTATTGCATTTACCCTTTGTTTAAAATTTCTTTTGACTTCTGTATGTTGATTTGTTCTTATCTGTGCCACATCTCAGGGTTCTAATCAAGAAAGACACATCAGTAAATCAGACCGATCAGCTGTCACCATTTTCCAAGGACACGGGTATGTATGCAAATTAAATGCCTTCTGTTCATGAGTACATCTTGGTGTTTTTTCTCCTGCCTCCAGGTACTTCACGTACATTAACTCCTTTTCCGATGTACTTCTATCTGTACTCCTGTCAATGAGGATGCTCATGTAGCATGCCTTCCGTACAGCTTCATCTACGTCTGTCCATATATCCTCTGCTAAGAACTCGGTAAAGGACTGGATTCTGGTATGTACTGTACATGTACATCCAAGTTCCATGCCGTGTTGCTTCTGCAGGTTGACCAAGGATGGGTAGTAGGAAAACGGAAGCTCATGCTTTGCTGGGGTCACCATCTTGCTGTGAGCTTTCTCATCCATTGCTATCACAGCCTCGACAATCGGTTTGGTAGTCTTGGTGTCGTTTTTTTAAACAGGAATTGATTTGAGGTGTTTGATACATTAAAGCTATCATTGTTATTTTCTGTCCGTAGTTCCTCTGTCACATGTCTGTCAGTCAGTATGGATGGGACCATGCTAGCTTCAGGGAGTACAGATAACACTGCAAGGATATGGGATGTAGGAAGTGGGCAGTGCATCAGAGTGATACAACACAAAGGTATGTATAAAGCATCAACATTTTCAGGACAGGATTTATTTTTAGGGCTGAATTCATCACATTTTGTTCTTTAAATTGGCAACAATACTATTTCCATTTTATTGCTCCATTGTCAAAATAAAATGTAATGTCTCTGAAGACAATATATATGAGCGAGAAGATGGTTGAAAAGTTGAAAAAGTGGCCCAAACAATGATTTTGAATTTCTCATTGTATTGCCAATTCAGGGATTTTAAAGTTTATTTTCCTTTTTAAGATTCATGGCATCAAACGCAATACAATGATGAAATGGAAATGGGAATGGATGCCGTGATTGCCTTTTTTGTTGTTGCTTTTTTCACTCATGCATCTAGCATATTTTTTAGGTCTCAGAATCAAAATTTATTGAGCAAAACCACAACATGCGGAATGATTGTCATGAAAGTGTCTCACTGATTGTGTCCATAAAGGGAGCATGTAGAGTTTCCTAGTAGAGTTAACATCTGATTTATTCATACCCTTTCCAAGTTTTGTAATTTGTTAAGTACGTGAAAAATTGATTTATCCTGCTTTATATTTCTTGAGAATGTGACATATTAAAGCTTACATCTAAGAGTATTCAACAAAGGCCCTTATTCAACCAGTCCAGCTTTCATTCTTGTGTTATGAAAAGCATAAAAAAGACATCAAAGTAACAAGGGGTATGAATACTTTAGTTAACTGCAGAACTTAAAATTAAATATACATGTAAATGTAGTCCCCATACTGTATAGTGGACTTTCCTTTAATATACACTCTCTTTAATATAATGATTAATTTCATAACCTACTCAACTGTTCTGATATCCATTTCCACATTATTTCTACATTTATCAATCTCTCGCTCTCTCTCTCTTTCCCTTGATTTTGCCTTGCCCTGCTATATAGCATCAGTAGGGGCTGTACGGTTTGTCTTGAGGCCTCTACCCCCTCCCACCAACGCACCCCCTCCCAGGGCTTTGCCCCCTCTCCCTGCACTTCAAAGGAATTTCCCTTGGTCTGGGGCAGGTGACGCAATTGTTCAAGGAGGATTCGAAGGTGGTTATGCAGTGAAGATTTCAAGGCCTGTAGAGGTAATGGAATGTCAGTCGTTTTTTTCTTAATCAATGTATAGTGAAACCTGTATATAAACACCACCCAAGGAAAATAGAATAGTGATCTTTATATACAGGTAGTCTTTATATACAGTAAGGCTGCGACGAGTACTCGAATACTCGAGTACTCGCACTGTTGACAACTACTCGAGTACGATTTCTCGTACTCGAATACTCGGCCGCCATTTTTTTTCCCGATAACCTGGCACTGTCCAGGCGAGGGTCAACCGTGCCAGAAGAGCACCGGCATGGGTAAAAATGTTTCCCAGCTCAATCATACACAGGGTGTCACTGTCAACTCACCACTCAGAAACTGGGACCAAATCTCCAGATTTCTGTTTGGACTCGGAGGAATATTTGTCTGTCATCTTTAGTTTTAAAAATAACATTGTTTCAATTATTTGTCAAAAATTCAAAAGCACAAATAGGCGCTTTCAACAGCAACTTGAAGTAAAATCGCGTGGGTTTTCAGAGACGAACCTTCGTACTGTTCGTAGTATGTTGTTGGCAAAAACAACAAAAAAAATCAAAAAATTCAAAAACATCAAAAAAAAAACATGGCGTCCGAGTATTCGAGTACTCACCTGTAAGCCTAGGAGTGTACTCGACTACCACATTACATGGTTATGCACAGCCTTAATATACAGTTCGCTTTCATACAAGTTTCACCGAGAAACACTGATCAAAGGAATTCTTTTTTAATTCAGGCTTTATAGATAGGTGGTCTCACTATATAGGTGGTCGCTACAGCAGGTTTGACTGTATAGGTGTAATCTTAAGTACATATGAGGGGATAACTTGATCAAGGGTGCCACAGTACAAGATTAGAATATACAAGAGGGGTCAAAGAGATACATTTTTTAACCCCATGTACTTTAAGGTGTCCAGAGTGTTAATGTTGTGAGTATCGATTTTTAAAATGTAATTAGAATTGGAATTTTCTATCTATATTGTCTAGATTCCCCAAATTAATGCATCTAATGAGTTGCTTCAGAGTTTCAACTAGTACAACATCATCATCAACAAGTACAACAATAGTAAGATCATATTGCAAAGTCAACATGTTGATACAAGTACCTGGGGGAGGGGGGTACCTAATTAAAACAGCATGAAATTACTGTGGGTGTTGAGATGCCATCTTTTGTGATGTGATTTAAATGCTTTTCCTTTGATTTTCATTTTCAGGATACAGATGAGAGGTATGAGAACGAGGTTGGCCTTCCAAGGAGCATCAGGGATGCAAATGCAAAGGTAAATGATATTTCAACTTGCATATATGTACAGTAAAGGCAATTTTGTTTTGCCAAGTCCCGTAAGTGGTCCAGAGTTGGGAAAGTTTTGATGTTATCCAGGTAACAACACATAAGTTGGCTATTCAGGGAATTTTCTTGCCAAGATTGTGGTCATCATCTGACAATTCACTCACTCTTGCATGAAAAGGCCACTCAAGGGAAGGACGCGTAGTAAAAGTGGTTTTCAAGCACAGCTGATTTTTGAATGGGTTTGGACTGAGAATAAATTCTGCAGACAAGTATTTGAAAAACATATCTGTATAGAAGTCAAGGAATGTCTATTATTTTGATGAAGAAACAAGTCTGTTTTTACATTCTTTAAGGGGCAGTGTATCGTGAAGAAGAATGTTACTGCATCTTGTTTGGAGATATTTTAATATATTGATGGATGGAGAGATGGGACGACAAAGTATTATATTTAAGATATACAGTATTTCTTTTGCATGCATCATAAACCTATCTGCTCACTTTTTTTTTACCCTTTTCTTTTTATTTACCCCTCATAGATATTTCAATTCCAAAAGCAGCCAAGATCAGATGAGGATGAAGTCACAAGGTTACGACGGGTCAATGCCCAGCTCTATCATTTATGCGCAAGCTCACTTCTAGATCGGTCAGAAACGTCAAGCTCTGGGAATGAACATTAGCACAAGCAAATTGGCAACTCCACCAAATCGGTGCTCACCTCTGTACCATCTATGTGCACATTGCTAGATCAGAACTGGCCAGCTGTGTCAACAAACATTAGCAAATTGGCAGTGCCTGTGAATTAATAATCAGCTTTACCACCGATGTGAGAACTCTCTTCCAGATCAGTTGTGGTGTCTAAGAAAATGCTGATGTGCTACTTCAAAGGTGGGAGTGGATCTCATCATAATGTGAGGTTGTAAACCTGCAAAGAACCTTCTTGACGATTAGGAGGAATTAACCATGAAGATCAGACCATACATGTACATGTATGTGAACAGCTCTGTATTGTGCAGAACACGTGTTGAAATTGACATAGAGGGATAAAAGCAAGAACATGTACATGTAGTATAATGAGGCAAATCAGCCAAGGTACTGAAATCAAATATTCAAAAGACGCATTTCAAATGTGTTTTCGGTACTGGGTCTAAAGTACCCAATAAAGTGTTTTTTGACAAAAGAAAGAGCATCATTATTGTTTCCTTTAAAAAAACATGGCAAAAGTTTATATATATTGTAAGTCCAATGTACAAGTAAACCACAATTTGAGAGAATAGCTGTCACCAATTTTGTTTTTCCCTTACCAGTACTCCACTTTCTCTTTAGGTGTAACAATCATCGATTCATGTTTTGCTCTTGATGTAAGGGGTTCCATGTGGGTATACTGTATTCAGAATATGAGCTTCACATATTAATATTACAAAGGGATATTGCAATTTAAGAACATTCTCTGTGATCAGTAAAACCTGTTGTTGAGTAGACTAGTTAACGCACGCGTACATACAAGCCCTATACGCGAGGTTTCATGTTATCCGTATCAGGACAATTGCCCCCTGGACAATCAGCCCCCGGAAAATTACCCACCCCCTGTTCATTAAAGGGAAAGTCTTCCCTGATAATAAGTTGGTTTTAATAAAAAGCAAAACAGAATGGGGGTGAGAATTGTCCTCGGGGAAGGGGGTAGTTTTCGGGGGGGATTGTCTCGCTGGTCATTGGCCAGTGATTGTCCAGGGGGTAGTTTTCGGGGATTGTCTCGCTGGTCATTGGCCAGTGATTGTCCAGGGGGTAATTGTCCTAGAACCCATGTTATCCTTTATATTCTTCATACTCTTCATAACTATAGAATACTAAATACGTTGAGGTTGATTCTATATATTCTAGCTATATACAAATTGTTATTTTCAGGTGATTTAAACCATCGTGGTGTATTAGTCTCTTGTGTATGCATGTAGCTTTACTCAAAATAATGAAAATATAGTAAGGAGTAATTTCAAATTAGTAAAATATGTATTTGGCTGGTTAACATCTTTTAGAATTCTCTAAGAAATTGAGCTTCAGGCACCATCAATTATTAAGAAATGTTGGAGTATTCTGTGTACGGTATTCATTTTTATGCAACGTTTGAGAAAAGGTTACTTTAAATGGCTACCTCATTTACTAGTGGTCATGTGTAATTCACGAATGACCAGAATCCATCATTCATTTGAAAGCAGTCAAAATCTTTGTTCGAGTGCATCATCTCTTTAGCATATGTGAACATTACCGTAGTCCTCATTTAATCAAATTATTATTTTTTTTTATTGGCAATGCCTCTGACATTGCTCCAAAAGAGACTTCAAATTCTTTGGACGGTGTTTCTAATCTAGTGCCTTTATAATTCATTCCTCACTATGTACATGTACATGTATGTGTAGAATTAGATACCTTCAATATGATTTTGTTCGTCTGATAATATTTATCAGAAATCTATGCTGAATAATGAACATTTATGATCATCGACTTCCCCCCCCCCCATTCCGAGTCTATTAAATATTACAAAAGGGAAGTTCACTTTCACTTTCCTTTCTGTCTATTTTTAAGAATACTTTTGTAATGTGGTGTGATTATTTTTATGGCTGTTTATTGGATATATACAAGTATGTGATGGGTTTTAGAATTGTCTGGGAGGGAAAGGCTTGGAGAGAAAAAGAGATACGAAGACAGATACAGAGAGAGAGGGGGTTGGAACTATATAATATATAGTTGATAAACAATAATGAAGATAATCAAGAAATTAATGGAAATGAAAGAGAAGGGGAAGAGAGACAAGAGGAAAAGGGGGATAGCATGGGAAAGAGAGGACAAATAGGGAGAAAGGAAATAAATATGAAAAGATTAAGGGAACTAAGAAAGTGGGAGAGCGAGAAAGAGAGAGAGAGAGAGAGAACTAGAAATGGAGAGAGATTGGGAGAGGGCCAAATACAAAAGTATGTGATGGGTTTTAGGATTATCTTGGAGGAAAAGGCATGGAGAGAAAAAGAGAGACAGAGAGAGGGGGTTGAACTATATACAATAATAGGGAGAGTCAAATAATTAATGGAAATGAAAGAGAAGGGGAAGAGAAAAGATGGAAAAGGGGAAATTACAGAGCATGGGAGAGGGAGGACAAAAAGGGAGAGAGAGAGGGGTAAAACCAGAGAGGGGGAAAGAGAGAGAGAGAGAACTAGAGAGGATGAGGGCCCTGAGGGGCCGGGAGAGTAGAATTAGAGAGAAAGTTGTGTCTAAAACTCTTGAACGTTGTATATACTAAACTGCACACACATAAATATACCCGGTAGTTCTCATGACGTAATTATGTCTTCATCATGTTCTCACATCCCGAACGGTGACGGACAGGATTATTGTAACTGCCTAAGGATGGTTTCTTAAAAGTCTTTAGAATCGTGTGTAGGTCTACAAATGTATGTTGATAAATATATAACGGGAAACGATAAGGAACAATCAATAAGATTAACATGGCAAATAGTCTCAAGGTACATCATCAAACCAGCCTCGTTGGCGTAGTCAGTCTCATAATCTGAAGGTCGTGACGTCGAGCCGCACACGCGGCAGGTTGCTGAAAATTTATACATTTGGCTTACTTCATGTATGGCCACTGTTGTGTTGGTTTCAGTTTTGAAATTCAAATCCGTCTCCGTCCTGCCTCCTCCCTATCTCCCAGCCAGTGGCGGATCCAGGAAGGGGGCCCGGGGGGCCCGGGCCCCCTCCCCTAGCCCAAAAAACAGATAAAAACACCCTTTTTTGGAAAAAATAGAAGATGGGCCCCCTCCCCTTGGCGCCCAGGGGGTGGTGGTGGAAAATAACCCTTCCCGTAGGGGAAATTTTCGGGTGCCAAAAAAAAAAAAAATTGTGCTCACTACCCCCCCTCCCCCACCCCCCACTGAGCGAAAAATCGGTAACCGGCACGATTTTTTAAATTTTCGCACGAAGTGGGCCCCTTTTTAGGCCCCCTCCCTTGCCGCCGGCTGGATCCGTTCCTGCTCCCAGCTATGATGTACGTGTGCTCACCTCGGAAAGCATGCCTGCTGCATATTCATGAGCTAGGGCAAGGAGATATATATCACAACCGATCACAACATATCTCCTTGGTTAGGGGAAGGGCGCATGCGCGTAACGCGTTATGATTTTGAGCATGCCCAAAGCGCATCGGGCGTAGGGTCAACAAACTTAGATATGACTTACCCACACATTCTTTATCTTGATTGGTCAAAAGTTTGTAAACACAAGGGTCCGTGCGCACGAACGTATTGTGACCATTATGACGTATCTCTGTACGCGCTCATCTCCAGGGAGGGAGGACTTTCCCCAGTAACAAATTGTTTGTTATTCTTCACATTGATATTGTGTTCAAGCTATACGGCCGCATAATATATCGTGTTTATCAATATCTTTTTTGACAATCAAATTCAGGTAAGAAAATATTTCTAATTTACAATCTCTTTTAAAAACATCAACATACATGTACATGGAGTGGTTTAATGTATGAGCAAAACTCAACACAATTGAAATTAAATTTAACTCTCAAAAGCTCAAATGACTGATATTATTAGGTCATCTCACGTGCCTTTGCTTATACATGTGCATGTACATACTCATCCACTAAAATTGACATTAGATGTATATTCCTTACAGTTTAGTCATCGAAATATTATTTTTTTTGTTACAGAATGTCTGATATATCACCGAATCGTCGTTTATTTGAATCTTGGCTGAAGAAAGACAACACCCCTATCTTCAGTCGAGATATTATTAAGGATGCCAACATCGGAGCTCAGGTGAGGAATATATCCTTAGAATTATTCTTATTATCTCATTTCACTTGTTTATTATGAAGACATTTACAACTTGGAATGTGTGTGTGTGTAATGGGAAAATACCTTGACAAGATAACCCATTAAAGCTTACAATATCGCCCTTGAAAAATAATTCTGACGTTATTGTCTTTAATATGTCTATCAAAGCTGGCCCCGTTTCACCTCAAGTCCTTCAATATTTTAATCTAATATATTGCCTCTCTTATCGAATAGTAAAAAGGGGTAGTGGAAGTATAGTAGAATTAGTAATAGTAGCAGTAATAGCAGTAGTAGTAGTAGTTGTAGTGGTGGTAGTGGTGGTAGTAGAAGCAGTAGTAGTAGAAGTGGTGGTAGTAGTGGTAGTAGTGGTAGTAGTAGTAGTAGTAGTAGTAGTAGTAGTAGTAGTAGTAGTAGTATAGTAGTAGTAATAGTAGTAGTAGTAGTAGTAGTAGTAGTAGTAGTAGTAGTATAGAAGGAACTGAATTGAATTTATTGGTTTGTACCTTTTTTAAGGACACATTTTCATGTGCATGAAAGTGAAACTGATACAAATTATCTAGTACACTACATGTGTAGCACATGTAAATGAATTAACGGACATTTTGAATGCATGATAAACAAAGGAGGGCTAAAGCAAATTAAAGTGTGAAGCTTGATGCGTTGGCTGCCCTCAGTTGTAAGTAAGAAATAAAAATAAAAAGGGTGATTGATAGTTAAATACTTGGCGAGACAAAGAGACAGACAGAGAGACAGACAGAAGGGGAAGGGGGAGGGGCTTGGAAGAGCGCTGCTTTTCTAAATACATGTACATGCCTATCAATATAGGTTTGCAAAAAATGATGATGCCAAGTCAATTATTTTCTATATATACTCTCACAAAATAGACACAATTTCCTTATACATGTACTTGTTTGTCTTCGTTTTCTGCTCCTTGGTTTAGGATCTTCCTGATTTCATAGTGCGTGCACAAAGCATGATCAAGAGCCCAGCCCCGCCCTCTATGATCATCTTTCGTATGAATGGAATGACGCTATGGAACTGCTCTAAGAATGTAAAGGTAAGTAAGCAGTTCTCATTCGCGACAATCATTCCAAATGTTGTGGTTTGGCGTAATAACTTTTGATTCACAGCCCTAAACAATATATCAGATGCATGAGTAAGAACGGCAAATATTCTGCACGCACTGCATACACTTTTGTTGCATGACCATTATTGAATTTGATGCAAGGAATTTTAAAAAGTAAAATAAGTTTTAAAATCCTTAACTTGGCAGCAAGGTGAGAGGTTCGAAAATCATTGGACATGTATTTCGATGATTATTTTTTCTACTCTTCAACTAAGTTCCTACCCAAGTATTTATTTTTTCAGAGACATTTGCATTTCATCGTTGTTGTTGCCAACTCTAAGAACAATTTGTTATGAGTAGAATTGCTGTATTTCATTTTTATTTTTTTATTGTAAGTTCACTTTTCATTTAATTTTCTGGACCCCAAGAAAGAAAATTGTTGTCATATTAACAAAGTTTAGTGGGCTTTTCAGCCATTTACTTTATTCTAGAATGTATACATGTATGTACCTTTCTATTTTGTTTGTATTGTTTTTTTAAATATATTGTTATTTTGAAAATAAATACCAAACCATACAGAACCATACCATGTCACATTCTCAAGAATCATAAATCGGGACAAATCTATTTTTCACATACTAAAAAAAAGTACAACAAATTGTGAAGGGTATGAATAATCTAGTTGTTAACTGTATCACCAACTTATTTGTTCGTTTATTTTAACAGTTTGAACCAAGGAAATCGCAACCTAAGAAATTTGCCTCCATTTTGGAGTAGGCCCGCATGCTTTTTTTATATTTGTATTTCTGTCTCCATGATTCGCTTTCAACCTCTCATCCTAAATGATCCTATCATTAGTGTATGTCCCCAAACTTACGAAAAATAAACAAAAAGCTTTAAAAGACACAATCACATCTTGGAGACATTAATATAATTTTTGAAAGTTGACCTTACAATTAAAGTTTGTTAATTCACATGTTCATCTAACGTAGTCTAACGTGTAGTTAAATTTCATTTTCTATGTTCTGATAGACAATTAATCAACAAAATAGTAACTTAAAGAAACACTTTCACGTTAATATAATCGCCAATTTATATCAGATTTCCGAAGTCGTAGCTGATTTGGGATTAACTGATGCCATAACTGAGACGGAAACCTATGACGTCACTACTGCTGACCTTGATCGCGTCATTTCAGTGCCGATGCAGATACCCAAGGTGTGGCACTTTGAGCCTGGTCAACTCACCACCCAAATCACGCAGCACAAACTCGACCTCGTGACTAAGAGAATCCGGTAAGGCTTAAAAAAAACTACTTTGAAAAGTGCTTTAGAGTTGGTAGAGGAATGTCAGGTGAATAAGAGCTCTCTCAAACAGTGGTTTAGATATAATTATGTGGGAAGGAAAACTACCCCTGAAGTAATGGAGAGAAAGGATAGAAAGATATAGATAATAGTATCACTAGACAGATAGTTGTATAGATAGAAAGAGATAGATAAAACAAGATAGAGAGAGAGAGAATGAGAGAGATAGAAAGATAGAGGAAAGAGAGGGAGATCGAGAGAGAGAGAGAGAGAGAATTAAAGGTTGCAGGTAAAGCATAAACACCTAACAAAAGTCTAATCTGTAATTTACATTATCATACGATAATGTATACAGGTACAAAAGTCATGTACATGTACATGTAGGCCTATTAAAGCAAGCAAACAAATATTTTTTACACCAATGAAAAACTTCCGCGGACAAATCACATCGTAAAATGTAAATTCTATATTTAAGAAAACGACAGCTACGGGGGGGGGGGGTCACAACCGACCCGTGCCCCTTTCTAGACCATGTAACTAACACACCCAACAGACAAAAGATGTGCCACCACCACCGCCCTTTAAAGTTTCAACCCAAATACCAAAATATTGCCCGCTAAGACAATGTTGTTTTCGCTTGTCAGATAATTGTGTGTAATAAATCTTCACCTAAACGTGATAACATTGTTTTCTTGTCAGAACAGTTTTGAAAGTGTGCCCCACCCCCGCCCCTTCTCCCCACTTTCACCAAAACCTGGATCCGCCCCTGATTATGTGTACCACCCCTGTGTACTTACCACAGGATTTAAATGACACACTGGGCTTGCAACCATACGCGTGCGATTCATCCATCCTGGTCATGATGGTGGACAAGCTCTCCAAGGCACAACGCAGTGCAATATGCCTTTACAGCATCCTTGAGGCAGAGAGACGACAGGCTGAGGAATCCCAGGATACACTGCAGGTAATGAATATTCATAATGATAAAAATCGCACATCGAATAATTAGGAGTCACAATAGGGATCACTTTTCTTTGGAGTTGAATTCACTCCAGAATATAGTGAAATCCACTTCAAAGTAGTGTGTCGATAGCTCATTAATGTGGATTCCTCTATTTTTTTCTTCTATGAGAGTACAGTTACATAATTTAGTTCGATTTAACCGATAATTGTGATTATATGATTAGCCCACACACTTTGACATCATTGACCTAAAAGATGGGAAAAAGCGAATGCAATTTAAAGTTTATACTCTTGAAATGTTAAAAGGGCAGAAATTCTCTGACTATCAATGATTATGATTTTGTAGAAACAAATTGATGAGCTGGAAACTAGCCTGGATAATGAGAAGAGGCAGGCTAAGTCTTCCCAGGATGCACTGCAGGTAAATTATATTTGCTGGGCAAAATGTCTTTGAATGATGTTGCAATTACCTAGTAATACAAGAGATTTGCTAGTTTTGTTGTTGTCTTTTTTTTTTAATTCTCAATCTGTGTCTGGAAAAGAAAAGTTTTCTTTGTTTGATTGTTTTAAGATTATTAATCTGTGCCTCGTTTTAGGTAGATGGTGTGGAATTTAGAGGTATTTGATCGTACAATAAACATAATCAGCTGACCCAAATATTGTGACATTGATAATAGATACTGGGATAAGAAGATCAAAATTTAAATGGAGAAATATATTTTGGAATGTTCGAGTATAATGTTGTTTAACTGCCTATCGTTATCCCACTGTTTTCGCTATGAACTTCTAGAAACACATCGATGAGCTGGAAAGCTGCTTGGAAGATGAGAAGCGTGCAAACAGGCAAGCACAGGATGAGCTTCTGGTAGGTTCTACTCCAATCCCTAAATATGTTACTTTTCTGAAATGTCCGAGATCGTTAAAAAAATAGGAGAGGAAGTAGGGAAAAGGAAAAAGTGAAAAAATGATAGCAACTAATCAAAGATGATAGATAGTCATATTGCTTTAAAGGGTTTGAATCTATAGTTGGCGCATGGCGCATGGAAATATCTAAACCATCTTTCGTATATCATGTCATATTCACCATTAAAGGGCCATGAAGTCAATCAATGGATGACAAATCCGCCTGCTTTTCGATATAATCCATATTTTCAGGTGACAAGTGTTTCCAAAGATCGTGTACTTTCTTGATATTTGACAAACTTCACGTGTACTTTGTTTATACAAGCTTTTTTTTTTATTGTGCTGCAAAGTCTTCATAATCTTATTAACCTAACATAACGCAGCTCGAGTATTAATGGTTCTTTATCGTGCATATGTTTTGTAGAGCCATCTTTCCAAGCAGGTCCAGACATCAGGGACTCAGACAGACAGTGAGATCTTGGTCCCATCCTCAGGCAGCACTCAGGAAGTTGGTCCATCAGCAGCCAGCTCTGAGGAAATCTTCTATGACGCCCTTTCCACAATCGATGACGACCAAGGACCAGAAATCTCTGAGGAGATATTTTATGATGCTCTTTCCACCATCGACGATGACCAAGCACCAGATATCTCTGAGGAGATATTTTACGATGCCCTTACCACCATTGATGACTTCCAATCAGGGGCTAGGTCTAAGGTGATCTTCTATGACGCCCTCTCAACAAGCCCGAGGAAGATTCCTCCTTTGTGGATTGGCGCTGTTGATGCACTAGAGTTTGATGCAGAGTAAGTACTAAAGGTAGAAAATAAAAATTTCGTGATTTGTTCAACAGTGCGTTTTACCTTATCGAAACTCTAAGACCATTAGCCATTCTTTCTGATAAAAAGTCAATAGATAATATATTATTGAAAGAAATAAGAAGCATGTTATTTTCTTCAATTATTTTTTGCTAGAGTTATAGGCCTACATGTTCATGTATATTTTGAATAAGAGTGTTTAATATCAATACGTGATATTATGAAACAACAGCGTCAACCTATCCCCGTTATTATTCACATGTGTGTGGGCTAATTGTAACTGTTTGATTTAGGATTAATGTATGATTTTACTCATATCCTTGTCTTTGTGCAGGAGACCGCCCGTACCCTGGTTAGCTATGCGGCTAGACAGGTTTTTCAACGACGCTATCCAAATGGCAAACAGTGACCTGGATGCAGCAAAGGCTACCCCAAAGTCCAAAGGCAAAGCTAAAGCTGGCACCATCGTGAAACGCATGGGCGACCTTGTTCCATTTCGTGAGCCGAATGACGGTTCAATCGAACTTGGAAGTGGAACTGTCGGGACCGTCTATCTTTTCCGCCACGCAAAGACCAATGAGCCAGTCGCCCTCAAGGTCGTCGCTCTTCCTCCTAGGGAAGAGGCGTTGACGGAAAGAAGAAAGCCGCAATCGAGAAGCTCCAGAGCGAGATGAAAATCCTCCAGAAGTTGGGATGCATGGAGTGGTTCCCGGAGTTCTACGGATGCTGCAAGGTGCGTAATGACATGATCGGCATTGCTATGGAGTTCTGCGGGGATGTAGAAAAAGGCGAGAGCTATTCAATCCTGAATTGCATAGATGGCAAGGGCCCCAAGCTGGACAAAGACTCCTGGATGAATGTCATGTTGGATATAGCAGATGGACTCACAGTGATGCACAAGAAGGGCTTCTTGTGCAATGATCTCAAGGAGGACAATGTGCTCCTGGTGAAGTCTGAAGGAGAATGGCGAGCTAAGATCATTGATTTTGGATGGTCCAGCGATATGAACATGCTCTTCCCAGCCTGGATGCCCTTCACTGCCACGCAAAAGCGTGATTACAAGTATGGTCAGGCATACAACTACATCGCTCCTGAGTGTGCTCTCAAAGGAAAGGGTTTATCCGTAAGCAGTGACGTCTACTCCTTGGGAAGACTTGCAGCCTTCGTTGGCCAGGAGATACCAGGTCTGAAAGAACTTGGGGACTATGGCTTCCACATCTACCACAGCTCCCCAGGGAAGAGGCCATCACTTCAGGAGTTTAGCCAGGAGATCAACTATCTGAGATATCGTACCAATGAGAGTGATTCAGACGAAGACTATGTTTGAAAGACCTGGGGCAGGATGCCCGTGGAGGACAGTGCTGTAACCTACATGTATCTTGAGAGAAATATAGCCTACTGTTCGACATCACCGTACAGAGAGAAAACCAACCCTTTCCCACAGTATGCATTACTTACAGGTGAATAATATTTTACAAAATATTTCTGAACTTCAAGCATTGAAGAGATGTGATGAATAATATTCCAAAATATTTCTTGTAATTTATCAATTTGAGCAATGCCGTCGATCTTCTGTCACGTTGCGCACAAGGCAACAATAAAATATGTTCTAGACTTAAATTTTGATAATATATTGATTGGAAATAATGTGTTTTTCATATAACTGATATTGTTTTGAATGTGCTATATTTCTCTCAGAAGCACCCAGATGAGAATGAAAAGCAGGTGACCACATTCATTTCCAGAGTACTACGCATTGCGTACAGAGTAGGGCATCTTGACAAACTAGCAGCATTTCTTGGGCAGGAGATGGCCTTGGGATCGCGGCTTCTATATAATTATCTATACAGTATGTATACGCCACCCAGTGAAGAGGCCAATACTTCAGAACTTCAGGGAGGAGATTATTTACCTCAGCTATGGTACATATGAGAATGATTTTGACGAAGATTTGTATTGAGTAATTCAGATCTTATGAATCTAATAATGGTAAAAACGCCAAAGCAATGCATAACCGAATAGGATTTTATCCCTATGTGTATTATTCTAGCTTATATTTCCTTGCGTATGATTTATTGCAATTTGAAATGGGTTCAAGCTTGCCAGTTTTTACTGACTTGTTTTGATCCCACCACATTTTATATATATCCATTGCAGTCTCGTTTTGAATGTTCATTTTCCTTGTTTGTTTTCTTTATCTTCCCCTTTTAATGAAATGATTGTGAATTGAAATTTCAAGTTAAAATTTTGTTTAAAATATTATATTTTCTGTAGTTTATGTATTGCTTTAAAGAAAATGTGGAAAGAACTTTGCACTTTGAACTTTGACATTTAGATGAAGCTAGAGGTCATCAAGGAGCACACTTGATGCAAGATATGGGCATTGACAGGACAGCACTCTGTACCTGAACCTTCCTTAACAGTAAAGCAGCTTAGAAAACGCTCCATGGACCAAGATACAGCAAGTTCAATCCTCACAACATACATTCAAGGTGACTAACGTACATGTACTCTTGCAAAAGTATTTAGATGATGCCTTATTATTCATCATGCTTTAGGTCGGTGATGAAAAGTTTAAGTTTATTATATTGTTGTCAGTCATATTCCCAAGGTTATTTATCACATGGAGCAAAACTCACTAAAAAAGCGAACCTGGGATGTTTAGAAAAACCTTCAGTTATTCCATAATTATGTCTTTAATGATCATACAGGAATGATGTAAACGGACATTTTGGGGAAAAGCACAAAGCTGAGGACTACGCACCTTCAAAGTGGGCTTGAGAGGTCAGCCCTTCTCCGTGAGCGATACGTCTACTTCTGCAGAAGACCCGCCGAGATTCTTAGCAAGGAGATGGCAGAATCGACAGAATTAACTTAGGAATCGTGGCTTCTGTATCTACAGGTATATGCCATCCAGTTAAAAGAGGCCAATCCTTCGGGAGTTCAGGGGGAGATTTTTGTTTGAATGATTCAAATCTTATGAATCCATTAATGGTATAAACGACGCCGAAGCAATGCACAACCAAATAGGATTTTATTCCACAATGTGTATTATTTTAGCATATATTTTCTTGTGTAAAGGTTTCATGATGTATGGTTTATTGCAATTTGCAATGGGTTCAAGCTTTTCAGTTTTGACTGACTTGAATTGTTTTGATTACACCACATTTTACATACCCATTGCTGTCTCGATTTGATGTTTCATTTTCTTTGTCTACATAAGGATTAAATGATCTTCATGTTCCCCTTTTAATGGAATGATTGTGAATTGAAATTTCAAAATAAAAATTGTTAAATATATTCTATTTTATGTAGTTTATGTATTGCTTTTCATAAAATGTGGAAATAACTTTGCACTTTGAACTTTGACATCTAGATTATGCTAGAGGTCATCGACGAACTCACCTGAAGCCAGATATAGGCATTGACAGGACAGCACGGTACCTGAACCTATACCTTAACAGTAGAGTAGCTTGAAAGCGTTCCACAGACCAAGAGACAGCAAGCTCATTCATCACAATATGCATTCAAGGTGACTAATACTCTTGCAATTGTATTTAGATAAATGCCACATTATTCATAATGCTTTAATTAAGTCGGTGAAATTTGTTTTAGTTGTATTACATGTATATTGTTTTCAGGCGTATTCCGTAAGCTATCTATCACAAAGGAGCAAAAATCACGTAAAAGTTGCATTACATAATAAAGGTTATAAAGCAGAACTTTGATATTTATAACCTTCTTCTATTCCATAATGACCTCAATTATCATTATAGGAATGACGTAAAAGGAAACTATGGAGGGAAAATGCTTGCAGAAAGCAGGAGACTACGTATCTTCAAAGTGGGCTTCTCCGTTAGCGATAAGTCTACTTCTGCAGAAGACTCGCCGAGATTCTTAGCAAGGAGATGGCCGGTCTGAAAGATTACAAGGATAACTAGGGGCTCGATGCCCGCGGATACTGAAGACATAAAGACCGAAAGACAACCAACTCAGCCTAGCAGTATGCACTACTTAAATGTGATTAATAATTTTTGCAGAATATTTATGTTTGACAAGCGCTACATGTAAATTGGCGTGATGCCTGAGGTCACTGAAATATACAATATTTTAATAAAGTTGACGATTTTTATCGATTTCGTCTTATAACATACATGTATAGTCAGATTGCACAGTAATATATAATGCAATTAGCAGATTGAATAATGTATATATTGAAAATGAAATGTTAGGTATAATTATTACCTATCTGTTATCTTGTGTCTTGCTAGGGATTGCATCTCCAACTGCCAAACATGAAAGAATCATTTTCAACAAGGAAATCACTTATCTGATAATGATGGCAGTTATTTTCGAAGAGGATCCTATATGAAAGACCCTGGCCTATAGATGTTTAGAGGTGTCATCAAGGTCCAATGCCCGCTGATGGGATAGACAGGAGTAATCTATCATTAATATAGGCTGGAAACTACAATGACAGCATGTCTGGAAGTGTTCTACGCGCCGGAAGCAGAGATACCAAAGCCACTCTTCTAAGTATATCAGGTGATTAATTTTCTTGCAAAATTCTCGAAAAGGCATTGAAGTGAATTCATATTCATGTGACTACTCGAGGTCATGATTTAAGAAGAGGTTTGGTAATAAAAAACAAAATCTTACAAGTATTCTCAATCTTCAACTCTCCCTATCACAATCATGGAGCAAGGCCATAGCAAATTGAAAAATAAAATTGTCAGAATATCTGTGATAGACCTTTAGAATGACCCCGGTGTAGGTGTTGAGAAGAGTCGTCAAGGGTCAGTGTCCGCTGATGGGATAGACAGGAATATTCTCTCATTAATATGGGCTGCAAACTACCATTACAACATGTTTGGTAGTGTTCTACGCACCGGGACGCAATGATACTAATGCCACTCTTCTGAGTATATCAGGTGATTAATTTTCTTGCAAAATTCTCGAAAAGGCATTGAAGTGAATTCATATTCTTGTGACTACTCGAGGTCATGATTTAAGAAGAGGTTTGGTAATAAAAAACAAAATCTTACCAGTATTCTCAATCTTCAACCTTCCCTATTACAACAATGGAGCAGGGCGATTGCAAATTGAATAATGAAAATGTCAGAATATCTGTGATAGACATACATGTAGTCTTATCTAATTCTTTTTAATGTTCCTTATGTTCACTTATAGGAACATACTGATGGAGGGGCTAGAAGGTTGTTTGCAAGATAGAGGGCTTATGGGGAGTAGACAGACCAAGAGAAAGCCACATGTACTGTACATCTCTCCAGAGTGAGCTATGAATGAAGATTGATGATTAATTCTTCTGCATCTCCAATGGCCATCAAGGGAAGAGACCATTAATGCAGAAGCTCAACTTAAAAATCACTCGAACGTTATATGATATTGATGAGAGTGGTTTCAATGAAGATTCTTTTAGAATGACCCCGGTGTAGGTGTTGAGAAGAGTCATCAAGGGTCAGTGTCCGCTGATGAGACAGATAGGAGTATTCTCTCATTAATATGGGCTGCAAACTACCATGGCAACATGTTTGGTAGTGTTCTACGCACTGGGACGCAATGATACCAAAGCCACTCTTCTGAGTATATCAGGTGATTAATTTTCTTGCAAAATTCTCGAAAAGGCATTGAAGTGAATTCATATTCTTGTGACTACTCGAGGTCATGATTTAAGAAGAGGTTTGGTAATAAAAAACAAAATCTTACCAGTATTCTCAATCTTCAACCTTCCTATTACAACAATGGAGCAGGGCGATTGCAAATTGAATAATGAAAATGTCAGAATATCTGTGATAGACATACATGTAGTCTTATCTAATTCTTTTAATGTTCCTTATGTTCACTTATAGGAACATACTGATGGAGGGGCTAGAAGGTTGTTTGCAAGATAGAGGGCTTATGGGGAGTAGACAGACCAAGAGAAAGCCACATGTACTGTACATCTCTCCAGAGTGAGCTATGAATGAAGATTGATGATTAATTCTTCTGCATCTCCAATGGCCATCAAGGGAAGAGACCATTAATGCAGAAGCTCAACTTAAAAATCACTCGAACGTTATATGATATTGATGAGAGTGGTTTCAATGAAGATTCTTTTAGAATGACCCCGGTGTAGGTGTTGAGAAGAGTCATCAAGGGTCAGTGTCCGCTGATGAGACAGATAGGAGTATTCTCTCATTAATATGGGCTGCAAACTACCATGGCAACATGTTTGGTAGTGTTCTACGCACTGGGACGCAATGATACCAAAGCCACTCTTCTAAGTATATCAGGTGATTAATTTTCTTGCAAAATTCTCGAAAAGGCATTGAAGTGAATTCATATTCATGTGACTACTCGAGGTCATGATTTAAGAAGAGGTTTGGTAATAAAAAACAAAATTTACAAGTACTCTCAATCTTCAACCTTCCCTATTACAACAATGGAGCAGGGCGATTGCAAATTGAATAATGAAATTGTCAGAATATCTGTGATAGACATACATGTAGTCTTATCTAATTCTTTTTAATGTTCCTTATGTTCACTTATAGGAACATACTGATGGAGGGGCTAGAAGGTTGTTTGCAAGATAGAGGGCTTATGGGGAGTAGACAGACCAAGAGAAAGCCACATGTACTGTACATCTCTCCAGAGTGAGCTATGAATGAAGATTGATGATTAATTCTTCTGCATCTCCAATGGCCATCAAGGGAAGAGACCATTAATGCAGAAGCTCAACTTAAAAATCACTCGAACGTTATATGATATTGATGAGAGTGGTTTCAATGAAGATTCTTTTAGAATGACCCCGGTGTAGGTGTTGAGAAGAGTCATCAAGGGTCAGTGTCCGCTGATGGGATAGACAGGAGTATTCTCTCATTAATATGGGCTGCAAACTACCATTACAACATGTTTGGTAGTGTTCTACGCACCAGGACGCAAGGATACTAATGCCACTCTTCTGAGTATATCAGGTGATTAATTTTCTTGCAAAATTCTCGAAAAGGCATTGAAGTGAATTCATATTCTTGTGACTACTCGAGGTCATGATTTAAGAAGAGGTTCGGTAATAAAAACAAATCCTTACCAGTATTCTCAATCTTCAAATTTTCCTATTACAACAATGGAGCAGGGCGATTGCAAATTGAATAATGAAATCGTCAGAATATCTGTGGAAGACATAGTCTTCTCTAATTCTCATTAATGTTCTTTATGTTCACTTAGGCCTACACTGAATCCGGGGCCAGGAGGCAGTTGGCAAAATAGAGGGCGTGTAGGGGGTAGGCAAGAGAAGGCCACTTGTATTTTTCCAGAGTGTGCTATGAATGAATATTGATGATTAATTCTTCTGCATCTCCGATGGCCACCAAGGGAAGAGACCATTACTGCAGAAGCTCAACTAGAGAATCACTCAAACGTGATATGGTAGTGATGTGATTGGTTTCAATGAAGATTCATATAAAATGACACCAGTGTAGAGGCATCAGTGAAGAGTCATCAAGGGCCAGTGTTGATGGGACAAACAATCTAAAGTTACCGTGAAAAGGAGGCAGCATATACTCAGTCTTTCAAGTATGCACAACAGGTGATTTATAAAGTTTCTCGCAGGGCATTTGATAAAATTAATGCTTCGTAGAATTTATGACATATTTCTGTCAGAAACTTGATGACAGCGTGTGAAGTTAGTAAACAAAAAAAACGTAATAATGTTGTTATTCTTCACCTATTACCAATTATCATCTTCTCTTTCTTTTTTTACTGACTCTAACAAGATGACGGCCAAAAAAGGGACGACAATCAACTCTTGAACATGAACGCATTACAAAAAACAAAAACAAAAAAACCCTGGCAGAGGTCGACATACCGCATAGAATTATGGCTCAAAGCAATACTACTATGAATATTGTTTTGCAATATTGTAAATGCTTTGTATAATGAGCGCCATACCTGACGGAGACCGTCGCGATGTAAATAGCCATACATGTAATTATTATCATTATTACGAATGAATGATGGTCACGAAGTGTAATAATTTACTCTAATTCTTATCAATGTTCTTCATTTTTCAATTGGAAACACACTGATAGATATTAAAGGCAAGAAGGCTGTTTGCAAGATAAATGAAGAAGACGAGTGTCCGCTGATGGGACAGACAGGAGTAACCTATTACTAATATGAGCTGCAAACTACCGTGACAACATGTTTGGAAGTGCTCTACGCACCGGGAAGCAGAGTCACTCTTCTGAGAATATGAGGTGATTCCTTTTCTTGCGAAATTCCTCAAAAGGCATTGAAGTGATTTCATATTTTTGTCACTGTTTAAGTTTATTGATAAGAAAGGCCTTGGTACAATAAAAGAAATCATATATTAACACGGTCGTATTGTCATTATTCACCTATTCCTAAAGAAATACAAAATAAAAAGATAAAACAAATTGTGGAGCAGGGCTTCAGGATATGTAATAATGGTCATGAATTGTTTTTGGTTAATTATTGTTCTCCACTTATTTTCTTATATTAATTTTCTTAATATATTCTCTTATAGAAACGAAATGATGCAGAGGCTACGAGGTTGTTTGGAAGATAAGAGAGTGCGTAGCGGTGTAGGCAAGAGAAAATGTGCACCTTCCTAACGTGTGCTATGATGACTGGCGATTAAACCTGTTGCATATACAACCCAGTGGTTTCACCTCACAAGTCCAGGAGATCACTACCTGAGATATGGGACCAACGAGAGTGATGTTGACAGAGAAGTCCAGGAGATCAGTTACCTGATATACATGTATGGGAGCAACGAGAGTGGTGTTGACAAAGATGCCCAGGAGATCACTTACCAGAGGTGTGGGACCAACGAGAGTGGTGTCGAAAAAGAAGTCTATGAGATCACTTACCTGAGATAGGGGACCAACGAGAGTGGCGTCGCCAAAGAGGTCCAGGAGATCACTACCTGAGATACCTGAGGACTGGCGATTAAACCTGTTGCATATACAACCCAGTGGTTTCATCTCACAAGTCCAGGAGATCACTACCTGAGATATGGGACCAACGAGAGTGATGTTGACAGAGAAGTCCAGGAGATCAGTTACCTGATATACATGTATGGGAGCAACGAGAGTGGTGTTGACAAAGATGCCCAGGAGATCACTTACCAGAGGTGTGGGACCAACGAGAGTGGTGTCAAAAAAAGGAGTCTATGAGATCACTTACCTGAGATAGGGGACCAATGAGAGTGGCGTCGCCAAAGAGGTCCAGGAGATCACTACCTGAGATATGGGACCAATGAGAGTGGTGTCGACAAAGAAGTCCAGGAGATCACTACCTGACCTATGGGACCAACGAAAGTGGTGTCGACAAAGAAGTCCATGAGATCACTTACCTGAGATAGGAAACAACGAGAGTGGTGTCGACACAGAAGTCTAGGAGATCACTTCGTAAGATATGGGAGCAACGAGAGTCGTGTCGGCAAAGAAGTCCATATGATCACTTCCTGAGATATGGGACAAATGAGAGTGATGTCGACAAAGAAGTCCAGGAGATCACTTACCTGAGATATGGGACAAACGAGAGTGGTGTTGACAAAGAAATCCTGAAGATCACTTCCTGAGATATTGGACCAACGAGAGTGGTGTAGACAAAGAAGTCAAGGAGATCATTAACCTGAGATATGAGACAAACGAGAGTGGTGTCGACGAAGAAGACCATGCGATTACATACCAGAGATGTGCGACAAATAGAGTGGTGTCGGCAAAGAAATCCATGAGATCACTACCTGAGATATGGAACAAACGATAGTGGTGTAGACAAAGAAATCCAGGAGATCACTACCTGAGATATGGGACTAACGAGAGTGGTTGTTCGACAAAGAAGTCCAGGAGATCACTACCTGAGATATGGGATCAACGAGAGTGGCGTCGACAAAGAATTCCATGAGATCACTTACCTGAGATATGGGACCAACGAAAGTGGCGTCGCCAAAGAGGTCCAGGAGATCACTACCTGAGATATGGGACCAATGAGAGTGGTGTCGACAAAGAAGTCTAGGAGATCACTCATCTGAGATATGGGACCAACGAGAGTGGTGTCGACTGAGATGTGAATTGCGAGAGGTCAGCACGGATTCGGCCGATGCCATCCATGCAATGGCACTGACAAGAGAATTCTACTTTGTAAGCAGGCTGCAATTTACTTTGAAAGCAGTAGGCACATACTGCTTCAAGGTGGTCCAACGACATAGAGACAGAAAAGGAAAGTTCAGTCTTCCCAGTGTGCTGAGCAGGTATTTTCTTCTTTTTTTATCTTGCAGATTTCATTTAGAAAACATTTATTTTTTTATATAGAAGAAATATTTTCACATTTTCACAATGCTTGAAGTATAATAACTTTTATACAAGAGATTTGGGTATGAGTTTATGGCAAAATTATTAATCGTTTGAATTACTCTAAACCATCTCCATTTCATAAACTTACAGTATTGACCTGAACAAATCGTTAGCAAACTGAATGATCTTTTCTAATCTGACCTTTTCCTCCTTTACGTAGAAACACACGATGGGCTAGGGTGTCAAATTCTAAAAGATGTGTGGTAAGCAGACAGTAGACAACAACACTCATTTCTCAGGAATTTGATGGAAGAGGGCAATATTGCCTAGGAGAGTAGTGACACCAGACAAATCCTAGCTGGGGAAAATGGCTTCTGCAGGTGTTTAGAGGGCATGTAGGAGATAGCCAGTACGAGTTCTGAATTCTTGGAAGGCGTGTACAGTATTAAGCAGACAGCAGATGACGATGTGCAACCATCTCTGTATGCACAGTGTGATTTCCATAGAGCAGCCCTTCCTGGTTAGGAGGGAGACGGCAGGTCAGAAAGGAGGGACTATGGCTTCCAAATCGACAAGTGCAAGCACAAAGGGAAAGGCTATCATGAAGTTCAGCAAAGAGCTGACTTACCTGAGACAGGAGATCTACTTTTGTTACTGGAACCAGCCTTAAGAATGGAGCCGCTTGAAAATGCTTGACAGAAAGTACGACAAATCTTCCTAAAGTGGCACTAAAGGTGATTAATATTCTTGTCAACAAATGTTGAAATTGCTTGATTATGTTACGAAGTGCTTTAGGTTAATCATAAAGAAAGCTTTTAACAGGAGTTATGGCCATTATTCGAGCAAGATATCATTAAAATTTGGACAATCCTATACTGTCAAGTAATAGAGCAAGACAGTCATATTATAAGCCGTTTGAAAGGTGCAATATTGAACATGTTATGATCTGAAACAAATGAATAAATAATGTCATGGCAATACCATTCTAACATATTCTTGTCAATGCTTTGCAAATCCTATATAATCAAGAATAGTAATGGAAAAAGACATGTACAGTACATATACAAATCATGTACACTGTAGTACAGATGACGTAATATTGGACATGGGATGTTTGGTACTTTATTGTCTCTAAATCGTATACGTTTCTTTTTATCATTTCTTACAGAAATACAATTGAAAAGTACACAAGAAGTTCGGTGTATGGAAGGCATGTATAGTAAGCAGACAGCAAATGACTATGTGCAATCATCTACTTAGAGCGTGCTTTGGGAGAGCGGCCTTTCTTGGGCAGGGATCGGGGAGATAGCAGGCCTATAAAACAGAATCTATGGAGTCCGGGTTCTAAATCCCAGTACAAGTGCCAAACACATGACACAGGGAAGAGGCCATCACTTTATAGAAGTTCAGCAAAGAGATCACTTAGCTGAGACAGGGGAAATCCACTACCCTTACATGTGCTACTGGAACAGACATTAATAATAGAACTAATGAAAAATGATTGAAAGACCGAGAGACAACTTGCTCTTCCCAGTGGCACTAAAGATGATAGTATTACAAGGTCTATACAATAAATCCTTTGCTTTATAGCCATTGACAACAAAAAATCGCCACTCTTCCCTCTAAGAATTGATGTCAACTCCAATAAAGCACGGGTTACAGGAGGAGGAGGAGAAAAGAAGCGTCAACGAAATCACCCAGCAACATATCTAAGTGGACAAGGGGTCGAATTAAGTACATGTATTAGAGACGCTTTGGCAATATTATAGTTGCAACATGCATCCCCAAGAACTTGGGGATGCAACAAAGAAAACCAAGAAGCACATCCGGTAATATATTCTAGTTGAAAGACTAAACGACTTCGAATACCAACGTCTAAAAGAACAATAAAAAAGGGCCACAAGACCCCTTTCAACTGGCTGCTCAAAATTCCCGAGAATAGCAACAAGCATCTTTGCTGCAAACTTACAAGGCTAGAACATCGCGGAATAAAACAAGATGATAATACTCGAACTGAGGTAGCTGTACGTGTGATGGTTGTTAATCATTGCGATTCAATTTATTTTAGTTTATATTGCAAAAGGGAAATAGTCTAGAGAGAGAGAGAGAGAGAGAGAGAGAGAGGGGGGGTTGGAGTCATGGTTAAGGCCGAGAATAAATCAGTCTTCCCCAGATAAATTTTAAAAGTTCGGCATTGCACGTCGTATCTTTATACCAGGGGCGGATCCAGCCGGCGGCAAGAGAGGGGCCTAAAGGAGCCACTTCGTGCGAAAATTTGAAAATCGTGCCGGCCGATTTTTCGCTCAGTGGGGGTAGTGAGCACAATTTTTTTTTGGCACCCGCAAAAAACATTTCCTACGGAAGGGTTACTTTTTTCCACCACCACACTCCTTGGGCGCCAGTGGAGGGCCAATCTTCTATTTTTTTCAAAAAAAGGGTGTTTTTACCTGTTTTTTTTTGTTGCTAGGGGAGGGGGCCCGGGCCCCCTCCCTGGATCCGCCACTGCTTTATACGGCAGTGAGATCGTCTAATTAAAAGTTTTAAATATCTTATTAGATCTAGGTTAGATATTCATTTCAACTTACATTTTCACTACGATAAAGTTTCAGATCTTATGATCTTGCTCATAAAATATAAGAACGGGAATCATCCCGGGATAGCTCATAGGAGCCGCTGGAAGGAATTAATATTTCAAGGTTCAAAGTTCAATTGCATATGGTTGATTTAATAAACTGTAACGATCCTCCGCGGTCGTCAACGTGAACTTTAAGTTGTATCTTAAACTTACTTGATAAATTGGATTCCTAAAGTTGTCCTCTTCTCTATATAAGACTTGATTATAATCCTTTATTCCGTAATACTGCTTGACAAGAACCGTTAATCACTTCATTGTATTGTAAAGAAATGTAAGTGAGTCATCGACTGTTGTTTTTAAGCGCGTCGTTTATATTGGTATGGGATGGTATTCTGAAAATTATCTTAGCACTGTATTATCTCTTGAAGTACCGCCTCTATTTTATCTTTGACACGCCCATTTTTGAGGACCCTACCAATCAAGATCTATTTTATATAAGCATGATAAGTCGGTCAACCAATAGGAGCAATTTATGCCATATCTTAAGATGCGTTCCGCGCGTACTAATTTTGTGCGTAATTAGTTAATTAAGCGCTTATTACGCGTCATTATAAATTATCCAGTAAGTATGCGCTGATGCGGCATGATTATTTAGACCATGTACCAGTCACGCTTTCACTAGCTAATTGTACATAGTTAAGGTTCATCGTAATGATCTACTTCTACTTCTATGGCAATACTCATCAACGCCTGTTAATTTCAGCATCTAGATGAGGGTAAAGCATAGAGTTGTTATATACAGCTCTATGCGGTACAGTTCCTGAAAAGGGAACTAAATTGATTCAAGAGCCACCTTGAACTGCTCCAAAGAAGACAGTTCGACGATGATCTGAGGTAGCTCGTCCCAGTCCATATAAGTGTCCTGGGGAAATAACTAAATTTGTAAGTGTCCATAGAAGAGCCTAGTCTCATGCATATATCGTTGTTGTTGACTCCTCCTTGAAGTTCGCTCCCTCGGTTTGATGTAATCCGGTATTGGTATCGCAATTTTGTTATTTGCTATATTGTAGAACATTGACAATCGTGCCCGTTTTCTTCTTTCTTCAAGAGTTGGGAGATTAAGTTGTTCTCGCATGGATGTTACACTGGCATCACGCTGGTAGTTTCCACAAATGAAACGAAGTGCACGTGTTTGGATCTTCTCTAGTTGGTCTATCTGATTCTGCTTGTTGGGGTCCCATACCGAAGCATACTCTAGCTGGGACCGTACGAGAGAGATGTATGCCAGTTTTTTTCACTTCTGTTGGACATTGTCTTCCGAGATTTCTCCGAATGAATCCAAGGGTCCTCGAGGCCTTGTTTGTGACCGCATCTACATGCGATTTCCAGCTTAGACGCTCATGTAGCTCGATTCCAAGATATGCTTTGCTGGCCACACTTAGATGATGGACGGCAAAAAGCAAAAAAGAAATATCGCAGAGGGCATCAAAATCGTCATATCTTAGCCTGAAATTTCTTATCAAGTTCTGTCTGTGATGACACATAATCTTCTTCTAACTGGTCTATTGGCACAAAGTTGGTGCTGAGCAAGGAAGATTGCTGCCATTATATTACCGTGAAAGATACAAGCCCCTACCTATTGTAAATATTGTCGTAAATACTATGCAAGATACGATAAAATAAAAGATGGAACCATCCTTCAGAATACCATTTATCTGGTCATTTTGAGGATTTTTTTGTCGTCCATAATTTATCATCTTCTAGGATACATTCCATAAAATTGAACATAGCATGCTTACATGTTTTCTTTCCACTTAATTTTTCTCATTAATTAATGCAGCATTCAACTACATATACACTTGCATGTAAATCAGTTTCACCAGCCTCAAAAATAAGGAGCACAAGAAATAATTTATTTGGTTTAATTTTAATATCTTGCCATTTAATTTGTCATTATAGTTGATGGGTATTGCATTGTAAAGATAATAAGTGAAGTTTATATACTGAATCGATCTAAGAGCTTTTTAGGTACTTAACAAAAATGTATCGAAAATAATATCGCTAGTGATATTCGTTTGTCTCGCAATGTGGTCAAAAAGGAATCTAAAAGATCTCGACGTTTCGTGCGCCGCTGCAACACTTCGTCAGGTGATAAAAACTAATGTAAGCAAGGGTGCTTTATACTCTACGGGAGGACCGGCGCGACGGTCTATAATTCGATCGATAATCGGTAACAATCATGCACAAGGCCTATTGGCCTATCGGCTGATTATGCAAATAGCCTAATGGTCGACGCACACGGTGCTCAACCAATCAGTAGGCCGCTGGTTCGGCTAATTATGCAAATAGCCTAATGGTCGACACACACGGTGCTCGACCAATCAGCAGGCCGCTGGTTCGGCTCGCCTGCTGGGCGGAAGCAATAGCGAGCTCAACCAATCAACGGGCCGCTGGCTCGGCCCCTCTGCTGAAAGGAATCGACCGGTGCTGGCCGGCCGGCTGGACGGGGAGTGTCATGGCGGCGTATCGTACGCATCCAAAATTCGGGGATATCGATCCCGTTGTCTCTGTTGAAATTATTGGGATTGAGACGGATATTGATAGCTTCTTTTACCCTCCGTGTGTACCAATGCCGTTCCTGGGAAAGGCACTGAACCCCGTCCCAGTCTGGTTGATGCTGGTTATCCCAAGCATGTTCGGCTACGGCTGAGTTGTCAGTTCGGCGGAGCCTGACGTCCCTCTTGTGCTCAGTGATTCTTTCTTTTATTGGACGGGCAGTTTCACCGATATAGGATCTATCACATCCTTTGCAAGGGATGTTGTACACAATGCCGTCTCGTCTATGTGGAGGAATTGGATCCTTGGGGCGTGTAAGTTGTTGACGTAGGGTGGTATCTGATCTGAAAACCGTTCGAATGCCATGGCTCTCTAGGCGGCGCTTGAGTTGTTGGGAGACACCATCAATGTACGGCAAGACTGTAAATGTCTTGTATACCTTCTGATCCCTGGGTTCCGACGATCTCTTCTTGGTATTGTGTACAAAACGGCGTGGGTAACCGTTGAGACTCAGGGCACTGTGAACACGGGTTCGTTCTTTGCATGGCTGTTGAGGACTTGTCACTATGCGTGAAGCTCTGTCAAATAGACATTTCACTAGACCTCTCTTCACCGATATGGGATGGTGAGAGTCAAACGCTATATACTGGTCTGTGTGGGTAGGCTTCCTATATACTGAGGTGGAGAGCCTATGGTTGTCGTGTCTATGAACTAAAGTGTCTAAGAATGCTATCTTCCCTTCACATTCTATCTCTGATGTGAACTGGATGGTTGGTTCGAGGCTGTTCATGTGTTTAAGCAGATTATCTGTTTCAGAGATGGGAACTATGATGAAGGTGTCATCTACGTATCTCTTCCAAACACGAGGCATGCAAGAGAGGGGACATGTGTCCAACGCTTCTTCTTCGAATGGTGAAATGGAAATGGAAATGGATGCCATGTTTGCCTTTTTTTTCTTCCTAATTCACTCATGCATCTAGCATATTTTTTAGGTCTCAGGATCAAAAGTTATTAAGCAAAACCACAAAATGCGGAATGATTGTCATGAAAGTGTCTCACTGATTGTGTCCATAAAGGGAGAATGTAGAGTTTCCTAGTAGAGTTAACATCTGATTTATTCATACCCTTTCCAAGTTTTGTAATTTGTTAAGTACGTGAAAAATTGATTTATCCTGCTTTATATTTCTTGAGAATGTGACATATTAAAGCTTACATCTAAGAGTATTCAACAAAGGCCCTTATTCAACCAGTCCAGCTTTCATTCTTGTGTTACGAAAAGCATAAAAAAGACATCAAAGTAACAAGGGATATGAATACTTTAGTTGTTAACTGCAGAACTTAAAATTAAATATACGTGTAAATGTAGTTCCCATAGTGTAGAGTGGACTTTCCTTATACACTCTCTTTAATATAATGATTAATTTCATAACCTACTCAACTGTTCTGATATCCATTTCCACATTATTTCTACATTTATCAATCTCTCGCTCTCTCTCTCTTTCCCTTGATTTTGCCGTGTCCTGCTATATAGCATCAGTAGGGGCTGTACGGTTTGTCTTGAGGCCTCTACCCCCTCCCACCAACGCACCCCCTCACAGGGCTTTGCCCCCTCTCCCTGCACTTCAAAGGAATTTCCCTTGGTCCGGGGCAGGTGACGCGATTGTTCAAGGAGGATTCGAATGTGGCTATGCTGTCAAGATTTCACGGCCTGTAGAGGTAATGAAATTTATGCTTTTTTTATGCCTCCGCTACAAAGTAGCCGGAGGCATTATGTCCGTCCGTACGTCCTGTTCTCGTGATCGCGTTATCTGAAGAACCGATTGATGGATTACCGCCAAACTTGGGTCATGTATGTATCTTGCAAAGCTAATGAGCTGATTAGATTTTGGGGTCATGAGGTCAAAGGTCACAGGGCTTATTATGTATGCAAAAATAGCTTGTGATCGTGTTATCTCAAGAACCGATTGATGGATTACCGCCAAACTTGGGTCATGTATGTATCTTGCAAAGCCAATGAACTGATTAGATTTTGGGGTCACGAGGTCAAAGGTCACAGGGCTCATTATGTATGCAAAAATAGCTCGTGATCGCGTTATCTCAAGAACCGATTGATGGATTACCGCCAAACTTATGTCATGTATGTATCTTGCAAAGCCAATGAACTGATTAGATTTTGGGGTCACGAGGTCAAAGGTCAAAGGTCACAGGGCTCATTATGTATGCAAAAACAGCTTGTGATCACACTATCATTAGAACCGGTGGACGGATTACCATCAAACTCTAGACATGTATGTATCTTGCAGAGCCAATGAACTGATTAGATTTTAGGGTCATGAGGTCAAAGGTCATGCCCTTACAAAAAAAAACCATGGTATACCATGGTACTACCATGGTTTTGATGGTATTACCATGGTATTACCATAATAACCATGGTACTACCATGGTAAGCATGATTATACCATGGTACTACCATGGTACACATGCTTCTCCTATGGTACTACCATGGTAGTACCATAATAACCATGGTACTACCATGGTTTTGATGGTATTACCATGGTATTACCATAATAACCATGGTACTACCATGGTAAGGATGATTCTACCATGGTACTACCATGGTACACATGATTCTCCAATGGTAATACCATCAAAACCATGGTAGTACCATGGTAGTACCATGGTTACTGTGGTACTACCATGGTAGTTCCATGTGGAGCCATGAGTACCATGGTACATGAGGCATAGTTTCTAGCTTACTCTCTCACCTCTAATTGGCTATTTAATTCCACTTTCATTGCTGTATACTTTAGAAAATAATTTACCAACATCTGTTTTATAGAATGGACTTTAATTTTTGAAAACATAATTAAACAACAACAAATTACCGGACGCATGAAACCAAATAAAAAAAACAAAAAAACATAAGAATTAAGAAAAGATAATAATTAAAATATTTTAAGAATCATGAAGAAAAATACAAAACAATTATAACAATTATTTTAAAAATTATAAAAAAGAATTGTACATTTTTTAATAAGAATCATTAGTACATTTATGTAATTTCATAGTCCTTAAGTTTTCTAAGATTTTAGTTGAAATGAAAAACTGACAATTAAAAAGTACAGCTAGAATCTGACTTTAATTTATAATTTTAACAAATGCATTAATGTAGTTAAAACTTGTGCAATTATTATTAGGGGAAAGCAGGAGTGGAAAACTGTCAACTTTCATTTGGCCATTTATCAATGGTGTGTAAATTTAGAAATTGTGCAACAGCTTAAAATATCATAAAGAAGGTCTGCACTAGTCAAGACTATATACCTACAAGCCCCATATAATATACACATATACACACTTACACACAATTACAACCAGTCCTTTGGAAACGTGCATTTTTTGAATGGCTATGTGTACTGTGTACATGTCAAAGGATCGCTGTACAAAGCTCGCATTGTGATAGTGTACGCATAGCTATATACAGCTACTGTGTGCACTATTCACATTGTAGCTTTACCTAGACAGGAGCTAGACTGAATCTTGGTGTTTTCTCTGCAAAATAATGCTGTATACTCAGTTTTCCTGATAATCTACAACAGTATGGGTAAGCTTAAGAATCATCTACTTCATTTACAATATGTACATAGATCTATTCGATGTCTAGATGGTAATTTATGACAGTGTCAACTGGGACTTAAAACACCTTCCGACAGGATAAGACTGAAAATGTATGATCCCATAACTTGATGTAGGATCTTGATGGGTTTATGGGGCATATCATTCAAAGCAAAGTTTGTCCATTTACATACACATTAACTCTGCTGTGAGTAGTGTCATTGTTCGCAGGATTGAATGTTTTATTCTTTTAGAAAATAAATAGAATACTGCATAAAAACCCAGCATATTAACTAATTAATCTGCCTCTGTGACTGTGTGATTTCATGTTGACAGTTGTTGATATTCATATTGTTTTTGTTACAGCTAGACTCTAATTCAAAATTGTCTTTTTAAAATTACAGATATAGATGCAACATGACAAATGAGTAGTTTCCATATCAACGTCATTCTTTATCATCATCTTCACCAATACATCAACGCCACCATCACCATGTCTTCGTCGTCGACCTCTGTTTTGGCGTTTGAACTTTGAAGTTTGTTGCGAACTCTAACAATGAATTGGATATTGGCATTATAGACTTTTGTTCTGTCTTTGAACACCGTCGACGTCGAACTTTGAAGGTAAGAACCTCCTTTTTACCTTCTTCGTCTTCGATTTGCGTTTCGTCGTTTGCAAGTCTGATCCTGACTCCGACTAATGATGACCTTATCGACTTTCGTTCTGTCTTCAATCACCGACGACGTCGAACTCTATACCGCGTTTCACCATTGCCGAACACGGACTCCGCATCCGATCGGCATCGCCGACTCTTGACTTTCATTCATTTTTGAACTGTACTATGATCACCGACATCATCTACGATCTTCCAAGTAGGCCTAGCTACCAATTGTTTCTTCGAATTTTGTCTTTCGACTAAATTCAAGTACGACATCGTCAACGAATCTCGCACCTCCGCTGGAAGGACAGTTTGTATAATGTACTATGTAATTTGAATATGAGCGGCAGTCTAATTCCGCTATAGAAATAGACTAACCACTTTATTAATATTGTGTGCTGAAAGTGTTTATAGTTTCATGTATATAATGATGTAACTTGGCCAGTCTTCACTATAGAAATAGACTTCAGTTTTCGACTGTAAATTGTTTTATATATTTTACGCGAGCTAGATTTTAGCTTGTTTGAATAAACACTTTAAAAAAGGTAAACATATTGTTTCCATTGTTTGATGTTTTATACGTCATATCATTCAACATTAATGATCAACATGATTGTGATGTCTTTTGTTAACAGATCATCTTTGCGAGAGAAGTGGCTGAATGGATAATTGTGTTGAAAGTGGACTTCATGCCAGCTCCTGTCATTTTTGTGTCTACTTTGCAGACCACTAGCATGCTCTTTCAAAATTAAATAAACAAGGGCTGGCAGATATTATGAGGAATACTGTGTTGAAAGTGCTTTAAGGTAGTAGATTTGTAAATGATTAAAAAAATCAATCATGCAATGTAACCAATGCTATCTTTTTATTTAGCTACATGCAGAATGGAAAGGCGACTGTGTACGTGCAGTAACATCGTAGTACAAGTACCATGGTAACCTAGGTACGCGGGAGAACCATGGTAACGAAAGGTATGGGAGAACCATGGTAACGAAAGGTAGTATTACCACGGTACAGTGCTATCATATAGTACCATGATACTACCATGGTAGTACTATGGTAGTACCACGATACTACCATGATACTGTACCACGGTATTACCGTGGTACAGTACCATGGTATTACCGCGGTACAGTACCGTGGTATACTACCGTGGTACAGTACGGTGGTATGCTACCATGGTACAGTACCATGGTATACCACGGTATTACCGTGGTATACTACCGTGGTATACTACCATGGTACAGTACGGTGGTATGCTACCATGGTACAGTACCATCGTATACCACGGTATTACCGTGGTACAGTACCGTGGTATATACTACCGTGGTACAGTACCATGGTATACCACGGTTTTGTGGTCCAGTACCGTGGTACAGTACCGTGGTAGTATACTCGGTGGAACTATACCGTGGTACTACCGTGGTACTACCGTAATAATTGTCATGGTACTACCATGGTATAGTACCATGGTTATGTACCGTGGCCAAAATACCGTGTACCATGGTATAGTACCATACCATGGTACTACCATGGTACTACCATGGTACTACCATGGTAGTACCATGGTTTTTTTTTGTAAGGGTGGGGCTCATTGTGTATGCATATAAATAGCTTGTGAACGCATTATAGTTAGAACTGACAGATGGATTACTATCAATCTCAGGACAGGAATATCTTGCAGAGCCATGTATATGAAAAATAGCTTGTAATCACAATATTCTGAGAACCCGTTAATGGATTACTATCAAACTTGAATGTTAAAAATTGCTTCCGTTTTGGTTTGTAAAACGCTCTATGGCGGAGGCATCATTTTCGACTACGCGCAGTCGAAGTTCCATCTAGTTTTTCAATAGATAGTTCAAATTCAAATTCATTTATTTCACATCTCTTTAAATATACAATGTATGCAGAAATACACAACATTGTACAGAAAATAGACAAATGATACAAATGAGAAAAGATGCGTACACTGTGATGAAGTGGATGTGAGGGAGTAGCAAAGGCCATTGACCTGTCAAGGCTATTCCCTGCATAAACATTCAAAAGCGACAATGTACATGCATATAAGAAACGAAAACTAACAACAATAAAGAGGGGAAGAAAAAAAACCTGTATATTAAGACCACTCAAGGAGAGATGCAAATAGTGATCTTTACATACAGGTAGTCTTTATGTACAGATTGCTTTCATATAAGTTTCACCGAGAAACATTGATCAAGCGAAATATTTAAAAAATGCAGGCTTTATAGACGGGTGGTCTTCCTATATACATGTAGGTGGTCACTACAGCAGGTATGACTGTGTAGGTGTAATCTTATGTACATATTACATGCTGTGAGGGGATAACTTGATCTAGAGTGACCCAAGTACAAGATTAGAATATACAAGAGAGGTCGAAGAGATTCATCTTTGGACCCCATGTACTTTATTAAAGATGTCCATATTGTTTATGTTGTGAGTATCTATTTTCTAAAGTAATTGGAATTGGAATGTCACATTCGATATTGTCTAGATTTCCTTAATTGATGCAAAGCGAGTTGCTTCATTATTGTAACAAGTCCATCAGCAACAACAAGAATTAAATCAAAGTGCACAGTCAACACACAAGTGCATATATAGACCTTATAGCACCAACATCACATGATGATGCACGTACCTGATACAAACAGCATGAAAACACCTGGGTGTGGTGGAGCCATCTTTCATGGTTTGATTGAAATGCTCTTCCTTTTATTTTCATTATCAGGATACAGATAAGAGGTATGAAGATGAGGTTGGTCTTCCAAGGAACATCGGGGATGCTAACGCAAAGGTAAATTATATTTCAACTTGCATACAGTAAAAGCAAACTTTTGCAAAGTTCCGTAAGTGGTTCAGAGTTGGGAAAGTTTTGATGTTATTGAGTAGCAACACAAAATTGTGACTGTCAAGGAAATTTTCTTGCCTACATAGTTGCCATCATCTGACAGTTCAGTCAACCATTGCATGTAAAAGACCACTCAAGGGAAGTACGCGTAGTAAAGGTGGCTTTTAAGCACAGCTCATTTTAGAATGAGTTTGGACTGAGAATAAATTCTGCTGACAAGTATTTGAAAAGCATATCTGTATAAAAAGTCAAGGAATTTCTATTATTTTGATGATGATACAAATTTGTTTTTACATTCTTTAAGGGAGGATGTGTATTGTGAAGAAGAATGTTACTGCATCTTGTTTGGAGATATTTTAATATATTGATGGATGGAGAGATTGGACGAGAAAGTATTATATTTAAGATATACAGTATGTCTTTTGCATGCATCATAAACCTATCTGCTCACTTTTTTACCCCCTTTTTATTTACCCCTCATAGATATTTCAATTCCAAAAGCAGCCAAGGTTAGATGAGGATGAAGTCACAAGGTTACGACGGGTCAATGCCCAGCTCTATCATTTATGCGCAAGCTCACTTCTAGATCGGTCAGAAACGTCAAGCTCTGGGAATGAACATTAGTACGTGGCAATGCCAAAAAAAGAGCTCAGCTCTCTACCATCTATGTGCACATTGCTAGATCAGAACTGGCCAGCTGTGTCAACAAACATTAGCAAATTGGCAGTGCCTGTGAATTAATAATCAGCTTTACCACCGATGTGAGAACTCTCTTCCAGATCAGTTGTGGTGTCTAAGAAAATGCTGATGTGCTACTTCAAAGGCGGGAGTGAATTTCATCATAATGTGAGGTTGTAAACCTGCAAAGAACCTTCTCGACAATTAGGAGGAATTAACCATGAAGATCAGACCATACATGTACATGTATGTGAACAGCTCTGTATTGTGCAGAACACGTGTTGAAATTGACATAGAGGGATAAAAGCAAGAACATGTACATGTAGTATAATGAGGCAAATCAGCCAAGGTACTGAAATCAAATATTCAAAAGACGCATTTCAAATGTGTTTTCGGTACTGGGTCTAAAGTACCCAATAAAGTGTTTTTTGACAAAAGAAAGAGCATCATTATTGTTTCCTTTAAAAAAACATGGCAAAAGTTTATATATATTGTAAGTCCAATGTACAAGTAAACCACAATTTGAGAGAATAGCTGTCACCAATTTTGTTTTTCCCTTACCAGTACTCCACTTTCTCTTTAGGTGTAACAATCATCGATTCATGTTTTGCTCTTGATGTAAGGGGTTCCATGTGGGTATACTGTATTCAGAATATGAGCTTCACATATTAATATTACAAAGGGATATTGCAATTTAAGAACATTCTCTGTGATCAGTAAAACCTGTTGTTGAGTAGACTAGTTAACGCACGCGTACATACAAGCCCTATACGCGAGGTTTCATGTTATCCGTATCAGGACAATTGCCCCCTGGACAATCAGCCCCCGGAAAATTACCCACCCCCTGTTCATTAAAGGGAAAGTCTTCCCTGATAATAAGTTGGTTTTAATAAAAAGCAAAACAGAATGGGGGTGAGAATTGTCCTCGGGGAAGGGGGTAGTTTTCGGGGGGGATTGTCTCGCTGGTCATTGGCCAGTGATTGTCCAGGGGGTAGTTTTCGGGGATTGTCTCGCTGGTCATTGGCCAGTGATTGTCCAGGGGGTAATTGTCCTAGAACCCATGTTATCCTTTATATTCTTCATACTCTTCATAACTATAGAATACTAAATACGTTGAGGTTGATTCTATATATTCTAGCTATATACAAATTGTTATTTTCAGGTGATTTAAACCATCGTGGTGTATTAGTCTCTTGTGTATGCATGTAGCTTTACTCAAAATAATGAAAATATAGTAAGGAGTAATTTGAAATTAGTAAAATATGTATTTGGCTGGTTAACATCTTTAGAATTCTCTAAGAAATTGAGCTTCAGGCACCATCAATTATTAAGAAATGTTGGAGTATTCTGTGTACGGTATTCATTTTTATGCAACGTTTGAGAAAAGGTTACTTTAAATGGCTACCTCATTTACTAGTGGTCATGTGTAATTCACGAATGACCAGAATCCATCATTCATTTGAAAGCAGTCAAAATCTTTGTTCGAGTGCATCATCTCTTTAGCATATGTGAACATTACCGTAGTCCTCATTTAATCAAATTATTATTTTTTTTTATTGGCAATGCCTCTGACATTGCTCCAAAGAGACTTCAAATTCTTTGGACGGTGTTTCTAATCTAGTGCCTTTATAATTCATTCCTCACTATGTACATGTACATGTATGTGTAGAATTAGATACCTTCAATATGATTTTGTTCGTCTGATAATATTTATCAGAAATCTATGCTGAATAATGAACATTTATGATCATCGACTCCCCCATTCCGAGTCTATTAAATATTACAAAAGGAAGTTCACTTTCACTTTCCTTTCTGTCTATTGATATTTTAAAGAATACTTTTGTAATGTGGTGTGATTATTTTTATGGCTGTTTATTGGATATATACAAGTATGTGATGGGTTTTAGAATTATCTGGGAGGGAAAGGCTTGGAGAGAAAAAGAGATACGAAGACAGATACAGAGAGAGGGGGTTGGAACTATATAATATATAGTTAATATACAATAATGAAGATAATCAAGAAATTAATGGAAATGAAAGAGAAGGGGAAGAGAGACAAGATGAAAAGAGGGAAAAGGGGATAGCATGGGAAAGAGAGGACAAATAGGGAGAAAGAAAATAAATATGAAAAGATTAAGGGAACTAAGAAAGTGGGAGAGCGAGAAAGAGAGAGAGAGAGAACTAGAAATGGAGAGAGATTGGGAGAGGGCCAATTACAAAAGTATGTGATGAGTTTTAGGATTATCTAGGAGGAAAAGGCATGGAGAGAAAAAGAGAGACAGAGAGAGGGGGTTGAACTATATACAATAATAGGGAGAGTCAAATAATTAATGGAAATGAAAGAGAAGGGGAAGATAAAGATGGAAAAGGGGAAATTACAGAGCATGGGAGAGGGAGGACAAATAGGGACAGAGATAACTAGAGAGGGGTACAACTAGAGAGAGGGAAAGAGAGAGAGAGAGAGACAACTAGAGAGGGAGAGAGAGACTGGGAGAGGGCCCTGAGTGGCCGGGAGAGTAGAAGAGAGAAAGTAGTGTCTAAAACTCTTGAACGTTGTACTAAACTGCACACACATTAATCCGGGACATTAATATACCCGGTAGTTATCATGACGTAATTATGTCTTCATCATGTTCTCACATCCCGAACGGTGACGGACAGGGTTCAATTGTAACTGCCTAAGGATGATTTCTTAAAAGTCTTTAGAATCGTGTGTAGGTCTACAAATGTATGTGGATAAATATATAACGGGAAACGAAAAGGAACAATCAAGAAGATTAACATGGCAAATAGTCTCAAGGTACCTCATCAAACCATCCTCGTTTGCGCAGTCGACAGCGAGTCAGTCAGTCTCATAATCTGAAGGTCGTGAGGTCGAGCCGCACACGCTTATATAATGTTAATATTTAATATATTTTATGTTCAAAAGTATATTTTCCACAATTTATACATTTGGCTAACTTCATGTATGGCCACTGTTGTGTTGGTTTCAGTTTTGAAATTCAAGTCCGTCTCCGTCCTGCCTCCTCCCTTCTATCTCCCAGCTATACACAATGTACGTACGTATGCTCACCTCGGAAAGCATGCCTGCTGCATATTAATGAGTTAGGAGAAGGGCGCATGCGCGTAACGCGTTATAATTTGAGCATGCCCAAAGCGCATCGGGCGTAGGGTCAACAAACTTAGATATGACTTACCCACAAATTCTTTATCTTGATTGGTCAAAAGTTTGTAAACATAAGGGTCCGTGCGCACGAACGTATTGTGACCATTATGACGTATCTCTGTACGCGCTCATCTTCAGGGAGGGAGGACTTTCCCCAGTAACAAATTGTTTGTTATTCTTCACATTGATATTGTGTTCAAGCTATACGGCCGCATAATATATCGTGTTTATCAATATCTTTTTTGACAATCAAATTCAGGTAAGAAAATATTTTTTATTTACAATCTCTTTTAAAAACATCAACATACATGGAGTGGTTTAATGTATGAGCAAAACTCAACACAATTGAAATTAAATTTAACTCTCAAAAGCTCAAATGACTGATATTATTAGGACATCTCACGTGCCTTTGCTTATGCATGTGCATGTACATACTCATCCACTAAAATTGACATTAGATGTATATTCCTTACAGTTTAGTCATCGAAATATTTTTTTTTTACAGAATGTCTGATATATCACCGAATCGTCGTTTATTTGAATCTTGGCTGAAGAAAGACAACACCCCTATCTTCAGTCGAGATATTATTAAGGATGCCAACATCGGAGCTCAGGTGAGGAATATATCCATAGAATTCTGCTTAAACAGTATATTGATGATGATAATGATGATGATGATGATGATGATAACATTATGGCACCAAGAAATCTGCTTAAACTATGATTTCATCTGTTTTGATATAATTTCACTTGTCTAGTATGAAGACATTTACAACTTGGAATGTGTGGGTGTGTAATGGGAAAATACCTTGACAAGATAACCCATTAAAGCTTACAATATCGCCCTTGAAAAATAATTCTGACGTTATTGTCTTTAATATGTCTATCAAAGCTGGCCCCGTTTCACCTCAAGTCCTTCAATATTTTAATCTAATATATTGCCTCTCTTATCGAATAGTAAAAAGGGGTAGTGGAAGTATAGTAGAATTAGTAATAGTAGCAGTAATAGCAGTAGTAGTAGTAGTTGTAGTGGTGGTAGTGGTGGTAGTAGAAGCAGTATTAGTAGAAGTGGTGGTAGTAGTGGTAGTAGTAGTAGTAGTAGTAGTAGTAGTAGTAGTAGTAGTAGTAGTAGTAGTAGTAGTAGTAGTAGTAGTAGTAGTAGTAGTAGTAGTAGTAGTAGTAGTAGTAGTAGTAGTATAGAAGGAACTGAATTGAATTTATTGGTTTGTACCTTTTTTAAGGACACATTTTCATGTCCATGAAAGTGAAACTGATACAAATTATCTAGTACAATACATGTGTAGCACATGTAAATGAATTAACGGACATTTTGAATGCATGATAAACAAAGGAGGGCTAAAGCAAATTAAAGTGTGAAGCTTGATGCGTTTGCTGCCCTCAGTTGTAAGTAAGAAATAAAAATAAAAAGGGTGATTGATAGTTAAATACTTGGCGAGACAAAGAGACAGACAGAGAGACAGACAGAAGGGGAAGGGGCTTGGAAGAGCGCTGCTTTTCTAAATACATGTACATGCCTATCAATATAGGTTTGCAAAAAATGATGATGCCAAGTCAATTATTTTCTATATATATCTCACAAAATAGACACAATTTCCTTATACATGTACTTGTTTGTCTTCGTTTTCTGCTCCTTGGTTTAGGATCTTCCTGATTTCATAGTGCGTGCACAAAGCATGATCAAGAGCCCAGCCCCGCCCTCTATGATCATCTTTCGTATGAATGGAATGACGCTATGGAACTGCTCTAAGAATGTAAAGGTAAGTAAGCAGTTCTCATTCGCGACAATCATTCCAAATGTTGTGGTTTGGCGTAATAACTTTTGATTCACAGCCCTAAACAATATATCAGATGCATGAGTAAGAACGGCAAATATTCTGCACGCACTGCATACACTTTTGTTGCATGACCATTATTGAATTTGATGCAAGGAATTTTAAAAAGTAAAATAAGTTTTAAAATCCTTAACTTGGCAGCAAGGTGAGAGGTTCGAAAATCATTGGACATGTATTTCGATGATTATTTTTTCTCTACTCTTCAACTAAGTTCCTACCCAAGTATTTATTTTTCAGAGACATTTGCATTTCATCGTTGTTGTTGCCAACTCTAAGAACAATTTGTTATGAGTAGAATTGCTGTATTTTATTTTTATTTTTATTTTAAGTTCACTTTTCATTTAATTTTCTGGACCCCAAGAAAGAAAAGTGTTGTCATATTAACAAAGTTTAGTGGGCTTTTCAGCCATTTACTTTATTCTAGAATGTATACATGTATGTACCTTTCTATTTTGTTTGTATTGTTTTTTTAAAATATATTGTTATTTTGAAAATAAATACCAAACCATACAGAACCATACCATGTCACATTCTCAAGAATCATAAATCGGGACAAATCTATTTTTCACATACTAAAAAAAAGTACAACAAATTGTGAAGGGTATGAATAATCTAGTTGTTAACTGTATCACCAACTTATTTGTTCGTTTATTTTAACAGTTTGAACCAAGGAAATCGCAACCTAAGAAATTTGCCTCCATTTTGGAGTAGGCCCGCATGCTTTTTTTATATTTGTATTTCTGTCTCCATGATTCGCTTTCAACCTCTCATCCTAAATGATCCTATCATTAGTGTATGTCCCCAAACTTACGAAAAATAAACAAAAAGCTTTAAAAAGACACAATCACATCTTGGAGACATTAATATAATTTTTGAAAGTTGACCTTACAATTAAAGTTTGTTAATTCACATGTTCATCTAACGTAGTCTAACGTGTAGTTAAATTTCATTTTCTATGTTCTGATAGACAATTAATCAACAAAATAGTAACTTAAAGAAACACTTTCACGTTAATATAATCGCCAATTTATATCAGATTTCCGAAGTCGTAGCTGATTTGGGATTAACTGATGCCATAACTGAGACGGAAACCTATGACGTCACTACTGCTGACCTTGATCGCGTCATTTCAGTGCCGATGCAGATACCCAAGGTGTGGCACTTTGAGCCTGGTCAACTCACCACCCAAATCACGCAGCACAAACTCGACCTCGTGACTAAGAGAATCCGGGTAAGGCTTTAAAAAAACTACTTTGAAAAGTGCTTTAGAGTTGGTAGAGGAATGTCAGGTGAATAAGAGCTCTCTCAAACAGTGGTTTAGATATAATTATGTGGGAAGGGAAAACTACCCCCTGAAGTAATGGAGATAAAGGATAGAAAGATATAGATAATAGTATCACTAGACAGATAGTTGTATAGATAGAAAGAGATAGATAAAACAAGATAGAGAGAGAGAATGAGAGAGATAGAAAGATAGAGGAAAGAGAGGAGATCGAGAGAGAGAGAGAGAATTAAAGGTTGCAGGTAAAGCATAAACACCCAACAAAAGTCTAATCTGTAATTTACATTATCATACGATAATGTATACAGGTACAAAAGTCATGTACATGTACATGTAGGCCTATTAAAGCAAGCAAACAAATATTTTTTACACCAATGAAAAACTTCCGCGGACAAATCACATCGTAAAATGTAAATTCTATATTTAAGAAAACGACAGCTACGGGGGGTCACAACCGACTCGTGCCCCTTTTCTAGACCATGTAACTAACACACCCAACAGACAAAAAGATGTGCCACCACCACCGCCCTTTTAAAGTTTCAACCCAAATACCAAAATATTGCCCGCTAAGACAATGTTGTTTTCGCTTGTCAGATAATTGTGTGTAATAAATCTTCACCTAAACGTGATAACATTGTTTTCTTGTCAGAACAGTTTTGAAAGTGTGCCCCCCTTCTCCCCACTTTCACCAAAACCTGGATCCGCCCCTGATTATGTGTACCACCCCTGTGTACTTACCACAGGATTTAAATGACACGCTGGGCTTGCAACCATACGCGTGCGATTCATCCATCCTGGTCATGATGGTGGACAAGCTCTCCAAGGCACAACGCAGTGCAATATGCCTTTACAGCATCCTTGAGGCAGAGAGACGACAGGCTGAGGAATCCCAGGATACACTGCAGGTAATGAATATTCATAATGATAAAAATCGCACATCGAATAATTAGGAGTCACAATAGGGATCACTTTTCTTTGGAGTTGAATTCACTCCAGAATATAGTGAAATCCACTTCAAAGTAGTGTGTCGATAGCTCATTAATGTGGATTCCTCTATTTTTGTTCTTCTATGAGAGTACAGTTACATAATTTAGTTCGATTTAACCGATAATTGTGATTATATGATTAGACCACACACTTTGACATCATTGACCTAAAAGGTGGGAAAAAGCGAATGCAATTTAAAGTTTATACTCTTGAAATGTTAAAAGGGCAGAAATTCTCTGACTATCAATGATTATGATTTTGTAGAAACAAATTGATGAGCTGGAAACTAGCCTGGATAATGAGAAGAGGCAGGCTAAGTCTTCCCAGGATGCACTGCAGGTAAATTATATTTGCTGGGCAAAATGTCTTTGAATGATGTTGCAATTACCTAGTAATACAAGAGATTGCTAGTTTTGTTGTTGTCTTTTTTTTTAAATTCTCAATCTGTGTCTGGAAAAGAAAAGTTTTCTTTGTTTGATTGTTTTAAGATTATTAATCTGTGCCTCGTTTTAGGTAGATGGTGTGGAATTTAGAGGTATTTAATCGTACAATAAACATAATCAGCTGACCCAAATATTGTGACATTGATAATAGATACTGGGATAAGAAGATCAAAATTTAAATGGAGAAATATATTTTGGAATGTTCGAGTATAATGTTGTTTAACTGCCTATCGTTATCCCACTGTTTTCGCTATGAACTTCTAGAAACACATCGATGAGCTGGAAAGCTGCTTGGAAGATGAGAAGCGTGCAAACAGGCAAGCACAGGATGAGCTTCTGGTAGGTTCTACTCAATCCCTAAATATGTTACTTTTCTGAAATGTCCGAGATCGTTAAAAAAAGTAGGAGAGGAAGTAGGGAAAAGGAAAAAGTGAAAAAATGATAGCAACTAATCAAAGATGATAGATAGTCATATTGCTTTAAAGGGTTTGAATAGTTGGCGCATGGCGCATGGAAAATATCTAAACCATCTTTCGTATATCATGTCATATTCACCATTAAAGGGCCATGAAGTCAATCAATGGATGACAAATCCGCCTGCTTTTCGATATAATCCATATTTTCAGGTGACAAGTGTTTCCAAAGATCGTGTACTTTCTTGATATTTGACAAACTTCACGTGTACTTTGTTTATACAAGCTTTTTTTTTTTATTGTGCTGCAAAGTCTTCATAATCTTATTAACCTAACATAACGCAGCTCGAGTATTAATGGTTCTTTATCGTGCATATGTTTTGTAGAGCCATCTTTCCAAGCAGGTCCAGACATCAGGGACTCAGACAGACAGTGAGATCTTGGTCCCATCCTCAGGCAGCACTCAGGAAGTTGGTCCATCAGCAGCCAGCTCTGAGGAAATCTTCTATGACGCCCTTTCCACAATCGATGACGACCAAGGACCAGAAATCTCTGAGGAGATATTTTATGATGCTCTTTCCACCATCGACGATGACCAAGCACCAGATATCTCTGAGGAGATATTTTACGATGCCCTTACCACCATTGATGACTTCCAATCAGGGGCTAGGTCTAAGGTGATCTTCTATGACGCCCTCTCAACAAGCCCGAGGAAGATTCCTCCTTTGTGGATTGGCGCTGTTGATGCACTAGAGTTTGATGCAGAGTAAGTACTAAAGGTAGAAAATAAAAATTTCGTGATTTGTTCAACAGTGCGTTTTACCTTATCGAAACTCTAAGACCATTAGCCATTCTTTCTGATAAAAAGTCAATAGATAATATATTATTGAAAGAAATAAGAAGCATGTTATTTTCTTCAATTATTTTTTGCTAGAGTTATAGGCCTACATGTTCATGTATATTTTGAATAAGAGTGTTTAATATCAATACGTGATATTATGAAACAACAGCGTCAACCTATCCCCGTTATTATTCACATGTGTGTGGGCTAATTGTAACTGTTTGATTTAGGATTAATGTATGATTTTACTCATATCCTTGTCTTTGTGCAGGAGACCGCCCGTACCCTGGTTAGCTATGCGGCTAGACAGGTTTTTCAACGACGCTATCCAAATGGCAAACAGTGACCTGGATGCAGCAAAGGCTACCCCAAAGTCCAAAGGCAAAGCTAAAGCTGGCACCATCGTGAAACGCATGGGCGACCTTGTTCCATTTCGTGAGCCGGATGACGGTTCAATCGAACTTGGAAGTGGAACTGTCGGGACCGTCTATCTTTTCCGCCACGCAAAGACCAATGAGCCAGTCGCCCTCAAGGTCGTCGCTCTTCCTCCTAGGGAAGAGGCGTTGACGGAAAGAAGAAAGCCGCAATCGAGAAGCTCCAGAGCGAGATGAAAATCCTCCAGAAGTTGGGATGCATGGAGTGGTTCCCGGAGTTCTACGGATGCTGCAAGGTGCGTAATGACATGATCGGCATTGCTATGGAGTTCTGCGGGGATGTAGAAAAAGGCGAGAGCTATTCAATCCTGAATTGCATAGATGGCAAGGGCCCCAAGCTGGACAAAGACTCCTGGATGAATGTCATGTTGGATATAGCAGATGCACTCACAGTGATGCACAAGAAGGGCTTCTTGTGCAATGATCTCAAGGAGGACAATGTGCTCCTGGTGAAGTCTGAAGGAGAATGGCGAGCTAAGATCATGGGGTGGTATTCCGATAGCGCGTACTAAGTTAAGCCTGGCTTAACTAGTTCACACTTTTATGGAGTGCCTGTTGCCAACTCATTTACCCTATACAGATTATTTTAATCCTGCAATGAAAAGTGTCCAAAAAATTAAATTTGCAATGAAATGGGAAGAAAAAGATAATACAGTATGAACCAATTTTCAATAAAGTCTTTGGTAGATTATCTTTGTCATGAATATTGAAGGAGGAAGATAAAACCTAGCATTCCATAGAAGTGTGAACTAAAATTCTTGTTTAGTCTGGACTTAGCCCTGGCTTAACTTATGAGAATACCACCCATTGATTTTGGATGGTCCAGCGATATGAACATGCTCTTCCCAGCCTGGATGCCCTTCACTGCCACGCAAAAGCGTGATTACAAGTATGGTCAGGCATACAACTACATCGCTCCTGAGTGTGCTCTCAAAGGAAAGGGTTTATCCGTAAGCAGTGACGTCTACTCCTTGGGAAGACTTGCAGCCTTCGTTGGCCAGGAGATACCAGGTCTGAAAGAACTTGGGGACTATGGCTTCCACATCTACCACAGCTCCCCAGGGAAGAGGCCATCACTTCAGGAGTTTAGCCAGGAGATCAACTATCTGAGATATCGTACCAATGAGAGTGATTCAGACGAAGACTATGTTTGAAAGACCTGGGGCAGGATGCCCGTGGAGGACAGTGCTGTAACCTACATGTATCTTGAGAGAAATATAGCCTACTGTTCGACATCACCGTACAGAGAGAAAACCAACCCTTTCCCACAGTATGCATTACTTACAGGTGAATAATATTTTACAAAATATTTCTGAACTTCAAGCATTGAAGAGATGTGATGAATAATATTCCAAAATATTTCTTGTAATTTATCAATTTGAGCAATGCCGTCGATCTTCTGTCACGTTGCGCACAAGGCAACAATAAAATATGTTCTAGACTTAAATTTTGATAATATATTGATTGGAAATAATGTGTTTTTCATATAACTGATATTGTTTTGAATGTGCTATATTTCTCTCAGAAGCACCCAGATGAGAATGAAAAGCAGGTGACCACATTCATTTCCAGAGTACTACGCATTGCGTACAGAGTAGGGCATCTTGACAAACTAGCAGCATTTCTTGGGCAGGAGATGGTCTTGGGATCGCGGCTTCTATATAATTATCTATACAGTATGTATACGCCACCCAGTGAAGAGGCCAATACTTCAGAACTTCAGGGAGGAGATTATTTACCTCAGCTATGGTACATGTACATATGAGAATGATTTTGACGAAGATTTGTATTGAGTAATTCAGATCTTATGAATCTAATAATGGTAAAAACGCCAAAGCAATGCATAACCGAATAGGATTTTATCCCTATGTGTATTATTCTAGCTTATATTTCCTTGCGTATGATTTATTGCAATTTGAAATGGGTTCAAGCTTGCCAGTTTTGACTGACTTGTTTTGATCCCACCACATTTTATATATATCCATTGCAGTCTCGTTTTGAATTTTCATTTTCCTTGAAATGATTGTGAATTGAAATTTCAAGTTAAAATTTTGTTTAAAATATTATATTTTCTGTAGTTTATGTATTGCTTTAAAGAAAAATTGGAAAAAAACTTTGCACTTTGAACTTCGACATTTAGATGAAGCTAGAGGTCATCAAGGAGCACACTTGATACAAGATACATGTATGGGCATTGACAGGACAGCACGGTGTACCTGAACCTTCCTTAACAGTAAAGCAGCTTAGAAAACGCTCCATGGACCAAGATACAGCAAGTTCAATCCTCACAACATACATTCAAGGTGACTAACGTACATGTACTCTTGCAAAAGTATTTAGATGATGCCTTATTATTCATCATGCTTTAGGTCGGTGATGAAAAGTTTAAGTTTATTATATTGTTGTCAGTCATATTCCCAAGGTTATTTATCACATGGAGCAAAACTCACTAAAGCGAACCTGGGATGTTTAGAATAACCTTCAGTTATTCCATAATTATGTCTTTAATGATCATACAGGAATGATGTAAACGGACATTTTTGGGGAAAAGCACAAAGCTGAGGACTACGCACCTTCAAAGTGGGCTTGAGAGGTCAGCCCTTCTCCGTAAGCGAAACGTCTACTTCTGCAGAAGACCCGCCGAGATTCTTAGCAAGGAGATGGCAGAATCGACAGAATTAACTTGGGAATCGTGGCTTCTGTATCTATATGCCATCCAGTTAAAAGAGGCCAAACCTTCGGGAGTTCAGGGAGGAGATCACTACCTCAGGTATGGTACAGATGAGAATGATTTTGACGAAAATTTTGTTTGAATGATTCAAATCATATGAATCCATTAATGGTATAAACGACGCCGCAGCAATGCACAACCAAATAGGATTTTATTCCACAATGTGTATTATTTTAGCATATATTTTCTTGTGTAAAGGTTTCATGATGTATGATTTATTGCAATTTGCAATGGGTTCAAGCTTTTCAGTTTTGACTGACTTGACTTGTTTTGATTACACCACATTTTTCATACCCATTGCTGTCTCGATTTGATGTTTCATTTTCTTTGTCTATATAAGGATTAAATGATCTTTATGTTCCCCTTTTAATGGAATGGTTGTGAATTGAAATTTAAAAATAAAAATTGTTAAATATATTCTATTTTATGTAGTTTATGTATTGCTTTTCATAAAATGTGGAAATAACTTTGCACTTTGAACTTTGACATCTAGATTATGCTAGAGGTCATCGACGAACTCACCTGAAGCCAGATATAGGCATTGACAGGACAGCACGGTACCTGAACCTATACCTTAACAGTAGAGTAGCTTGAAAGCGTTCCACAGACCAAGAGACAGCAAGCTCATTCATCACAATATGCATTCAAGGTGACTAATACTCTTGCAATTGTATTTAGATAAATGCCACATTATTCATAATGCTTTAATTAAGTCGGTGAAATTTGTTTTAGTTGTATTACATGTATATTGTTTTCAGGCGTATTCCGTAAGCTATCTATCACAAAGGAGCAAAAATCACGTAAAAGTTGCATTACATAATAAAGGTTATAAAGCAGAACTTTGATATTTAGTATAACCTTCTTCTATTCCATAATGACCTCAATTATCATTATAGGAATGATGTAAAAGGAAATTATGGAGGGAAAATGCTTGCAGAAAGCAGGAGACTACGTATCTTCAAAGTGGGCTTAAGAGGTCAGCTCTTCTCCGTTAGCGATAAGTCTACTTCTGCAGAAGACTCGCCGAGATTCTTAGCAAGGAGATGGCCGGTCTGAAAGATTACAAGGATAACTAGGGGCTCGATGCCCGCGGATACTGAAGACATAAAGACCGAAAGACAACCAACTCAGCCTAGCAGTATGCACTACTTAAATGTGATTAATAATTTTTGCAGAATATTTATGTTTGACAAGCGCTACATGTAAATTGGCGTGATGCCTGAGGTCACTGAAATATACAATATTTTAATAAAGTTGACGATTTTTATCGATTTCGTCTTATAACATACATGTATAGTCAGATTGCACAGTAATATATAATGCAATTAGCAGATTGAATAATGTATATATTGAAAATGAAATGTTAGGTATAATTATTACCTATCTGTTATCTTGTGTCTTGCTAGGGATTGCATCTCCAACTGCCAAACATGAAAGAATCATTTTCAACAAGGAAATCACTTATCTGATAATGATGGCAGTTATTTTCAAAGAGGATCCTATATGAAAGACCCTGGCCTATAGATATTTAGAGGTGTCATCAAGGTCCAATGCCCGCTGATGGGATAGACAGGAGTAATCTATCATTAATATAGGCTGGAAACTACAATCACAGCATGTCTGGAAGTGTTCTACGCGCCGGGAAGCAGAGATACCAAAGCCACTCTTCTAAGTATAACAGGTGATTAATTTTCTTGCAAAATTCTCGAAAAGGCATTGAAGTGAATTCATATTCTTGTCACTACTCGAGGTCATGATTTAAGAATAGGTTTGGTAATAAATACAAAATCATACAAGACGTATTCTCAATCTTCAACTCTTCCTATCACAATCATGGAGCAAGGCCATAGCAAATTGAATAATGAAATTGTCAGAATATCTGTGATAGACATACATGTAGTCTTATCTAATTCATTTTAATGTTCCTTATGTTCACTTATAGGAACATACTGATGGAGGGGCTAGAAGGTTGTTTGCAAGATAGAGGGCTTATGGGGAGTAGACAGACCAAGAGAAAGCCACATGTACTGTACATCTCTCCAGAGTGAGCTATGAATGAAGATTGATGATTAATTCTTCTGCATCTCCAATGGCCATCAAGGGAAGAGACCATTAATGCAGAAGCTCAACTTAAAAATCACTCGAACGTTATATGATATTGATGAGAGTGGTTTCAATGAAGATTCTTTTAGAATGACCCCGGTGTAGGTGTTGAGAAGAGTCATCAAGGGTCAGTGTCCGCTGATGAGACAGATAGGGTATTCTCTCATTAATATGGGCTGCAAACTACCATGGCAACATGTTTGGTAGTGTTCTACGCACTGGGACGCAATGATACCAAAGCCACTCTTCTAAGTATATCAGGTGATTAATTTTCTTGCAAAATTCTCGAAAAGGCATTGAAGTGAATTCATATTCATGTGACTACTCGAGGTCATGATTTAAGAAGAGGTTTGGTAATAAAAAACAAAATCTTACCAGTATTCTCAATCTTCAACCTTTCCTATTACAACAATGGAGCAAGGCCATTGCAAATTGAATAATGAAATTGTCAGAATATCTGTGATAGACATACATGTAGTCTTATCTAATTCTTTTTAATGTTCCTTATGTTCACTTATAGGAACATACTGATGGAGGGGCTAGAAGGTTGTTTGCAAGATAGAGGGCTTATGGGGAGTAGACAGACCAAGAGAAAGCCACATGTACTGTACATCTCTCCAGAGTGAGCTATGAATGAAGATTGATGATTAATTCTTCTGCATCTCCAATGGCCATCAAGGGAAGAGACCATTAATGCAGAAGCTCAACTTAAAAATCACTCGAACGTTATATGATATTGATGAGAGTGGTTTCAATGAAGATTCTTTAAGAATGACCCCGGTGTAGGTGTTGAGAAGAGTCATCAAGGGTCAGTGTCCGCTGATGAGACAGATAGGAGTATTCTCTCATTAATATGGGCTGCAAACTACCATGGCAACATGTTTGGTAGTGTTCTACGCACTGGGACGCAATGATACCAAAGCCACTCTTCTAAGTATATCAGGTGATTAATTTTCTTGCAAAATTCTCGAAAAGGCATTGAAGTGAATTCATATTCTTGTGACTACTAGAGGTCATGATTTAAGAAGAGGTTTGGTAATAAAAACAAAACCTTACCAGTATTCTCAATCTTCAAATTTTCCTATTACAACAATGGAGCAGGGCGATTGCAAATTGAATAATGAAATCGTCAGAATATCTGTGATAGACATACATGTAGTCTTATCTAATTCTTGTTAATGTTCCTTATGTTCACTTATAGGAACATACTGATGGAGGGGCTAGAAGGTTGTTTGCAAGATAGAGGGCTTATGGGGAGTAGACAGACCAAGAGAAAGCCACATGTACTGTACATCTCTCCAGAGTGAGCTATGAATGAAGATTGATGATTAATTCTTCTGCATCTCCAATGGCCATCAAGGGAAGAGACCATTAATGCAGAAGCTCAACTTAAAAATCACTCGAACGTTATATGATATTGATGAGAGTGGTTTCAATGAAGATTCCTTTAGAATGACCCCAGTGTAGGTGTTGAGAAGAGTCATCAAGGGTCAGTGTCCGCTGATGAGACAGATAGGGGTATTCTCTCATTAATATGGGCTGCAAACTACCATGGCAACATGTTTGGTAGTGTTCTACGCACTGGGACGCAATGATACCAAAGCCACTCTTCTAAGTATATCAGGTGATTAATTTTCTTGCAAAATTCTCGAAAAGGCATTGAAGTGAATTCATATTCATGTGACTACTCGAGGTCATGATTTAAGAAGAGGTTTGGTAATAAATACAAAATCATACAAGACGTATTCTCAATCTTCAACTCTTCCTATCACAATCATGGAGCAAGGCCATAGCAAATTGAATAATGAAATTGTCAGAATATCTGTGATAGACATACATGTAGTCTTATCTAATTCTTTTAATGTTCCTTATGTTCACTTATAGGAACATACTGATGGAGGGGCTAGAAGGTTGTTTGCAAGATAGAGGGCTTATGGGGAGTAGACAGACCAAGAGAAAGCCACATGTACTGTACATCTCTCCAGAGTGAGCTATGAATGAAGATTGATGATTAATTCTTCTGCATCTCCAATGGCCATCAAGGGAAGAGACCATTAATGCAGAAGCTCAACTTAAAAATCACTCGAACGTTATATGATATTGATGAGAGTGGTTTCAATGAAGATTCTTTAGAATGACCCCGGTGTAGGTGTTGAGAAGAGTCATCAAGGGTCAGTGTCCGCTGATGAGACAGATAGGAGTATTCTCTCATTAATATGGGCTGCAAACTACCATGGCAACATGTTTGGTAGTGTTCTACGCACTGGGACGCAATGATACCAAAGCCACTCTTCTAAGTATATCAGGTGATTAATTTTCTTGCAAAATTCTCGAAAAGGCATTGAAGTGAATTCATATTCATGTGACTACTCGAGGTCATGATTTAAGAAGAGATTTGGTAATAAAAAACAAAATCTTACCAGTATTCTCAATCTTCAAATTTTCCTATCACAACAATGGAGCAGGGCGATTGCAAATTGAATAATGAAATCGTCAGAATATCTGTGATAGACATACATGTAGTCTTATCTAATTCTTGTTAATGTTCCTTATGTTCACTTATAGGAACATACTGATGGAGGGGCTAGAAGGTTGTTTGCAAGATAGAGGGCTTATGGGGAGTAGACAGACCAAGAGAAAGCCACATGTACTGTACATCTCTCCAGAGTGAGCTATGAATGAAGATTGATGATTAATTCTTCTGCATCTCCAATGGCCATCAAGGGAAGAGACCATTAATGCAGAAGCTCAACTTAAAAATCACTCGAACGTTATATGATCTTGATGAGAGTGGTTTCAATGAAGATTCTTTAAGAATGACCCCGGTGTAGGTGTTGAGAAGAGTCATCAAGGGTCAGTGTCCGCTGATGAGACAGATAGGAGTATTCTCTCATTAATATGGGCTGCAAACTACCATGGCAACATGTTTGGTAGTGTTCTACGCACTGGGACGCAATGATACCAAAGCCACTCTTCTGAGTATATCAGGTGATTAATTTTCTTGCAAAATTCTCGAAAAGGCATTGAAGTGAATTCATATTCTTGTGACTACTAGAGGTCATGATTTAAGAAGAGGTTTGGTAATAAAAACAAAACCTTACCAGTATTCTCAATCTTCAAATTTTCCTATTACAACAATGGAGCAGGGCGATTGCAAATTGAATAATGAAATCGTCAGAATATCTGTGATAGACATACATGTAGTCTTATCTAATTCTTTTTAATGTTCCTTATGTTCACTTATAGGAACATACTGATGGAGGGGCTAGAAGGTTGTTTGCAAGATAGAGGGCTTATGGGGAGTAGACAGACCAAGAGAAAGCCACATGTACTGTACATCTCTCCAGAGTGAGCTATGAATGAAGATTGATGATTAATTCTTCTGCATCTCCAATGGCCATCAAGGGAAGAGACCATTAATGCAGAAGCTCAACTTAAAAATCACTCGAACGTTATATGATATTGATGAGAGTGGTTTCAATGAAGATTCTTTTAGAATGACCCCGGTGTAGGTGTTGAGAAGAGTCATCAAGGGTCAGTGTCCGCTGATGAGACAGATAGGAGTATTCTCTCATTAATATGGGCTGCAAACTACCATGGCAACATGTTTGGTAGTGTTCTACGCACTGGGACGCAATGATACCAAAGCCACTCTTCTAAGTATATCAGGTGATTAATTTTCTTGCAAAATTCTCGAAAAGGCATTGAAGTGAATTCATATTCATGTGACTACTCGAGGTCATGATTTAAGAAGAGATTTGGTAATAAAAAACAAAATCTTACCAGTATTCTCAATCTTCAAATTTTCCTATCACAACAATGGAGCAGGGCGATTGCAAATTGAATAATGAAATCGTCAGAATATCTGTGATAGACATACATGTAGTCTTATCTAATTCTTGTTAATGTTCCTTATGTTCACTTATAGGAACATACTGATGGAGGGGCTAGAAGGTTGTTTGCAAGATAGAGGGCTTATGGGGAGTAGACAGACCAAGAGAAAGCCACATGTACTGTACATCTCTCCAGAGTGAGCTATGAATGAAGATTGATGATTAATTCTTCTGCATCTCCAATGGCCATCAAGGGAAGAGACCATTAATGCTCTCAACTTAAAAATCACTCGAACGTTATATGATCTTGATGAGAGTGGTTTCAATGAAGATTCTTTAAGAATGACCCCGGTGTAGGTGTTGAGAAGAGTCATCAAGGGTCAGTGTCCGCTGATGAGACAGATAGGAGTATTCTCTCATTAATATGGGCTGCAAACTACCATGGCAACATGTTTGGTAGTGTTCTACGCACTGGGACGCAATGATACCAAAGCCACTCTTCTGAGTATATCAGGTGATTAATTTTCTTTCAAAATTCTCGAAAAGGCATTGCAGTGAATTCATATTCTTGTGACTACTAGAGGTCATGATTTAAGAAGAGGTTTGGTAATAAAAACAAAACCTTACCAGTATTCTCAATCTTCAAATTTTCCTATTACAACAATGGAGCAGGGCGATTGCAAATTGAATAATGAAATCGTCAGAATATCTGTGATAGACATACATGTAGTCTTATCTAATTCTTTTTAATGTTCCTTATGTTCACTTATAGGAACATACTGATGGAGGGGCTAGAAGGTTGTTTGCAAGATAGAGGGCTTATGGGGAGTAGACAGACCAAGAGAAAGCCACATGTACTGTACATCTCTCCAGAGTGAGCTATGAATGAAGATTGATGATTAATTCTTCTGCATCTCCAATGGCCATCAAGGGAAGAGACCATTAATGCAGAAGCTCAACTTAAAAATCACTCGAACGTTATATGATATTGATGAGAGTGGTTTCAATGAAGATTCCTTTAGAATGACCCCGGTGTAGGTGTTGAGAAGAGTCATCAAGGGTCAGTGTCCGCTGATGAGACAGATAGGAGTATTCTCTCATTAATATGGGCTGCAAACTACCATGGCAACATGTTTGGTAGTGTTCTACGCACTGGGACGCAATGATACCAAAGCCACTCTTCTAAGTATATCAGGTGATTAATTTTCTTGCAAAATTCTCGAAAAGGCATTGAAGTGAATTCATATTCATGTGACTACTCGAGGTCATGATTTAAGAAGAGGTTTGGTAATAAAAAACAAAATCTTACAAGTATTCTCAATCTTCAACTCTTCCTATCACAATCATGGAGCAAGGCCATAGCAAATTGAATAATGAAATTGTCAGAATATCTGTGATAGACATACATGTAGTCTTATCTAATTCTTTTTAATGTTCCTTATGTTCACTTATAGGAACATACTGATGGAGGGGCTAGAAGGTTGTTTGCAAGATAGAGGGCTTATGGGGAGTAGACAGACCAAGAGAAAGCCACATGTACTGTACATCTCTCCAGAGTGAGCTATGAATGAAGATTGATGATTAATTCTTCTGCATCTCCAATGGCCATCAAGGGAAGAGACCATTAATGCAGAAGCTCAACTTAAAAATCACTCGAACGTTATATGATATTGATGAGAGTGGTTTCAATGAAGATTCTTTTAGAATGACCCCGGTGTAGGTGTTGAGAAGAGTCATCAAGGGTCTTTGTCCGCTGATGAGACAGATAGGAGTATTCTCTCATTAATATGGGCTGCAAACTACCATGGCAACATGTTTGGTAGTGTTCTACGCACTGGGACGCAATGATACCAAAGCCACTCTTCTAAGTATATCAGGTGATTAATTTTCTTGCAAAATTCTCGAAAAGGCATTGAAGTGAATTCATATTCATGTGACTACTCGAGGTCATGATTTAAGAAGAGATTTGGTAATAAAAAACAAAATCTTACCAGTATTCTCAATCTTCAAATTTTCCTATCACAACAATGGAGCAGGGCGATTGCAAATTGAATAATGAAATCGTCAGAATATCTGTGATAGACATACATGTAGTCTTATCTAATTCTTGTTAATGTTCCTTATGTTCACTTATAGGAACATACTGATGGAGGGGCTAGAAGGTTGTTTGCAAGATAGAGGGCTTATGGGGAGTAGACAGACCAAGAGAAAGCCACATGTACTGTACATCTCTCCAGAGTGAGCTATGAATGAAGATTGATGATTAATTCTTCTGCATCTCCAATGGCCATCAAGGGAAGAGACCATTAATGCAGAAGCTCAACTTAAAAATCACTCGAACGTTATATGATATTGATGAGAGTGGTTTCAATGAAGATTCTTTTAGAATGACCCCGGTGTAGGTGTTGAGAAGAGTCATCAAGGGTCAGTGTCCGCTGATGAGACAGATAGGAGTATTCTCTCATTAATATGGGCTGCAAACTACCATGGCAACATGTTTGGTAGTGTTCTACGCACTGGGACGCAATGATACCAAAGCCACTCTTCTAAGTATATCAGGTGATTAATTTTCTTGCAAAATTCTCGAAAAGGCATTGAAGTGAATTCATATTCATGTGACTTCTCGAGGTCATGATTTAAGAAGAGGTTTGGTAATAAATACAAAATCATACAAGACGTATTCTCAATCTTCAACTCTTCCTATCACAATCATGGAGCAAGGCCATAGCAAATTGAATAATGAAATTGTCAGAATATCTGTGATAGACATACATGTAGTCTTATCTAATTCTTTTTAATGTTCCTTATGTTCACTTATAGGAACATACTGATGGAGGGGCTAGAAGGTTGTTTGCAAGATAGAGGGCTTATGGGGAGTAGACAGACCAAGAGAAAGCAACATGTACTGTACATCTCTCCAGAGTGAGCTATGAATGAAGATTGATGATTAATTCTTCTGCATCTCCAATGGCCATCAAGGGAAGAGACCATTAATGCAGAAGCTCAACTTAAAAATCACTCGAACGTTATATGATATTGATGAGAGTGGTTTCAATGAAGATTCTTTTAGAATGACCCCGGTGTAGGTGTTGAGAAGAGTCATCAAGGGTCAGTGTCCGCTGATGAGACAGATAGGGGTATTCTCTCATTAATATGGGCTGCAAACTACCATGGCAACATGTTTGGTAGTGTTCTACGCACTGGGACGCAATGATACCAAAGCCACTCTTCTAAGTATATCAGGTGATTAATTTTCTTGCAAAATTCTCGAAAAGGCATTGAAGTGAATTCATATTCATGTGACTACTCGAGGTCATGATTTAAGAAGAGATTTGGTAATAAAAAACAAAATCTTACCAGTATTCTCAATCTTCAACCTTTCCTATTACAATCATGGAGCAAGGCCATAGCAAATTGAATAATGAAATTGTCAGAATATCTGTGATAGACATACATGTAGTCTTATCTAATTCTTTTTAATGTTCCTTATGTTCACTTATAGGAACATACTGATGGAGGGGCTAGAAGGTTGTTTGCAAGATAGAGGGCTTATGGGGAGTAGACAGACCAAGAGAAAGCCACATGTACTGTACATCTCTCCAGAGTGAGCTATGAATGAAGATTGATGATTAATTCTTCTGCATCTCCGATGGCCACCAAGGGATGAGACCATTACTGCAGAAGCTCAACTAGAGAATCACTCAAACGTGATATGGTAGTGATGTGATTGGTTTCAATGAAGATTCATATAAAATGACACCAGTGTAGAGGCATCAGTGAAGAGTCATCAAGGGCCAGTGTCCGCTGATGATGGGACAAACAATCTAAAGTTACCGTGAAAAGGAGGCAGCATATCCCCAGTCTTTCAAGTATGCACAACAGGTGATTTATAAAGTTTCTCGCAGGGCTTTTGATAAAATTAATGCTTCGTAGAATTTATGACATATTTCTGTCAGAAACTTGATGACAGCGTGTGAAGTTAGTAAACAAAAAAACGTAATAATGTTGTTATTCTGCACCTATTACCAATTATCATCTTCTCTTTCTTTTTTTACTGACTCTAACAAGATGACGGCCAAAAAAGGGACGACAATCAACTCTTGAACATGAACGCATTACAAAAAACAAAAACAAACTAGACATGTAATACTTGTTAATAACAAGTATAGGTGGGCTGTTCCAAGTGCATGCCACAAATGTTTAGTGACATACTAAGTAGTTAATATAACATTGGCCTGATTTGACCTTATTTTTGAAATAATCCTCTTATTCAGGTCTATTACTGTGCCAAATTTCAAGTCTATACAATGCATGGTTTTAGAGAAACCATGTACAGTATATTTGACCTTTGACCCTCAAATCTAAATATCAAAATGAAATACCGGTATGCATTTTCTAGATTTTGTTTTTTTATAAGAAATCATATCTCCCACTCATACTCTATCCAACTATGAACTAGACTTGAATTTGTCACTTTGACGAATTAGGTGATACGTATGCTAATGATTTACATAATGAAGAATGCATTTTCACGATTTCATATTGTTATATAAAATGCTTCTACCATTATGATCTATCCATATGTCAAGTTTCTACTGTTTAGCCTTGATCATTATGGATGTATGGAAGATAGATTGAGACAATTTGACCATTGACCCTGGACAACAACCAGTTATACCTTTGACTCTAATTGACATGAGGTATACAGGCATTGCATATTCCGTGGTAACAATGAAGTAAGCGAGGGAAAATGAAGGCAATGACAAACGAGAGAGAGAGAGACAGAATATGGCCGGGTTCAAATTAAGTTTTCTTTAAATAATTAGACCCAGTACTGAGGATCTGTTTATCTGCCATGTTTTTGTTATTTGACGGCTTTTGACGATACCAAGAAATGCCGTCTTTTGTCACCAAATATTGTTCAAATATAGCATTGTAGAGACGATGAACTCTAATGCAAAGTCGTAAGCCATGAGAATGTCAATTTCTATGTCGTTCTGCAAAATAATCCGAACAATAGAATCAACCAAGTGGAATCAACTGTTAAACGAATTTATCATGAGTTCTGAAATTTTAATTTGTTACTGCACGTCATAGTAGTATTAAGGAGCAGCAATGGCGAACAATTGTCGCTAAAATTCAGAAATTGTTGCTTAGATTGCTTTTCCACTAAAAATTAACATGAGACATCAAGCTACATAGAACTATGATCGACAAACATGATATTGTTTTGAAAACAGTCAGAAAACATTGCAGGTAGAATAAATAAGAGATAATGTGGTCATGTAAACAAGTGCATTATGTCCATGTTAGTCCCCTAGTACCGAAATCATGATTGTATTCTCTACTTATTTCTCCTATATAATTTATTTCAATTTAAAATAGAAATTCTAATGTTTCTTCTTTTGGCTTGCTAATATTTCAGCAACGAATTGACAGTTTTGGTAGACATCTTGGATGTATCATAGCAATAAATTCTTGGCACATGACGTACTGTGTATACGATAATTATGTTAAGAAGAAGAAGCATACAAATAACTATAAGAATAATAACAATATCAAATAATCACTATAATAATGATTATAATTACGATATTTACTATAATAATAAATATAAAAATTATAATCATAATGATTATTATGATACTGCTGATATTACTACTACTACTACTTCCACTACTACTATGAAGAAGTAAATGAAGAAGAAGGGGTAGGAAAAGAATCATTTCAGCGATATTAGTGATTATATTGTCAATGATTGAGGCATACACATACACATTACATATTCCTATAAATTATTAATAAAAAAAAATTGACCAACAAAAAAAATTGACCCACCAGGAATCGAACTTGGGTCGCCGGAATGGGAGGCAAGTGCTATGACCACTATACCAAAATAATCCACATAGACATTACACGTGAACGGAAAATGGAATTCTCAAATCCCACTTTGCAAGTGAAATATGAGCATGATCCCGGCATCTGATCGAAAAATAAAGGGCACACTTGTGATAGCTTATTGTCTCAGCTACAACATACTCGAAGCTCAGCGAAAACAAAACTAAAACGACGGAGATATTGCTCGCGAAAGACGGGAATGTAGAATCCAGTTTTGAAAAAGTCATGTCCCATAGAGAATACACGCAAAATGTGAAAAATTGACATGCCTCCTTTAATCGCAAAAATACGCCATGATGCCTTTGTCAAAATGAAAAATCGTGATGACTGCATTTGTAGAAAATTGTCTCAGCTAGAACATATCAAAATTTGGAAGAAAATCGATCAATATTTACAGAGATACAATCAATTTTCCAAAAATATGCTGACGTCATAATATGCAAATTGAAATTTTGAGTTCGGAGGCCATTATGATGACGTCATGAGTTAATTGAGGGTCAAATGAGACATGAAATCATATCTCCGACTCATAATCTATCCAAATATGAAAAAAATTGGGAGTTCCCATCCATTCTGAAGAGTTACAATGAATTTTGTATAGGCATGTTTTTGCCCATATATGCTATGTATTACAAGAGCTCGCGCGCACGGACATTTATCTTGAATGGACGCTCATCTTGTTATTAATGGTCATAAAGAGATAAACATGGTATCAAATTGTTCGAAAAATATGGGAAATATCATGAAAAAAAAATGGCGATTCTATGTTGTGTAATGGTGTTACGCGCGAAAACGCGCGCGCATGTGCGTGTGCGCGATTTTTATAAAATGCTTAAAATGGCCTGAAACGTATCCAAAATGAATTTGAGACGATTTTGAGCATTTTGAATTTTGCGCGCGCGACGCGCGGACGTACGCATGCGCGCGCGTTTTTGACCTGAAATTGACCGGACGGATATTGACCTTGATCATGATAAATATGAATGAGAAATGACTTTTCGTTATGAAGATATGATCATGAGTAGATTTTCAGAAAATTTTACAAAATGGCGCCTAGATGACGTCATCAGTCAAGGTCAAGGTTGAAAACGTTATTTTGCTTTGTCCATATGCCTATACATATGTGTGCCAAATTTCAAGGCATTTGATTGAGCCATTTTCAAGTTATCTTGCTAACAAAAAGTGGGTGGAAATAAGAAAAATAAAGAAATAAATAAATAAATAATAAAGGCAATTCTAACGAAAACATAAGGTGGTCTGTATTATATACAGCCCACCTGACTAGACATATAATACTTGTTAATAACAAGTATAGGAGGGCTGTTCCAAGTACATGCCACACATGTTGAGTGACATACTAAGTAGTTAAGAAAACATTGGCATGATTTGACCTTATTTTTTGAAATAATCCTCTTATTCAGGTCTATTAGTGTGCCAAATTTCTAGTCTATACGATGCATGGTTTTAGAGAAACCATGTACAGTATATTTGACCTTTGACCCTCAAATCTAAATATCAAAATGAAATATGCATTTTCTAGATTTTGTTTTTATAAGAAATCATATCTCCGACTCATACTCTATCCAACTATGAATAAAAATTAATACACGACAAGGACTCAGATTTCCCATAAGGTTGTACTCAAACGATTGACATATTTCTCCCATAGATATAACACGCAAAATTAGGCATTTTATTACATTGTTTGTGATTGTATATGATAATATGTTATAATAGTCGAAGAAGATCATAAAATCAAATTCAAAACGACGGCAAAAAAAAAAAAAAAATTGACCCACCAGGAATCGAACTTGGGTCGCCGGAATGGGAGGCAAGTGCTATGACCACTATACCAAAATAATCCACATAGACATTACACGTGAACGGAAAATGGAATTCTCAAATCCCACTTTGCAAGTGAAATATGAGCATGATCCCGGCATCTGATCGAAAAATAAAGGGCACACTTGTGATAGCTTATTGTCTCAGCTACAACATACTCAAAGCTCAGCGAAAACAAAACTAAAACGACGGAGATATTGCTCGCGAAAGACGGGAATGTAGAATCCAGTTTTGAAAAAGTCATGTCCCATAGAGAATACACGCAAAATGTGAAAAATTGACATGCCTCCTTTAATCGCAAAAATACGCCATGATGCCTTTGTCAAAATGAAAAATCGTGATACTGCATTTGTAGAGAATTGTCTCAGCTAAAACATATTAAAATTTGGAAGAAAATCGATCAATATTTACAGAGATACAATCAATTTTCCAAAAATATGCTGACGTCATAATATGCAAATTGAAATTTTGAGTTCGGAGGCCATTATGATGACGTCATGAGTTAATTGAGGGTCAAATGAGACATGAAATCATATCTCCGACTCATAATCTATCCAAATATGAAAAAAAATTGGGAGTTCCCATCCATTCTGAAGAGTTACAATGAATTTTGTATAGGCATGTTTTTGCCCATATATGCTATGTATTACAAGAGCTCGCGCGCACGGACATTTATCTTGAATGGACGCTCATCTTGTTATTAATGGTCATAAAGAGATAAACATGGTATCAAATTGTTCGAAAAAATATGGGAAATATCATGAAAGAAAAAAATGGCGATTCTATGTTGTGTAATGGTGTTACGCGCAAAACGCGCGCGCATGTGCGTGTGCGCGATTTTTATAAAATGCTTAAAATGGCCTGAAACGTATGCAAAATGAATTTGAGACGATTTGGAGCATTTTGAAATTTTGCGCGCGCATTGACGCGCGGACGTACGCATACGCGCGTTTTTTGACCTGAAATTGACCGGACGGATATTGACCTTGATCATGATAAATATGAATGAGAAATGATTTTCCGTTATGAAGATATGATCATGAGTTGATTTTCAGAAAATTTCACAAAATGGCGCCTAGATGACGTCATCAGTCAAGGTCAAGGTTGAAAACCTTATTGTGTTTTCTCCATATGCCTATACATATGTGTGCCAAATTTCAAGACATATGATTGAGCCATTTTCAAATTATCTTGCTAACAAAAAAGTGCTTGGAAATAAGAAAAATAAAGAATAATAATAATAAAGGCAATTTTAACGAAAACATAAGGTGGTCTGTATTATATACAGCCCACCTAAAAATCCCTGGCAGAGGTCGACATACCGCATAGAATTATGGCTCAAAGCAATATTACTATGAATATTGTTTTGCAATATTGTAAATGCTTTGTATAATGAGCGCCATACCTGACGGAGACCGTCGCGATGTTAATAGCCATAATTATTATCATTATTACGAAAGAATGATGGTCACGAAGTGTAATAATTTTCTCTAATTCTTATCAATGTTCTTCATTTTTCAATTGGAAACACACTGATAGATATTAAAGGCAAGAAGGCCGTTTGCAAGATAAATGAAGAAGACGAGTGTCCGCTGATGGGACAGACAGGAGTAACCTATTACTAATATGAGCTGCAAACTACCGTGACAACATGTTTGGAAGTGCTCTACGCACCGGGAAGCAGAGTCACTCTTCTGAGAATATGAGGTGATTCCTTTTCTTGCGAAATTCCCCAAAAGGCATTGAAGTGATTTCATATTTTTGTCACTGTTTAAGTTTATTGATAAGAAAGGCCTTGGTACAATAATAGAAATCATATATTAACACGGTCGTATTGTCATTATTCACCTATTCCTAAAGAAATACAAAATAAAAAGATAAAACAAATTGTGGAGCAGGGCTTTAGGATATGTAATAATGGTCATGAATTTTTTTTGGTTAATTATTGTTCTCCACTTATTTTCTTATATTAATTTTCTTAATCTATTCTCTTATAGAAACGAAATGATGCAGAGGCTACGAGGTTGTTTGGAAGATAAGAGAGTGCGTAGCGGTGTAGGCAAGAGAAAATGTGCACCTTCCTAACGTGTGCTATGATGAGGACTGGCGATTAAACCTGTTGCATATACAACCCAGTGGTTTCACCTCACAAGTCCAGGAGATCACTACCTGAGATATGGGACCAACGAGAGTGATGTTGACAGAGAAGTCCAGGAGATCAGTTACCTGATATACATGTATGGGAGCAACGAGAGTGGTGTTGACAAAGATGCCCAGGAGATCACTTACCAGAGGTGTGGGACCAACGAGAGTGGTGTCGAAAAAGAAGTCTATGAGATCACTTACCTGAGATAGGGGACCAACGAGAGTGGCGTCGCCAAAGAGGTCCAGGAGATCACTACCTGAGATATGGGACCAATGAGAGTGGTGTCGACAAAGAAGTCCAGGAGATCACTACCTGACCTATGGGACCAACGAGAGTGGTGTCGACAAAGAAGTCCATGAGATCACTTACCTGAGATAGGGAACAACGAGAGTGGTGTCGACACAGAAGTCTAGGAGATCACTTCGTGAGATATGGGACCAACGAGAGTCGTGTCGGCAAAGAAGTCCAGAAGATCACTTACCTGAGATATGGGACAAACGAGAGTGGTGTCGACAAAGAAGTCCAGGAGATCAAATACCAGAGATGTGGGACAAACTAGAGTGGTGTTGACAAAGAAATCCTGGAGATCACTTCCTGAGATATGGGACCAACGAGAGTGGTGTAGACAAAGAAGTCAAGGAGATCATTAACCTGAGATATGAGACAAACGAGAGTGGTGTCGACGAAGAAGACCATGCGATTACATACCAGAGATGTGCGACAAATAGAGTGGTGTCGGCAAAGAAATCCATGAGATCACTACCTGAGATATGGAACAAACGATAGTGGTGTAGACAAAGAAATCCAGGAGATCACTACCTGAGATATGGGACTAACGAGAGTGGTTGTTCGACAAAGAAGTCCAGGAGATCACTACCTGAGATATGGGATCAACGAGAGTGGCGTCGACAAAGAATTCCATGAGATCACTTACCTGAGATATGGGACCAATGAGAGTGGTGTCGACAAAGAAGTCTAGGAGATCACTCATCTGAGATATGGGACCAACGAGAGTGGTGTCGACTGAGATGTGAATTGCGAGAGGTCAGCACGGATTCGGCCGATGCCATCCATGCAATGGCACTGACAAGAGAATTCTACTTTGTAAGCAGGCTGCAATTTACTTTGAAAGCAGTAGGCACATACTGCTTCAAGGTGGTCCAACGACATAGAGACAGAAAAGGAAAGTTCAGTCTTCCCAGTGTGCTGAGCAGGTATTTTCTTCTTTTTTTATCTTGCAGATTTCATTTAGAAAACATTTATTTTTTTATATAGAAGAAATATTTTCACATTTTCACAATGCTTGAAGTATAATAACTTTTATACAAGAGATTTGGGTATGAGTTTATGGCAAAATTATTAATCGTTTGAATTACTCTAAACCATCTCCATTTCATAAACTTACAGTATTGACCTGAACAAATCGTTAGCAAACTGAATGATCTTTTCTAATCTGACCTTTTCCTCCTTTACGTAGAAACACACGATGGGCTAGGGTGTCAAATTCTAAAAGATGTGTGGTAAGCAGACAGTAGACAACAACACTCATTTCTCAGGAATTTGATGGAAGAGGGCAATATTGCCTAGGAGAGTAGTGACACCAAACAAATCCTAGCTGGGGAAAATGGCTTCTGCAGGTGTTTAGAAGGCATGTAGGAGATAGCCAGTACGAGTTCTGAATTCTTGGAAGGCGTGTACAGTATTAAGCAGACAGCAGATGACGATGTGCAACCATCTCTGTATGCACAGTGTGCTTTCCATAGAGCAGCCCTTCCTGGTTAGGAGGGAGACGGCAGGTCAGAAAGGAGGGACTATGGCTTCCAAATCGACAAGTGCAAGCACAAAGGGGAAAGGCTATCATGAAGTTCAGCAAAGAGCTGACTTACCCGAGACAGGAGATCTACTTTTGTTACTGGAACCAGCCTTAAGAATGGAGCCGCTTGAAAATGCTTGACAGAAAGTACGACAAATCTTCCTAAAGTGGCACTAAAGGTGATTAATATTCTTGTCAACAAATGTTGAAATTGCTTGATTATGTTACGAAGTGCTTTAGGTTAATCATAAAGAAAGCTTTTAACAGGAGTTATGGCCATTATTCGAGCAAGATATCATTAAAATTTGGACAATCCTATACTGTCAAGTAATAGAGCAAGACAGTCATATTATAAGCCGTTTGAAAGGTGCAATATTGAACATGTTATGATCTGAAACAAATGAATAAATAATGTCATGGCAATACCATTCTAACATATTCTTGTCAATGCTTTGCAAATCCTATATAATAAAGAATAGTAATGAAAAAAGACATGTACATGTACAAATCATGTAGTACAGATGACGTAATATTGGACATGGGATGTTTGGTACTTTATTGTCTCTAAATCGTATACGTTTCTTTTTATCATTTCTTACAGAAATACAATTGAGAAGTACACAAGAAGTTCGGTGTATGGAAGGCATGTATAGTAAGCAGACAGCAAATGACTATGTGCAATCATCTACTTAGAGCGTGCTTTGGGAGAGCGGCCTTTCTTGGGCAGGGATATCGGGGAGATAGCAGGCCTATAAAACAGAATCTATGGAGTCCGGGTTCTAAATCCCAGTACAAGTGCCAAACACATGACACAGGGAAGAGGCCATCACTTTAGAAGTTCAGCAAAGAGATCACTTAGCTGAGACAGGGGAAATCCACTACCCCTACATGTGCTACTGGAACAGACATTAAGAATAGAACTAATGAAAAATTATTGAAAGACGGAGAGACAACTTGCTCTTCCCAGTGGCACTAAAGATGATAGTATTACAAGGTCTATACAATAAATCCTTTGCATTATAGCCTTTGACAACAAAAAGTCGCCACTCTTCCCTCTAAGAATTGATGTCAACTCCAATAAAGCACGGGTTACAGGAGGAGGAGAAAAGAAGCGTCAACGAAATCACCCAGCAACATATCTAAGTGGACAAGGGGTCGAATTAAGTACATGTATTAGAGACGCTTTGGCAATATTATAGTTGCAACATGCATCCCCAAGAACTTGGGGATGCAACAAAGAAAACCAAGAAGCACATCCGGTAATATATTCTAGTTGAAAGACTAAACGACTTCGAATACCAACGTCTAAAAGAACAATAAAGAAGGGCCACAAGACCCCTTTCAACTGGCTGCTCAAAATTCCCGAGAATAGCAACAAGCATCTTTGCTGCAAACTTACAAGGCTAGAACATCGCGGAATAAAACAAGATGATAATACTCGAACTGAGGTAGCTGTACGTGTGATGGTTGTTATTCATTGCGATTCTATTTATTTTAGTTTAGAGTCTATATTGCAAAAGGAAAATAGAGAGAGGGAGAAGGAGAGTGAGAGAGAGAGAGAGAGACAGAGAGACAGAGAGAGAGAGGGGGGAGGAGATTGAGAGGGAGAGAGAGAGAGAGGGGGGGGGGTGGAGTCATGATGGTTAAGGCCGAGAATAAATCAGTCTTCCCCAGATAAATTTTAAAAGTTCGGCATTGCACGTCTTTATACGGCAGTGAGATCGTCTAATTGAAAGTTTTAAATATCTTATTAGATCTAGGTTAGATATTCATTTCAAACTTACATTTTCAATACGATAAAGTTTCAGATCTTATGATCTTGCTCATAAAATATAAGAACGGGAATCATCCCGGGATAGCTCATAGGAGCCGCTGGAAGGAATTAATATTTCAAGGTTCAAAGTTCAACTGCATGTGGTTGATTTAATATACTGTAACGATCCTCCGTGGTCGTCAACGTGAACTTTAAGTTGTATCTTAAACTTACTTGATAAATTGGATTCCTAAAGTTGTCCTCTTCTCTATATAAGACTTGATTATAATCCTTTATTCCGTAATACTGCTTGACAAGAACCGTTAATCACTTCATGTATTATAAAGAAATGTAAGTGAGTCATCGACTGTTGTTTTTAAGCGCGTCGTTTATATTGGTATGGGATGGTATTCTGAAAATTATCTTAGCACTGTATTATCTCTTGAAGTACCGCCTCTATTTTATCTTTGACACGCCCATTTTTGTGGACCCTACCAATCAAGATCTATTTTATATAAGCATGATAAGTCGGTCAACCAATAGGAGCAATTTATGTCATATCTTAAGATGCGTTCCGCGCGTACTAATTTTGTGCGTAATTAGTTAATTGAGCGCTTATTACGCGTCATTATAAATTATCCAGTAATTATGCGCTGATGCGGCATGATTAAGACCAGTCACGCTTACATAGTTAAGGTTCATCGTAATGATCTACTTCTACTTCTATGGCAATACTCATCAACGCCTGTTAATTTCAGCATCTAGATGAGGGTAAAGCATAGAGTTGTTATATACAGCTCTATGCGGTACAGTTCCTGAAAAGGGAACTAAATTGATTCAAGAGCCACCTTGAACTGCTCCAAAGAAGGCAGTTCGACGATGTTCTGAGGTAGCTCGTCCCAGTCCTTAAGTGTCCTGGGGAAATAACTAAATTTGTAAGTGTCCATTGAAGAGCCTAGTCTCATGCATATATCGTTGTTGTTGACTCCTCCTTGTAGTTCGCTCCCTCGGTTTGATGTAATCCGGTATTGGTATCGCAATTTTGTTATTTGCTATATTGTAGAACATTGACAATCGTGCCCGTTTTCTTCTTTCTTCAAGAGTTGGGAGATTAAGTTGTTCTCGCATGGATGTTACACTGGCATCACGCTGGTAGTTTCCACAAATGAAACGAAGTGCACGTCTTTGGATCTTCTCTAGTTGGTCTATCTGATTCTGCTTGTTGGGGTCCCATACTACCGAAGCATACTCTAGCTGGGACCGTACGAGAGAGATGTATGCCAGTTTTTTTTCACTTCTGTTGGACATTGTCTTCCGAGATTTCTCCGAATGAATCCAAGGGTCCTCGAGGCCTTGTTTGTGACCGCATCTACATGCGATTTCCAGCTTAGACGCTCATGTAGCTCGATTCCAAGATATGCTTTGCTGGACACACTTAGATGATGGACGGCAACAAGCAAAAAAGAAATATCGCAGAGGGCATCAAAATCGTCATATCTTAGCCTGAAATTTGTTATCAAGTTCTGTCTGTGATGACACATAATCTTGTTGGTGCTGAGCAAGGAAGATTGCTGCCATTATATTACCGTGAAAGATACAAGCCCCTACCTATTGTAAATATTGTCGTAAATACTATGCAAGATACGTTAAAATAAAAGATGGAACCATCCTTCAGAATACCATTTATCTGGTCATTTTGAGGGTTTTTTGTCGTCCATAATTTATCATCTTCCATAAATAAATTGAACATAGCATGCTTACAAGTTTTCTTTCCACTTAATTTTTCTCATTAATTAATGCAGCATTCAACTACATATTCACTTACATGTAAATCAATTTCACAAGCCTCAAAAATAAGGAGCACAAGAAATAATTTATTTGGTTTAATGTTAATATCTTGCCATCTTATTTTTCATTATAATTAACGAGTATTGCATTGTAAAGATAATGAGTGAAGTTTATATACTGAATCGATCTAAGAGCTTTTAGGTACTTAACAAAAATTTATGTTTACAAATTTCTCAATCAAAATAAGTTTACATTAGATCAGTAAAATTGTGACACATCTGACTGATAAAAACACATAATTGTTTTGTTCTTAGAAATTGTTTTCCCTTTTATTATTTTTTGTTTTAATGTACCTTCCATTTTCCTTGAAAAGTATGTGGTTTTATGCTCAGAAAGCTAATTATGTATAATCCACATGAATCACTTTGTGTCTTGTCATATGTGATGGAACATGTAGCCATTATTTGGAACAAAATAATTGAAAATTTTGTTGTTTCCTATCTTTTCTTCCTTATCAATTTTTTTATTTTTTATTTTTTATTTTGATGTTTTTGTTATGTTTTTCTCCTGTTATAATTTTTGATATTTTCTTACAATGTATAATCCGTTATGTATATACTTGTTAAGGGGTCATTTTTAATAAGCCAATTGGTGCTTTTTATGATCCCGCCACTATTATTCATATGTACAGTATATGTTATTGATTTGTAAATTGTTTTTAAAGTGGAAATAAATTGAATTGAATTAAATTGAATTGAAAATAAAAATGGGCTCATTATAAGCTACACATGTAAAATGACAACTTATTAAGCACAAATATCACAACTTATTTAGAATTATAGAGAATACTACTGTGGAATTGAGTGTATCAAATTAAAGGGCAATCCAACCCTTGTAATAAGTTGATTTGTATGAAAGCAGAAAAATAACAGAAACAGAATGGCAAAAGTTTGAAATGAATCGGACCAATAGTAAGGAAGTTATGAATGTTTGAAATATGAGATCACTGAGTCTATGCGAATCTCAAATTGGTAGTTCGGTCAGTGGATTGTGACGTAGGATGTGGATAACTCTCCCATTTGCCGTGTACAAAAATATCATTAATTTCTGTTTTTCTCGTAAGTTCCTTCTCCCTTGGGGCACTACTCAAAATATATTATAGATAGCGTATTATTATAGGTCCTTTAAAAAGAAAGAAAAAATCCTCCTGAGCAATGAATTTTAGAAAAATTTAAATTTTAGTCATTTTATATGTTGGAACAGATGGGAAAGTAGTCCGACACTACATCACATTGACATTACCGCTTCAGCCAATTCATAACTTTCTTATATTTAGTCAGATTTACTTGAAACTTTCATCAGTTTGCTTTTCTGAATTTTCTGCTTTCTTTTAGATTAGTAGTCTATTTGGGTTTGATTTCCCTTTAAATGTATCGCAATAAATGGCATACAGTTTCTTCATTCAGTTTTCTGAAAGCTCTTTTTTAGTACAAATATTTAAAAATAAAGAAGTACTTCCACATTGCCATCAAAACAACACTTTTCAGAGGAAAATGTTATTGCTCACGCAATTCTCTGTATTTCCATCAAGACGAATACCACATTTTGATATTCGCTGAAACCAGTCACTGAAATATATATCAATTTTTCTAATTATTATTTTTTTCAAATCATCTATTTTATTATGAGATGAACAATTTAATTGTAATGACTATATTATAACCTTGTACATGAGATGTATTCTATAACATGATTGAGATAAACTTTATCCTCCATTTCATTGAATTGTCTAAGCATTCTAATCACTTTCTTATTGCTGGCCATAAACAATATTACAAAAACCCTACAATTTCCCATCTTGTGTGCACAGTTGGGGTAAAGGTTATTTTTTAAAGCATTCTAGAGTGACAGTAGCATCTTTAAAGCCCCTCTAAAGTGTTGGGAGCCCCAAATTCGCCTAAAATTCGATGGCAACATTTCACTTAAATATGTTATTGTATCATAATGTGAAAGAGGATGTCATTAAAGACACACTTCTGCAAAGATTTCCCCCCAAAAATGTGTTTGAAGACAAATATTGATAAAAGAATACATAATTTGGGCTGTCGGTTGTACACAGAAAACCTAAATTTTGTATTCTTTCATCAATATTCGACTTCAAACATATTTGTTTTGAAAATCCTTGCAGAAATGTGTCTTAAATGACATCCTCTTTCACATTATGATACTATTCAAGTTAATCTTGCCATCAAATTTTTGGGGCTCCCAACACTTTAGAGGGGCTTTAATCCTCTCAAAAGATAAACAAAATCTATAACGCATAAAAACTATTTTATAACATTCTAATATAAAAAGTCATCTTTCTCGTCCACCATTTTCTATGTATCTATTTTCACTCGAATATAAACCAATTTTTCTGATCATAGCAAGGATGTGTGTATAAGGAAGGGGGTGGATTGACACCCCATTTGTTCACTCATTGAAGAATTTTATGGTAACTCCTCGAGAAATATTTGTTCTTGCTAGTAACCCACTTCATTTCAACATCATGTCTTGATGATAATGAATTACAAGCAACCCTGGATCTAAGCAAATCATTACATGATTCTTCAAATTCTTAAAATACTGCGGTTGGTTTTTACAAAACTTTTCTTTATACCTGTTTAATGAAATAAATGGGTATTCAAGAATGAAGAAATACAACCCAAATATACACGACCTGTACGTTTATAAACATGAAAATATCACACATGTGAATGAATTCATGAGTATTACAAAGTACAAACTCAAATTAAAATAGGAATATAATGCATGAGTACTGTGAATTATTTTTATCGTACACATTATAATAGTTTATTGTGAATATCTGTGAGTAAGGATACTTTCAATCCTTATTGCTCCTAAACAAAAAATATCATATCTCTGAAACTTTTATATGGTTAAGGTCAAAAGGTCAAGGTACCCCAACATATAACAACCTTCAAAATGATGGCAGATTTGGAACCCTTATTGAATTCTCTTTCTAACAATACCAATTTTGCGAAGATTGACCTATTAGTTCCTGAGATACAAGGGTTCAAAGGTAGGCAGCCACGCCCATTTTTGCTGAAAATCTCAAAATTTGGTGGGCCGTATCTCCCAAACCCCTCACCCGAGTGACCTAAAATTTGAGACTTGGTGCTGTGAGATCACACTCAACAAGTACACCAAGTTTTGTCAAAATAATTTTTTGGGGGGTTAAACCCATTGAGTGATTTGACATGGAATGACCCCAACATGAAAAATGGAAGACCCTTTTCATTCACCTTGCTTATTTTCCCCCAACTTTTTTCACTTAATTATGGCTAACTAAAATCACCTGGTTCACAAATCTTGGATCTTTGAACCCTCACCCTGCAAAGATCTGTAAAGTGCTCTTTCATCTCAGCAGACCTAGACAGAAAGCCATCTACCGAGCATTAGAAGGCTTTTAACTCAACATACACGTACATGTACTTTTTATACATTATAATTCTTGCATGTAACCCTCCTCTGGCTCTCAACAGGCAAAATGAAAGTTACGAACCAGTAAACGATCAACAGATTATCATATTAATCACATATACCTATATATAAATCTATATATCAGTTCTCATTATATCTAACATAAAGTTAATTCTCTTATGATCTATAAGACATTTTACTAGACTTAACAATATACTTTTTTTTTTCTTGTTCTTTGTAAATACATGTACATGTACATGTAGTGTAAATAGTTTACAACCCTTTAGAAATTTTATTTGTCATATATTATATATTTGAAAGGTGTTTCATCACCTTTGTGTGTTCATTCTTTAAACTGTATAATAGTTGCAACTTGTCTTTGATAAAACATTGTTATATTCTTTTTCATGTGAAGTCAATTCAAATGGATTGTAAAATTGAAAATTATTTGTTATATTATATTTTTTTCATGTGATGTTAACTCCAATGAATCGAGAAATTGTGAACATGCATAAATAAATGAATAAATAAATAAATAAATAAAATAAATAAATAAATAAAGTGAGAATTCACATGCTCAAAACCTTCCACATTCAGCAATTTGGCATTTGGCAAGCTTGGAAAGGAAAGTACTGAAGTTTAAGGAGGGAAATATAATTTACAATTAACAATATAGCAGATTCAACAGAAAGAGTTTGTTCTTTAGTATGACTATGTACAAATATAGGTGTAAGAACGAACAAATTTATTTACATGCAGTCAATCTATTTGAAGGACAAAATCATATATTTAATTAGGGTATATTCTGGGGTGATGCCTAAATCATCATCTCAGTCGATCTCATGGGGTTGATGTTGTGTGAAGCTTTTCACACAAGTCGAGTTATTTTGATGGTGACCCACACCAGGCTGACGCAGAGAGCCAGAGCTAAGAGAGCGCCCAAATTCTCTTTGATGAACAAACTAATTGACGAATATCCTTCTGCCGTGCTGTCAAAAACCGCAACGAGCGATTGGCTGACATATTCTATCACCATTTCTTTCAACGTGTTTATAATGTAATATAGACCATTTGCGATACTGCTGCTGCAGAAGGCAACAATCCCAATCATATCCTCAAATTTTCTCACACAAAAGTACAAGAAGTACAGAAGTTCAAGAATATTCCTGGTGCATGCATTTAATATGGCAATATGGCAATGAAGTACTTAAAGATCAGGGCTAGTTGGACAAATCCGTTATAAAGAGCTGTCCCAAGCATGTAATTTAATTCTATGATGTACAGGATTCCGTAAAATAGTTGTGTGCACAACCACATGAGGTTATCGATGTACGATAGGAGAACAGAAAAAGAGTTGGCCATCTTATTAAATTCAATGTCAGTTCATGTTCCGACCTTGGTTGCTCAGATGGCTTTATGATCTGCACAAGAAAAAACAAGAGAAAAGCTTGCTATTAGAACATGAACATGTAAATTGAGGGTGCAGTAATAGAAGATCATTATGATGAGATCATGGTACAACACATGTTACATATGATTTTCCAGATATCTGAGAAAAGAAAGGACGTGTGCGAAATAATTTGTACTTCTTAGTTCTTATCACTGATGGCAATGCGTGTACATGTACATGTGCAGTTAACAACTAAATTATTCATACCCTTACCAAATTTTGTAATTTTCTAAGTATGTGAAAAAAATGATTTATCCCAATATTTCTTGAGAATGTGAGATATCAAAGCTAACACCTAAAAGTATTCAGCAAAGGCCCTTATTCAACCAGTCTACCATTCATTCTTGAGTTACGAAAAAACCATCAAATTTCCCAGGGTTTTGAATAATTAAGTTGTTAACTGTATGTGGTACATAATACCTTATGACTTCATGCAGTGTTGGAGTGTAATTATAGATTTGATATGAAGGTAAATAAAACTATAAAATAAGTAGCAAAGTAGCAAGAAAAGACGACGTGTAAGTTTAACTACCATTGTACTGACAAGCCTTAATTGGCACCATACCCCTGCGGGAACAGTGATGTACAAGTGTATGTAGACAAAACCTAAAATACATTCATAATCACACCTTCCTGCAACCGACTCACCACCTTGCACACTGGCTTCGGAGTTCGCTAGTGGACTCTTCTTTCTACTCATACAAAGGACTCTGAAATGGGTCAAGAATTTAACCAAAAATGGGAAAATTTGATACCAGAGTGAAAGCGCTTTGCTTACCTTTCCACTAGACAGAAATAACCGTCTGGTATGCAGGCGCGGATCCAGGGGGCAGGGGCCTTGCCCCGCCAAATAAAAAAAGAGAGAGAGAGAGAGAGAGAACGAAAAGAAGGGAAAGGGAAAGAAGGAGATCGGGGGCCGAAAGGGCCTTGCCTCCCAAGCTGTTGCTTCCTCCCCCGCCCAAGCAAAAAAATAAGAGAGAGAGGGAAGAAAAGGGAAAGAAAAGAGGAAAAGAGGAGATAAAGGGAAAGAAATAAAGAGGAAGGAGAAAAGAAAAGAAGGGGGATATCAGTTGCGATTTTCCCGCCGGGAAGTTATGGATCGGGGGAGGGGGGCCAAAAGGCCCTTGCCCCCGCTAAAAAAGGGGGATGGGAAAGGAGAGCTAAAGGGAACAAAAAAGAGGAAGAAGAAAAGAAAAGGATGAAAAGAAGGGGAGACTGATCCGTTGCGATTAATTCGGCCAACAACGTCCGGATCGGGGGACCGAAAGGCGCCCCCAGCAAACTTAAAAGAGAGAGAAGGAAGGGAAGGGAAATGGGAGCCCACGCCAATTAGTGACCTGCCAGTGTCACAAATAAGGTATCAAAATAAGCTCATCTGACCGTAATTAAATGCCTAAAACCCCTGAGCTTCCGGGGGCTCTGCCCTGGACCCCACCTAGGGTCCTAAGGCGGCCCCTGGATGCTCATATGACCGTAATGTAATCCCTAAAACCCCTGAGCTTCCGCCCCCTGGACCCCATGCCAATTAGTGACCTGCCGGTGTCACAAATATTAGGTATCAAATATGCTCATCTTACCGTAATCAAATGCCCATACGCCCTGAGCTTCAGGGGGCTCTGCCCCTTGGACCCCACGCCAAATAGTGACCTGCCAGTGTCACAAATAAGGTATCAAAATATGCTCATCTGACCGTAATTTAATGCCTAATATCCCTGAGCTTTCGGGGGCTCTGCCCCTTGGACCCCAAGCCAATTAGTGACCTGCCAGTGTCACAAATAAGGTATAACAATATGCTCATCTGACCGTAATTTAATGCCTATACGCCCTGAGCTTAAGGGGCTCCGCCCCTTGACCCCGCCGGGGCTTTGCCCCTAGACCCCACGCCAATTTACGCTACGCTCTACTTGATCGTAGATACTTTAGCCTCCCCCAACCACTTTGAAAAACGTATATTTGGCTCGTACAATTTCTAATTTGGGCCCCCTAAGAAATCCTGGATCCGCGCCTGCTGGTATGGACTATGGGATATTCTTTAATAAAACTGACATTTGTCAATGTTAGAGGCGGTCAGTAGAGCCAGACATAGTCTCAGCTGAACGTCAATATCGGAGAATGAAGCTTTCAGTTTAACCTTCCACGTGTTCTGATGACAATTAATGAGCTATACATGTGATTTACATTACAAAAATGCTGACCTCTTTAATAAGAGAGTGTGCGATGTTGGTTCTGCCTGAAATGCAAATATATGCGGTGTACATAAAAAAAAAAAAAGACGTTTTCACACAGCCAATTTGATACTTACTTTATGATAATAGCGTTTTGTGTGAAATCGCGGTCAACAAGGCAAGGAGTGCCATGCCCATGAAGTGAAGAAATGGTGTGTGGGCAAAGCCAAAGGCAAAGCACTTAATGACTCGTCAATTTACAGTAAAATATGTTTGTCCAGTGCAAGTAAACACCATGCTAGCGCTAGTAAACTTATACTATGTGAGAGCCTACAGGAGGCTGCATCATTCTGGTGGAGGGTAGGCCTAGGGCAGCCTTCCTGAAGAAGGTTATTCCTTTTGCATCGTCATTGACTGCTAGAGCCTGGTAGTGTAGTGGTACTGGTAGCGCGTCGATCGTACTGGTATATATAATGGTTCCAGATCCTCATACAACATGGCTGCTTTGTATCGCGCGCGCTATGGTCCAATGCATAAAGCGTGACGTATCCTTGACTCAGCCAGGCCCCCGACCTCTAGTTCCACTCATCGTGTGTTATCCTTCTTCCTGTCCGTACATTACAGCAATACGTGCCTTCGCGGGGTTTTCATCGCAAAGCATGCCGGGACAGATTTCTAGTACGGAAGTTGATTTTCACCTTCGCGGCGACCAGCTGTTCCATTGCCAACAACGGGATTTTTATCCTGTCGATTCAACATCATAATCTTGTACAGGATCCGTTATTCTGCAGTGATTTTCTTTCATTCCAGTATCATTTGTACGGTAAGAAACCAAAGTTTGTGATTATGTATTTTTATGACGATCCTTCAAAAAATAAAGCTGATAATACGAAGTAAAGTAGGCTAATGAGAGTGGGTCCCTTTGTATGAATATATAGTCCCATATGTTCAAATGTGTGTGTGCAGTTTGCGTCGGTGGTTTGCCTTTTTAAGCCGCTAAACATTCGTGTTTTAGGTTGAAGGATCGTCATAAAAATACATAATCACAGACTTTGGTTTCTTACCGTACAAATGATACTGGAATGAAAGAAAATCACTTCATAATAACGGATCCTGTACAAGATTATGATGTCATGTTGATTCGACAGGATAAAAATCCCGTTGTTGGCAATGGAACAGCTGATCGCGGCCAAGGTGAAAATCTATTTCCGTACTAGAAATCTGTCCCGGCATGCTTTGCGATGAAACAACCGTGAAGGCACGTATACTATGGTGGCCCTGAAGGGACATCACGAATAACAATACAGCATAATTTATGGGGCATGACATCCCCAGTTTACCTGGGATAATTTGCTGTTTAGAACGGAAAAAAGATCTGTTTTCAGTGTCTAGCTCTTAGCATCTAACCTTTATTTGACCTCATTCGCAACTTAATTGGTGTGTACGAGTCATTAATAACCCCTAAAAATGTATACTCCATCACACATTCTATGAGATTCCCTTTATTGTATTTAATTTTGTCGTGAACCGAGAAGCGCGCGCGCATTACCTAAGTTTTATCTATGTTTATAATCAATTTATCACGTAACCTGCTTTCGAGGCACGTAAATTAATCACTGTTAAGATCATCCAATAAAGATGGTCTCATCCAAATCATAGTGATCTATGTACCCTGATTATCTTCTGGTGTTTGCATATTTTTTTCCATTTGCAATAATAATGTGTTCTATGTATTTTCAAGATTTGCTCGTGAATGTAAACAATTTAGTCAGTGGCTGCTAATCACGTTTTGTATTATACCATAAATAAATACATAAATAAATAAATAAATAAATAAATAAATAAATAAACAAATAAATAAAAAAATAAATAACAAAATAACTAACTAAATAAACTATTCTCTCCCTCCTTCTCTTTCTCTCTCTCTCTTCGTTTCTCTCTCTGTCTATCTCCCTCGCTTTGCACGTGTCTTAGAATTGTCAATAGATAACAAGGTTCTGAAAAAGGCAAACCCCCTTTCTTCTTGTCAGAGATTTTTTTCTGAACTTTTTTTATTCGACTATAGATTTCCGAAATCGTGTTACTGTGAAAAATAACCATCAGAAGAATCTAGCTTCCCTTTTCGGACGACCATGGCTCCTCCCCTGAAACAAAACCCATCTCCTTTCTATTCCCATTGTTTAAAAAAATCTTTAAAAAGTCACTCGACCAGCAAGCAAACAAAAATAAACATAACACAACAAAAAGAGTTTGAAACAAGATTTTTTTGCCGCAGTGTACTATGCCACACAGTACTACGCTTGAAACTCCGCCCCCTAAAATGCTCAATTTCTGGATAAACCATTGGCATAGCAGCTGTAGGTCAAAGATTAACCTTATTATAGTGACAAAAAAGGGGGTTTTCGCCGGGTATGTTAGACCACAGTCAAGACACGACCTGAACTTTTTTTGACAGGGATACAAAGTGGCGTGGCGTGAGAAAACAGTCGGCTTCTTGCCATAGATCTGCTTGCACGATAACACGAAACTTTCACTGGAAAATTTGAAAAATAGAAACATAAATGTCCGGCTGCTAAGTAGTTCCTGGCAAGATCCGTGAGGTAACCGTATAACAAACGAAAAATATATCATTTGAATTTTGCTCAGACGAGGGATCTATAGTGGTGAATTATCTTCAAAGATTTTGAAAATAGTTGTTCATGTAATTAAAAAAAACCTTCGAAATCTTCGTCTGGTGTGAAAGTAGGTGATGTATACGTAGCTGCCGAAGACATGGGAAATCTCGTTGCAAATGGAAAGATAGAAATCTGGGATATCATCATCATCGTGGTCAACTTTCTTGGCGTATTCGCTTGCGGAATATGGGTGAGACACAATCTATTCCTCGATATATATTTTTTAAATCTGTCCTATAAATGTCATTCTTTTTTATTTTAGGGATGCTTAGTTTACATAACTTCATGAATAAACAAAATAGTGTGTGATATAAGCATTTTGGTAGTTGGGAAATACAACTGTGTGGATGAAGAAGAAAAAAAGAAAAGAATCTCAGTGGTATTTTCAAGATTTACTTAAATTCAATTCAAATTCATTTTACTTTTTCAATAAAAAATTAAAAATGACCAAGAATGACAACGGTAACAAACAAACCCAGGACAACTCGAGATATTCAATCGCTCATTCGTGACCGGAAAAAAAATCTTTCAAAAAAGGAAACAATACTCTTTTCAAACACTTGCTGAAGCGATATCTGTTGCAAAAAAATAAAACTGTCCAAGCGAGCCAAACATAAAGATACTCACAAATGGTAATCAGGAGTCCGTTCCGATTAATATTCCAGGTATTAAAATAATCACAAAACTATCAATATTTTCAAGAAGCAGCTATTCGCAAATTTCCATGTGAATTGAGTGTTCCATTTACTAGAATACTTAATACATCTTTCATACATGGTTTAATGTACCGATAAAGTAAATCTGCCCAAGTAACCCCAATTCCGAAATCTCATGCTCGTTTTCATTGCCTTGACATCAATTTTTATTTTAAGGTAGCTGAATCTTTTATGGCTAAATGGTAATTAGAGGACATCGAAAATCACATTGATGAACACCAGTTTTGAAGTAGACCTGGCTTATCTACTACTGATTATCTTGTCGGACTTTTAAATAATCTTTATCAAATTAAAACGCGGAAAAAACAGCAGATCTATTTCAACATTTTTCTGTACAGGTTTGTATGCATATATCAAGACATATGATTATAAATTGAATCGCAAGGTATTTTAGACACACAATAGAAATTTAGAAGCAAATGGAAACAAATTACAGAATTTAGTTGATTTTGTATGCTATTAAAGTTAATCATACCGGTGTCCCACAGGGTACACGCCTCGGGCCCATCCCCTTTTAATCATGGTTAATGATTTATGTGAACAGATTCCTGTATCTTACTTTAAATTATGTTGACGACCATTCGTTGGTACAATTCTAATTTTGAGGCTCTTGAACCATTCACTGTACAGGTTGGGGTTGGGCTGCAGTCGTTCCCATTTATCTATTTATTTATTTGATTATTTATTGCCCGATTATCAACTTTCTAGCTTTTAAATTTTGCAAGCATGCAAAGTAAAAATGTAGCCACTGAATATAGTGACAATGTAATTTTGCCATCAACATAAGAGATACAAAATATAAATAGTCCATCTTACTGCCCGAATCTGGGATGGTGGATACCCGATTATTGGTTATTTAAAACCTTTCAAGGACCGGGTTGCAGACTATCTTAGCCCTTTGCCTCTTACATTATTTTAGAAGAGGGTATACGCTGGCTCTCAAATACACGCCCCCCTAAAAGATGGAATCTTATTTTCGCACCACTTTTCATGAAGTGATTGTAACAATATGGTTCATTCTTGATAGATAAAGTTTATCTCAGAACTTTCTTGATCCATCTCTATGGGCCCGTATTCTGAAGCCTGGTTTAGTTAAACCCGGGTTTAAAGATAAACCAGACTTCAGAATACGGGCCTATGAGTCTTCAGATTGATCAATATCCAGAGTATAACAAACTTTATCGATCAAGAAATAAAACATATTGTCACAATCGTTTCATGAAAACAGGAAAGAAAAGACTATTCCGATGTTGTGGGGCAATAGTTTTTGCTGGATACGCTATCAACTCAATACGTTACTTTCATGATTATCTTTCTTTTCATTTTAGGCATCATTCGGACGTGGGAAAGACAGCACAAGCGGCTACTTTCTGGCTGGGCGCCAGATGCCATGGTATCTGGTAAATCGATAAAATTACATATTATAAATGGTAAAAGAAAGATGTTAAGATAATAATAATTAAAGGCCCTTGCACCATAATGCCAGAATATGGGGTGACGTCTGCCCGAATATTGGTATTTTCAAGGTTCTGGGGAGGGGGCTTCTGTTCAGTCCCCAGCCCCCCCCTCCTCTTAAGCGATTAGTAAATAATGCATAACATCTTGATCAAGGAAGTGTATTTTTTAGTCAAACATTTAATTTGTTTCAACCACTCCGCGTTTCTCTCTTCACCAGGTTGGACTTTCGTTATGGATGACGAATATTGGTAGCAGATCCTTTATTGGTCTTGCAGGGTCTGCCTCCGTAGGTGGATATGGCGTTGCAATATATGAATTTCAGGTATTTATTTATTTTATGTCTTATATAGTTGATCCCGGCATTACAGAATGCATTTTCAATTTTCTATGCCAATTGAAAGTTAATTAAGACATTGTTTTCTTTTGTAGCTTTGATACTACTGCCTAGTATGGTATAGACAGTATTGCAACTGGCAACTAACTATGACTAAGTATTCCTTTGGTGCCTTGGGCTGTGTTAACGGAGATAATGAAGAAATAAAACTGAATATACAGAAAGAAAGAAAGAATATCATAAATAAAATGGACTAAGGAGCACAGAGAGAGAAAGAGGGAGGGGGAGAGAAGATATATAGATATGTAGCTGAGCTAATGAAAAGTACGTACAGAAAGGCAGAATGATAAACTTGTTTTTGTTTTTGTTTTCCGACAGGCTCTCAACTGCTTACTTATGTTGGGTTTCTTTTTTATCCCGGTCTACTTTGCCTCCGGAGTAAGTTTGTCATATTCTCTGACAAAGTGCATAATAATTATCGTTAGAATTTATATAGATGTATTGATGTTTTTATATTTTCAGGACCTATGTAATATCATTTACCACTATATTATGAAATAATCACGAGAGAGTAGCATACTATCTATCATATTCTCTATCATTCCGTTATTCAATCGGGAACTATATTAAACCGCAACTGAATACAGATAAGTGAATACATGAACATTCTTCATATTATTGGACAGACGTCTTCTTCCCTAATTATCTAAAGGGGAAGTTCACCCTGAAATTACGTTGTTACTATCAAAAGCAGAAACATGAGACAAACAAATAAGTAAAAGTTTGAGCAATATCCGATAAACAATAGGAAAGTTATGATTTTTTAAGTTGTCATCAGTGAAACACAAATTGGCAATACTGTGACGTATCTTGCGAGCTCCTCTCCAATTTGCTCTGTACAGAAAATATCATAAACTTTAATTTTCTTAGTTATTGATGACGGGATGGATTTGTATATAGGTGAATGTATTATTGAGAATTTTCTTAAGTGGAAATTTTATTCGTTTTGGAAGTTTTTTCGTACAGAGAGCGGTGCTGTTTTCCCCCTAGATTTAAAGTTGTTCGTGTTTTTCAGGTTTCGACGGTTCCCGAATACCTCAAGTTGCGGTTCGGTGGCAATCGTCTTCAAATCTCCATCGCAATCATCAACCTCATAACAGCCGCGGTCATCATGCTGGCGGTAATAATGAATTGTTCTAAATATGCTGATATTATATTTTGATATCACTCTAGATCTAAAGAGGTTTGAAACTTTAGAATCATATCCTTTTAACGACATCAATGTATAATTAATTATCTATTTTCATTCGATTGTGCTATACTTTTGCGAGGAGCAAGGTATTAAAGGGCAATCCTTACCTTGTAATGAGTCAATGTGTATATGAAAGCATAACAATGAGAGAAACAGAATGGGGAAAGTTTGAAATGAATTGGACTAATAATAAGGAAGTTATGAGTGTTTGAAATATCACATTTTCTCTGCTAATCCCGATTGGCAAACTATGTCAGTGGGTTGTGACGTCAAGCAAGGACGACTCTCCCGTTTGTTTAATTTCAGCTTTATGTTTTTCTTCTAAGCGCTTTCTCCCTTTGGCCAATACTCAAAATATGGATATAGATATGGATGAAATTACTACAACAGGTCTTCTAATAACAAAACGCCCTCCTAAATTTGAAAAAACTTACATTCTAGTGATTTTTTTTTTGTTTTGGAACAAATGGGAAAACTGTCCGGCATTACGTTATGGGGCGTTCCCACTATCACGATTGGCGCCACGATTGAAATTGTGGTCTTAATCGTGATGTAATCGTGGTGATCCTATCAGATATTGTCAGATCTTGAGGTCAGTCGTGGCAATCGTGTTGATCGTAGGAAATTTTTGGACGGTTCAAAAATTTCTACGATCAACACGATTAATTGTCAATCGTGATCATCGCATCAGATCGTATTGGATCGTAATAAAACGCAACATATCGCATCTAATCGTGCTTCCTAATCGTGGTGATCGGGATCAACCTTAGAAAAGACAAACACCACGCTCTGTTGAGATGTGTTGCGATCTGCCACGACCTGTGACGCTCTGTCGGGTACCATTGCTCACGACCTGACACGAACGACTCAAGAGCAGATACAAGATGATACGAGTAGATGCGAGTAAATGCGAGTAGATACGAGAAGTCACGCTTTTACACGGACGTTTACGATCTGTTACGAGTTCTCGCGCCCAGTATATTTACACTTTCTCTCCTTCCTCTCTCTCTCTCTTTTTAATCATATATATCTCTCTCTCTCTCTCTCTTTCTCTCTCAACCATTTGTTTCTCATTCACTATCATTCTCTTTATAGTCCTTAATCATAATAACTCCTTTTCCTTCACTCCATCAGCTTCTTCAACCTCACACTCTCTCCCTCTTGTTGTTAATATTCCTCTCTCCCTCTCTCTCTCTCTCTCTCTCTCTCTCTCTTCTTATCAATCATGGAAGGTAATGTAAACATGTATACCATTAATTTGCAGACTTGAAATAGAAAGTTGTGTCCATACAATCAGAAGATGATAGATACCAACTTTATATATTTCGATAACATTATAGACAGATATATACATACAGGTGTGACAATTTTGCAGTGTGTAAACTATAGTGCCATACTATTAAGTATAAGGTCAAAAATAGCTTTTGTTCAGGTAACTGCTATTTAAACATCTTTTAAAATGTATTACATTATAGTTGATCTTTCACATGGCAGTTTTTGTTGTTCTTGCACAGACATGGACAATGAAAGAGTTAAAATTCTCTCCCTTTTCTTTATCCATAAATATATGTCACCTATATTTAACAACTTTGCTGTAATTAACCTAAAATGAGTTTCCACTGCTCTAAAACATTGACTTAGAATAGTCAGTAAAAATAGAAAGAAAATCATGCATCTTCAATATCAATTTCCTGAATTTTTCAAAAATAAAAATAAAAATATCAAATATCATCCTCTCCACCTTCCGCGTCATGCAGCCTGGCCATCCTTTCCTGCCATGCGAGTTGAAGAAGGCCTTTAGGAGTTCCTTGTGATGATTTGCATCTGCTGTAGCTGAGTTGCGAGGTACAGAAGGTTGATTCACATCTAGCCAGTCCACATGGTCCCTCCATGCTCCTGGGATGACATTCTGGTTTTCCGCCTCAACCATATCATTCACATTAGACACCTGAATCTATTGGCCAGGATACCGAAGGCATTTTCACCACTCTTCTCCCCCTTGAGAGTCTGTAGTTGAAAATCCTCTCCTCCCTGGCCATCACTCTTCTTCCGTATGGCTTCATGGGGTAGTTCCTGAGTGCGAAGGCGTCATCCCCAGGATGAAGAAGGGCATGTCTTGGAGGTCATCAGGGCTTGCAGTCAAAGGGCAGGGTGGGGTGAGTCCTAGGGCTTCCTCTTCCAGGCCATTGAACAGCTCAGAGTCGCCAAATATCTGATCATCTGACATGTGTCCTTTTCCACCAAGCTCGATCCACACAAAGTTGTAATCTGCATCCACCAGAGCTAGGAGTGGTATCGAAAAGAAGCCCTTGTAATTGTAGTACAGGCTTCAAGTGTGGGGTGGCTTCTTGATAGCAATGTGTTTGCCATCCAGGGCCCCAATGGCATGGGGTATGTTCCATCTCTGCTCAAACTGGTTAGCTACGGCTGTCCAGGCTTCAGGGGTGACAGGTAGGCTAAAACCTCATTTTGTACGCTTGCACAATTGCCTGGCACACTTCTGGAACCATCTCTGAGATGCTGGACACTCCACACCTAAATGCATACGCAAGGAACCGATAGTTGTCCAGTGGCAAGGTGCCTCAGTGTCACTGGCAGTTTCAGTCCAGTTGAGAGGGGTTGCCTGAAACTGGTGCGTCCTCTCGATTGCTGGGGCACCCCTGCAAGACTTCATCGAAGAGCTGTAGTGTTAATCTTGTGTAGTTTTGGAACACTATTGGATCTTCCAGCCTCAATTTGGTGTCTAGGAGGCTGGAGAACTGGCCAACTGTTGTCTCGTCTCCTCTGTGAGCCATGGTTGCACCCAGAACTGCCTGACTGCAGCTCTCCTGTACTTACGTGATTGGGGCTGTGGCTGGTCTGTACCGTCTGGCTGCTGCTCGTCTTCTTCCTCTCTGGCGATAATAATATAAGCATACAGTAATACTGCAAATGTCACGTTGTCATCATCCTCAACTCCTGTCATCATCAATGGTTGTGGGTTGTAGTGATCACTTTGTAGATATTCAAGAAACAATGAAGTCCATGGTCAGTCGGCCTGTATATATATCCGTCGGGGTCCAATCGTAGCTCAAATCCTGATCACTCTCGACCCTTATCGTGAAAGACATCGCAACCACAACCGTATACTGTCGCAACAGAGCGCATCGGTTCGTGATGAACGTATCGGAAGGTATTCGAACGTATCTACACGTACCCGATCGTCCCAAATCGGGGACCCCGATCGTGATGATCGTGTCACATCGAGACCCAATCGTGGACTCAATCGGGACAATCATATCGGAACGTATATGATCGTATCTGAACGGGAGACCAGATCGTGTCACCTGAAATTGACCAATCGTGACCATATCGCAACCAAGCGCACCAAATCGTACCATAACGTATCGACTCGCATCACCTCGTATCCAAACCTAGCAATTCAGAGAATTTCCACGATCAGCTACGAATGGCCAATCGTGGGGTTCGTAACGGATCGCACGACAGTGGGAACGCCCCAATACATTGATTACCGGAGAGGGGGTAGTGTCGACGATTGCTTGTACAATGGGCTTGTTCGAGGGAGCATAGCTTTACCGACAGATCAGATTTGGGAGGTAGAAAACTATCCTCCCTACCTGGTTACGTGAGCAAGTCTATATAAGGAACAAGGAATATTCAACATCATGTGAATAAATTACAGCATTGTTTCACTCAATCATTTTGCTACCCGCCCTGCAGAGCGAGATGTACGCCTCCTCCTTGGTCATTCAGCAGTCTTTAGGATGGGACATCTACACATCGGTCATCGTTCTCCTGCTCATGACAGCCGTCTATACGGTAGCAGGAGGACTCAAGGCCGTCATCTACACCGACGCCATCCAGGCCGTCATCATGATGATCGGCGCCTCCGTTCTGATGTTTATTGGTGAGAATGGGGGAAAGGAACGTTAAGAAGCACTTCGAAGTGCCAACATTACATCTGGTACACGTGGCGGATCCAGGAACCATTACGGGGAGGAGGGGGGGGGGGATAAACCATGATCACTACGATCCCCCGAAAATTAACTTGTGCGAGGGGAGAGGGTTAACTACATGTACGTTCATTTCCCCCTAACTATATTAATTTCCCCGTATTAATGGACACCGGGAATATACCGCTGGTATACTAAAACTTTTGGAAAAAGGGAGAAGGGGGAGCAGCCCCCCCCCCCTCAGAAATGTTTACCACACGAGATTGATTCCAGGGAAATCTAGACATTTTTATTTTTTAGTATAGGGTTGGGAAGGCCTTTCTACGGAACGAATTTGCATGTGGTCTTGTGCCCGCTGGATAGAAAAAATTTAAACTTATGTATTATGACATTTGTCTTATTCTCCGACTGTCTTGTCGGATAACATGCAATCGTGAAGTGTCAATCCCAAGTTTTAAAATGATCGTCATCACGGTCATACCAATTGTAAAAACAAATATATAATCTCCATCATTCCATGCGACAGCTCTGTCAAAACTTGATTGGTCGATGGATGTACTTCGAGAGGGCTACATGGCGGCCATTCCTAATACCACCGGGTCCATCTTCGCTAATACGAGCTGTGGTGTACCAACGGAAAAAGTCTGGCATATCTTCCGCCCTGCTGATGATCCTGGTCTACCTTGGCCTGGATCCATCTTCGGGGCCCTGGTCCTGGGGTGCTACTTCTGGTGCACCAATCAGGTTAGAAAATATCACTTCATTTGTGCCTCATGGCATCATTGATTTTCTTTTTGGTTTTTGGACAGAATGATGATTAAATTCATTTGATATTGTTTCACTTCAGTACACTTGAGATACGGTGGTTAATGATCCGATGATAATTGAATTCAATATGATGGTAATAAAAACCTGACATATCAAACCCAATGCATTTCTGGGCCCTGTCTTACAAAGAGTTGATATTAATCGCAACTTATTTGCGATTGATATCAATCGCAACTATGTACATAAGAGATAAGAGATTGCAAACTTTCGATAGATTAGAGGACTTGCGATTGATTTCGGACAATCGCAACTCTTTGGAAGACAGGGCCCAGGACAGCCTGCGGCATTGAGATTACATCCGACACAACTGGTGATCCGCACATAGTTGCATCATTTTTATGCCATAGTTGGCCTCTTAACAGGAGCGTGCTGAAACATGTTTACTATGCAGGATTACAATTACATCTTGACCTGAAGCAGTCGTATTGATTTGACTGACTAGTTTCATTTCAATAGACCATTTTGGTAGTTTTATGCAACAATCTATGGTTCAAGTGCCTCATTACAAATTATTTCATTCACCTGCCTGTTACGAATAATTGTAAATAGTCAGAATTCGAATTGCAAACCTTAAGTGTTGCTAGGTAAGACAAACGTTATGGCTTGTCCTACCTAACAACGTAATGTATGCAATTCGCATTCTGACTATTAATTGAAATAGAATTATTCGTAACGGGTGCATGACATAATTTATAACGAGGCACTTAACAAAGACTTGTACATTAAATTTGACTACGTGGCCTATTGCTTTTACAAAGGTGATCGTCCAGCGGACCCTTGCGGCGAGGAGCGTCACTCACAGCAAGGGGGCTTGTATCATGACGGGCTACTTCAAGATCCTACCAATGTTCCTCATGATCATCCCGGGTATGATTAGCAGAACTTTGTGGCCTGGTAAGTCAATTCCAAGATCTTTAAGATCACAGTTTATCCCTTTCTCATGCATGCAGTCATCCATCCATTTATTCATCCGTCCATTCATTCATTGATTGATGGATTGAGTGAGTGATTGATTGATTGATTCATTCATTCATTTATTGATTGATTAAGTGATTGATTGATTCATTCATTCATTTGTCCATTCATTCATTGATGTATTGAGTGATTGATTGATTGCTTCATTAATTGATTGATTGATTGATTGAATTGATTGATTCATTTATTCATTTATTAATTGATTCATTGACTCATTGATTGATTGATTCATTCATTCATTCATTGAATGAGTGAGTGAGTGAGTGAGTGACTGATTAATTGAGTGATTGATTGATTGATTGATTTGATTGATTCATTCATTCATGATCAGTGAGTGATTGATTGATTGATTGATTGATGGATTCATTGATTCATTCATTCATTCATTCAGTGATTGATTGATTGATTGATTCATTGATTCATTCATTCATTCATTTATATATGTAATCAATTATTCATTCATTTATCAATTCATTAATTCGCTCTTTATGGAATTATATCACTCGTGGAGTCGTGGGTAAGTTGGTGTCCGTAACACCGAATATAAATCCTCTTTCATCAAGACCCTCTCTATAACAACATCAACATCAACAACAACTACTACTACTACAACAACAACTACGTCAAATGTGATCCTAATTAATACAAACATAATAAAAAACCCAAACCAGATTACTACAGTACTGTACTTGGTGTTTTTTTCAGACGAAATAGCTTGTGTAGATCCAGCCGTCTGCCAAGAGGTGTGTGGTAACCCTGCAGGGTGCTCCGATATCGCCTACCCGAGACTCGTCGTCGAACTCATGCCAACCGGTAAATCCTAAACGTCGACGTGTATCATAAACAGTGGCGTATCAGGAAAATTGATAACCGGGTGGGAGGGGGCTGCGAAAATGTTCCGAGATTGGGGAGGGGGTGGTTAGAAAAGGAACTCAACAAGAAAATAAACCTATTGTATTTTAGATTGAACATTTTACTGGGCCTTCAAGATAATAGGTAAGGGGTATATAGGCAAAATAGTATATGTCTTATCCATCTAAGGATGGATAAGACATTGATAAAAGAAGACGATTAGCGGGGATAAATTTAAGCATGAACACTAATTAGATGTTCTACTGTTGGGCTCTATAAAATGACAATGATCGTGTCAGGTTATTTTAGCAGGGGACGATGGACAGTTCAATTACATATTAGGAACAAAAATGATACGATGTCGATGGGTAAGCTTCAAGTTGTTAAATAATGGTACAATTCGTGACAGAGATACGGACCTACATGAAGAACAATGATTTAGCAGAATATTGCAATGTCACAGCATTCGAACGAAGTCCTGTGGCTTTCACCTAACATCTCATTTCTATCTTTCAGGTCTAAGAGGGTTGATGCTGGCAACCATGTTGGCTGCTATGATAAGTTCACTGACCTCGATCTTCAACGCGTCCAGTTCCATGTTCGTCCTCGATATTTGGTCCAAGTTCAGACCAGCTTCGACCGAGCTTGAACTCGTCATCATAGGAAAGTAAGCTTATATTTTTTTTAAATGCAGGTTTTATGATCTTTCTCTCGTTCTGTCAGACCCCTCTCAGTTAATTTCTCTCTCTGTCAGTTCATCTTTCACTCTCTTTGTGTGTAGGATTTGCCTATTTCGTCCTCCACTCTCTCTATCTCTTTCTTGTCTTCCAAGTCGTTGAAGGGTATGTATCGTGTAACTGAAAATTAAATCAGTTCATTCTCATTTGTATTGATTAATTAGACCAATGGCAGATTGTTATGGGTTTCAAGTGCGTAGTGCCTTCTGACTAAACTTGACAACCTACTATAGATCTCAGCAGACTTTCAACATGACCTCCCTCCCTCCCTCTCAGATAGGTGACTCTAAATCCCGACTCACGAATATTATAACCAAATACAGTTATTATCTTCACCATAAGGGTGGCAACAGTTGTGATGGTGATCGTAGGTGTCTTGTGGATACCAATCCTCCAGGCCTATGGTACCGGAGAGCTCTTCACCTACATACAGGCCGTCAACGCCTACCTCGCACCAGCCGTCCTCTCGGTCTTCACTGCAGCTGTATTGTGGAAACGGGTCAATGAAACGGTATGAACTTTGATCAGGGTGTCGCTTGGGGTGTTCTAAATATCTGCGGGGAAATCAGAAGTGTAGTTGGTATATATTTACCTCCCCCCTTTTTTGTTGATGGCAACAAATAAGAAAAACCTTTCAATTCTTTGAACTTCGATGCGGCATCATGCGTTAACGACAATAGCCTGGCCATTCACGACGAACATGTAGATGAATAACGTCAAGGAATGGATCAAAAACGTCAATTATTACATTGAAAACTACAAATAAAAAAGAATGGGCAAACGATAGTGAATGCGAACATCGATTGGCAGAGTAATGAATTTCACAAGTCCATTTTGGAATACGGGCAGAATCGACAGCAGTTCTGGCAGCTGATATATATTCGGAAATGCATTATTCGCCGATTCTGCTCTATACGCCATGTACACTTTCCAAAGAGTCAGGGCATCCGTCCAGATCAGGCCCTATAATATCAGTTGCACACAAGACATCATTTTGATTGCGTTTTTACCTGCTCTAATGACCAGTAATTCAACAAAATCTTTGCACTGTTCATTATTGTTCGTTATGACCCTCATCGAATCCGCTGACACAGTCCTGCCGGGCCCCGTGTTATATACAGTTGATATTAATCGCAACTTATTTGCGATAGATATCAATCGTAAATAATTGTATGTACATAAAAGATAGGAGACTGCAAACTTGCGATATATTGGAGGTTTTGCGATTGATTTGGATCAATCGCTACTCTTTATAAGACGGGGCCCTGATTAACCGTATTTTTGTTCTGTCCTCCATTGATATGATGTGACAGGGAGCATTTTGGGGTCTGCTGTGCGGATTCACCATCGGCTTCATCCGAGCCATTCTCGACTTCGTCTTTGGCGTCCCATCCTGCGGACAGGAGGATAAGAGACCGAGCTTCCTGAGCAACTTCCACTTCCTTCACTTCGCAGCCTTCCTCTACGTCTTCACTCTCCTACTCATCATCGGGATCAGTCTCCTGACAGAACCGGTCTCACCGCAGAAGGCAAGTCTATACTTGCCTGATATTGATAATGGTATCCCCCCCCCAAAAAAAAAAAACGCGCTCGTTATCAATTGCGATACCATCAAAGTTTCACTACCATTACGGTCATTATCGTATCGCCGTCATAATGACTTATTAAAAATACTATCTCTACTTTATACCATTTAATTCTACTACGAGGACGACGACGAAGATTTCAACGCCGGCGCGGATGACGAATATGAAGATGACGCCATTGCAACTTTGAAACACGCTTTTAATTTACAAAGTGTCTGATCCCGAATTTTCCTCTCTCATTATCTTCTCTTTTCTATTTTCCGACCCCAAGTCTCCCTTCACTATGCGTTTTGTAATTCATCTACTTGCATTTTCCTTTGTTCTTTCTTTGTTATTTTAACAGCTGGTACGGTTGACATGGTGGACACGATTCTCGAATCTTCCTCGTGAACCTATGGCTGAGGAGACGACGAAAAAGCAAAGATCAGAGAGGAAGCAAGGAAAGAGGCTGCAATAAGTAATGTTCTCCTTTTTGATAATGGATCTTCAATAAAATATGCTCTAGGCTCAGTAATTAAACAAATAAAACAAGTAACGAAAAACACAAAAACAAAACAAAACAAAGTCAAAACACCAACAAAAACAAACAAACAAACCAACGAACGAACAAACAACATTGTCTCATCTTACCAGTTATATGCAGGCAGGAAGCATCATGAATTGATACCCTGCCAAGTCAAGCCTTTTAATTCTTGTAAACTTCCAATCCAAATTCAATCTTAGACTTTGTGGTGCGACGATATCGGTTGCATAATAAAAAGGCGCTAGTAAGACTTCATTGTGTTCGGAGAGTAAGACTCGGTCAGTTATCTATCAAATCAACGTAATGAAACTAGCAAATCGTCATAATTATGTTTTAGTTTGTGGAAGAGTGGGGCCACTCGATAAAGTGGAATTTCAAATTAACAAACATTCCCCCCTCCTACTCTTTCATTTAAACAGGGTTCGCGCTCGCACAGGCTTGGCATGGAAAGTCATGAACGTCGTTTGCTGTATCCATGGTAACAGGGGATCACTGAAGAGGAACGACAACGGCGACGTGGAAGGCGACGTCCGTGAGGAGAAGGTGGTGGACGAGCCCGAAGAAGAAACTATGTCCGCGGCGTACGAGAATCCAAAATGGGCGCGATTCGCCTTGGTGAACGGAATTTTGTTAGGCATTGCGTGCATAACCGTTCTCGCTTATTATGGATGATTGCGTCTTTTTTAAGAGCGCAAATTTCAGCTGCATATTCTCGTCTATTTTCATGATTGTGGTGAACATGATAATCTTGTTATCCTATAACATAGATGTAGAATACATGCTTGTTTTAATAAAAATACAAATTTTGCTAATTGTGTCTTTTAAAGTGAAAAGACATCAGCTGAAAGTAGTTCAACATTAGCCGAAAAATGCATTTGTAATTGAGGACTTTTTACATGGACATTAATAGAATTTCATATAAATTAATTGAGGTGAATAACAGTATGATATCTTAGGTAGATAGGCCTATTAAAGAGGTGAATAAAAAAAGGATAAGTGGTATAATAGAGTGCCGGATCGTCAATGAAAATAGGATAGAAAGAATGAGAGGGGAGATGCGAGGTATACGGAGGAAGAAGAGATAGAGAGAGAGGGGGGAGGGGGAGTGACCCCCATCAGCTAGAAATCCTTTTAAATTACGATATCCCTTACTGACCTTTATGCCCAAGCGCTTTATTTTATCTACAAGATGTAAACATTCAAGCTAATAACGAGCGAATCGAATGGATACTAAAGTGAGCGTAGGCTGTTGTAGGCGATGCGTGGGTTTCGTGTAGAAGGAAGCCCCTAGTCCAGAATCTGCCCGGTTCTTTATATTGCCTACACACTTGATTCAAGCCGCCGAAGATGGCGTTATCAACAAAATCATAATTATGCTCACCAGCCCATTCGCCGGGCGTCCTAATTTAATGATCACGCAATCAATCGGCTGGTAACAAGAAAGTAGGGGGAGGTAGCGTTGGTGTGGTGGAGATCAAAATTAAATAGGCCAGATTCTGGACTAGGAAGCCCCCAGTGATGGCAGATGGACATAGCGCCGTTGGTGTTGGAGATGGAGCTTGGGGCGAAATCGGATTCGTCTGGAGGTTGCACACTGACTGGAGGTCAATGAGGTTGCATGAATGCGGAATGTCTGACTCACCATACGGCTCGTTATGGCGCCCTCTAATGAGCGGAGGAATGTGCGAGAGATTCAACACACAAAATTATTAAAATATCAATTTTTGCAAATGTATGATTCGAGACTGAGGGTCTATTCCTTTTAGAGGACCTATGCTATCCATAATATTATTTGAGTAGTGCCCCAAAGGAGTTGGCACTTAGGATAAAAATAGAAAACATTATTATATTTGTACACGAAAAACTGGAGAGTTGTCCCATGACTACGTCACAATCCACTGACCAAATTGCCAATTTGAGATTTGCATGTATTTAGCGATCTCATACTTAAACCATTTGTAACTCCCTTATTATTGACCTGATTTATTTCAAACTTTCGCCCTTCTGTTTCTTTTATTTTTTCTGCTTCCATACCAATAAAGTACAAGGGTTGGATTGCACTTTTTAAAGGGAAGTTATTATCGCACATCCGAGTAGATCAAGGAAGTATGACAATCTATAATAAGTATTCGTGTAAGGAGATCACCACCGTGACATCAAATCAAAAGAAAACAAAATCGTTCAGAAGGGTGATAGGTGCTGTATTTGATATTATCAACTTCCTTGTCGGAGTCGAATAAAAACGTCTTATCAGTACAGTTCAATTCTAAAGATCTGTTTCACTTTTGACGAGAATCCTTCAATGATCACTTCATTTTATTTCTAACAAAGTCAATTTCATCTTCGACGAAACGTCTTCGGTGATTAGATCATTTCATTTCTCAAAATTCATTTAATTTTCAAGAAGACTTATGCGAAGAGTGGATGTACAAGATATTGTTTTCTGCCTCAAAAATCTCTCGATTTGACATTAGACTTTGATTTGCGAAGATGTCTTTGCGATGCAGAGGAGCTCCAGCAGCCGGAATCGCCTTTATTGCATTTCTTATGACATACTATTTTCAACCGATTTTCTCAGGTGAGTGTTTTCACTAGGCTCCAGTAATGTCTTGCCACCTGTAACCCTGATTTCAAATTATTTCATTAAAAGCAATTTGTGTGTAGGTCTTTGAAAAAAAGAAGAGAAATTGCATGATGCGGCCAGTTGTTACCACTCTTTCGTGATTTTAATATACGTTTTGACGGGAACACCCACCATTTATGAAATATATTGAGTACAACATTTTTAGATGCGAATATCAAGTTTTCAACTAGAGAGCAAACAAAAATAACTTGAGTAAACTTAACACTCAATCTTTATATCGCATTTCTTAAATACATGTATATGAGCTGTTTAATATGCAGTGTTAGTCACGAAAAAGGAAACCCATATTCAACCCTAAATTGAGTTGCAATCAGTAAATTAGTAAAATATACTCACCTTATAGCTTATGATGTGTAATTCAAACTGACACTTTGATCAATAAAATGAGGCCATGGACAGCTGAATGTTATTATATTTTCTCTTTCCCGTCAAATTTGCCTCTACCCAAGTTTTGAATGAAATGGACGGTCAACCCAAAGTCTGGTTGAACGGCCTCTGTTCATGTGGAATGCACTCAGAACACATAACATAGAAGTAAATCATGAACACTGAATCTTGGGCAAAGATCGTATTTTAATGAGCAGCCTAGCAAATTAAAGAAGACATTATTAACGATCATGACTGACGTGCAAATGTAGAATTCCCTTTAAAAAATAGTTGTAAATGTAAGTTTGGTTAAAATATTGTTTATTCTGTGATTAAGATTATTTACTCTTTGTATGTAGTTTAGATCGGAAATCTATTAACGTAAAAGCTTTGTATAATGTACTTTTAATTTAGTATACAAATAATATACGTCAGTGAGGGCATTAGTAAGAATTACCCACACGAGGTACCTTTGGAACAGTGTAACACGCCCGAGGCGACAGGACTGTTTTTAAGGTACCGAGTGTGGGTCATTTTACTAATGCCCGAACAAAATGATGTGTATTATTTGTTTTATACGATTATGTTTTATTTGTTTTTATAAAATGATGTTTTATAATTAACATGATTTTGATAATGACCGGTCATTACCATTGGATAATGACCGGTCATTATCCAAATTACGCGTTAGGCAAAATAAATGCCTGGTCACGTGTACGCTTTCAACCAATCATTTGATTAGGATCCACGTCATCATCTTATAATTAAAGCTAATTTCTTTGTAGAGCGCCATGACCGCCAGCTCGAGGGCGGTTACCGACGCTATACAAATAGTTATAATTATATCATGATATTATAACCACGAGTATAATGAATATAATAAACCACGAGTGATTTAATATCATCTATTTATATGTCTACCTGTTTAAGGAAGGTGATCATCAGTATTTAATTACATATTGAATGGATAACACGGGATGTAAAGTGAGTGAATCAGTGGACCAGCTTGGAGTTAGCGTTTGACCTCAAATAACCACCGTTTTTTTATGGAGAGCTCCATGAATAACTTTTGTTTCCCTTTTGAAGAAAAAGAAATCTACCTGTATATTACAGAATGCACTGTTGTGGTAGTAGCTTCATGGTTGATGCATACATGAATGATTACGTAACATTCATGAACACTTGGCGAGTTTTTAGGCTCCTTGTCATGGCGAGGGGCGCTCGGTCGCATGTTTCGGGACGGTTGTGCCATGCGGTCTTTCATCGGTGCAATGGTGGTGCTTGTCTGATGTAGCAGTAACTATACACCTCACTTTAGAAATCTAGCCATCTGATTGGTCGAAATTGGAGTCATGATTTTAGCCATGCCCCGCCTACCAGTCAATAGTCTTTTGAAAAGTGCCCTCATAGTGCGGTCCCCATTGGTTTACGTGTTAAAATTGTCTTTGTGCGAGCGCGGACACCATACAGTGCTCTTTGTCTGCGATTCGCAAATGATTGAAACTTTCATTCATTTTTCCAGCGAAGATTAACAGACAGTGTCTCAGATTTTCTTTGATGTTTTAATCAATCTTTACTCAAGAAAAGGATATTAGGTAAGAATTCTTGGTAGATTTTTGTGTCAATTCGGTATAAAAAAAGAGATATCGACTGCTTTAATATTCGAGGACTGGCTGTTTCTATACATGACCTTGAGCGTATAAAAACAGCCAGTCCTCTCGTAGCATTCATATCTCTATACTATTGTGCTGGTGAGAGGATTTGTGGCATTGTTTCCCCGGGGCGCGCAATATTTTTTTACACGCTAGCCTGGCCAGTTTCGGCATAATACTCGTAAAGTACGCTGGTGGGAAAGCCTATACATACATATACGCACATATATATATATATATATATAAATAAAGGCCTATATATATATATGTATAACTTAAGGTATCTGTATATGCCTCATTAATGTATTTGTAGAGGACAAAGGCAGGCAGTCTTTTACTTAAATTAACAATACCTTTCCTCCTATGTGTAAACAGAATTTAAGCAGTGATTAATTTAAGTAGGCCTATGTACACATAACATGTTATGCATGAGTTCATTATTATCTTTATGTTTCTCTTTTGTCTTATATCATATTATTAAATTGATATCAAGAATATTTTCAGTAATTCATCAATTCAAATAACAATTTACTGGTGCCAGTAACTGTCTTTTCAATTGCTTCCATAATTTACAAGGGGTGGGGGTGGGGAGTGTTAATAATATAAACAAAGAGGAGAGATATATTGTACAGTGTTAAATTGACAAATTCAAACTGATTGTTTACTTCTCCAATACCCCAATGTGGATATGTCATCTAGATCGTTTGCCTGTAGGTCTGGAGTATCGACGGTCGTTAAATTTAAGATCAGACCTTCGAAGGGTCTTTAGATCTTATTATGATCTGAAAATTTTCAAGCGTATAAAAGAATCAAAATCAGTTCGAGAAAAGACATCTTCAAGTCTCCAGCGGTAAGACAATAAGCATAGTTTAAAACCAATCTAAGACGTATTCATAGTGTGTAGAGGGTAATTTCCAACTTTTTCCCTTTATCGTTTTATTTAAGTGTTTTGTGGATTCTTCGTGATCTAGTAATAAAAATGAATGTACTTTTTAAATAAATGATGCTTTGCACCGGTTTTTCTCATTAATTTTGAGAGTGTGTATGCGTGTGGGTATGGGGGCATTGTTGTTTCACTGAAACTGTAGTGGCGTTTGAGTTGCAGGTTCTGAAGACTTTCACCAATGTCTTTCAATCTACCCCCTAACAAAAAAAGTAGCAGGCGTACAAGTTTTAAACCTAACCGTCCGGTATCACATTTTTTTGTATAGCTTTGTAGCTATTGGATTAGGCCACAGTTTTGAGATGAAAATTATGAAGGGGGCGGGACGGCAAGAAGTATAACCCACTGACAGATATTTTTTTTACAATAGTCTACCAAGAGATTTTAAATGTCGTGTGAAGATTCTTTGATCTCTCTTTCCTTTGCAATTTACTTTATGAATATCGGTTTGCACAAATTGCTCTAATTTTGTTCCAGGAGGGGTGTCACAGAAGGGGGTATGGTGCAAATTCTGAACCCCACCATCCATTGTTTTCATGATTCAGACTGAAAATTATGACTACACCTGGATCTTTATTCTTTATTGTTACATATTTTTTAACTTATTGATTTTCTATGTATACTTTGTTTTCAAGAAGTATTGTAAAACAGCCTCTGATGAACTAATACTTCAACAAGCTCTGCTTCTAGTTAGTTCCTCTTTCTTGTGCCATAACTATTATATTTTTCTTGTTTCATTGTATGTTTTTGTAATATACTTATATTAAATTGCAAATAACATTGCAATTTCATTGTATTATGTTTTGCATGAGAAATAAAACCATTTGAAATTTTTGGAGGGTGTTTATTTGAACCCCGTAAGTGATGTTTTCCTGGCATCTTATAAGACACTGGAGACCATAAAAAGCAGTGCATGATAACGTCTTTTTAAATCAAGTAACAGTTTAAACAGTTCGACCCAATGACGATGCAGAGCATCGTCCACCAGCCGCGTAGCGGCGAGGCAATTTTTTTTTGGTGCTATTTTGAACCCCCCGGCCCGTAAGTGATGTTTTCCTGGCATCTACTAACACAATGGAGACCATAGGAAGCAGTTCATGATAACGTTTTTTTTTTAATCAAATAACAGTTTAAACAGTTTGACCCAATGACGATGCGGAGCATCGTCCACGAGCCGCGTAGCGTCGAGGCGATTTTTTTGTTGTGCTATTTTGAACCCCCGTATTAAAAAGTGATGTTTTTCCTAGGATTCACTAACACAATGGAGACCATAAAATGCAGTGCATGATAACGTCTTTTTAAATCAAGTAACAGTTTAATCCACAGTTATATCCAGAGTTATCATGTGTTTGGTTAAGTTACCAGATGAGTTGAATATCTTCTCACAATATTTGCACCTGAAAGGGTTTCTCTCCAGTGTGCGTTCTTTTTTCTTTCTTTTATTCTTTTTTTCTTTTTCTTTTTTTTCTTCCTTTTTTCCTTCTTTTTTTGGCCGCCCAAGGGGTAGATCAACGCCTGTATGGAACGCAGTTGGAAGTATTCTTCACAAGAGGGCAATCAAAAGGTATTCATTAAACACATCCATGACTTTGGCAGTGATTATTCCTAAATGCACAAAGTTGGTGTACTCCACGTGTAAATGACTCTGAGCTGTGGATATTTAGGGGCCATAAATTTGTACTATGGGCTTACTACGTACTGCCCTATTAATAAAATAATAGTCAATATAACACGATCTCAGAGCCTTTAAAAATTATCTTAGGGCTATTCCTACAGCCTTATGAGATTGAATTCATTGACACACCTATTAAATCTGAACATGATTTTTCCAGGCAGTACAATACGGCATTGAATTTATCTTCAATTTTATTTCTCGAAAATCTTTGTGATCATGTCACATATTTTTAAGGAGAAAACACTTGACCCACCATTTGCGAAAGCTTAAGACCAATTGTTAAGGTGTGTGACTGCTTTTGATTGCACTAGACACATGATCATGTCACTTCAATATTTATAGGGCCTAACAACATTTTGAAATCATTATCATTACAAGCGTTAATCTACAGAGCTTAAACGCTTTCGGGAAGACGGGCATTTGGCCAAGAAAGACAAAGTATAGGAATTCACTGTCATGGTTAAAACGATTCTGCAATATTTTTTTTGATTTTTCTTCCTTGTGTGTGTGTTTCATGTTATTGGCGCTGATTCAATGCCTACAAAATTAAGACGGGAGAGAGTGTATGTTGAAAATATGCTCGGTTTATCTTGTGGGGCAATTGCATTTAAAGCAAAAATACTTAATTGATCAATCTCTCAGGGGGGCTTAGTTACCATTAATGAGAAACTAAGATACTTGTACTACAACTAGTACAAGGTGTTATAAAAATTTAAATGGTGACAAAGTATACAAACATAAAAAAGCATACATAGTCAAACGAAATGGAAGAACAAATCGTAGGGCAAGGAAAACAAAAAAGAAATGAAATGAAAAAAATGTTTCTCAAGGAGGCGACATATGTCGACAGTATTGTCAAACTGAGCTTAATTGGATTCCACGAGCACTTCAAAATATAAGATGAACAACTTAAGTTAATTTCTCTTGTTGACATAAACTTGATGATGATTTGGGGTTGCAATTCACAAGTGACTTCAAAGGTAGGTTTAAATGAACGAAATTAATTGAAGGCTGCATGTTCCGTGATATGTAAGCCTATGCCCAGGTATATCGTATCAATCCTTCCTAGATTTTGATTTAGAGAAAAGTGATTATTGCGTATTGTGTGAGAACAGACAAAAAAATCATGACAGAAAATGTAAGGTGTTTAAAATTTGAGATCATTTTAGATATCTGAATCTATTTGGTAATTAGACTTTGACGTAACCGATTTCACAGACAATGACAGCCAACTTAATATGATATAATGAGCCACAAAGAGTGAGCGGAATACATAAAATATTTACGCCTGATAAAATCCTACCTCATCTTTATCAATATTTTACAACAATAATATTTGCAGAAGTATGTACAAGAGAGCCTTGTTCAACGCTGACGGAGCCAACGCCGACCCAACATACATGCTCGCCAGGTATTATGTACAACTCTGTTATTATCTTCTGTAAACAATGATATATTATATTCAATTCAATATATGTATGTGGTATCTATAATTCAAAAATTATATTGTGATTTTTTTTTCTTCAAGTTTACAAATTAATTTGTATGTGTTCTTTGATTTTCGATGGGCATTTGTTTCTTTTTCTTATAATAATTACAATAATTACAATAATAATAATTACAATGATTTTAATTATAATCACAATAATAAATAATAAATAATAATAATAATAATTAACAAAAAATAATAATAATAATACTTATACTAATAACAATAATAATAATAATAATAATAATAATAATAATAATACATATGCTAATAATTATAATGATAATAATAATAATAATAATAATAATAATAATGATGATAATAATAATAATACTCAGTTTTTATATAGCGCTTATTACAATCACTAAGCGCTTCCAAACTTGGAGATTATTACCCCGGCTTTAGCTGTGCTGCCATTACGGCGCTCTAACATTTCAAAGAATTAATTCCTGCCAGGTACCCATTTACATCACCTGGGTTGAGTGTGGCAAATGTAGATCAATGTCTTGCCAAAGGACATTAGTGCCGCGGCGGGTCTATGATGATAATTACAATTATAATTGGATCTTATTTACCCAGGGTAGACACATAAGAAACACTGCTCTTCCTGCGAGCCCTGCATTACCCCCAGCAATACACCCTTTCACAGTTCCAAGAGTGCGTATGCGCCGACATGGGCGCCATTTAATATTGCGAGTAGGTTACCGTGTTTACATAGTGACTCGGCTCGGGGGTTGAATCCTCAAGCAGGGTTGAATCCTACGAGGAGGGCAACTGTGCTCGCGTGTTTATACGGAAACAAAAAAAGGCGAGTTCAACACGGCCCGCGGATCACAATGATGTCACAATGCGGGGAAATTGCCACTCAAATATTCAGCATCAGCAGAGAAGGTACTAGTACGCGCAAGCTGGGTTCGACACGGCTCCCGGATCACAGAGATCCCGTTTACATGACATAAAATTGCTGTGTTGAGCACGGCTCGCGTGTTGAACCCCCGAGTAGAGTCACTGTGTAAACACGGTAAATATTGCGAGTAACTTTTATTTCATGCAGATGCAAAGCGCATGTGTCGATACGCGATATGATGTGAGCGCGCAGCGCAGGCATTGACGCAACAATACTTGCGCGTCTGAAAATATTGATGACGCAATGTTTACTCGCAAATTAACATGGCGGCCTTAACCGTGAAGGGGAGTATTGCCAGGTAGCCATTTACACTTGAGTGGAAAGAGGCAAACGTGGATTAATGTTTTGCCAAACACATTAGTGCCGGGCTAGGATCCGAAACATCAACCCTTATTAAACCGCAAGTCAAGTGAATGAACCCCTATAGCATGAAACTTCCAAATATTTAATTTGTGAATTTCATCCCTCAGATCAAATTCACCACTCAGTAACTAAATTACATTTGTGTATTTCCACAAAAAAACTAGGGAAGTATGAAAGATATCACAATAGCAATTATTATTCAAGGGTTTTAAAGTAGTACACAATGCACACTAGGGACCACCAGTCCTAATCATGCTAATGAATAGTCTCAAAATTGCTGCTAGTGCGTTTGGTTTAATATCAATGTATTTTAATTTTCCAATTCATGCTAAGATTACTTACCATTATAACATGAATCGCTAATTGTCGCATAGAACTAAATGTTTTGCAAAAGCTTTTGGTAATTGTTCAATTTATTTCGGGGAAATGGTGATCATTATGTTCAAGGCCTAATATAAAAAGTTGTGATGTCACAATCATAAAGAAATTACATGTACTAATAGCATAAACTTTTATTTTTATTTCCATTTAAATCATGCTTTTCCAAAAAATTATATTTTTGGCAAATTTAAAAAGATTCAAGTGTTCGCGAACATTCCCGAAAATTGACCCCTTTTAAGCCAAATTAATATCTATTATCATGATATTGCCCAAAGATAAAAGTATGAAAAATACCGCGGGCATTTAATATTTATTGACCTGATCATTTATATCAATTTTTTTGAATTTCTGAACTGAACAAACGCATCAGTCAACCCGGATTGTTTTTTTAAAAATCATTTTACCTGCTCAAACGATCTGCTTTGTTTCAATAATCTCAGAGGAAGATGTCGCGTTTAAAAGTTGATAATTCCCCTTCAATACGGTAAATTCAACCCTATGCAAAGTTTTGTATGATGGTATGAACCTATTGATCCCTCCTCCTTCTCCACCCAGATAGAGAATCTTATGGACACAGAAAATTTTTGATTTCTTTATTGCTACAATTTTTTTTTTTTTATCCGTCGAGAAAGCCGAATACAAACAATCGATTACATTTCGAAGGTATTTCACAGAAATGAGTACTTTATCCCCTTAGCAAACGATTCAAACAGATGTATCAATTTGTTCAACAAGTATTTGCGAATATGAAAGTGTACCCCATTTTTATAGCAGCGGCAGCCAATTCTGATATAAAATTTAGAATTACGAGCTGTATGAATGTCAACGTTGGACCAAAACGGATTATGATACCAAATGTCTCGTTTTTTTTTCGTACGTAATACTTCAAATAAGATTATCCTTTTGATTGCTTTGTCAGCCTCGCCCATGCTCAATGTAAGCGTTGGTTTGGTCACGAGTGAGAAAATCAGAATTGAATGGGATCCGCTGACGTGCATCAACGCTAACGGCGACTTCTCCTACTACCATGTTGTACTACTCCATCCCACTACTGGCATACAAGTACGACAAAAGAAAGTCTATGGAATAAACAAATCTTCATTTACCTTTAAATATCTGTTACCACCACGATCACCACGACCACCACTACTACCATGCACAACCTACGACTTAACCGTGAGGGCGGTACACTATGGCAAAATAACAAGGTCTCCCATTGGTCTTGCACGGTCTGCAATTACCACGCCAGCCAAAGGTACAATACTGAGGATGGTGTTGATGATAATGAGTGGTTTAGTGTTGTGGTTGTTACCGTATAATCATTTGGGGCCTTAAAAGGAAAATTGACAATTAAAAAGATAACTGAGAGTTTAATGTATACCCAAACAAACGAGAATGCCAACATCGATTATGAAGTATCGATTTATCACTAAACGACCATAATGGTCGTATACTGTTTTCAAAGTCGGATCACTCCTTATTAAAAGAAATCCCGTGTTTTTGATGGGGTTGACGTGGGTGATTTGACATACAATGCAATCTTCCATTTTTTCAGCACTCATACTCCTGTAGGAATAATCAAGTTTTACAAAATTGCATTCACTTTAACTTGTGGCATGCGTTTGTTTTGTGTACACATTATCGTCTTTCCCAATTATATCCAAAGTGTTCTAAATATCTAGTCAAGAAAATATGACAACTGCTATTTCACAGCATCTCATTCAGGCCATATGATCATGAAAAGGCTCTAATATAAATTCGGCGGCAAAACCATTTTTGGAATGATAGGTGTACATACATAATGTGAGTTGTTATGTTTAGACCATTTTCGTTTTTGTGTGTTTGTATTGTGTGTGTGTGTGTTTGTGTGTATATAATAATATAATAATAATAATAATAATCTTTTATAGTCCACTCCAAATTTTATTAAACCGAAAATGGAAATTCTTTGTGCCCAATTGATCGTGAGCCCGGCAGCCACTGGGCAGCGCCAGATCGACATTGCTCTATCCCCTTATTGTTGAACGCCAAACAAGGTAGCAGCGACTCCCATCTTTTAACGTATTTTGGTATGACGCGGCCGGGGTTCGAACCCACGACCTCCCGGTTATGAGGCGGACGCTCTACTGACTGAGCCAACACACCGGTATGATGTAGGTGCGTGTGCGTGTGTGTGTGTATGTAAAAAATAGTATGTATGTGATACACTAAAATGTCCATTCCTCACTGTTGATGACAGAACAGACATTTGGCATTCTCAATATATTGCTTCTCCATTTAAAAGCCTACTTTGAAATGTATACCTCGAAATTTCAAGTGCGTTTACCTTTCATATAATATATACGTTGTGTAAACTCTAGTTGAAGAGTAATTTCCATCGGAAATTTGTCACGGTCGTGTGAGCACGATTCTTTAAACTTTATACTAAAGATTATTGTGAAATCTGTCTCTTTTTAAGATATGATTCCATATACATGTACGATGAGAAAATGTGATATTACTATAAACTGCATAATCATCCGCAAGATATCATGTTGGTGTTCTATGACAACGGGGGGTTAGAGCTCAGTCTTAGATGTGTTATATACTGTTAAATGCATTTTTCATCAAGGAATTTGTATCAATTTTTTAGCGGTTGACCAAATACATGTTATTTATTCTGCAATTAAAGACAACTTTGTTTCTATCATTAATGTTAATCTGTTTTAATTGTGGCTTGATAGGATTGAATGCTCGAGTGAGTCAGCGGAGGGACAGGTCACTTGAAGTCGCCTGGAGTGTGGCTGCACAGTGCCAGGGAACCACGATTAACTACACGTTGACCTACCAACTGACTCGACAAGAAGCATGTTCCAAGAGTTATAACGTGCCATCGGATCTGATCACTATCCCCCAGATTTATGGAAACTCATATGAGATAACTAGTCTTCAGCCCTTCGCCACATACGCAATATCGATTTCGATTTCGGGAGTTGCAGATGAAAAAATTTCTTTAACTGAAAGGACAATGCCAACCGGTATGTTTATCTAATTTACGATATAATGATGCAATATAAAGTCATGTACACAAAAAAAGAAATGCATTATGCGTTTTACAAAAAAATGATACAGAATAATTAACATTAATTAAAAAGTTCATTTAAAAAAAAAACAATTAGTGAGAAGTAGGCATCCGGGATAGGGGCAGCGATTTTTTTTCAATTGTATGTGCATTAAGACTTGCATTAGTCTAAAACTTTGGTCATGTCATGTTCTTATCATTGCCCATAAGGCCAAAAAAAAAAAGTTGTTTGGTTGTCCTCGATTGCTTTTCTGGAGTAGGGGCGGGCGGGCGGATTTTTTTTTTTTTTCTTTTTTTTCTTTTTTTTCTCCATTTGTTTTCTTCTTCATATGGACTCATTTCTTCCTATTTATTTTCATTTTTTGTTCAAATCATGAAGCCAATATTATTATCATTTAAACACAAAAGAATCCCGACCAAAAATCATGAATTGCCATGTCAATATTCATTTTCATTTTCGCTGTTTCGGAGGTAGTTTTCGGCTATAGCGAGGCAGTTTTCGTCTGTATGTAAAACGTACGTACGTCTATAGGGAGCGCGCACACGCGTCGTTCGTTCGCCCGCGCGTCGTTTGTTCGTGCGGCCGGAGCAGGTATCCCACGCCAGAGCTCGCGGCGCCAAAAACTATCCCTGTGTGGTGATCCGACTGCAATGATTTAATACGTGCGGGAGACACTATTGATCTTGCGATACACGAAAAATAGTGATCTAAATCTGAAAAATACTTGAAATACAGCTCAGGTTTTGGTACCCATCTTCCTTACAGACACGCGTAAGATATTCGATTTTTCAGATTCAGGTAGCGGGACTGCCGATTACATCGCTAAACTGTGATATTTAAGGATACATTTTCTATTGCAAATGTGGTTCTCCTGTGACTCTGATATGTTTTGTATGTGTGTGATATGTGTATTATGCTATGTATTTTAAAGTGATTTTACCACGCATACAACGGACCCACCGAAAACTGCCACCCGGCCGAAAACTCCTCCTCTTCTCTATTAAAGACATAATTGCGTACTAAAAGGACCAAATTGGCGACGGGACACATTTTGATCCTTGCAATGGTATGTTTGGCGTTTAAAATTGCTCCAAAATAAATGTATATTCTTTAAAAAAAAAAAAAAATCTTAAAAAAAAAAAAATACGAGCGGGCCGAAAATGAGGAGCGGGCGGTCGAGGACAACCAAATGATTTTTTTTTTTTGGCCTAACCTACAGGATTTTTTTTTAATGAATGAATGATCTCACATAAGATTCCCCATATTTTCATCTACCATAATTTCATTAAAACAAATCATGCAGATATAATGAAATTTAAATTTTGGAGAATATTTTCAAAGCTTGTACTTTGTGTTATACGAACTGTAAATACATGTTTATTAACTCCTTTAAACAAAACTGCAATTCCAGTTTGAAGGTTGATATCTCTCTTGTTACTACATTATCATGCTTGACGTTGGTATCATTGAAAAGCCTGTTTATTTCCCTGATAAACAATAATGCCCTCTTTGCAATGATTATGTAATCATGGAATGTGCAGTACACCTGAATATGGGGTCAAGTCGAGAGTGAAACGTCGCAAAATGCAGTTATTCTCAACAGTGAATTTTCATTTATTGGAGGAAGATTGCTTGAATGCTTTTCCGTCTTTCCCAGTAAGAATCATGAGCAGACATTTTTTGTAGTTTTCAGTCTCATCAGCGCCTTTGATTAGGCAACTAGATATTGGCGCTATATAAATACCGGGATTGGATTGGATTGGATTGGATTTTGAATGATGTTTAGACCGTCCTGCTGACAATAACAATTCGCAATATTTCATTTTTGACTTGGCCCCATATCCAGGTATACTGCACATTCCATTATTCCATAATCCTTGCAAATGGGGCATTGTTGTCAAAGAAAATAAACAGGCTTCTTAATGATACCAACATCAAGTATGATACCAGGGGTGGATCCAGCCGGCGGCAAGGGAGGGGGCCTAAAAAGGGGCCCACTTCGTGCGAAAATTTGAAAATCGTGCCGGTCGATTTTTCGCTCAGTGGGGTAGTGAGCAAAACCGCCACCCTCCCCTTGGGCGCCAGGGGTAGTGAGCACAATTTTTTTTTTTTGGCACCCGAAAAAATTTTTTCCCTACGGGAAGGGTTATTTTTGTTTCCACTGCCACCCCTTGAGCGCCAGGGGAGGGGGCCCAACTTCTTTTTTTTTCAAAAGAGGGTGTTTTTACCTGTTTTTTTCTAGGAGGGCCCGGGCCCCAGCCCCTGGATCCGCCACTGTATGATACTACATGTAAAGTAATAAGAGAGATATCAACGATCAAACTTTTATTGAGTTTATATATAAATATATATATATATGTATATTTCATATCTTCGAACATCCATGAAATTGAACCCTGTAAGCCAGATTTCTCGTTGTCATTGTGATAATGCCTACAGAAAGTTATGAGGTAATACCATTAGCCAAATTGTTATTTATCCTGTTATTTTCTTCAACTTTTATCAATTGTTGACCGAAACACATGCATTAGTCAACCCAAATTATTTGTTATATTTATGAACTTACCCAAACGATCCGCTTTAGTTCAATAACTGAACATGCACCGCATTAATACGTTACCAGTGCGATAAATTCAACCTTCTGCAATCTACCCCCCCCCCCCCAATAATCATGAAAAAAATCCTGTCGTTATCGATCAATTTTGTTTAAATTCTTTGTTTTTATATTAAACCTGTCGACAAAGTCGGATACAAAGGTCAAACGATTACATTGCAAAGTTACTTTACATAAAATACTTCATTGCTTTAGCCAACGGTTTAAACATATGTATGAATTTGTTGATATTTGCGAATATAAAAGTGTAGCTCAGTTTTATCGCACCCGCAACCAATTAAGATATAAAATGTTGAATTATGAACTGTATGAGTATAGTACACGTTGCACCAAATGAATTATGATTCCGGGAAAACAATATGATGACTTAAGCTTGTCTAGGCCTATTCGTATGCAATACTTTAAAAAGGGTTATCCTAATTCCTTGTGTGTTTTTTTCAGCCCCACCAAGGCTCGATATAACAGTTGGTTTGGTGACGAGTACGAAAATCATATTTAATTGGATTCCACCGACGTGCGACACGGTCAACGGTGACTTCGAGTTCTACAATGCTACACTCTTGAAAAACAGAATACAAATAGGTCAAATGCGAACATTCGAGGATATGGCTGTATCCTCATTAACCTATACATCCCTAGATCCATGTACAACCTACAATCTACACCTTAGTGCCATAAACAGAGTGCGCCTTCTGAGTACCACTGAATTAGCTGCACGGACAACAGTCAAAGGTATGATTTTTGTGATGATGATGGTAAGGATGAGTGCTGATAACAGGGTGATGAAGTGAAACCGTTACGTGCTTTTCAGGATAACTGACTTAAAGGGAGTGTATCATGGCAATTACTGGTTAACGCCATCTACGTCTTCTATTGGAAAACTGCACGTAAACGAATGGACTTGATTAACGGTAGTCAGCGACTTAATCTCTACATGGTCAGCGCGCTAGCGTTCGCGAAACAGACCGAAGTTTTCCTCACGCTTCGGTTTCGCGTATTATGTTGCTCGCACGTGAATGCTGCGGTCGCGTCGTCCATAGTCGATTGGCCCCGAGTAGGCCGGCCACGGGAAAGACACATTATAGTCTCATCATGCTACACTCCCTTTAACGTATAGAAAGTTGCATGCCATGAATAGACGTACACTGTTCAACGACAAATCAGAGAGTGAGAGAGAGAGATAGAAAGAGAATGAGAAAGCGAGTGTAGGAAAATATGGTGTGGAAACGTACATTATATAATATGTTGCAAGGTCAAGTAGTGAACATGACTAATCGCCATTAGATCTCTTTAAAGTCCCATATTAATTCATGCGTGTGTGTCTGTGTGTGAGTGTGCGTGTGTGTGAGTTCCTCAATTTCTCAATGTTAATGACAGAAAATAAATGTTGGCATTCTTAATATAATGCTTCTTCATTTAAAGGCCTATTTTGAAATATATCTCGAAATTTCAGGTGCGTTTACTTTTCATACCTTCTGTAAACTCTGGTTGGAGAGTCATTTCCATCGGAAATTTGTCATGTGTGAGCACGATTGTTATAATTTACAATCGCTTTACAAATATCATTACTAGTAAATCTGTCCGGCTATCGCTCTCTCTCTCACTCGCTCTGCATATTCTAAACATTTCTGAAATGTGTTGTTACAATAAATCAAGTCCGATCTCTCATGTTAACTTTAACTTTTGTGTTTAGCTCCAGGTGTGCCTAAGAATGTTTCCATCAGTCAAGGTTTTGGGTCAGTTACGGATGCTACTGTTACCTGGGAAGCACCCACTGATAATCCATGTGAACCCGAGAGGTACTACGTCACTCATGAACTCTTCTACAAAGACATGTGTGAAAGACCATCGTTGGCTACAACAAAAAGAATTGAAGTTGATCACCGTACAAAGCACACAACCATTCAAGGATTATTCTCCTACTCACAGTACAACGTATGTGTTCTGGGAAGGAACGCAGAAGGCGACGGAGGACCCGCATGCGTCAACTTCACAACAGGTTACAAAGGTAACAAAAATTAATAAGCTGTATTTTTCTCTGGTGACGTATGGAACGCTAAATAACGAGAGAAGAACTATGTTATTACAATATAATCCCCCTTGTATTTACAACAACAACAAAATATTTTTACATTTCTCTTGCACATATCCCATCGTTAAATATTTGTTGCTTCGAGAGGAAACAATAATATTGCTTGCAGGGTATTTTTCCTTTTCCAACGTATGAATGAATCTATGTTGATTGTAATTTATTTGTACTTTTGTTATCATCCACTCGACATTATAATAAATCGCCTCCATCACAGAAAATGTTCACGCTAAATTCAGTCTTTTTTTGTCCTCATTCAATCCGTTCATAGGCCTACTGATATAAATGTTACTTAAACAGGTTTTCGACAATTACATTTCTTACTTCTCACTTCTATTAGCATGCCTTGTATAACATTTCATGTTTTTTCTAGTCATCCTTATCAAAATAGGGAAATTCTAATAAACTTATATCTGCATTATTATCTTTTCTTTTTGTGTTAGCACCATCAAACCATCTAAAGAGAGTCAAGTGTACTTATAAATCGTATGATACTCTATCATTCACCTGGAACAAGCCGCGATGTGGAGACAGGAATGGACCAATCTCCCATTACGAGTACATTTTGAACGCTAGCGGTAGCAATGTTCCGAGACCTGGACGTGTATCGGGAGGCGAGAACGGGGGTAATATAACTTTCACTAATCTCATCCCATGTACGATGTACTCATTAAGAGCACGAGCTAACAACGGCAACCTCTCCGGAATCTACGGACTAGCAGTGGAGGCCGAAACGAACAAAACCTGTAAGTCTTCAAGCCGTCGCATTATATACGTTTTGACTGCAATCTGACCACGATCTACATGACCTGGAATGAATTTGCGATGGCATTGATATGATCATTCAAACTTATAAAATGGGAGATTGGTGAATAGTTGTAAAAGGAATAAAAACTAAAATCTGAGATGATGCAAGCCTCCTTGAGCGTTGAAAAACCACATCGGCTGAGTGTCGTTGTGACTTAATTAAAACCAGTTCCCGGATTGTCTATGATCTATAGCAAATTTGACCTTTATTCCAGCCAGTAGATTATAAACATTCCAAATTTCAATTTGTAGTGCTCCTCTTAATTTTGAATTCCTCAATTAGCAGATTATATCATTATGTGAAAGTTTCAAATTCCAATGCAGTTGCGATTTCGTCCAGAAATCGCAGTGGAATTGTAAAGTGTGCAGTGGGCATTGGCGAAAGTCTCGCCTCTAACTGCTTTTCTAACTGCTTTTTATATCCAAAGTGGCGCCGAGTGACACTCGGAAATTTGTCATGTGTGAGCACGATTGTTAAGACTTTACAATCGCTTTACATATGCCATTACTAGTAAATCTGTCCGGCTATCTCTCTCCCTCTCTCGCTCTGCATATGCTAAACATTTCTGAAATTTGTTGTTACAATCAATCAAGTCCGATCTCTCATGTTAACTTTAGCTTTTATGTTTAGCTCCAGGTGTGCTTAAGAGTGTTTCCATCAGTCAAGGTTCTAGGTCGGTTTCGGATGCTACTGTTACCTGGGAAGCACCTACCGATAATCCCTGTGAACCCGAAAGGTACTACGTCACTCATGAACTCTTCTACAAAGACATGTGTGAAAGACCATCGTGGGCTACAGCAGAAAGAATTGAAGTTGATCACCGTATAAAGCACACAACCATTCAAAGATTATTCTCCTACTCACAGTACAACGTATGTGTTCTGGGAAGTAACGCAGAAGGCGACGGAGAACCCGCATGCGTCAACTTCACTACAAGTTACAAAGGTTAGAACAAAAATTTAAAAAGCTGTATTTGTCTCTGATGACATATGGAACGCTAAATAACGAGAGAAGAACTATGTTGTTACAATATATTCCCCTTGTATTTACAACAACAAAATAATTTTTCACTTCTCTTGCACATATCCCATCGTCAAATATTTTTAGCTTCGAGAGGAAACGATAATATTGCTCGCAGGGTATTTTGCCTTTTCCCACTTAAGGCTTTTTTGCCTTTTCCCACTTAAGGCTTTCAATGGAATGAATCTATGTTGATTGTAATTTATTTGTACTTTTGTTATCATCCACTTGACATTATAATAAATCGCCTGTATCACAGAAAATGTTCACGCTAAATTCAGTCTTTTTTGTCCTCATTCAATCCGTTCATAGGCCTACTGATATAAATGTTACTTAAACCGGTTTTCGACCATTGTATTTCTTACTTCTCACTTCCATTAGCATGCCTTGTATAACATTTCATGTTTTTTCTAGTCATCCTCATCAAAATAGGGAAATTCTAATAAACTTATATCTGCATTATTATCTTTTCTTTTTGTGTTAGCACCATCAAACCATCTAAAGAGAGTCAAGTGTACTTATAAATCGTATGATACTCTATCATTCACCTGGAACAAGCCGCGATGTGGAGACAGGAATGGACCAATCTCCCATTACGATTACATTTTGAACGCTAGCGGTAGCAATGTTCCGAGACCTGGACGTGTATCGGGAGGCGAGAACGGGGGTAATATAACTTTCACTGATCTCATCCCAGGTACGATGTACTCTTTTATAGTACGAGCTAACAACGACAACCTCTCCGGAATCTACGGACTAGCAGTGGAGGCCGAAACGAACAAAACCTGTAAGTCTTCAAGCCGTCGCATTATATACGTTTTGACTGCAATCTGACCACGATCTACATAACTTATAAAATGGTAGATTTGTGAATAGTTGTATAAGGAATAAAAACTAAAATCCGAGATGATGCAAGCCTCCTTGAGCGTTGATAAACCACATCGGCTGAGTGTCGTTGTGACTTAAAACCAGTTCCCGGATTGTCTATGATCTATAGCAAATTTGACCTTTATTCCAGCCAGTAGATTATAAACATTCCAAACTTCAATTTGTAGTGCTCCTATTAATTTTGAAATCCTCAATTAGCAGATTATATCATTATGTGAAAGTTTCAAATTCCAATGCAGTTGCGATTTCGTCCAGAAATCGCAGTGTAATTGTAAAGTGTGCAGTGGGCATTGGCGAAAGTCTCGCCTCTAACTGCTTTTTATATCCAAAGTGGCACCGAGAGGGGAAGGCAATCATTTCAATGGGTAGATGAAATGCGAGGAAGGGAGGCCAGCGAGCAGGAATGGTCTTCGAATGGGGGTTAATTCTGTCCTTACTCCTCTCCCATCCTTTCTAATACTGGCATCCGAATAGAGGGATGGCATATGGTAAGGGTTAGTAGAAGTAGTAGTTGGAGTAACTGTGGTAGTAGAAGTAATAATAGGGGTAGTATCGGCAATATCATTGCCATGATGATTATCTTACGAGCATACTTTCTTTATACAATATATACAAGTAATTGAACTTGCCCTAGAGTTGATTTTGTTGAAAATCTGTATTGGTAATTACCTTTTTTTTAAATGTCACTTCCAGTCCATCATCCTCCCGGAAACGTACTTGTGACGCCATGGAATCAAACTTCAGCTGTAGTTGAATGGAGTGCTCCCGAGAATTCTGTCTTCAACACTACCGGGTACATGATTGTGTGCTGGCAGTCTGGACTTAAAGAGAACACAAGCATCGTTGTTTTATATGAGGAAGAAGTCTGTGCCCCACCCTGTTTAATGGAAACAACTATAACAGGCCTCAAACCTGCTACCAATCATTCCATACAGGTGATGATGTTAATATTTTTATTTGTCTCATTTTAGTTTCTTTTTGGTTGTTTCATTTCATTTTATTTTTTGTTAGTATTTCATATTGATTTCAATTTATTTCATGTTATTATAATTATTGTGTTTGTTATTTTATTTCATTTTCATTTACTTCATTATATATTTTACAGTATACTACTTGATTTCATTTGATCATTTACTTCCAATTTCATATCAAGTTGATACAACAAAGAGATATAATATATTGACATATTGTGGTAAAAGTATCAAAATAATGCTAATGTCCGTTGCTTACGAGGCGTCATTTTGATTGCGTTATTGCCTGCGTAAATCAAGCATGTACAGAAGATTCGTGCATATTAGTGCATACACAAGTAATTCAAAGCAATGTTCGTATAGATTATTTTGCAATCACTTTTCGTATTATGTCACCTCCACGTGGTGCGTCAAATACCGTGTCAGCTAACTGACGCAGCCCTACGTCAAGCAAATGACGAGCGCAACGGGCATAACAAAACACATTTTCGCCCTCGCGTTCACCACACTTAAATACACAGTGGTATATAGCTTCACCAGAGCTGACCACCTGTTTACAATAGACCATACAATACCAATATAGGAGTTGCTATGTCAGACGTGCTGTAGCATCACCAGGAACAGAAAGGTAATGTGGAGGTATTGTATGAAAGGGCTCGGTGTAAAAGTGTCAGAGGTAAAAATGTCAGAGGTAAAAATGTCAGAGGTAAAAAAGTCAGAGGTAAAAATGTCAGAGGAAAAAATGTCAGAGGTAAAAATGTCAGAGGTAAAAATGTCAGAGGTAAAAATGTCAGAGGTAAAAATGTCAGAGGTAATAATATAAAAACAAAAGCATGTTACAGGTTGAATATTGGTAATGGTTGTATATCAGGCTTATCGAAAAGATACAACCAAGGATTCTCTGCAGTCATTAATTTCAGCGCTGCTTTATTTTCTTCTTTCTTTAACTTTTATTTACCTTTCTGCCCGAAATTGTGACTTTTTGCCCAATTATTGCAGAGCGGAAACGGGGGGGGGGGTGTATCCTTCTTTTGGGGCATAGTGACCCGGCTGCCTCCCCCTCATTTGTCCTTTGTCTAAGCAAGTGATACTGGTACACTGAGCAAACTTCTGGGAAAAGAATGTCTAAAATCGAGAAGTTTGGCCATGAATTATAGGCCGAGTTGTGGCTCAATGGTGTAATCATTAAATAAAAAGAAAAGTCGACACAGCCCCCAAAAAAAAAAGGATAAGATATCCGACTGTGAGTCCTCCGCTCCTCCCCACTTCCCCGTCCCTTCTGAAGACTGATGGACATCTTAACAGCGTGGCAATGACCATTATAAAATGTAATTTCCTACAAATGCATATTTCCAACAATTCCACTTTCTTGTGGGCTTGATACTTTGATACTTTGATACAAAGCAGAAAGCCGCCCATGTTACATCTAATGCTAACCGCACCATCACATTCCAGAGAAGCGCGCTTTGCAAAGAGTTGATCGTCGATCACTATTGCGGTATAAATAGTCTGGGACAACATCAATAAGCAGCTTTGATACTCTGATACAAAGCAGAAATCCGCCCATCATTGTTACATCAAATGATAACCGCACCATCACATTCCAGATAAGCGAGCGCTTTGCAGAGGTTCTGTTTAAGCTACATCGTTCTATATAATTATTTGCTGTTAGAGATCAAACTCTGAAATTGACAAATATTTATTCATGAGTAACATATCATAAACATAGTTTTACTGTACACATTTATAGCATCATGAGACTGCTTGTATACATGATAATATTGTTTGAAGGATATTTGGTGCAGGATTTATAAAGGTGTGCTGGCATACACTGTATACGACAGTTTCCAGCAGGTACATATTCGTACAAGTCTACACATTAAACAAAATGCATCACGAATTTGGCAGGAAAAAAAACAGTTGAAATTGAGGACTTAAATTGTATTTCTCCCACGTTTCTTAATCACAAACATGATGTTTTTATATAAAGTTACACAGTGATATGTTTCACCCAACAAATACAATAATTTCTGCCTTTCGAAAAGTACTGCATTAATAAAAGTCGAAAGCACATGACAAAATACCTGGGTAGATATGTCTCAACGTTTACTACTTGTAGGCCTACTATCTGACATTCTTCAAGCGAAGCTTTGATATTGTTTGTTAAACTTTTGTAATAAAGTATTGATGAGGGGGACAAAGCATCCGTGTCTTTTGCTTAATGTCTTCTTGTCATAACAATCTTTGCTGGGATGGACATGAACATGGGTCTAATTACTGAATTTGTGGAATTTCTGTGCGATCTTTATAACTGATTCCCTGTTTTATCTCATTCAATCTTAATATTCTATGTACTTAGGCCTACTTTCTCAAAACCAAATAAACATTAAAATATCAACCGATTTAAAATATCGAAACATGATAGAAACTCATATAGGCCTATGCAAACCTGATCACAAAATAGAAGTTTCAAATTTATTTTCCACATTGTATTATCCTCAGGACATGTACGAAGTACAATGCACAGTCATTTATAAAATATAATAGACTAGCCCAGTAGCTTACGTCTCGACATTTTGTGTGATTAAGTGCTGAGATATTATGACGGCACCGATTTTAACCCCTACATGTTTTTTTGTACCTGACATTTTTACCTGCGACATTTTTCCTTCGAAATTTTTTTCCTTTTACATTTTTTCCTCTGACATTTTTACCTCTGATTTTTTTAGCACTGACATTTTTTCCTCTGACATTTTTTCCTCTGACATTTTTTCCTCTGACATTTTTTCCTCTGACATTTTTTCCTCTGACATTTTTACCTCTGAAATTTTTACCTCTGACATTTTTACCTCTGACATTTTTTCCTCTGACATTTTTACCTCTGACATTTTTACCTCTGACATTTTTACCTGGCACCGTATGAAAGAGTTCAGTCCTTTTGTGAGCATGTGCTGAGCAGGGCGAAGTTTCATAACACTGTCTCTTGTTAGCTCACTAATGATTGACAGATGATGTCACAAGATGAATGAGATATGGAGCATTTTTAGGGTGGAGCTTAGCAGGTCTGAGAATTTTTTTATAAATATTTACAAATCTATGAAATATATTTAGATGTTTGAATAACAAAATATGAGTTGAATGCGCAGCCCTGCACGTCAACAGGAATCAACTTATATTTGGATTTCATCCGACCTTTAAACGTAGTTGGACTCTAAACAATATGGAGCTGCGACATGTTTGTATTAACGACTTGGTTTATGGAGGAAAAATACTAAATTACATTGAGATAAATGAATCGAAAAGTAAGTTTGAGATATAAGCCTATCTCTCGCAGTCTCGGTGGAAACTTTATATAATTTACCTGTCATTGATTTATGTTATTCTGTGCAAACCTATTTGAGCTACAGGTTGCCGCAGTATACAAATATGGCGAGGAGCAAAGCCGTGTTCTGCAATTTAAAACGCCAGAGGAAGGTAGGTATAGAACTTTATTAAGTCACTATGTAACGACAAAATAGCAGTGATTGCAAAAGGCTCGTGAGTTAGAATAATTAATTAGTTATATATATATATATATATATATATATATTCATGTAATTTTGTATGAAAAAAAATTAGAGAAAATCAAGATGGTGCATATTGATGATATTATCACTAAACAGCATTTCAAATACGATCGCAAATGGGACGAATTATAAAACACGAAATTGACAATTTGGTTTGACCATACCAGTTGACTCCCTGATTTAAAAAATCTACTCCAAAAGTTTAGCCTAGAGAAGGACTTTCAATAACAATATAGGATCACATAGTTTTGTCTTTTTGGGGGGAGGGGAGCATCCCCCCTCCCCGTACACACACCAAAAAGACACATGAATAAACCAAAACCAAAACTAGAAATAAACAAACTGAAAGAAAAAAATCTTTGTTCAAACGTAATAACTTATTATCTCATTTTCGGTATTTTAGGGAAATTGTTAGGAATGTTTTCCTTTCTCTAAACCTTAACTGCAGTGCGAGAATCATCGAAACAAGCAGTGATGATACCAGTCCTCGTCTGCATGTTTCTAGTAATGTTTGTGCTCTTACTCGTCATCGCGTCTCTCCTATACTCTAGGTACTGATACAATCTCTTACAACTTCAGCTTATACAACTTTCGTTCATCAAGACTCTTTTTCTTTTCACTTCAACATTTTGCCCCTATAAAAACAATCATCAAATTTACAGTTTTATGTTTAAAGTACAAGGAAACTGTAAATTTAATGATTGTTTTTACAAGGAAACCTTAGTTAATCGTAAACCTGTTTTTTTAATGGTAAAAGCAAAAAGGTTTTAGTAAGAGTATTTTCAACATTAATCAAGTTTTCCATGAAAGGATAAAGAGTAGGCTTTTGTGTCTGGTGTCATTCACACACACTATTGATAGACGCATATTAAACGTAAAATATAAGCACTATATAGTTTCATGTTTAGTACTATTTGTTTAATATCTATGATTATAATGTTTAATATTTCGTTTTTGATAGTGTATGTTAAACATTAAATGTTAGCACTACCAGTGAGAGCCCTCGCAGGAGGAGATCTATTATTAGGGTGCCTGCTATTGCGGTCTGATTTTCAAACTACTTCGTTTATTTTTGTGTATAGGAAGACGAATAGACCACTCTTCAATCCTGAACCGGCTGAACGGTTCTCCTTTTCGGTGCAAGGTATTCCAAATGCGCTACGAGAAACTGGTACGACTCACAACAAATCTGCTCCAATGTCCAGAAGTCGTAATCGAAATCACACTGAACGGTAAGGTTGTGCTATCACGAATTGATGTTATCTTTATCCTTATTTTCATCGATTTAAGCGTGTTTACTGTATTGCTTTTTGTATGTACTTGAACAGGAACTTATATTAATGAAAAGGGAATAAAGTGGTCTTCCTGACGAGATCCAATAATTTTACACATGTCATGGTCTTTGGCGTATCCAGCTATTGAAAAGATGTGGGGTAGATCGAAATCGTCTTTTGACGGGTACGGTAGGCCAAGGAGGCAATTAACATTGCAAATAGACGAGTCTAAGTCTTTTATGCAACTAGGACATGGTAATCACATTAGAATACGATAATAATAAACACTTTAAATGTTTGCCTTAAAAGTAGTGAGTAAAATGTTTAAGGAAACCTCACCCCAATAACTATATAAGTTTATTTATTCTGAGAGATTTATTGTATTTCTTGCCCATTAATCTATAGGATTCCCCAACCAAAGTGTAGGAGAGAGGCATAAAGCAAGAATAATGTACAGTTTCTCAGCACGACATGGGCATCGCCATTTTCTTGATAACGTGACGTATTATGTGAAGTCGTTTATCACTTAAATGAATTCAGATTTATGGATGCTTCCTTCCTGTGTGGTGATGAAGCATAGCATTTCATTCACCTCCTATTATTCTTTGTACTATAATTTCCAGAACGCAAAATGCATAGATAAGTTGGTGCTCTTCTGGAGTAAAGGTTTTGCATAAATTAAATAGGTTTGTCACCTGCTATATTTTAGTATTTAAATGAGTTACAATTGTTCCCCTGTTATATATTTTCACCAAACATAATTTTCACCTTCTCAGCTATGATTTACCCTCATTGAAAAGCAAAGGTTTTATAATTAAATTAAACAGTTTTTCCAACTAAAGCTTGGTGCATGAGACAATGACAACCTCTCCTGGTATTTGCAAGAAAATGGCTGCGCCCATGTCATGCTAAAAGGCATTACATCATGCCAATAATATCTTCATTTTTATATCTTTTGTACACTTTCGCAAGGAATATTGTCCGTTTAAGGGCAGGAATATATCTCATTGTTCCGAATACCTACACTTATTCTTTGGGGTGAATTTTCATTTCATGATTTAATGATGATGATGTTGAACAGCAATGCCAAGATGAAAATAATGCCCTTCTACTGGTTATTTCTTTTTCTTTTTCAGAGAGCTGAATGAAGGTAGATTGGAAATGGAGATTACCTGTAAGTGATCGATTATCATTTAGAAAAAAATATTTCCTTAATTACTTTTAACTTTAAAGTAAAGTTGACGTCATAATTCATCTTCATATTTTGGTGGAGTTGTTCGTAGGTTGCAAAATTCAAGTTTGTAGATGCCATTGTTGTCATCATTCCCGAACAGTTTTGTAATCCATCTTCTTTTTATGTGATTATCCGAGCAATTAATCACATTGGAAAACTTGTTTTTGTTTTAATTTTATCCCATTAATTTAATATTTGTTTTATGCTAGCGGGGATTTCCATCTTAATCTCACTCTTGCCAGTCACAGTTTACACATTTGTCTTCCTAAAATGAAGTTTTCTTAAATCAAGTTCTTTAACGAATATGTCATCATTGACCATCATCGGATTTACTCTTTTCAATCCGAAAGCAGAAGCAATGCCAATTACGGAAAACTGTTTATAAATACCTCAATCACACCAATTATTCCGACACCAGAACGACTAAAGAATATTGATGACTCGCGAATGGCCGAGAATCGGTCAGTTTTGGAGTTGAATTGTAGTCGCGTTCGGTGGTAGGACGAATAACATGCCAAAAAAGGAATCGTCTTTTACATATTTGCAACGTGACAGGTATCTTAAGGAAATGTAAAAACGCAAAAGGCTTAATAGTGAGTGATGTTTGTTATTTAAAAGTTCTTTTATTTTTTCATTTGTGAATGAAATTTTAGCTAAACGTAAGCCTCACCGAGATGGTATATGCATTTACCAGCTCCATATCCTAACACTGTGGTTCTTCCTCTGCGTGATAAAATAATGGTTTTCAAGAATTATGCATTTTGCGTTCCGGACGCGTCTTTTCGTGCCACTATTATGTGTTGCTTTGAAACAGCTAATGGACATGACGGATAATGCACTGTCAAATAATCCAAAGACCAGTTTATGATTAGTACCTCCCTTTTATTTCCTTATTTAATAAAGGTAGAGTTAGCGAAACAAACAACTATGAGTACAACCATGAAATGGAAAGCAATATGTCATCTGAGATCTATGAGAATATGCCAGCTCAGGCTACAAAACATGGAGCGATTCCTGTTGGACAACTTCTAGGATACATGGCAAGAAGAAACGCCGATGGTTCGAACAGTTTCGATGAGGATTTTAAGGTTAGGTTTATCAATATATTAGTTTCACTTCACATATTAACCTTAGACACAAATCTGTCACATACAATGAAATGTTAAAAGGGTATTCTACGGACACTACTTCAGATTTACGTATATTGCCATCTGCCGATCACAATGTGCCGATTTGTAATTGGCCTGGTATACAGGTATATTGCTTAATACATATATAAATTATTGGGAGTATATCCTCGTTTAATTATTATCTGAGATCTTTGTGAAATTAGAAAGCAAAAATCATTAACTGCTGATTTTTTTTCAGGTTAGCACCACTTGCTACTGTTCAGTTCAATTCTAGCAAGACAGCTTTCCTGATAAAATTTGGTAAACAAAGATGTCGGGAAATATCAAGTAAAACTTGTCAAACAGAATCAATGGAGAACTGCACCTTGTTCCACACAAACCCAAAATACAACACGATGGGACAGAAAAGTGGAAGGGCAGGAAAGAAGGAGGAAATGGGGGGGGGGATAAAGGTACCCTGATACAAGCATTCAGTGAGAGTCAAGTATAATACGATGTTAAAACAAGCAATGATAAATGAATCGAAATTAGTCATTATCAATTATCGTCACGTTTTCTATATATATCTGCATCATTCTATCCACAGAGCTTGCCATCACAGAAGCTGCATTCACAGTGTATCGCTTTAAAGGAAGAGAACAAGGAAAAAAACCGATTTACCAATATCTTACCATGTGAGTTATGCAATTTTTAAAATATGGATCGACGGCGGCATGGCGTTAATAATGTTTGTATTATTCTTTTGGCAACACGATCTTACGAGGAAGAACTAAAGGGAGAAGAAAGAGGTGCAGACCAACTAGGAAATGGACTGATAACATCAAGGAATCATTTGAGCAGCTAACCAACTGCCTCTAAGCTATAGGACATACCTGTAGATGTATATAGATAGATTTTTACCTTAATGTATATAGGTCGGAGTAGAAATTCACTTTTCTTAAAGAGCTATAGTAAAGATCATTTCATATGGAGTTGAATCCACTTCAGTTATACTGAATTCACTCGAAAGTAGTGGTTAAATAACCTTTTGAATCCATAATGTACTAGAAGCACTAGCGCAAGATCCCCTCTGTAGTTAGCGCAATTTCAGGTCAGTTGCAGCAGCATGGTCCCGCAACTCGCTTCTTCCCTTGCTGCGCTGTTGGTTCTCGAGTCGGGTCCAATCTGCGAATTGGGAATCACTTTTTTCTTACGCACTGTTGGCAAATTGATCATGAGTTGATGACGCTGTGCAATAAACATTACGCTAGGGCAGAACGTTTATCCGTTCAGTATCGCTTTAAAGATATGATTACATTATTTTGAGCGTCGATTAATTTCCACTGCAAACATGGCAGACGAAGGGAGTGTTAAGACTAGTGCTTAAAATGTATATTTCCACTCTAGTAGATAAAGAGTCAGAGTAGACAAAAAGTAGGCCTACCATATTTTATTTTGTTTTTTGCAGACGATAATTCTCGTGTCCAACTCACTGCGGTGCATGGCGATCCACACTCGGACTACATCAACGCTTCTTTCATCGATGTGAGCGCTGGTTTTCAATACTCAATATTTTTTGCTTTAATACGGATATTGGTAACATTACTTTTGAAAAAGTGATATGATTTAGACATTTTATGGATTTCGTGATTTTTGTAATCTATTTATTAAATTACATAGGTAGTCTGATATTATATAGAAAAAGCCGTTAATATATATATTTTTCATTCAAGGTTCTTCAAAGTTCTAGAGAAGTTCATAGAAGAATAAGAATGAGGTTATTGAAACAGCTGCCGTATGTAAGCTAAAGCGAAAACCATCCGTCACACCTCGATTTACTCTTAAGTATTACATCATTGATTACTAATGTTTAAATAAATTATACTTTGAAAAAAAAATGCCCTGTCGGTAGGCGTCATATTCATTTCATTCTTGTTTCCACAGGGATACAGGACTCCTAAGAAATACATTGCATCACAGGGTACGTTCCTTCCTTTTACATTACAGAGAATAGGCGTTGAATTGCTTGTGGTAACGAAATGTATTTTAAGTGCATTTACAAGGAATTCGTGTTTCTTTGAATAAATAAATGAATGGATTTAAACAGATTGCTGACTTTGTGTGAAATGACTTACCATTTTAGAAATCATTTCCAATATCTTTAGTGCCCTTTCCTCATCGCTACAAAGTTATTGCAGTGTCGTAGACAAGTGGTCTCGTCACTTGACTGGGAATGAAAAAGTCGCCGGTTCGATTCCCCCGGCACGGCACTTATGTTCTTGAGCAAGGCATTTTATCTACATTACCACTCTCCACCCAGGTATTAAATGGGTACCCGGTAGGACGCGAACGTCAATATGATTGGATTAGCATGTGCGCACCCGTCAAAAGGGTGACTTGCTGGGATGCTCCCAAGGGAGAGGACAGTATGTACCGTGAAATGCAGGATCGTAACATAATCCAGTGACCGGGGTAATAATACTGTAAGCGCTTTGGTCGATTACGTTGTAACTTGCAAAACTCTTTATATTACAAACAGTTAATAGTACTGTTATTTCTTGGTAGGTCCCACTAAAGCATCAGTAGACGACTTCTGGCGTATGGTGTGGCAGTATGATTGTAGGAAGATTGTTATGCTAACAAATCTGAGGGAGTCAAATAAGGTAACTTTAATCAACACGTCTTGTCGATCGCATAGACTTTTGAGAAAAACCCCAAGGGCAATGTCAATACCTTATTTTATATCACAAATAAATCGTATTTGGATTGCATAATACGTCATAGAAATGACCGCAAATTTCGACAGATAATTGTCATGGCTATTAACATTGACCAACGTTGATGTTTCGAAAGTCTTTGCGATCGCATTCATCATAGATCTTGGACCCATCTAAACAACAATCCGAACATGGTCCGGTAAGATCTGCTTAGGAATTACGTCATGGTTGCAAAGTAACCTCCACCTTATTTACCACAGTGTTGATAAAATCGCCATATTTGGACCGTACACTGCAAAAACAAGGGTGTTATATTCAACACCATGGGTGTTAATTTTAACACTTTCCCAGTATCTATATCGGAAAACACCAGCTGGTGTTATTTAACACCAGGGTTTGGAATTAAACAATTCAATTCCACTCTTGGTGTTAATATTTGACAACTCATACTGGTGTAGATTAACACGAATATCTGGAATCATAACAAATTCAATTCCACTTTTGGTGTTTATATTCTTGTTGATCCATTAGAGATTTTTCTATGGGTTTGTAATGGTCCCACATTCCATATTCCCTATTAACGACCATTATCGACCAGGGTAGAAGAACCAGTGGTAAAGTGATAATTCATAATCGATGTTAGCAACTGTCCACCAATAGGTATATTCTAATCTCCATTGCATTAACTCCTTCACATAGATCATTTGAAGTAAATTCAAGATTAACATTTAAGTGATACAGGCTGGTACACGAATATATAATAAACATGCATGTTGTTTCTTGGTTAGTAATCATATAATCAATATATCTATTGCTGAAACGTTGATGTAATTGTAGCAAGATCGGACAAATAATCTATTGGTCAATAATTGCCAAAGAAAAATACAAATCACAAAATTGATGTGCATTGTCATAATTTGCTTAACAAATCATAATAAATGTATTTTTCTGTGAACACGTGTAAAGTAATCATTAAGCGCGCGTACACTTTGTGAAAACTTATTCGACCAATCAACCGCCTTAAACGAAATCCCGTGATGATACTTTCAACACCGAGCATAAAACTACACCATTTAATTTAAACGTTAGCAGTGTCCTAATATTCAAATTATGCGAGGAAACCCATTTACTTGCTAGACTTCACTGTCAGACACTATTGAGTGACTGACTGGCTTTTTTCATCTTTGGTAATAACATACATAAAAAGAGCTGTAAAGGGTACATAAGCATTTGTCTACATCAATAACCCACTTCTTGTAATGGCCAAAATTAAACTGATTGAATCTTTGCGCAGCATAAAACGTACGACCATTCGGTATAATGGTCTGAAAAATCAGACTATTACTTACTGGCTCTATAGCTCCTAAGTCGATCGACAACTAATAGTCGTTATTTTCCCACTTAAAGACATTTTCAAGCCCCCTTTTTTTTAGGGAAGTTCTAAATTATTATTGTCTTTCAAATGCCGTTGGAATTTAACCTTTTCATTTTTTTGGCCTGCAAATGGGACATAGTACCTTTAACACCCAGTAATTATTAATGCATGCTTAAATCTGACTGGTGTTAAAAATAACACCACTGAGACAACACACCTTTATAATCAACACCAATGGTGTCAAAAAATGCAATACCATACTGGTGTAAGAATTTCTACACCCTGGTTTTTACAGTGTAGTACAAACGGGCATACCTGTTAATTCAATGTTTACACAATATCTTTGTGTTATAATTATGTATACTTTTGGTCCCGTTCTAGTATATTTGTTATTTTTTGTTATTATTCACTTTCATCATCATCATATTTTTTAAATCTACATAACTTAATCATCATGGTTGTCAGTGTTCCGAGTTCTAACAACATATTCTTATTAAATAAATTTTATTAAAGGCGCACAATCCCGCCAGTGTAGTTATCGGCTCTAGTCATCGCCATCTTGGTTCCGAAGATCGACTTATAATTTGCATACAGCTGTCAATCAAAGTTCGCGGAGGGGAGGGGGGAGGGGGGCGTCCGGCCGGCCGGGTTTGCACTTTTGCCAGCTCGCGCTGAGCGAGCTCGATCAAATCACCAGCGCAGCCGGCCGTACCCATGCAGCGCCGTACACAGCTTAGGCAGGCTTGCATGTCATGCGTGCAGCTTCGGCCGTATCACATGTCGCGCCTTGTCTAGTGTATGTGAGCCGAACTGCGATTGGTATTACTTCGGCACATGTATGCGATAATCGGCATTGTTCGGGCATTCGGAACATGCCATCTGCGTAAGAGCCGTATTCTGTTGATGTCAATAGGCAGCTAGCACCGTCCGCCAGCGCGTACGTATTTTGAACGCCCTCTGGAAAATTCATGAGTTTAAAAGCAGTGTGTTTATTTAACTATATATTACAAGTACATGTATGCTAATTTTTTTTAAAGTTTTGCAAACTTATATTACGTCGATTTCATCATCCTTTTTTTCAGAAAAAATGCGAGAAATACTGGCCTACTAAAAGTGTTGCATATGGAGATGTTCACGTGTTGATGACGAAGGAAGAGAAAAACGACCATTATACTGTCAGGTATCTTAATCTGATGGTAAGTTGTAATACCTCCTGCAACATATTGAATATAGATATATATCTGCAAACATCAACGAACGGAAACATCAGTCAACCGATCTACCCAACACACGTGCTATTTTGAAAAATCCTACGCAAATTATCAGCTTCCCTTGGGAAAAGCACACACAAAATCAGAAAATCGACGAGTGAATTATTTTTGTTTATATTTAGGAAACAACAAGACGGTTTAATCATGTTTAAACTTTAAGATCAGTACACCTACTTATTGTAAAATATAAAAGAATGGTATTTTCAAAGTGGCGAATTAGTTATGACGCTGTGAAATAATGTCAGACAACTATCCTACTATCCAGAAGAAGAAAAAACGTTCGGAATATAATATTTCATGCGAATTACCTCACATCGAGTGCATTATCGCCGGGTAGGTAAACGTATGATATCCCGAAATATTTTCATGTAAATTTTATGCAATGTCATTGATTAGCAGTGGCGTGGCTTGGTGCTTGGGTGGCGGCATGTCTTTATCTCAACTTTTAAAAAAAATGAAGCCAGGAAGGGAGAGAAAAAGAGTACTTATAATTCAAATTATATTCATTTCATTAAAAAATGACTGTGACAGAATGCTAAAGTTTGGCAATTTTCTCAATTACTCTATAGCGCAACAACACTGGCCGTGACGTAGTACAATATCACTACACCACGTGGCCAGACATGGGTGTCCCAGAGTATCCTTCACATCTTATGAACTTCATCAAGATTACCAGAGAACCGCTCAAGTCCCCCAAAGGACCAACCATAGTGCACTGCAGGTACCAGACGTTAATAGAATTTACTAATACATCCGATTGTACCATTTACCTCTTAAGAAAAACAATGTGATGCTTTAACAACTGAGTCCCAATGGTTATTGAAAGCAAGACAATGATGTGAGGTTAAAGTGGGTGGGTCGGCAGTTTCCATGTGCATAAGGTCATAATAATTCGCTGACACCAGACTTGGTGGAAATACCATTAATGGATGTACAAGTCTGCACGCAGCAAACTCGTAGTCCATTCAACAAATACCCCCTCTTCTCTCGGAGAGTCTTCGGGTGGTGCAAATGACAGATAAGGACTACCATATGGGGAAAGACAGAGAATTACATAAAACTGAAGGGTATAATCCCGATGATTACTCTCTCCTTAATAAGATAATGTCAATGATTTGAGGATTGTTCGAATCACGATGTGAACACTGCTGAAGTGATTTGTTTCCCCTTATGATTAAAAATGAATACAACATTCATATTCCCTTACCAGACGTTGATCATTTTCCCGAAAGATGTTAAGGATAATACGTTCAAATGACGGCATGACCAGTAAAAATATTATCTGTGAGAGAAACTTTTTGGGAAAAATTATTTCTTGACAACAAGACAATTTTATTTGTTCGAAGCTTATTCGACATAGACCCTCGTAACAAGTATTATACTAGGTATATTACATACGTATATAGTAATTGATTAGTTACAGGTTTACAATTTGAGTGCATTGAATTGTATTTAGAATTACAAAAATGATTCAACGCATCATCGTGGGTTTAACAGTCACATCCGGACCGCAATCAAATCCAGTCAAGAAGATTAACCAGTAATATTATTCTAAAACATTGTCTATCATTCAGTGCTGGCGTAGGAAGGACGGGAACCTTTCTTACACTGGACGCCATGTTGGACCAGATCGAGACTGAACAAGCAGTGCATATCCACTCCTTCATTGTTCACATGAGACACAAACGTCCTAATATGGTCCAAACAAAGGTATAAAAAACAGCACGTACTTCAGAAGCAAAGTTATAAAAACAACAACAAAGACTATATATTATTTACATTACGTAACATTTAACATTTAACATACTATGTTCACAATGCCTGACGTAATCATACCAAAGGCTTTTACATGTGGACCAGGGGCGGCGATCCCGGGGACGGGGGACGTCCCCCTCAATTATTTTAGGGGGGATCGTCCCCCCCCCCTGAAAATTTGAAAAAGTGCAAAAAAAAAATGTATAGCAAATACTGACTAAAGGCTTCAACACCCTTTTAGGCTCTGGAGGGCCCAAGAGTGCAGCGTTTAGACAAATAAAAATGCAAAATTCTTCTCACTCGGGAGCTACGCTCCCTCGCATAATATCCTTCAAAATGTACACGTAAATACCGAGAAAAGTGAAGTGTGAAAAAAGTATATTGCTTGTTTTTATACTATAGTTTTGCTAAGGAATGTAATTTTTTAATACAACAAAACTTTAAAAACCTGTGAGGGGTAGTCACTTCCGTCACCTTCACCCTCTCGTTCACTATGCTCCCTCGCACTTGCGTACTGATGGGGGCTTAGGCATTTCCCCCAAATAAAATTCAAACTTTGTTTATTTCTAATTCGATACCAGTGATTTACAAATGTTGCTGAAATGGAATGATTTCCCCCTGAGCTTCCAGGGGCTCCGCCCCCTGGACCCCACCAGGGCCCTAAGGCGGCCCCTGGATGCTCATCTGATCGTATTTAATGCCTAAAACCCCTGAGCTTCTGGGGGCTTCGCACCCTGGACCCCACTCAAATTAGTGACCTGCATGCCAGTGTCACAAATAAGGTATCACAATATGCTCATCTGACCGTAATAAAATGCCTAAAACCCCTGAACTTCCGCGGGCTCCGCCCCCTGGATCGATGTTCATCACACCTTAATTAAATGCCTAAAAACCCCTGAGCTTCATGGGGCTCAGCCCCTTGACCCCCGCCGGGGCTTTGCCCCTGGACCCCACGTCAATTTACGCTCCACTTGCTTCGCTAGCTTTGCTTTACCTGATCGTAAATACTTTAGCCCCCTCCCAATTTGAAAAACGTTCCGCGGGGCCTGCATGTAACATGACTGTAAGAGTGGTGGTGATGCGGAGTTTTCTGCCGCCCCCCACGTTTTTGCTCATTACGCCACTGCTCCCTCGTCCCTCGCTTTTCGTCCCCCCGTCATGAAAAGAAATCGCCGCCCCTGCCATGATAGTTGATATACTCAAACCATCTAACCACCAGTATTGTCATGATTATCATGAAAAGCATCCTTTCTAACTCTTCATTTTTAGAAACAATACAGGTTCATCTATGAGGCACTTCTCCAGGAATTGACATGTGGAGACACTAGTATCCCCCGGAGTGCATTTGGAGAAACATGTCAGTCACTTCTATCCAAGTCAAACGGGGTGACTGGTATACAGCGGCAGTTTGAGGTAAGACCGGAATTCATATGTATGTATATATTCGATATTAAATTCATGATTAGGCATATTTGGCATAAGAAAAGCGCAACAAATGATGAAGAGAAGATTCATGATTTAAATACGTAATGTACGCCGAAAATGTGTGACCTAATAGAACTGTTGGATTTAAAGCATGAAACTCCTCTTCATCATGTTTTGCATTATATAAATATATATACATATATTCTTCCATGTAGTTAGTTGTATGTGTAATAATAATAATAATAATATTGGATTCTTATATAGCGCACGTATCCACCTTGTAAGGTGCTCAAGGCGCTCCAACATTACCCGGCTATGCTAGGCTGCCGATTTCGGCGCTCACAGCATTCAAGGAATTTCCTTCCTACCGGTACCCATTTAACACCTGGGTGGAGAATGGCAAGTGTCGATTAATGTCTTGCCAAAGGACATTAGTGCCGCGGCGGGACTCGAACCACGGACCCTGTGATCCACAGTCCGACGACTTATCCACTACGCCACAACACCACTACGCCACAACACCACTAGCTCTTACAGTTGAGCACTGTCAGTACCTGCAGCTTCATGCACATACTTACCTATATTATATATATATATATATCCTATATCATATATTACCTATATATATATTTATTTACATTACAGCGTCATTAAACGGACATAATTTTATGTAGTGAAAAAAAGAGTCAATAAGTAGACATGGTCATTAGCAGGACATTTTAGTGTCCTGTTAACGATTGAAAAAAAGAAATACTGCCCTCTACGTACGTTTGCAGGCAGGGGAAACTTAAAGGCCTCCCAAACAAAAGGTTTAATCATTAGTCATTAGTTTAATGAGTTATATTGTTTTGAATTTAGGGTAATAATAATAATAATCTTTTATAGTCCACTCCAAATTTTATTAAACCGAAAATGGAAAATCTTTGTGCCCAATTGATCGTGAGCCCGGCAGCCACTGAGCAGCGCCAGATCGACATTGCTCTATCCCCTTATTGCTGAACGCCAAACAAGGTAGCAGCGACTCCCATCTTTTAACGTCTTTTGGTATGACGCGGCCGAGGTTCGAACCCACGACCTCCCGGTTGTGAGGCGGACGCTCTATTGACTGAGCCAACACACCGGTCTAAATACATAATGGTTAGGGTTAGGGTTAATATACCAGTTTGTATGATGTCCAGTTAATACATACATACATACATGTATACATACATATATGTTGAATCATATGTACCAGGGTAGCCTCATCAGTATCAATACCGTTCTCTTCCAGTCAACGAGGGAATTATTACTTCGAAAGGGCGATTCCATGCAATGTGTTCTGTACGATATATGACATTTATCCATAGATTTCATCCATTAAATCAATGAAAGATATCTTCATGACTATGACTAACTGTATTGATACGATAAATTAGCACAATTATACAATGGCAATGTCAAGGGATACTATTTTTTTTAAAGATATGCGGGAAAAGACGTAATGACGTTTAATAGGGACACCGTGTATAGAATCGCCCAGAGCCTTTCCAGTTAACCATTAAATACACCCGGGTCGAGCTGGACAAACGAGGGAAAAACCATGGATAAAACAATCTTGTCAACGATTGCTAGCATCGAGAAGGATCAATCCTATATATATGACCTCTCGTCAAGAGCCAGGTCAAGAGCCTTTACAAAATACATACTTTAGTGTTCCTATACAAGGAAGAACAAAAATGGAGGGGAGGGGGGAATCTGTTTAGATTTGCATCAGTGCAGGGAGGTTTTTTACTAAAGTTTATGGGGACAAGCCTTTATATCTCTCGATATAACTTATTACAAATATAGATGGATTATCACGTGAGAAGGAACTTCTCTTCTTGGCCTCTGTCTTGTAGTTGTAACCTCTTTCTCTCTTTCTTCGTGTAGTTATTGGAAGCGTTAACAATGATTCCACAAGACGAAGAGACTGCAGCTGCCAGGAGTGAGGACAATGCTAGCAAGAATCGCTTCCCTGACAAGGTACCGGGTAAGTAAACCAGTACTAAATGTATCACAAGATGGATCCAGGCTGTTAGACCTATACTAACATTGGACCATATAGTATTTTGGTCAGGTCTAATACTTTGGTGTATTATGACGGTGTAGAAACGTACTGGATTCAGTGTCTAAAATTAGCTTTAAAATAAGTGGATTAATATTTATCTACAAATTTCCAATTCTACTGATGCTCCTAGCCCATCCCTTATTGCAAACATGCTACTCTATAATGGTTTAAAATGTTTTTACAATGTTCTCGAATAAAGCAATTATATCCATTATTCTACTTACGTAAAGTGTTGCTTTAATAAAAAATAATTCAATTGAAGTGGAAATTCAGATCTGCCTTTTTCATGGTAAAGGCAATGTTATTCATTGAAAATGTATTTGATTGTTATTTTTTGTGGTTATGGGACGGTTCTTCGTTTCATCTTTATTTGATAATGCAACTCACCATCGTTCGGAATATATCCTGTAAAAGTAACACGTATTGTTCCTTATTTTTTTCCTTCCCATAGTGGGTAGAACACGTCCATTCCTGATGACTGAAGTGGAAGGAGGGAATGCCTACATCAATGCATCATTCTTGCCAGTAAGTCAAATACAGATTATATTAAATTTAAAAAACAGAACACCGTGTGAAGGTCTTTTGAAGTGTTGATGTTATTTTTTCTCAATAGACCGGTTAAAATGTAATAATAATAATAATAGTGGGTGCTTGCATAGCGCTCATGTCTGTCAGACTTGACACTCCTGGCGCTCCACAGTTATTACCGCGGCTTTGAAACCTCTTTCATTTATACCTGTAATACAAAACAAAAATTTTTACTCCCTAAGGTTTGTCAGGTGGTTGCCCGACATATAACAAAATTATGATATCAACTGCAATTCAGTAACAGTTATTGTAATAGTTCGTCATAATAGTTCGTCGCGATGTCGATCGAAATCGCGAGTTTTCATTCGCACCGCAGTGTTTGGACTGAGGTGCATCTTGAGGTACTTCCATCTATGAAATACAATACATTTGTGAACTAGCAGATGACAGTTTGACACACACGTTTCTGTTTCATATAGGAAAACGTAGTTAAAGGGAAATTATAAAATGTATTTTCATACTGCACTCATCACGACGTTAATTATATAAAAGGATATAAAAAAGCCCATTTAAAGTAATGATCATTATGCATATTTGATGATATGAAATAATGATTATTATAATTTGCCTGATTCATTTATAGGGATACGTTTCAAGGAATCAATTCATCGGGACACAAACACCCTTACCTAATACAGTGGTGGATTTCTGGCGTCTTGTTGTAGACTACAAAGTGGAAACTATCGTAATGCTCCATGGTAACGCACGGGACAAGGTGGGTTCCAAATTAACTCTCTGAATTTCGAACATTTAAGTAAACCCTTTCAGGGCAGTGATTCTTTTCAAGTATAAATTGATCACATATTGTTCTTCAAATTGGCAACATTAATGTTTTTCTTTCAATGCTACATTGTTCTAATAAAATGCAATATCTCTGAAAACAATATACACAGTTATGAATTTCGTCGAAAAACAATGATTTTGAATTCCTCAAAGTGTTGCTAATTTGAAGATTTAAAAGCCTAATTTTCATTTTTAGGATAACCGTATTCATACGCATGTTGCCATGCACCAAGGATAGACATAATATCTGCAGGAATGTTTGCCATTTTTCCAAGCATCTTTTAAGGGCTCCGAATCAGAAGTTACTGACCCAAACCACAAAATGTAGAATGCTTGTCTCGAAATGGTCAATGAAATCTTTTAAAGAATTTCTTCTCAACTCTGTAATGAAGACATTTTCATCATATTTTAAATAAATAATTGTTGTATTTTCTCTTGTGGAATTGCGAAACGTGATCTATATTATTCAGGAATGAAAACAAAGGTTTGTTTGGGTAAATGGGCATGTCTATGTAGTGATATCAAAATTGTTATAGAATGTTTTCATTGATATATCACTCTGACACGATCGCAAGGACTTTCAAGAAATCAACTCAAATGCAAATTTAATACCCTGTTGTATTGCATATAGAAATACTGTAAACGGCAAATATATTTCAATAGATGATGCACGAGGTTAGGGAAATTGCCCTGGTTTTGATCTTATTATCAGTTTCTTTTTCAATTTTTCATTGATTCATCTTCTCTTTCCTCTTTACAAGTTCCTTCTTTTCTTACCAAAAATTCTGTATCAGACATACGCGCAGTATTGGCCAACAGAGGGCAGCAAACGATACGGTCCTTTTAGGATAGACGTCAAGAAGGAAGAATATAAAAGACCAATCAAGCACAGGACATTAGAAATTACGAATACAAACTCAAAGAAGGTAATATATATTAGCTACATATTGCATATTATTATTCTTCTTCATTTTCTTCTTCTTATTATTATTATGGAGAAGGTAAACAAACAGGCAGGAGTTGTAAAACGATCTTCAAAGATTTGTGTCTGTGTCAGAGGGGTATTAAAGGGGCACTCTTACTACCTCAGTCACACCACCAAACCTAATCAACACTGGCTTTATACCGAACGAATATTGGCCATTGGGGTAGTTTAGGGGGTAGCGTAATTCTTTGTTCGGTTTGTATGGATGTGGAGTCGTCTTGCTGACGCGGCTGAGTTATCGGGAGAGTCGCGCGCCAAAAAAGGGGTGGGGTGAACATTTTCTACCCCTCTCTAAATACATGTAATTTGATAATTATGAAATATCACTGTATTCATGTAATTAAACAGGGCAACGTACATGTATGTTGTATAGTAAACTTAACTTTGAGTCCAGCAAATTAGTAGCCAGATAATTGTGAGCGCGAGGGCATAAAACTATTACCCTAATTGTTAGACTAATCACATGACGACATGGAAATAATAATACAAAATTGATAAATATGTCATTAACGTACCATTTTTTTCATTTTGAAGGCCTCTCCTAAGACAGTGAATCAGCTGCAACTTGCTTCGTGCCCCCCTCCATTAGAGGTGCCCCCTACACTGACCGATGTGATGGACCTGTACAGGACTCTCTTATCCGTTGTAGGTAGCACGATATGGAAGGAAGGAGATCCCCCGCTTCTAGTCCATTGCAGGTACGCACAATAGTTGTACAGTGAAACTTTGGTACAACAACTACTCAAGGACCAGGAAAATTGCCTTGTTATAGTTAAGCCTTATTTTATCATGGATAATTAGAGAGCAAAGAAATAGGAGTGGTAAAATTAAATGTAACTGGTTATAAAGCGAGTTTGTTATTATACTATATATATATATATATATACAATGGTTCTAGGACACCTACCCATGGACAACCACCCCCGGATAACCACCCCTAGGATAACCACCCTCTAGGACAACTAACCCCTAGGTAAACTACCCCCCTAGGGCAACCACCTTCTAGGACGACTACCCCTAGGACAACTAGTAGTTGTCCTAGAGGAATGTTGGGTAGTTGTCCTAGAGGGTGATTGTCCTCGGGGGTAATTTTCCGGGGGTAATTGTCCTCGGAGGGTAATTGTCCTCGGGGGGGGGGTAAATTTTCCTTGGGGGTAGTTTTCCCGGGGTAATTTACAGGGGGCGATTGCCCAGGGGTTAATTGTCCTGATACGGCTTTTGAGAGAGGTGTGAGGTTATAGTGCTCGAGTGTTGTCATATTAATGCTCAGTACGTAGCAGATGGTAATGTGGTCACATCGATGGAAATGCACCCGAAAATGATTCATTCAATATCGTTATTTTTGTTCACCCACTTTAATCTTGAACAACCTCTTCGTATGTTTTAAATCAGGCACGAGTTCTCGAAGAGTAAAGCAAGTGTGTCGGCGATTCCTTCTCTCTCTCTCTCTCTCTCTTTCTGGTTCTCTGATATAGAGCAGTTTTTTAAGCATGAAAAACACTCCATTTTTTTCTTCGTCTTGAGCTCTTTCCTTCACCTTTTGGTATGTATCATGTTCCTTTCCCTCGCTCCTTTTCCTTCCATCCTTCCGCCAATGATATCATGCCGTAGAATATGCCCCATCCATTTCTTCTGTCTCTCCTTCCATGTCGTTACTATCTTCCGCTCCTCCCCCTCTCTCTGTAAAACTTCATCATTTGTTACTCTTTCCACCTAGCTTATCTTTTTCACCTTCCTCCACAGCTACATTTCAAAATCTCCAACCTTTTGATCCATGCCTCTGATCCATAGAGCAGCATGGTCCAAGCCATAGACCTTCAAGTTCAAATAAAGGAAGAATATGCCCGAATGTCCAGAGCAGCTCTCCACAGTCTTGATTAAGACGAATTCCTATTAAACCCTTGGCCCAAAACAGTAGCTAGCCTGATTTCTAACTTAACCCCAATTTCAAACTTATGCAAAACCTTCTATCTTTAACGAAATGGAACTGCGACTGATACGCAATAAATAATGATGTGTATTACCATGATTTGAAAATCATTATTATCAAAATAATTATATTCTCTATCTTGCAGAGAAATTACACAGTATTAACCCAAATTGCACTGTAATTTTCGCAAAATATGCGTTCTGAAATATGAAAAACATATAAATGCGAAGGATTTAACAAAATCCCCATGAGTGGCGCCTGGATTCTTTCTCTAATGAATGGCGGGGAAAAGGGTTTCTAACGTTGAATATACTCTTCATGGTTTTCCAAGTCAGATTCACTGTTTTATTTCTGCCATTCCCGTAATTGACGATTGGACAGCAGCTCTGGTCACGTTTTATGCGGGTTCCATATTCCGTAAAGATAGAAGGTTTGGGGTAGGTTTGCAATTGGGTGAAAGCTAGGAATCAGGTTAGCTATATAGTTTTAGGTCAATGGTCTTACTGTACAAGACTGCGAAGAATGCTTCACTGGACGTTGTGGCGTAGAATCTAATATTTCCTTTATTTCAACTTGACGGTCTTTCCTTTGCTCCAAATTTTATCTCGGGAATATCTTGATTGAATATAGGGATGGTGAGGGAATGACTGGAGCGTTCTGTGCTTTCCTGGCAGTCATGGACCAACTGAACGCCAAAGATACGATTGATGTCTTCCACGCATGCAAGAAACTGCGGACAACGCGTCCTGGTGCAGTGGCATCATTGGTACGAAACAATACCTTTGAGTTCATTCCTAATAACGTTTATCAGGCTGTCTTATGTTAAAGCCCAAGGACACCAACGGTCGATGTGATCCTGTTAGAGACTGTGGACGTTGTGTCCATGGTGGGATTTCATATATGGGTATATATATATATGTAAGTGAAATAAAGGGTATCTTGGTCTATGTATGATCCTGTTTAAATGTGTTTGTATGGCCAATTCGGTACCAAACCCTTGTTTTCAGGAGATTGAATAGTTTTTTTTCTTCGTATTTTGTGTCTGTAAAGTAGCACTGTTTGAAGTTTTGTTTTCATCACAGCGCAGTAGAGTATATTTATATAGTAGCTGCGCTGCATAAATTGATCTACTTATTATTATTAATTTAACACATCATTGTAGTGTTTCGCAAGGGACTACCGATATCGCCTCCAGGGCTCATGTCATGAGTTCAATCGGCCTTTGTCTAAAACAATAACAAAATATTAAAAATTGGGTTGCCTTATCTTAAGACATAGTCTATTATAGGAGGCTTATGATCCCTTCAGTCAAACTTGGACTGCATAACCATATTTATATGTACCTTATAACCCACAGAGAGGTAATGGCTGTAAATTTGTAGTAACGTTAAAGATAGGACAGTCATGAAGCTAGGTATTTTGTTTGACCGACAAGTTTGATTGATAACCACCATAACCTACTATTTGTCTATTTACAATACAGGCGCAGTATCAATTCATCTACGAAGCTGTCAAATCCCACTTGATTACCTCTTCGGTCTACGAGAACGTGTCGAAAATAATATAAAATACAAACGCCCTTTTTGGATACGAAGTAATGATGGAGTAGAAGTTATCTGACCTGTCCGATGTATCGTGTATCATTCTAGAAACTTTAGACTGGAAAGTAGAAAGGTGCTGCTCTTCTTGGAAACTATGTACTCCGGAAGCATCGAGGCCAACTGAAACGTTGTGCATTCTTCACGTATATTAATCACATAGGTCCTATTGACCAAAGCTTTGTAAATAGTAATAACACAAGATAACAAAAATATATATAGGTATAACATTCATTATTGTGACAGTGGAAGAAACACTCTTAAAATCAGCATGTTGGTGTATAAGATAAATGCTATCATTTTTAACGATTTGTTTCCAATTACCTCCAAACAAACCCAATATGTTTTTAAGTCAAATATAGCTCTTTCTTTGTGTATGACAATTAATTTAATTGCATTGAATGGTACTGAATATACAAATGAGATGGAGTTTTATGGCTAGATGTAGGTTTTTTTTTAAATTGTTATGTATAAGAAAATATGGAATTAAGCCATTGGGTGGCAAATGCATTCAATCTAGAGAGAGAGAGAGAGAGAGAGTCACAAGAGATAAAGGAATGATGATAACTTATGTCAACATGAATAAACCTCGGATTGAATTGGATGACGGATAAAATATGTTTGTACCTTTGCTATCAAACTTACGGATTTATTCTTATACATTTATGTGCAAAGTTTTATGTGATGTAAAAAATAACATGGTATTGATTATTATTATCTGGCTGTTATCTTATACAAGAACGATTATTCAACGTATTTACATATACGCATACTTTCTGATATCAAACTGAAATAAATCATTAGCATATGTTGATATCAAATTCGACTATTTTGAAGTGATCATAGAAATTATTGCAAAAAAGTAAATAGTTTTGATCAAATGATTAAAGAAATAATCAATATTCATGTAAACACGTTTTTAAAATAAAGCCTTTATATTTATTGATTTATAAAAGAATTCTGCCTGTGAGGAATTTTTTAAAGATTATTTTGTCCTAAATCATTATGTCTATTGTCTATTTATATGTATCAACTAACATATGTTTTTTATGGATAATTTCAATTTTTCTGTAAATGACAAATGATTCCATGTAAAAAAAAAAAAATAAATAAATCAGTCTATACGTTAGCTTTGAATGTACACATTATAAATTATAATAGAAGCGGATGACATATACTCTGACAAGTAGTGAAATAATAACAGTTCAATGGGTGAATGTGTTTTGGCATTCTTTCTTCGGCAGGACACTTTTTAAAAATGAACGGGAAATAGTAGTTATTTAATAATGCTTGTAAACTCTTAGCAGACATAATGAACTACATCGAGTGTTGTATGGCTAGGGCCAGGGAATGGGAGAAGAAACCGAAGAATGGTGCATTATTCAAAGGTCACATATTAAGTTGATGAAGTAGTTGATAGATATTCACTCCTGAAGAGAGACAAGTGGGTTATGAGGAAACAAATGGTTTATTGGTTTTATAGATCCCACACCCACATTAAAAAAATAATTAAGTATACCCTTGAGTGTCTATGGCAGGACTGTACAATTGCAAAGACATTGAAACTTAAGTACGTGTATGTAAGACCGATTATGTATCTAATTCGTTTCATAAAATTGCAAGTTTTCATATTTTATTAAAACAATGCTTCAAACATTCTCTATTTTAATCACCGAGCTTATTAATCTTTTTTTTGTTTGGACATTAGAGTCAACCACTCGTGCAAATATAAATCATGTTTTCTTGATGTGCTGTTTACAAATAATATTATGTCAGAAAGTGACTTATACGGAATTATTAGATTATCATACAAAACGGATTAGAAACGTATACAAATATAAATGAAATTTTACCAACCGTTCGCCGTAGTCCAAGAATGAGCTAAGAAAACAAGAAGATACTCTATCGTTGCCATCTCGATGACCGTTATGAATCCAGACTGATAAACATGTGCAGCTCAGCTGTCATATTCTATACCCTTATAGATAGCAGGAGTTATTTAATTTGATTTCAAGTGGATTTGGCACATAACAAATCTCATTATTAGTATTATTAGTAGTAGTAGTATCATTATTATTATCATCATCATTATTATTATCATTATTATTATTATCATTATTATTATTTTCATTATTTTTACATACATATTTTACATACAAGAAGGGTTCTCTATGTGAGAAGACAGGAGTTGGTTCCAGGAAGAAACTTCATGCAGGTGTTCAATGATCTGCGCAAAAGTGTGACTACGAGGAAAGTCAACAAACGAACAAAATAACACGCCGTCAAATAAAATTGAAAGAACGATTAAAATATGTGATTACCAGCTCATTCTGGCAAAGTATTTTAAATGTCCTTATTCTTTTCCTCATTTCTGTGAGGATGGGCTGACGCTCCCATTCTATTGGCGGTGATGGTGAATATAATGACGATGACGGTTTGTGTTATCATAATGATGATGATTCTGATGATGGTGGCGAAATTGAAAATGGTAATGAATTTTGTGTAACTAAAGCTACATGGATCACCGAAGATAATGGGGATGGTACGTTGTTTAGAGGACAGGGTCTTCCCTATGGTGTTTAGGGAGAGAAACAAATATATTTATATCCTGCATCAAAAATTTGTTGGCTTTTGATTGGTTGAGAGCTCGTCACATGACCAGAAATATTTGAACTATTTTTAGAAAGTACTATATGAGAGTACTATTTGGGAGTACTATTTGGGTGTTGAAATTTTTTTTTTTTTTTTTTTTTTTTAATTGAATTTTTTTTTTCTTCAAATCTTAATCTAACGAAAACAAAATATTCTAAATCTTTTTAGATAAAAATTGACATTTTTTTTGTTCTAAATTTGTTTTTGTCCCAAAAATGTTTTTTTTTTATTTATTTATTTATTTTATAAAATAAATTTTTGATGCAGGATATAAAACAAATATACCATGCCTTCTATTCGAGGTACTGGTTAAAACTATGGGCCTCGGTGACTCCAAAAGTACCATTTGCTTCGGGGCTGCGCCCCTCAGCAAATAGTACTATTGGAGTCACCTCTTGCGCATAGTTTTAACCAGAACCTCTCAAGACAGTGTATATTTGTATAATATTGTGGTCTGTGGCGTATGAATATGGAGCACATACGGGCACGTGTAATGGGGTAAGGGGGTGAGAAAAGAGAGAAAGGAGGAGGGAGGGAGGGGGAGAGAGAGAGGGAGAGAGAGAAAGAGGGGAAGTTATTTCAAGTCTTTATATATATTTCGCAAACTGATATCATTAATTTCACCATTTGCATTGCATGTTGTATACATCGCTCTTGATATAGTTCTTTATCAGGGTATTATCACAAAATAATCAAAGCAGAAATTTACTATACAAATTCATCTTGATTTCATATACTAGTTGATGATGTTATGTGTTCTACTTAACAGGGTGTCATTTCTTTCTTGTGTGTATTCCTCATAACTTGTTCCTATGTTGTACATAATTTCAAAAGAGACCAATTTTGGTAACATTACCGATTAGATAATATTATCAAGGTAAAAAAAAAAACTCGCCCATTAAACAATGAGAAACACCTCTTGGTGTAGATTAGAATTCTGTTGTATCTTACATGATTATATAGGATGATCTGAAAAGCTTGATATATTAACCTCATTATACACTAAGATCTAAGTGAAGAGGCGCCTTGATCTAGCGGATAAGTCACCGGACTGTAGATCACTTGGTTCGCGGTTCGAGTCCGGCCGCGGCGGCACTATAGTGTCCTTTGACAAGACGTTATCTACATTTGCCGCTGCGGCACTAGTGTCCTTTGACGAGGCATTAATTTACATTGGCCACTCTCCACCCAGGTGGTGAATTCCTTGAATGCTTTAGCGCATTACGGCTCAGCTACAACCAGGGTTTTAAAATGATACATTTTATCTAGCACAGTAGATTATTTTCATATACATGTAGTTGTGCTATATAAATGGACCTATTATTATTTTTATTCTAGGAGTAGAATTTGTCACCCCAATATAAATCCAATGAGGAGGTGCAGTTCAAGCATGGTCTTCTTGAAATGAACTCGGACTACTTTGTTAAAAACGAGGATTTAATCTATGGAATGTTATTCGAGGCGAAATGCAATTTAAATGTTAGCTTAAATATCGAATTGCTTCTTGTGTCTTTATTTTGCATTTATCGTTCTTCTGCATGCAGCGCACTTAATACGGACCGTAGGTCCCCTCAATGCGCTTTACAATTTAACAATATATAAAAAGCTTACAATCACTGTAAACAAAATATCAAAGAGGCATGTTTTTTTTAACGCTGTATTAAAGACGATGACACACTTTATCACACACATACACGCACGCACACACGCACACACACACAAACAAAACAAATAAGAATACAATTGAAAAATCATATTTTACAGTAAAATCTCCTATAGTTGGTTTATTCAAGCCCATGTTTTTCATTAAACATGATTTTTTTTGTTTGCATTATCAAGCTCAACCCTCTTTTCTTCACTGGAAGTGATTAATAAAAAAAACTGCATTGGCAAAGTCAAAAGAAGTTTCAAAATGAACACTTAATTAATATTCTGCAAAAGATCACACATTGCAAGGGTTGCATAATGATAGCAATTCATCAAGCATTGGTTATTTCTTCAAAGTACACTTGTCACACATTAATACAAGTTGTGTTTGTAACATAATATACCCAATCGTTTGAAGGCAGTAACTTATTTAAAAAAAAACGTATATAGGATACCATTCTAAATGTACTAGCAGATATTTTGTCTAGTGTGCCCTACACAAATGACATTTAAATTAGTCACAAATAAATGTGCTTTCCAAAGAGGGTGATCGCAAAGATGCATACAAATCATATAGAACCAAGTAAAGCTTACAAAAAGTAATATTGTTAATATTTAGACACCCAACTCAAAAGACACCAAATAGTGGAACACTAAAAAAGACAACAGACAAGAATGTTTAAAGATTGCCTGACATATTGAATCTCCATAAATCTCGAAGTACATGTTTACAATATTTTGCGAAGACCGTGCTGTGAACATTTTTCTGATATTTCACAAATATTATCTAAGTACACACTTGTGCATTATTACATATCACTGAACATTGATTTACTTGTATTGCTTTGTAACAATAACTATACTTGTAGGAATTGAGTCGCGTGAATGGCACGTGAATGCTGATTTAATTGAGCTTGAACCGGGGATAATGAATTTTAAAATTAGAAGTCATCCCCACATTGTAATTCCTGTTATGCAGTTCTTTGTATATCTGTTGTTTCTTATTTTTTTACAACAAATTAAGTGGAAAGTAAATTGAATTGCAGTTACAATGTTAAAATTTCATGAAAACAGTGGAACACTGCACATCAAAACATACAACTGATAGACAGTTTCAGCTATATAAAACTATTATTACTCAAATGTCATATTACACAAATTCTCTTTTCAGTACAGGGGACATAGCATGTCATTGTACGTCATTTTCCAAAACCATTGCTTACAAAAACTGTGTTCCGCTCCTGACAATAGGACTCATACAGAGCAATTCTGTATTCTTTGATATCATAACGCCATAAGATAGACTTTTTGATACGTTATTTTCAATACGTTTTTTTCAATATCATTTGCTTCACATTAACATCTTACCAATCATAGGCCTATTTATCGTTTGATTTAATATTTCATCCGTTGGAGCCAGATGGACATTAACTCTATCTTAAATGATATGACTTAACGCCCTTCTGGCTCTGGACAGACGATTTCGCTCATTACTCTGTTCCTTTCATAAAGATTACTATCAAAAATGTACCGCTTACACCTAATTCATACAAATATACAACTATATTACTATATATATAATTTATCTGCTATTTCGTTTCAATATTCATAAAATGAAATTTTGTAGAACATATTAAGTACTTCTGCTGTCATGAAAGAGTGGAAAACATACTTGTCATAAAAAAAGAGAAAAAAAAGAAGAAGCAATTTCCATCCTAATACCCTATACTCGCATGGGGGATAAAGACTAAAATTGCACTTGCTTAATAAACACAAAACAAAGTTCAATAACCCTTGCATTTAAAATGTTCTTCAAATACATGTACATATCTTTTATTACAAGGATGGGACTTTTCATTTAAATGTCTTCTTTCAAATCCCTACTCTAATGATATGGTAAAGCAACATGAGTATACATGTGAAATCTGTATCTATGTAAATTTGGACAACAACTCAAACTAAAATGTTCATAGAAATTTTTTTTTTTAAATCCTCGATTCAAAATATGTGAAAAAGTCCTGGGTTATTGGAGATTCACACATCAACAGTTGAGTTACATGTACAATCACATCATATGCAATAAATAATGCCAAAATTATCTTCTATTTTTTTTCATTAGATCCTACGGAGATGGTAATAAACCCGTTATCAATAACAGATCGTAATTCCAACATAAAGTTGATTTTGTATCACCCCCTTTCCACAAACTAATAAAAACAAAACAAAACATAATCCAATGTAGTCTATGGTATACATCAGTGATGGCCCAAACCCTGTATAATACTGACAAGTGTTATAGTGTATGGTTTTTATTGGAAGAAACTATGACACAAAATGTGCTGCATATCTTGGCTTTCACGTACATAATACTGCACTGTACATTAAATGGTAGGGTTTAAGTTGGACAAAATCATCATGTTCACTCTTAAAGATCAAGACAAGTTCAAAAATTCCACTCTTGTCTGACACGCAGCAGCTGGGCATTTACAATGCAAAGGTGCAAAAATATATCTTAAACAAACCAAAGAAGAAAAAGAAAACAAGAAAGTATTCAAGTATTCACAATTTAATGTATACTAAAGCATACAGCTAAATATTTCCATTCTGGGTAAATCATACACCGCTTTCATAAATTCTTTTACAATTTCTTTTATTTACTTTACAAACAATGTTCCTTTGTAGTACCATAGATTATATATATATATATAGTGTGCTGCAGCTTCATAAAGATAAATATGTACAATCTAAGAGACCCATTAATTTACTGCTAGCCTTCATTTTTTCATCTAATTCAATCTTAACAAATCATGTAATGGACTGGTAATATTATAACCCTTTACAAGCTTCCATTTTTAAAATTTAGACAACACTTGTGCTATACATAACTTTAAGGTGGTCTGGCTTTTGCTATGAATGAACTTTGACCCTACTGTTCCCACATAACCATAATGCAACAGACGTTCAGCCTGTTCAGACCGCAGAAAATTTATATGAAAAACGTATAAAGAAACGTATAAAGAAACGTTGTATCAAGAAACGTTGTATACAGAATCATTGTATAACGAAAGGGGCCTACAGACTAGAAAACATTGTATAAAGAAACGTTGTATAAAGAAACTAATTTTGACAAGGTCAGTTGACATGTCAGCTGGCCAATCACTAGTGCCCACTCACAATAAGCCCCTCCCAGTAATATGATTCTCAAACAGGCGTTTCGCTACACGTTTCGTTATTTGACGTTTCTTTATACTCAGACTAGCAAAAAATGTTGGTACATGTAGTCTGAGCACATAGTTTATTCATCAATCAGTTAGCTGTGACAATCAAAGGGTTAATGCTAGGAGTACTATAACTCACTACATCACAGGCAAATTAATATAACAGGGGGGTGTTTCACAAAGATCCTAAGTCAAACTGAACTCTAAGTTGGACTTAAACATTATGGAGAGCCATTTATAGCCTTAAAATAAAATATATTTAAAAGCAAAAATTCAACTATTTTAGACTTTTTATAAATTCCACATCAAGAACGTGAAATCTCCTTGTTAATAGAAAATATGAATGATTTGAATCAACATTTTATGCCTTTTAAAATAACTTTTATAGAATATTTTCAAAGATGCTAACGGCTTTCCAGAAGTCCAGCTTAGAGATAAGTTCAACTTAGGATCTTTGTGAAACACCCCCCAGGACAGGATATGACATGGTTGTAGGCAGTTAGGAAGTATTAACAAGCAATTTACTGAATGTGCTTTTCGGTAGTAACATTGAGGCATATTATTTGACAATCTTGTGCAACGATGAAAAACACATACACTTGTTGGGTACGGTACCTCTGCCATTATCATCATCCCCTTATTTTTCAGTATGTTGTACAGGAGCACCATATAAAGTATACTTGCTGGACTTTTTAAAGCCTGTTGACACTTTCAACCATCTCTCCAAGGCATACCTCAACAACATTATCAACAATGAATCATTTACCCTTCCTGATTTAACAATCTCTTAGATTTTTACTCAATCACATAATAAACCTGCCCAAACAATTTTCCACTTGTTCTCATTTGAAATAACCTTGAGGAATGGCATGCTTTGGCTGCTAAAAATTCTAGTAAAATCTCTGCAGCTAATTTGTGGAGACTTTTATGTAATCCCTGTAAGCTGAGCATCAGTGACCTCCTTTTAGCATCCAGTAGATTTTCAATCTTCATGATTTAGTGTGCTCTAATAGAGGTTTGACATAACATCACGTTCTTATCTTATTCTCTCAACTTCACTCTAACCATACACGTCATTGATCTTATTATAATTGATCTCACCACTTACCAGCCTTGAAAGACAATTCACTTATTATTAATCAGAACTCTACATGATGTATAAAATATAACTATATAAAAACAAGAATATAACAGACATAAAACACTACAGTATTATGTTTTCATCTAACCTATATGTTGAAGACCGACTGATGCACGAAGATGCACGTGAGTAACGACTTTAAGTCACATTTTTCAGTTCTCCAATACTGACATTTACTCTAATGGAATGTACCATTTCTTAGGCAATGAAATAATTTTAGATGACTTTTGTAATAATTTACCCAAAATACTTTCATAGAGAAAACAAATTTTGCTTGTCTGCAAACAACAGGGGATATACCATTTGTTTAGCGATGAAGAAGCTTTATAGTTATTTTGGAGTTAATTAAATGTAAACAAAGATAAAAGGACTCCTTAGCAAGCTCTTGGGGATTCTACAGCTAAAGTCCTTTCAAAGGGGCAACAAATACAGATACATAGGAAAATGTACCTGAGAATTAAGTCCTTGAACAACATAGTGGTTGCAAAACCATTCAGTCTACCCATGGAGTAGCTCCATTGATAGTGCAAGTTCCAATGACCAAAATTAACCCATTAGTAACTAGAGATTTTGTAAAAATGGCCTATTACTCACTGGAAGATGTTGCAATATTGCTCTCATTTTGACATTGTTCTGAACAATATGGAACACGAGCTTTTTTTCTATGCAGAATCCTACTGTAGACATCGGATTACGCACGTTTAACATTATCACGGTAGACCGTAGAACGGATACTATAGCGTGTTGAAAACCGACGGGCGGTTTCGAGCGGCTTAGTTGCTTAAGGGTTACAAGTAATAGAAAGAATGTGCTAAAATCACAAGGGGGACTTTGTGGATAGATTATGTATTTTGTTGATTGTTTAGGATTATTGGCAATTTTGTATCGTGTGCTAGGGATTGAATCAAACTGGACACAGACAGAAAATTAGAGGCACTGAAACAAAGGCATAAAGACACCACCACATCGTTAGGCATTGAAATCATACAAACGGTGTCCTTGTACCTTCACACTTCAACCCCAAGTTTCACATGAATGAAAATGGCCAACTCCAATCTACAAGTCTGCGATCGTATACACTTGCTAGATCACCTAGGCTTCCACCCCCTCCCCCACCCCCTTCACCAATCAGCTTTCTGTTCCTAACAACAAACCTGCTGAAAGAAATATCCTGTAAGGTCCTGATTCTAGAATTCTATAGAATCCTAGGCAGTACTACTATATGATATAACCTCTTACTAAAAAACATAGTCCGGTTCTCACTGTACATACTCTATACAGATACGATCTAGAAAATAGCTGTACTACGTTTGAATGTGTCTGAAATACTGTGACTAAAATAATGTATCACCTTCCCAAAGCTGATCTGATATATATATAAATATATTTATACATATATTCTGGTGGCTAAGTTGGTTACATTTTATCTTTCTTTATTTACTATACAAGTACAATAGCTCTTCACAAGTGCTAAACCTTTTTTTTGCTCTTTCTTGATAAAAGTACATCTTTTCTTACAAATGTTATTGCCAACACTCATAAAATCCATATTTTGCAATGCTATTCAAGCCTATCACTGGATGCTTGATTTTATAGTTTGGATGAAGTAATCGGTGGTGATATCCAAAGTTAATTCGTTGATGTGATCCCACTCTCCAAGAGAACATGTCTGGCTAAAGCTAGGAGATCATCCAGGTTGTCAAAAGTTGTAGCCTCATGTTAAACACTAAGAAAAAAGAGTCTTTGACAGAGTCCAAAGAGCTTGACTGGGAATCATTCAAGAGGTCCTTCAGTCCTGGTGGAATGGCTTCATTCACTTAAAAATTCTTCTGTGATAACATGGAGCACCCAAGATTAACCCATGTGCATCACAAGGTTGGTAAGGGATTTTCCACTGATGAATCACCAAAGGAACACCTATCGCAACGTCCCTCAGTTTTTCAGGAATTTTGCTTCATCCATTTCAGAACTCCACGGTGATAATTTAAATCATATAACATACACCCATGTGCATAAAGGGGGCGGTAAGAGATCTCCCACAAATGATTTCCGATGTTAGTCATACTAAGTGATGCCACCACTTTCCTTGGACATACTGTTTGCAATTCCAGAGGATACTGCAATTTTTATCACCGCGTATTTGGAAATTTCTGAGTCGTCCCAAAACAAGCCATCCTACAGGTTCTTCTCATGAATGGTCCAAAGAGGTTTTACAAGCATTGCCCACATAGGTCCTTCTGCCCTCTTGGGCTTAAGAATTAATTCGAGTCCTGTTGCTTTTCATTGCTGCCTCCCGGTCTCATTCTCAGGGTCCCTGCCTGCAGGCGCTTTAGAATATCCGACAAGACGGTTTCAATTTCTTGGAAGCATGGTCGATCCTTGGCTCTGTAAGATAAGGAAGATAACGGCATGAGGTTCATAGACAGCAAGTAGAATACAAAGAGCAGTTTTGTAGTTTTTTTTATTCTTAAGGCATTACATCCCTGTTTGTATTCATCCAAAAGGTTTTACCATAAAAGACTCTACGTAAAATTCACAGTCTTAGTGTCTTGCCCAATATTTTGTTATTACATTCCTACATTCTGAAATGACCCCTATAAAATAATCAAGGAGAAAAAAATAAAGAGAAAAATGTTACAAGAAAAATGACTATCACTTATCATTCTTGAAGAGGAATTGGCCTTGAAAATAAATCACAAAAATCCCAAAGTTCCTACAAAGGCAAGAATAAGAGTAAGTGTTCTTACTTATAGTTACGATGATCGATAGATCGATGATTGTTTTACCTGACTGCTAAGAAAGCATGTATATGCCTGTAAGTAAACGACCAGGGGACCGACGGCTTTTAGTCCTCTCCGAGGGACTTGGTAATGAGGATTAATGCCTTACCAAAGGGCACAAGCGCATTGACTTGGGATTGAAACCGGGACCTCTAGGTTACAAGACCACTGCTCTACCACTGAGCCATTGCGCCAATCTTCAAAATATGAGTGACCTTTGAACTTACTCTGCTTGCCAGCATCGCCTCATGAGACTGTAGACATCGTCTGGACATCTGTCGGGCTGAGCTAATCGGTCTCCATTCTCTATATACTGCATCAGTTCTTGCCCTCTCATACTCTGTAAAAGTTGAAGTTTTCCCAAGAGAAAAACAATATTTGAAGGCTGAATGTAAAAGACTGGTAATATAGAAGTTGTTTGACATTGTCTTAGAAAAAATGTTTTTCGACAACTAAAAGACTTGGATATTGAGTCAATAAAAGCCTTCCTAAACCTGTCTCCTAAAAACAAAGAATTAATCGTTGTAATTTTTCATTCATTATTTTTTTTTAATTGAAATATTTTCTGAAACTAGAAAATCCAGGCTTCTATACGATATATATAACAGTTTCTTCTACTAGTAAACTTGGGTAAAATAATATATACTAAAAGTAATTAATAACATCTAAATGGTTTTGGAGAAACTGTCCTTTTCCTATATTTCCTTTGTTATTGAATTTGCGCAGTTTACGTAGGTCACACATGAAATTATTCTCATGCACAAGTGAAATAGTTAAAGCAGAGCTGCCAACCTCCAGAACAGAAAATCAGTAATTGGGGGAATAAATCAGTAATTTCCTATGCGGCGCTATGAATCTAAAAAAAACAGCGCGCCAACACTGCGCGGATGCATGCGCGCATGATTATCTAAAAATTTTGGTGATTTTACTCACACAAAGTTGCTAAACATTGATTTTCAGGTCATCACAACACAATCTTCCATGAAAAATTGGCTGCTATTAAGAGAATACTTGATACTTTTCCGTCTTTCTCAGCGAGGGTTGGATGGCCGCCATACTGTACAGCACTTGCTCATATTTCCGTTTAAAAAATTATTAAAAAAAAAAAAAAAAAATCTGTTTTTTTTTCTTTTTTTTAAAATCTGTAATTTGAGACAGCATTCCATAGTGCTGTAATGATCTTTAATTTCCGTACCAATTACGGGAAATCTGTACTAGTTGGCAGCTCTGTGAAAGGGAGAGGGTCTTTGGTTTCCATGTGCAGAAGACCATAACTTGCTGATACCAGACTTGGTGGAAATACCATTAATGTGTGTACAAGTCTGCACACAGCAAACCTGTTGGCCTATCAAGAAATGCTCCCTAGTCTCTCTGAGAGTCTTCGGGTGAGGGTGAGTGAGATAATAACTTAACCATATGGGGAAATGCAAAGCATTACATAAGGCCTTTTGGTCATAAAACTGTAGGCTAATCCTGGTGATGGACAACACCTGTTAATGGGTCGAAACCCGAACAGTGTCAAATTCCCCATGAGAGCATATTCCTATGCGTTGTTAACCTTTGTATGGCTTTAGAAACACAACCATAAAGAAAGGAAGACTTGACTTACAGCATACGGTCTCTTTCCAAAGGACATGGCCTCCCAGAGAGTGACCCCGTAGCTCCACACATCACTCTTACTGCTGAATTTGAATTTGTAGATGCATTCAGGTGCATACCATTTCAGTGGCCATTTGCCAGCAGTTTCTGCCTGTAAATCAGAGAGAAAAAAGATAGATAGAAATGAGTTAGATGTTGGTTTTAATTCCAAATTTTATTACCCCCTAAGAAGCTGGGCATATGATCAGGGCCCTGTTTCATTAAACTTGTTATCAATAACAAGTTACAATAACTGTTATAAGGTACCGAAAACATGGCTGAGAGCAAACTTGTCATAGAAATTCAGCATTTGTTATTGACAATAAGTTTTAGGAAACAGGGCCCAGATGCTGAAGGAGACCGAGATAGAGAAAAAGAGGTGAAACAACGAGAGAAACAAGGAGACGGGGGTTGGGAGATATAAGGAAAGGCATAGTGACTTTTTGTTTTTGTTTTGTTTTTGTTACTGCTTTGTTGTTTTGATGTTAACAGTCATTCATTTTTATATATTTTTTCCCATTTGCTATGTTTTCTTTATACATAATATTTATATATATTTTTTTGAATGCTTTTTATATGATTGTATATTTGATATGTAAACTTGCATTTTTAGTCTTTGGACTTTTAGACAAGTCTTGAATAAAACCTCATTTGAATTGAATTGACTTGATGAATAGATGCAAATATTACCAAATTAGCAGAAATGGGAAGTGCATTTATAAAAAACAAGAAAAGAGAGAAAAGGAAAGAGAGAAACAGAAAAAAGGAAAGAGAGAAACAGAGAAAAACAAATAAGCATTCGCAGGGAGAACAGTAAGGGTTAATTACGAAAATTAAGAGTGCGTAAATTGATGATATATGACACTTCCAACTTCATACTATTAATGAACTTCTGTAAACAGTAAAGATAAGATTATGTGTGTTCATTTCTTTTGATTCATCATTTATATATTAATTTGGGAATTATCTTGGAGCAAATGCTTACCACATAGTACTGGCTGTCAAGTCCTAGAGCTTTGGACATGCCAAAATCACTGATCTTGGCGAAGGTCTCGTCAACGAGAAGAACGTTTCGTGCTGCGAGGTCACGATGGACGAACTGCCTGCTCTCAAGGTAACACATACCCTGTGCCACCTGGTACATCAACTCCAATACATTCCTTGTACTCATCTCCCTGAAGGGTGCAATAAATCAGAACTTAAAATTAGCACTTGCCTGCAGACCCAAAATCATCTAAAACCACCCAAAAATCCTGTCATATAATCTAAATCAGCATTTTTCATATCATATCACAGTATAGCTGTACCCAAATATGATTACAAGCATAAATTTTGTCAATTATCCTATTGCCATTTATCAATATGATATTGCTGTTCCACAAATTAAAAATGTCTTAAAGTGGAACCCGAAGTATACACAGAGATGCCAACCTCTTGACACAAAATAACAGACTGAATATCCTTTAAGAAAAAAATTCAGATTTTTGAGAGAAAAATCAGATTTTCACGAAAACTCAACACTACCACTGGCCCGTTAGCCCCGGGCCAGTAAAATGTCAGAAAAATGTTTTACTGGTAAGAACGCGCAAGTAAAATGTTTGCTCCTTCATTAACATTTAATGAGAAAATTGTAAAGCTGCCGATTCCGCGTATTTCCCGCCCATGTAGGCTCCTTGTTCAATGTTTTTGTTGGGGTGTGGGGGGTTTACTTGTACATATATTGTATTGTATTGTACTTATTAAACTTAATTGATGTACATCAATATTCTGTTTATAAACATATAGATCAATTTACAATGCAATGTAACATATCAATATTTTGTTTGTAGACATATATATCATATAAATCGGTTTACAATGCAAAGTATATAGCAAAACAGAAGGAAAATTATATACAGCCGAAACACTTTGTTTTCTTCTTGTAATAACATGATACATAATGCATAAAGTAAATAATATAATGTACCATAATACATCCAAATATTTAGATATATAAAACCTAGTATAGCAATTTTCTAAATAAATCATAACTCATGCTATAAAAAATAAGTAAATGAGGTACATGGAATGCCTAAAATAAATGAAGTACTAGTACTTATACATATATGCGACCTACTGTAAAATTAAACCAAAAACATAAGATTGTACATTTTAACTTTGTTATTACAAAATATCTAAAAGTTACCCGTCACTGCAATTATGTTTTTGGTGAACGAAGAGAAAATATCTATTACATCTTTATTGTCTAATCTCATTATAAATATTAATTTTTCTTGACATTCCAAGTTACTAAAATTTTCTTACAAATTGCTTATTTTTTCAAAAAAATCTACTCAAAAATCTTTATATTTGTCACATTTCATAATTATATGTTTCTATGCGATTTTGCGGTTTATATCACTTTTTTTTTGAAAGATGAAAAATCCAATTTTCAAGAGGCACTATCGTATTATCGTATTTCACTTTTTTTATCGTACTAAATACAATAAAATTGTACTGGTTGGCATCTCATGTATGTGTTTATTTACATGTATCATTGCATAAGAATATTTAAGGAAACTCAGTTCAGACAAAACTTACTGATGTTTTTTGAGGTATTTGTGGAGAGGTCCAAGGTCTGCTAGCTCCAGCACAAGCATCATCTCTGCCGCATGACATATACCTGAAATTAGAAACAGAGATGAAGTTACAATAGATGAAGCAAATATGTAGGGTAAGTAAACTGATATAAAAGTGGGTGTTTAGTCCATAGTGGGACAACTTATCCTAATCGTGGTTAAAAAGATTATTTACAAAAACAGTGGGAGCACATGCATGTCATTTACTACATTCAAAGGTACATGTACATGTACCATTCAACTTTTAAAGATATTTGTCAAAAGCACCAGTCTAAAAGATCCTGAACAAGACTCGTAGAGGACAAGGAATTTTCAGTGATTTTGGATTCTACTAATGATCTGGGGGTCTTTTTATAATAATAATAATAATAATAATAATATTGGGTTCTTGTATAGCGCTCATGTCTGTCAGACTTGACACTCTTGGCGCTCCGCAATTATTACCTCGGCTTTAGCACGTCTGCCATTACGGCGCTCTAGCATTTCAGGGAATTAATTCCTGCCAGGTACCCATTTACATCACCTGGGTTGAGTGTGGCAAATGTAGATCAATATCTTGCCAAAGGACATTAGTGCCGCGGCGGGACTCGAACCGTGGACCTTGTGATCAACAGTCCGGTGACGTATCCATTCAACCACGACACCTCTAATGTCTTACAAATAGAATTTTATCTCTTGATTTGAAAATGATTCTGATTTTTTCCTTCAATAAACGCTGTTCATGTTTATCAAAGTCTACAGGATGTTTTCTTTTACATTTTGAGAACAATTCATCAATGATTGATGACTTTCACAACCATATCCAAATGGCAAATAGTAACTCTAAAGGGGAAGACCACCCAGAAAATTCATGAACTTTCATTTTCTTAGTTATTGATGACGGAATAGATTTGTTTCATACAGGGGTTGTATAAAATAGCAATTAGTAACTCTAATGGGGAAGACCACCCAGAAAATGTCATGAACTTCATTTTCTTAGTTATTGATGACGGAATAGATTTGTTTCATACAGGGGTTGTAAAAAACATATTTGTAACAATTATATTGAGGGTGCATGTATGAATGGAAATTTTCTTTAGTAAAAAAATGGAAATTTCTGAATTTCTAGTACAAAGCGAATGGGAGGGGAGCTCGCAAGATGTGTCACAGAGTGATACCAATTTGTGTTTGATTGATTGCAACTATGAAAAATCCTGACTTTCTTATTTTCATTCGGATTTTGCACAAACTTTTACTAACCTTTTCCTCTCATTTTGTTTGTTGCTTCTATTAAAACCAACTTAATATCAGGGTGGACTTCCCCTTTTTAACCTACATCAAAATAACTCTTAAAACTTACAGCATCTTTCATTTTTCTTACTCACCTATCATTCTGACTATGTGTGGATGATCCAAGCCTGCCATAAGTTCTGCTTCTCTCACGATCTCAGGCTGATTCAAACAAGCGAGGAGAAGAAAATAATTCAAGATTTGACGAATAAAAGGTAGTTCTAATTCTAAGGTTATATTTGTACCAGTAACTAGGAAAAGCCTAGCATATATTGTATTCTATTCTTTTTCAACTGCATCTAAAAGCATATTTTAATCTTGCTAATTATAGCTTTGCTGTAAATAAACGTAGTTAGGAGACTGGTGGCCATTTTGGACGCCATCTTGAATTCCAGGTTTCCTGATGGCCTTAACCCATTGTAAGTGATATGAATGGATTCTTTGAGCCCTAAAACCTAGGTATAGACACCAAAATCACATTTCCAAGATGGATATATCATGATTTATGGCTATTTTAAGGTATTGGTGGCCATCTTGGTCACCATTTTTAAATTAACCACTTTCCAGGAGTCTGATTTTCTTAGATTTTTAGTATGTTGTTCCTGATGTCAAACCGTTGAAAAACCTTTTGTTGCATTTCTTTGAGGGGTTTGGGTATTTTTTTCCATAAGTTGACCCCAACTACTTACCTCTGAGTTTGGAATGCCAAAGTCTGCTTTGAGCGTCTTGACCGCTACTGGAATGAGCTGACCGTTGACCATACAGGTGCCTTTTAATACTGACCCAAAGTTACCCTTGCCTGCAATGAAAAAAAACGACAAATATTACATGGCATATTCACATTCTTCAAATACATGTACGAGGATGTTCTTAGAATGACTTCCACATACCGACTATCAGTGAGCAGAATAATCTTTGAATTGTTCAACACTTAAAGAGAAAGATGGCGCTACTGTAGCAAGAAAAGTTTGGTGACAAGCTTTCTTCAAAGTTAGTTTCTATACGAAAGGAATATCGCATTTAATAAGTTCATAGTGACTGGTTGGCCTCAACACAATGCATATTTTTTATAATAAGAAATTATGTCTTGTCCGTTTTTCACTTTATAATGCTTGAATTCACACGTGCATTCAACATTTTCACCACATATAATTACAAAGGTGAATTTACAATTTGAAATGTTTAAATTCTAGCTTTAAAGGGCAATCCAACCCTTCTAATAAGTTCATTTGAATGAAAGCATAAACATCAGAGAAACAGAATGGTGAAAGTTTGAAATAAATACCAATATTAAGAAAGTTATGAGTGTTTGAAATATGAGATCACTACAGCTGTGCGAATCTCAAATCGGCAATTTTGTCAGTCGATTGTGACATAGTGACGGATTACTCTCCCGTTTGTCACGTACAAAAATATCACTTATTTCAGTTTTTCTTCCAAGTGCCTTCACCCTCGGGGCACTACTCAAAATATATCATGGAGAGTACATTATTACAGGTCCTTTAAAAATAACAGACCATTCCGAGTCATACATTTATCAAAAGTTGAAATCTTAGTCCTTTTGTGTATTGGAGCAAATGGGAAAGTTGTACGCCACTACATCACATAGACATTATCAATTCAGCTAATTTGAAGAGCCCATACCTATACATGTAGTAATTGCAACTTTCCAAAATTTGTAACTTACTAATAGTTTGTCCAATTTCATTCAAACTTTCATCAGTATGCTTCTCTGATTTTTCTGCTTTATTCTAGACAAGTTTGCTATGAAGGTTGGATTTCCCTTTAAATAAATTTTATGGAGCACAACTGACAAACTTCAAAGTTAACTCAGGATTTTTCCTCTCATCTGGATATTTCTTGATCCTATAAAATAACCAATTCCATTTGTGTCCTTTCAATTCTGACTGTAATTTCATTTTCATCTGTTGAACAGGGGACTATAGAAAGAAACACCTCAAGACCTCAACAAATGAAGCAGTTTGCAGGATTAAACTATAAAAAATATGTTTATGTATTATCCAAAGCAAAAAGCCTCACTAGCACGACCACATTTTACAGTCATTATAAATGAACTTTAGATTTGAAATGATTAAATTGTTGTCTGTATACACCTAAAATGCTGACATACATGTACTGTACATGTACCTCACTAATCTGTCTGAGAAACACAAATTGAATTAGGAAATTTCCTGCAATGATTTGCATATTTTTTAATTTATTTTTTCTCAAGTAAAATAACAAAATGTATTTGAAATCTCCCATCAGAGTGCATTTTCATTCATACCTGTCAATAAGGGAACCATAGGAATAAACTTTGTCCTTGACCATGGGGTATGTTTAACTGATAATTTGAACAGAGTCCAACTGAAATCTAATTGAGTGGTGACCTTTGGCAGATCATCAAGATCTTTAGATGATCTTTCCTACCCCCTACTGTGATTCCCAGGAGCTGACAAAGTTGAGGTTTGAAAGAGTGTATAGCCAAACACAGAGAAATCTGAATAAATACATTTCTACAGAAGAAGAAGAAAAAAATTCCTCCTTGCAAACTTTCTTTCCCAACTTGTGAACTAATGGATTAATGAAGTAAAAACGGGAGGACCTGCGTTTACAGATCATCAGACGACTTCATCAGTGACCTACTAGTCGTGTCACTGCCTTGATACATTGGCATTTGGGTGGATCGAAGATCTTTTGGCGATATGAGTAATTCAAATCTTTTAACTTAAATAGAATCTTTTCCGCAGACAGTTTTGACTTTTGAACCCTAAAGCCATATCCTACTTCAAATTTCAGCATGGAACTAGGTTTGAGCTTGGTCTAAGACATGTTTCACTGATTGGTTTAGACTGCATTCTAAAATCGTTACTTTTCTAAAACTTTACTTCGACTAAGCTTTCTCACATGGGCAGATTCAACTTATCGAATTTTGCTTGCACCGAGTAGAAAAAGGTCGCATACTTGATCTTGTAATTCAAAAAACAAGTCAGAAAAAATCTTGGAACCCGCAGGATTTGAACCTGCCATCTACTGCTTGCCGGGCAGCGACTCTACCACTGTCACGATAAACTTTGCAGCATGAGCTGAATCCAGGATTTTGTTTAGAATCTGAGACAAAGATACCCAATCCCTTTAAGCTCCCGACTACTGAATTGTCTCATTCACTCTGGTTCTGTGGGCAACAGGTTAAACGATTGCCCCCTTCTTACCTATCGGTTCTCCCAGGTTTAGACAAGTAGCGTCCAGCTTTTTGGTGGTCTTGTTCTTGGCCAGGTAGTCGTACAGCTTCTCCTGCTCGTTGGCTACTCCATAAATCTTGTCATCATCGTCGTGGTATTCTCTAGGCCTTGCAGATGGAAGCTCTTCTGATATTGCATAAAAATGGAATAGAATCAGTCACTGAAGGCACGAGACACAAGCAGTATTGTGCAATGTGATGCAAGACAAACCTCTAATTATATTGGACTAGTTTAAGGGTGCGTTCAAGCGACACTTTTTCACCCTAGAAACGCGGTTTTCAAAGACATTTAGTTTAAAACGTTCAAGCGATTTCTCGTCGGTCGTAAAAATAAATGTGTTTAAAAACGCAAACATGAAACGCTGAAAAAGATGCGTTTTGTAACGTCGCTAAAAATCGCTTGAACGCAACGATAGAAGATAGAAGCATGCGTCTTCTCAAATTAGTCTACAGCTAGTGGACAAAGGCCTGACAGCTGAAGAACTAATACATGTACAAATTTGTACCATAATTGCTAAAGTCAACCATGTATATTTTAAACAATATAAGAAGGATGGATTACTTGGTATAGGTATTAAGTTAAGATAAGATCCTACGGCTAAGTTCAAACTTAATATTATTCCATGCTATCATGCAGACAGTTCCTTCAGTACAGGGAACCATTCCAAAATGCATTTCACATATATCCTATAACATTTTCACATATATCCTATAACATGACCAATAATTTTGTTCATGCAAAAAAAACAAAAAAAACATGGTTCTAGAAATCCTCATAAATTCCCCAATCCTGTGCCACTGTGATGCATATTTGTTGCACTAAAATATGCTCCATTTAAATCCTTCTTTGAAAAGTTCAAATGAAAAGATTAATCTAACCACTATAAAATGGTTCTGCCAAATGCAGAAGTTTATATAAGTAACTTTATGCTCTATGTACTTACCTATGAAACTAAAATCTTAAATAACTTCAATTGTCTACAATCATATTTATTTAGTAAAGCATGAAGCATTCTAGCACTGTCAATGTATACTTCTCGATGACAGTACAAAATTGTTTGGATATTATTCCACGTCAGAATCTATTAGGCTCTGATCTAATGTAATTAGATCACTACGGCAAGGCACACTGGAATTAAATGTGTAAACTGTGCCTCAAATGTTTTTTGAGATATCAAAATAACCAGAATTTCTGCTTAATATGTTCCATATAAATTGGGCCTTGGCCTTAATGTACATTACCCTTATATCTAATTTGTTAATCTCACTGTGGTAATACATTATTTTGTAACTAGTTCTAAATCTTGCCTCAAATTGTTCTGAAGATATTGCAGCTACAAAAAAAGCACTATAGATAATCTAAATTTTAAAAGATGGTTCCCTGCAATAATATCTCTAAGAGCAGAGGAATTAAAAATAATCATCTCAGATATTAGCCATGATTACTTTAAGATCGGGACAAGCCGAGTCCTTGATTTATTTCGAGATGTCGAGATGTTAAGCAAGGGGAATGTCCCTCATGCTAAACTACCCCATCCCGTGATGTAGAGTTAGCATGCACCTCACAAACAAAGTGCATGGTTGATCCATGCATTCCGCATCATGTATGAATGTCTTGTTAACGGCCTTGTTTAATGGCTGGGAAATCCCCTTCCATAGGGAAATCCCCTTCAGGCCACACCCAGCATGGTAAGGCTCAAACACTCATCAGCACAAAATCCTCAAACACACTGCATTCCTCAAGTTATTGTAGCATGCACCTCGTAACTCTGAGCATTCCTGCTCCATGCAATGCTCATCATGCCTGCATGCCAAGATTCCAGAAGCCTTGTCGATATCAGGGGGGAATCCCCATCCTCCGACCAGGGCCCCACATGGCAAGGCTCACTCACCCACAAGTACAAACTCCTCGATCGACGTCTCACCTTCGTGTTCGGGCTCGTCCCAGCCGTGACCGCCCATCTGCGTCAGGTGGAGGTCGTTCATGTTGTTGCTGGAGTTGGTCCTGTCGGGCGGGGGAGGCGTGGGGTTGTATTCCTGGGGTGCCCTTATCCCAGGGGGGCTGGAGACCGATACCGAGAGGGCCTGGATGCATGAAAGGAAAAACAGAAGTTGAAGCCACATTTCTCAACAACATCAGGCCTGAAAGTCTGGAAAAGCCCCAAACTGACAAATGTCAGGGCCTGAAATCAGGCAAAAGACAGGAAATTGGCATTACTAATAAAAACAGAGCCGTCACATTTCTACTTACTGTTCTCATAGGAGTCTGAGGAAGACCTCCATCTTCAGATGCAATTCGTCTTTGATTTCTATCTGCTTGAAGAAAAAAAAACACAAAGATAAGTAACAGAAAGATAATCATAAAATGATGAACAAAAATTGCTTTAAAATCTTAGAATCAGTGGACATCTGTTAGCACAATAGAACATGTATCATTTACAAAATACCTGGCTACCCAAATTTATGTCAGGTACAAATGTCATGAATAATTGGGAATTCTGTTCATTAATTAATGTAAGTACATGGCTCCTTGTTCAAAGCTATTCTTGCATTCTGTATAATATGAAACAACAGCCTCTTTTAAAAGCTTGATTACTATAAACTTGCATAAAGGCTTCTTGATATCAGAAAAAGGAGAGAATATGACTGGAATTCTTTTTATAAATGAAATTCAATGCATTCTATATGCATGCATGAAAGGTAAACTGGCTGTGAATACGACTAGTCCTACATATATGATGAGCTAAAAAAAAGAAAAGCAAATTAGATAATAGAGGCATTAAAAACAGAATTGGGGTAAATATACAATTAGGATATTTAGGAAAAGATGGGAATGGTTTAAAGAAAAATAAACGAACAAGAGTAAACAAACAAACAAAACTTACCAGCTCTCTGCGGTGGAATGTCTGTGCGCATGATGAACATTAGCATTCAGAATAAATAGAAAGCGAGAGAAAAAGAGAGAGAGAGAGAGGGGGGTTAAAGATGCAGAGAAAGAGAGAGAGAGAGAGAGAGAGAAATAGATAGATAGAAAGATAGACAGATAGTTAGATAGGTAAATAGAGAAATAGAGAGAGGGAAAGGAACAGAAAGAGGGGAGAGAGAGACAGAGAGAGAGGGAAAAAAGGGGTGGGGGAGGGGGAGTCAAAGGGGGTAAAAAAAAAAAGAGCCATATATGCAAGTATTAGTTTTGTTGGATATCTTAGCAGTACATTTAGTTCAGTGAATGTCATAGGGTATGCATCATGGAATACGAAGCGTGGTCAAATGCATGAAAATTCATGACAATTATTGAGAATATGACATGATCATGGAAGCAGGTAGTCTCTTCCTCGTGCCTTGACAAAATAATCGACAGATGATTGCTTGTTTCTGAAAAAGTTGTTTGTCCTTGAGTACTATTAAGGACTTTACATAGAAAGAAAATAAATGAGGAAATTGAAACAGATAAGTATAGTCGAAAGACCAGAAAGAGAAAGCAAGACGTTTCCTGTAATTAAATGGGTTTTTTCAATTAATTTTTCTTATAAAGCTACATTAAGAACAATAAAGTACAACAAGCTTAATGTTCCAATATCAGATATAGTAGTAGGGCCTATTATGCACTTCATATGACAATAATAAATGATCTAAGCCTTCAACAGACAATGCACATGTACCTTCAATGACCATAAACATTTGTAAAGATTATATTGTGAGAACAGAGAAGTAATCATGCATATATATTTACCCCTTTTCACCACATAAATGTAACAAGTAAATCAATTCATAAATGTGCATATATAAAAAGTTTCACAGTTGACAGAAGATATTAAAAGAAAACCAAGAGTTGACAATAGACATGTGTAAGAGCCTAGAAGACAAATTAGAAAACGATTTTTTAAATATAATTTTGTATGATCAAAATGTGCAAGTAATTACGCAAGATCTATTGATTGGCTTCTATTTATAATACTTGTACAGTACATACACAATATGATATTTTGGCCATATTTAGCAATTAAACTTTTCAAAGTGAAGTTGACAATTTTGATTTGTGCATTTATCTAGCCTACGCATGTACATACATTAAGTGTAAAATAGATGAAAACAAATATTTTCCAAAAATTTTGTGCGAAGTGATCATTGTTAGTGGATAAACAAATGTGCTGCTTTTGCTTCTTTCTTTTATTTTGTTTTCAAGTGTAATCATGAGAATATTTACAAATTTCATTCACTTGGGAGGACAAAAATAAGGACTGTTTTGATTTCTTCCTTATCTAGCCATTTATAATGATTGAATTATGGCTCTTCAGTTTAAATACCACCTTTGCTTATGAGTGGGTCGTTACAATCACTAGACTGAGATCACTATACAAGAGAAGATATCATATTCTAATCAATTATGCCAATCGCGTTTCAATTTCCTTGTAATACTCTGTAAATTTGATTTGCATGCACGTCCTTCCCTTCTCACGCAATGCAATGCTGTCGAGAACTTAATTGTTATAACACATGGGACACTATTATAAGCTCTTAAATTTTCAAATTACGTAGGTGTATCGTCTGTTTAGAGCCAGAAGAGAGTTACCTTTGTGTTAAAGAATATGAGTTAAAAATAAAGTTGAGTTCTGGTTATGCGATTGAATTGTGAAAGAAACGTTGTGGAATCAATCAGAAAAGGTTGATCATCTAGCATATTGGTGTGTACTGAAAGCTTCTGGAGTCATCAAAATGATAAGAAATTTGGCCCAGTCTTGGTAAAGTAACAAGCACCGTACACAGAAAGATGTTTATGGGACTACACAACCATGAGGCATAAAAATCAGGCCTCATTTTTAAGCTGTTACTTGTCATATTTAGAATATGAAGGCATTTGAAGAGCAATGCTTTTCAGGGAACATTTTCTATGTGATGTTCTTCCACACTTGCATAATAACAATGATAATGCTCACAAAGTATTTTTCACCTCTCCCCAGAACTCAACCTTCTCTTTAAATTTTCAAATTACGTAGGTGTATCATCTGTACAGAGCCGGAAGGGCGTTACCTCTGTGTTAATTTAGTATATGAGTTAATGCTCTTCTGACTCCAAAATACGATCTACTTGTTTCTTCATGCCCCAATCAAGTGATCACTGTTTATGAAAACATTTCTTTAGAAGAGCAAGCGAAACTGATTATAACTTTCTCCTTGCTTTTCTCTAGCTTAATAGATGAACCTTTACAAGCGGAAGATAACACTTGTTCTCACATGAGTATTTGTAGAGCTTTTTGCACATTTAGAAAGGAGTAATGATTCTTAAAGAAAATGTATAGGATAGAAGTAGTGAGTTACATAAAGGATAAAAGTGGAAGGTTTTTGGTCTTTGTTAGAGTCAATCAACACAAAAATACATATCACCCAATACCACAGATAGATACATTATGTTAAGTGAACATACATGTAGGTACATATGTCCAAGAATAAATACAAAATGTACATGTGTAGAAGGTATTTGACACACCACATTAATGTAATCCACTCACAAACAGCGGTGAAGAGAGAAGGATTTGAGGAAAAGGGTAAACATGGAAACTAGCCCCTTTTCACCAAACTTGGATTATGAATGACAGAAAACAGCAAACTGTTAGTGTTCTACAGGTCCATAATTGACTTTTCTCTTTGATACTTTTTTTTTCTTCTTCAAATATGAACAATTCAACTTTTCCAGTAACAATCAGAAACTAAAAATCACCCTATTGAATATAAAGTCAAAGAGAAAGACTTGTAATATTTTGTATACCCCAACAAAAAAAAACGAACAAGAAAATGAAAATGAAATAACAATGACTACAAGGTGTGATCTTTAATGACATACCTGTATGCAATTTCTTCTATTTGTTTGTTCTTGTAATATAAGTTACATTTTAATCAAGACACAAACCCCCATATTGTTTCTATAATTTATCATGAAAAAGGGGTAAATAAACTTCAGGGGAGGGGGGCCTACTGTTCCCTTGGAAAAAAAATCAAACAATGTAAAAATGGTGTACTTTGCTAGAGTTGATAGACACCAAATTAGTACATACATGAACATATATCCACTACATAAAGTTTCCCATTCATATGTGTACATGTGGACTAGAAAGGCTACTGCTTGGTACAGTGAAACCTGTATATAAAGACTGCTCATGGGGGACAAGGAAAGTGGTCTCTATAGGCAGGTGGTCTTAATGTAAAGGTTCATTTCATACTTGTACATGTTCATGTTTCAATGAGAAAGTATTATCAAGGGAAATGATAAAAGTGGTCTTTACAGGCAGGTGGTCTTTCTATACAGGTTGTCACTATAAAAGCTGGTTTGACTGTACTACCCTATCATGCACTAGTTCTATTAACATAAATGTAGAGGTCTGAAGACACAATCCATATATAGACTATACACTATTCCCAATATATGTATGTTGATTATTTCTAGGTGTGCCACAAAGGTGAGGAAATGGAAAGTTTGGGAAATACATCAAGGGTTGAACCAGGAATGTATACCTTAAAGTTTAGAGCAAAAGAGTAATATATATATATATATATATATATATATATATATATATATTAAATACTTATTTATTTGAATATATGTAAATGTTTAAAGCTAACATACCATCACTGTCATTGTCTGTTTCATATGTGTAGACAATGCATGGATAAAATAAAATAAAACAAAACAAAATGAAAAGGAAGAACAAAATATAATTCAATCAAAGTAAAGATTTGGCACTGCCTAATGAAGTGTTTCCTCACAGTAAATGGGTTGTCTACAGTTGTAGAAACAGTGGTTAATTAGAAGAGATAACAAATTCTTCTTTGTTTTAGCACCAAGAGGATCTCATATTTGTAAATATGAAGAGTTAAGATAATAATGCTTGTAACTCAAATTTCAGCAGGGTCTAAATATATTTCTGGAAAGAAATATGTCATTATGGAAGAAAAAACAACGAAAACACTGTGCATATGTTAACATCCCCATCCACTCGGAGAAAGAGAAACAAAATCTGCACTCCCAAAACAGAAAATTAATAATAATAATAATAATGGGTGGGGGGAGGGGGCATCCAGAAAAAATATATTACTGTACACACATCTGACCACCCCCTAAACAAGTTTTATCCATTGACAAAATCACACCCTTTTCTATTTTTTTCATGCTTTTTCTTTAAAAATAATTTACCCTATATAAAAGTTTAAACCCCTCGAACAACTTACCTCAATTAAAACTCTAGCCTGATAAGGCTACCATAAATGCATCTTAACAAACTCAACAAACTCAACAAGCATCGTAAAAATCACCCTTTTTCCTGATTTCTGGCCCATTTGACACTCTAAGTGAATAACGCACGTCCTGTGCCTTAACTAGCAAAATCTACATTTTTCACACATTTTTCTTTTGTTTTGCGCGTGTATAGCAATATATTTGACCCCCCCCCCCTTGATATTTTGAAAATAATAACTTAAAACATGAATGATCACATCCAAATCATAAAATCCCAATTCCCCAAACACAAGACACTCTCAAAGACCTCAAGCACTCTCACACGTTATTCTAGTTCTATTTTGTCAATAACTTCAACAAATTTGTGTGCTTAGAATATTAACATGCAAATAAATCCCCCAAGAGCAAACATAAGACAACGTGTCTATGAGATTTGCTTTGGAAGTCCAACAACATTTCAATTTCAATTTCAATGATCATTTTGTTAGAGGTAATTTTACTGGAAATCAAGGCCTAGATCTTCCTTTTAATTTTCTCACAAAATAATAAAAAAGATGTACAATGCCTTATATAATTTTTCCCACGGATCACTCGAGTATGAATGCAAGATTATTCAATAATCAAAATTATCTGATAAAAAGTCTGCCTTCTTTTGATAAATTTTTATAATTTTGTTGCAATCATGCACTTGTTCATGCTCAGAAACAGAAAAATAAAAATTGCATTTCTCTTGCCTGAACTTGCGATGGTGCACTTCAATTGAAGCTCATTCATGTCTTTAATTATTTGTTGACCAGTTTCAACACAGTTTCATTGTGACCGATCCAATCCTACACTATTAATTCAAATTTAATACAAATTGATAGAGACTAAGCACAAATCAGTGAGGAAAATCAAAGAAAATTGATTTGAGTGATAAAGCAGTGAAATTTACGTGCACAAATTATAGAAAATTGTTCAAAAAAAGAAAAAACATATTAGGTTTAGATATATTTTCACACATGTATCTCCCTGTAATTGACTTATCACATACCAGCATAGGCATCAACTTCATCAATACCTTCAAGAGGAAATACATAAAAGCAACAAGAAAATGTGGTAATATATCGGTACCAGTATTGCCTGTGTTTAAACTACTTGTACATTGTTTCTATTTCAGGCTTTGAATGAATTTAAAGTTTGGGGCAATTAACGATCATGCAAAAAAATTTGAAAGAAGAAAATCTATCCCTTTCCACATCTCATGAAAGTACAAGCAATCAAATTTGAAGCTTAAGGAAGTCACAAACTAGAAGTTGTTTGAATTTTCTCACAGAGGAGAACCAAAATAAACTCTCCAAATCTAAAAAGTGCACTGTATACGTCACTTTAAACAGCTTATAAATACAAGTGTTTAATTATCAAGATTATTTCTACAAAAAATATCGCTCTTACTCTCTTTCTTAATCTGGAATAAATGCCAAACTCTTGAATGATTAATTCTAGTAGGTAATTCTAAATATTCCCACAAATATAGGTACAAAAGGAAAAGTCTAACCCCCTTCTCTATTTGCTCCCAGAACTTGCAATTAAATTTGAAGCTCGTTGACAACTTTAAAAATTGTCTCTTGACCGGTCTTCAACTTTTTAAATGGTGACCAATCCAATCTTATTTAAGTCAAGTGCATTAAATGCAATTTAAGAGACCACACATGGGTCAGCGATAAAAATCAAAGAAAATTTGACGAGTAAAAAAGCAATTATGTGTGCATAGTTCATATTAAAAATTTAAAATGTGCAATTTCCTAAAAGTTACTAATAACATACCAGCATAGGCAACAACTTCATCAATACCTTCAAAAGGAAATACATAAAAGCAACAAGAAAATGTGGTAATATATCGGTACCAATATTGCCTGTGTTTAAACTACTTGTAGATATACATGTATACATGTACATTGTTTCTAATTCAGGTTTTGCATGAATGTAAAATTGGGGCAATTAACGATCATGCAAACAAATTAGAAAGAAGAAAAATCTATCTCTTTTTACTTCTAATGAAAGTATGTATGTACTAGCAATCGAATTTGAAGCTCAAGGAAGTCAAATACTAGAAGTTGTTTTAATTTTCTCAGAGTAGTATCAACATTCTAAAAAATACACTGTATACGTTACTTTAAACAGCTTATAAATACAAATGTTTAATTATCAAGATTATTTCTACAAAAAATATCGCTCTTACTCTCTTTCTTAATCTGGAATAAATGCCAAACTCTGGAATGATTAATTCTAGTAGGTAATTCTAAATATTCCCACAAATATAGGTAGAAAAGGAAAAGTAAAACCCCCTTCTCTATCTCCTCCCAGAACTTGCAATTAAATTTGAAGCTCATTAACAACTTTAAAAATATCTCTTGATTGGTTTTACACTTTTTAATTGTGACCAATCCAATCTTATTTAAGTCAAGTGCATTAAATGCAATTTAAGAGACCATGCATGGGTCAGCAATGAAAATCAAAGAAAATCTGACAAATAAAAAAGCAGTAATGGTGCACGGTTCATATTTAAAAAAAAAAGAATGTGCAATTCCAAAAAGTTACTAATAACATACCAGCATAGGCAACACTTTCATCAATACCTTCAAAAGGATAAAAGCAACAAGAAAAATGTGGTAATATATCGGTACCAATATTGCCTGTGTTTAAACTACATGTACATGTAGATATGAACATGTACATTGTTTCTATTTTAGGCTTGGAATTAATTTAAAATTGGGGGCAATTAACGATCATGCAAAAAAAATAGAAAGAAGAGAAATCCATCTCTTTCCATGTCTCATGAAAGTACTACAGTTGTAGCAATCAAATTTGAAGCTTAAGGAAGTCAAAAACTAGAAGTTGTTTTAATTTTCTCACAGAGTAGTATCAAAATGAAGTTTCAAATCTAAAAAGTAAACTGTTTACGTTAATTAAAACAGCTTATAAATACAAATGTTTAATTATCAAGATTATTTCTACAAAAATATCGCTCTTTAATATTTCTTAATCTAAAATAAATGCCAAACTCTGGGATGATTAATTCTAGTAAGCTATTCGAAATATAGGTAAAAAGAAGAAGAAAAAAACCCTTTCTATATCTCCTGATGGAGCTTGCAATTAAATTTGAGGCTCGTTGACATCTTTAAAAACGTCTCTTGATCGGTCTTAAACTTTTCAACTGTGACCAATCCAATCTTATTTACATGTAAGTGCATTAAATGCAAATTAAGAGACCACGCATGGGTCAGCAATAAAATCAAAGAAAATTTGACGAGTAAAAAAGCAGTAATGGTGCACGGCTCGTATTTAAAAAAAAAGAATGTGCAATTCCAAAAAGTTGCTAATAACATACCAGCATAGGCATCATATTCATGTACATCATCTACATGTATAGACTGAACACCTTCAAGGAAAAAACACAGGAAAGTAACAAGAAAATATGATAATACGTGTACAGCTGTGTTTACCTGCACTGTCTTGATACTACCCCCGATGTTACTAATGATCTACCAGGGGGGTGTTTCACAAAGACTAAGATCGACTTTAAGTTGGACTTAAGTATAACAGGCCGTTCATGCCACTGTTTGCTCTTACCATTTTAATACTGGCATTTGTCTTTCAAGGGACGTACAAATCGTGGTCTCAAATCTACAGAGTTTACATTTTTTGATAGTTCATTATTGAAGGAAAAAATATTATCTAAAGATTATAATTTAGAGATCAATGGGGATAGCAACCAATGGCATGAATGGCCCGCCATACTTAAGTCCAACTTAAAGTCGATCTTAGTCTTTGTGAAACACCCCCCAGAAATTGTTACCAAGTTCATTTGTACCAATTCTGTTGGTGTCTACTGACTATCTACAACCTGTAAATTCAGGGCTTTTCATTTGAATAATGCCCTACTTACTGTACAACAAAAGTAAACTGAAGTTTTTAATTTATCACGACTATCATGGAGATTGGATTTACTGTAATGGCACTTGAAGAGAATGGAAAGCAGAATTAATAAATGTATGTAAAGCGCTTCTTACAAGTACAGGGGGGTGTTTCACAAAGACTAAGATCGACTTTAAGTTGTACTTAACTATGGCAGGCCATTGCCACTGTTTACTGACATTGGTCTCTCAAGGGACGTATAAATCATGGTCACAAATCTACAGAATTTACATTTTTTGATAGCTCATTATTGACGGAAAAAATATTATCTAAAGATCATAATTGAGAGACCAATTCTGAGAGCAAACGGTGGCATGAAAGGCCTGCCATAGTTAATTCCAACTTAAAGTCGATCTTAGTCTTTGTGAAACACCCCCCTGAAGTGGTCTCTATAGAAGATGAGCATACAGCGCATAGAATGGACTTGTGTGTGTTGATGTGTTGAAGAAAGCTGGACAGAACACTAGCTATGAAACAGAATGGAACAAGTCCAAGGCGTGGAGATGAATGATATAAAGCATATGAGAACGCTGCATGGTTGCATTGATTGCTGATTCCCTCCAATGAAATATAGCATGATTTCCAAGGTCTGTTTCAACACATTACAAGTTCAATTCAATTCAATTCAATTTTATTTCATTCAGTTAAAAAAATCAATCAGATATATTACATAATATACACATTAAAAACATATTGGACAAGAACATAAAAATAAACTGAATAAGCTGCAACCTAAAAGGAAACATAATCCTTATATAAAGGCTGACCCATTTTTTTATGTTGCATGTTTCATTTAAATGTTACATGAAACTCTGATGGCAATTAACCCAAGTTTTCTCTAATGTTGTGATCTACAATAAAGGTTATAAAAAAACTAGATGGAACTTCAACTGCGCGCAGTCGAAAATGATGCCTCCGCCATAGAGCAATTTTACAAACCAAAATGGAAGCAATTTTTAAAATTCAAGTTTGATTGTAATCCATCTGTTGGTTCTAATGATAACGCGATCACGAGCTATTTTGAGATACATAATGAGCCCTGTGACCTTTGACCTCGTGACCCCAAATCTAATCAGTTCATTGACTCTGCAAGATACATACATGACCCAAGTTTGGCGGTAATCCATCAATCGGTTCTTGAGATAACGTGATCACAAGCTATTTTGCATACATAATGAGCCCTGTGACCTTAGACCTTTGACCTCGTGACCCCAAAATCTAATCAGTTCATTGCTCTGCAAGATACATACATGACCCAAGTTTGGCGGTAATCCATCAATCGGTTCTTGAGATAAAGTGATCACGAGCTATTTTTGCATACATAATGAGCCCTGTGACCTTTGACCTTTGACCTCGTGACCCCAAAATCTAATCAGTTCATTAGCTCTGCAAGATACATACATGACCCAAGTTTGGCGGTAATCCATCAATCGGTTCTTGAGATAACGCGATCACGAACTATTTTTGCATACATAATGGGCCCTGTGACCTTTGACCTTGGACCTCGTGACCCCAAAATCTAATCAGTTCATTAGCTCTGCAAGATACATACATGACCCGAGTTTGGCGGTAATCCATCAATCGGTTCTTGAGATAACGCGATCACGAACTATTTTTGCATACATAATGGGCCCTGTGACCTTTGACCTTGGACCTCGTGACCCCAAAATCTAATCACTTCATTAGCTCTGCAAGATACATACATGACCCGAGTTTGGCGGTAATCCATCAATCGGTTCTTGAGATAACGCGATCACGAACTATTTTTGCATACATAATGGGCCCTGTGACCTTTGACCTTGGACCTCATGACCCCAAAATCTAATCACTTCATTAGCTCTGCAAGATACATACATGACCCGAGTTTGGCGGTAATCCATCAATTGGTTCTTGAGATAACGCGATCACGAGAACGACGCGTGCGTGCGTGCGCACGTGCGCACGTACGTACGGACGGACGGACAACCAGAAAACATAATGCCTCCGGCTACGTTGTAGCGGAGGCATAAAAACACACACACCAATATTTGAATCTGTAACATATCTGCAACATCTCTTTTGGACAACCATTTTCTGTGTCACTTATAAATCCTTAAAATGTGGATCCTAAATGGTTTTAAAAGCAAAAAAAAAAAAAGAAGGAGTTGTCTTTATGTTAATGTCATTATAAAGAAGCGACTCCTGAATGCTGATTTAACATGAACAAAAGCAGTTGTATAATTAAGATGTTTGAGTTTTGAGGGGTGAACATGATTGTAGTTAGCAAATCCTGAGGATAAATACTGGTTGTCATGGTTACCTGAGTGCCGCCTCCTAGTGGGCGTGTCTCGGTTGTTGTCAAAACAGGGGACGAGAAGGCAGCAGAGTAAACCGTCTTTCTTCAACTGGTAGTGGTCCACCATCTGTAGAATGAGGGGTTTGGAGAAAGACATGGACGATGAGATGAGGTTATTAGCTTTTAAAAGTAAAGTAGTGGTGGACATATATGGTGTCTCATGTATCTGGATAATAAAAGCACTTCTGAGGATTTTTTATTCATAATTGATAGTAATAGCTAGTCTAGCGGCAGGTTTTCCCTCTTCTCTATCATCCATCCTACCCCCCTCCCCACCATGGTGCAGGATATCATGGAAAAAAACATTAGTGAATTGTAAAAAATCATTGTGTGATGCAAGAAACTTTCGCTAAGTTAGACAAATTGTGTTGTGCTTTATTTTATTACTGCATAAATCTGTTGCATGAAACCCCTCACAAACAATGCCACTATTTCTTGGAAAAGACAGTTTCTGGTTTTAATTAGAAAAGGAAGAATTAAAGAAGAACGGTACAGAGACTTTAAGTGAAACACACAAACACAAAAAAAGAGAGAAAAGAAAAGAGAAATATAAATGGGGAGACGTAAAAATTAACTTAGTACAGAAAGGTCAGGCATAAATGGAGCAGGACAAGATTAATTACTCGCGAAGGAAAAGGAAAAGAGACATTAAGAGAGACGTCAGACTAGTAGAAAGACTTCTAAGAAAATGCTAGGGACAGTGACTAGATGTCTTCATTAGAAGACATAAACAGACACCAAGATATCTTTTTCAGGGTTTCATCAAAATGACAGAGAAGATGGAATGAGACAAGAGACAAAAGAAACACTCAAATGTCAAGTACAACTGCTACAGGACAAGATCAATTACTAAAAAAATCGAAGAGGAAAAGAGACATCCAGAAACGCGACAACAACAAATGGGAGGGGATCCTCCAAATGCAACGGAACAGCAAGTTGATGTCTTCGTCTGGGAGATGGAATTTGGAAAGTGACACTGCGCTATCTCTATCTTACGCTCCCCGGCATTCTAAATGTGTCTAACCCCTTCCCCTCCAGTGCAGCAGGGAGATATCTAGGAAACCCTGCACCCAACATCTTCCTAATCTGAGCCGGCAATTTCCGCGTCCAGGTCCCCCTGGTAATATCAACAGGAAATATTAATTTGGGGCAGCCAGGCTAGACAGAGGGCGGATGTACAAACGAGTGCGGCTCGCTAGACTCTCACCCCGGTCTCAGCCTCCCCGCTTGCTCCCTCGGCTGTCCAAAGTCATATGTGTATAAATATGCAAAGTAAACAGCGTCACACTGAATGAGGGGGATAGGGGAACGGAAGAGTGACATAGCACAGTGGAAGACAAGATAAATGTACACAGAGAGTTTGGAATGTATGCTCCTCCTGATATTTATTATAGTTATGTGGCTATTTTAGACTGGCTAACTAGTACTAGAAACAGAGGATATCAATTTTGGATAAGTCCTTCCAAGTCTTATCCATGAGACTCTGTATTACATTGTAGATCAATGCCATAACCATGGTACCGAATCACAGATCTTGAGATTTCAACATCCAATCCCAACCACTGAGCTATGAAGGCCTACACATGTATGCACCTTCTTGTAAATAAGATTAATAGCCATAAACATTGAAGTTGAAGTCGAAGTTTCAGTTTCCGCATAACCCAGGTCAGCCCCAGTATGAAATGTAATCACCTTCCTCATCTCACTGTACATTGTACAGGTTTGCAAATTTTGGCTTCTAAAATATTCACAAGGTGACCTTCTAAATAGGGCCAACCATTTAACACTCACTAGTACATGTAGGTGTTTTTGTCTCAGTATTAAACACTGAGGACAGTGGGTGATTTCAAGTAGGGTGTTAGTGTTAGTGTTAGCGTTTAGAGCAGTCAAGATCTCTTAAATCGAGCTTAAAATTTGCTGATGAAATTAAGAGCCCGATACAGATATCAATATTGATAGCTTAACACTAACACCGAACTGGAAATCAACATTTGCTTAATCCCTAGGGGCTAGTGTTAGTGAATAGGACATTTGTACGTAAAATATTAACACCAGCCACAAAGGTCGGTTCAGCAGACGACAATTTTGCAAAGTCGATAACACTAGCTACCGGAAGTTGACGATATTCAGAGGTCAATGCCTTAACACCAGCTGATTTCCATCTCGGTGTTTATGGCTGGTGTTAGTGTTTATTAAACACTAACACCAGCCATAAACACCCAACTTGAAGTCACTCAGTGTCTTTATTAAGAGTATGTAAGAATATATTTGTTCAATTGCTCTACTACTTGAAGACAATCTACATCATGATATTTTAAAGCTTTTATAATTTCTCATATTTCTCCCCTTTCTGCCCACATGAATCTCATCTTTCATCAGTGTTTACCATCCAATACTGGTAATTCAGAGAAGTAAACACTTTTCAGCTTGTTGAAATAAGTTCCAATTTTATGAAGAAATTTCCAACGGCTTTGGCACAAGAATAGTCTCAAGCTCAGACATCGTCAATACAGGTACACGAACTTGGTGACTTCTCAACACATTACAACGTAGCTCACTGAAATCATATCATTTTAGACTCAATACATTGTAGCCGACATGTCTGGAGGCAAACTTTCTTGGGCTTTTGGGCATCAACGGGATGACCTTACGGACCCGCTGCTTACCTGAATAAGGCTATCGAACTTTGGCCCTTCCTTGATAGAAAGTTGACCGGTGCAATCCTTGTCGATCTTGTAATGGTAGACAAAGTTATTGTAGCACAGCGACAGAGCAAAACTTCCCTCTTCTGTCCTTTCTCGAACTCTGGTTTAATAGAGAAAAAGGTGAAAATTTGGTTACAATATACCACTTTTTAGTTTCTTCTTCTTCTTCTTCAGTTGCAGAACAGGCTAACCTCAGGTGTATTGTCGTACTGTTGAGGTGCAGTGCAGATGTATGTACATGTACAATGTCTGATAAAAGGTACAGTTAACTGTGTGCGAGTAAAAATGACTACCGTTTTTAACGGAGCTGGGTTTTTTTGTACCTCTTGCCTAAAGCTGTTAGCAGAGGTGTAATTAACAGAGTTCTGAGGGAGGGAGTTCCAGAGTCATATGATAATGTATAAAGCATTACTATATAAAGTAAAAAGCAAAAGATTTTTCTTTTCTTCTCAAAATAAATAAAAAGGCCAATGTACTAGATTTTGAATGGGTGTTCTTTGACTCACATTCACAAATATGTACTTAATTTGTAGACTTATGTGGTCATTCTGAATAGTCTAGAGCATTTTACGTTTCAAAATTGACCTCAAAGATAAGTGAATTGATCATCTAAAGATGAAACTTCTGGTTGTTTAATTAAAGGGAAAGACCAGTTTTGGAAACGCCCCTCATTCAAAAAAAATGAAATGGAAGCTCTCATTACCAATCATGTGAAAGAATATGTTTTGACTAATACGTGATGATACAAATTTTGCCGGAAAAGTCGGGAAACCGCCTACTAATTGATATATTTGGTAAATTATTATATCTATTGGGACCAAATAGATATCGCGTACGTGGTCGCATAGTCCCATATACATCTTTCTGTGTACAGTGCTTCAAACTTTACCAAGACTGGGCCAAATATATTATCATTTTGATGATTCCAGAACCTTGCAGTACACACCAATACTTATATGCTAGATGATCAACCTTTTCTAATATTCCACAACGTTTCTTTCACAATTCAATCGCATGACCAGAACTGGCCTTTATCTTTAATTGATGAATTGAATAACTGTAAATCCAGAGACTTTTACGGGCATGAAACTTTCACCAACTCAGCTCTGCAGGCAGTTCTGCACTAGTTTGGCCAGGAGGGATTAGACCTCCCAGCGTGGTCACTGACAGGTGATTATCTCATCAAATCAGCTCTCAATTAACATAAGAAAAAGAGGATCATGGGGGACCAATGGGTACCACTTAGGCATTATTTGCTCTATAGAGGGGGCAAGTAGCTACAAATGGTGCAGTGGGGCTTTAAAGAGTCATGCAGTAAGAAGACAGGGTGGCTCAGTGGTAGAGCAGTGGTCTAGTAACCAAAAGGTACTGGGTTCCAAACCAAGTTGAAGCGCTAGTGCCTTTTGGTAAGGCATCAATCCTCATTACCAAGTCCCTCGGAGAGGACTTAAAGCTGTTGGTCCCCTGGTTACTTACTTTAATACTGTACAAGCATACAAATGCTTTCTTAGCAGTCACGTTGAACAAACTAAATAGCAGACTCAAAGCCAAAGCCAAAGACTATTGTTTGGTTCTCAAAAGTTTTTCAAACTACATTCAAATAAAAGTTTCTGATTTTACATACATGTACTGTACATGTATTCACATAATGATTGAAAGGATTGGGTATCTTTGTCTCAGATTCTGAAACAAAATCCTGGATTTAGCTCATGCTGCAATCATAAATATAAACATTTAGGTCAATCAGGAATTCCACGACGTTTACAAGCCGATCACCCGTCTGATTATCAAGATATTTATGATTGGAATTCAAAATTTCAAAAACCGTTTTCTCCAACGGTTTTTATAACACTACAGTCTATTGGGGAAAATGAGTATGGTAAAAACCGGTCAATCAATTTTTTTACTTTTTTGAGGCATTTCATGATCATTTTGAAGCGCAATTTTTGTTAGGGCTTCAATATTACACCATATGACAAATGCTGATATTAAACACGTAGGGCCATGCATACCAGATTTGGCATTGTTAAACAATGCCTTTAAACTCACAAGAATTTTCCTTCCTGTAGACCGGCAGACACGATCCTCTGCTCTGCCTCCTCCCTTGAGAGTTTGTGATGGAACCAGGGCTTGTCTTGGTGCATGATCTTCTTCAGAGCTCGTTCCAGCTGTGGACGCTGAGTGGAGTGGAGTGCCTTATTGATCACCTCAGGCTGAAAAGGGGGAATAAAAGAAAGAAAATTCAATGTCCGTCTAGATTCACACGGGATATGATCAACTCCCCCTAAAAAATGAGGACCATTTTTTTTCTGTGAGGGGGCCTTGTTGAAACAGCAATGTTTGAGCTATTCAGCAGTTTTGGTGTCGTTTACTTGTTTTTATTTTTTATTTTTTTTAAATAAATTACATGTACATGTCAATTCTAAAGATCCTTTTTCTTTTTCAGTGATAAACTAACATTTCAGGAGATTTTTGTTTCTCCTTTAAATATAAAGCATACTATTGCATGTTTATATACTTAAATTTTGTTACTTTGCTGATTAGGCATACATGTACATGTATAGCCTTAGTTTGCATTATGAATGTGTTACACTAAAAGTACAATGTACAGTGTACATGTAATTGTACTTGATGTTGCTATACATGTATATCGAAAAGAAGCTCAAGTATGCAACAATAATTGATAATTACATCATTGTTTTAACCCTTGTTCCATTAATTTATACAAATACATGTACATGTAGGCATTCAATCTTTATGCCTTTAGAATGAAAAATGATTTTAAATCCTTAACTGTTAAAAAAAATTTCCATGTGATATGGCTTTCTTTGAACACATGCACAATATACGTAATACATATCTTGATAACACATGCAATTAAACTGTACAAGAGCATGTTTACATGTAGGTAATGTACGTGTACATACTGTAGGAATTCATATCCATTTGTTTTCATTTTGATATGGCTTTAATGTGTACACAAGTAATGTATTTTGAAAAAAAATCAGCACTGACTCTGAGAGACAGAGTGACAGAAGGAGAGATAGAGAGAGAAATACAGAGAGAGAGAGAGAGTGAGATAGAGAGAGAAAGAGAGAGAGAGAGAGAGAAAGAGAGAGAGAGAAAGAGTGGGAGAGAGATGGAGAGAGAAATACAGAGAGAGAGTGAAAGAGAAAGAGTGAGAGAAAGAGAGAGAGAGTGGGAGAGAGAAATAAAGAGAGAAAAAGCGAGAGAGAGAGAGAGAGGAGGGAGGTATACAACATACTTTTTTGTTATCATAACTTTCAATTTCATTGTGCAGAAACATTGCATTTATAACACTCAATACTAATCTAATTTATATCTGCAGCGCAATAACCATACTGACCATGCCAGATCATTATAACAACACCTTTTTGTTATCAGGAAAGTACATGCCTCGTCTTCGTCAAACAGGCTGGATAGAAATTAATGACCTCCTCAACCACTTCCTGGCTGTTCCACAACACTTCTAACGAACTAATTGTCCTGATTATGCAGCGATTAAGCGCCGAGCTATTTACAGAATAATTGAGACGTGATTAACGCCTTTTCTAACTGTCCACTTGGTACAACATAAATCATGTGCAGTCATCAGTCGTACATGCAGCGTGGGAATGAATGAATGTAAGTCTTTGAAATAAATTGATATTCAGGTAATGGTATCACAAGTTGTGTTTATGAGCCTCGGTGATACAAATAACTTAACTTGTTTACATTCTCTTTGTACATTTACAAATTTATGATAATACTAATACTAGAGGGTTTTGTATAGTGCTCATGTCTGTCAAACTTGACACTCCTGACGCTCCACAATCATTACCCGGCTTTAGCATGGCTGCCATTACGGCACTCTAGCATTTCGAGGAATTAATTCTCGCCAGGTACCCACTAACCTCATCTGGGTCGAGTGTGGCAAATGTACTAGATAACTTGCAAACCATGTGATCCACAGTCCGGCGATGTACATGTACATGTGTGTATCCACTAGACCATGACACTTCTCTATTAGTATTTGGCATACAGTGTATATACTTTTTTTCCTGAATATCTGGTCGTCAATGAAACATTTAAATTTATATACCTCACTTTAGAAATCTAGCCATCTGATTGGTCGAAATTGGAGTCGTGATTTCAAGCCATGCCCCACTCACAGGGCATAGCAATAGCCCACGGGGCCTAGTTAAAAGTTTCTACCTTCTTCCTCATTATCCTGCGATTCCCATTGGTTTACTGCGATCCCCATTGGTTTGCGTGTTAAAATTGTCTACGTGCGAGCGCGGCACGGACGCGCCATACAGTGCTCTTTGTCTGCGATTCCCAAATGATTGAAACTTTCACTCATTTTTTAAGCGAAGATTAACAGACAGTGTTTCAGATTTTCTGTGATGTTTTAACAAATTTTTACTCACTAAAAGGCTAAGGTAAGAATTCTTGGTAGATTTTTGTTTTAATTCGGCATATAAAAGTCATATCGACTGCTTTAATACTCGAGGACTAGCTGTTTCTATACTGGCTCGCGGGATAGTTGAATCCCTTGAGCGTATAGAAACAGCTAGTCCTCTCGTAGCAGTCGATATAACTATAATAGTGTACTACGAGAAGTAAAATGTACATGTAGATGTACATGTATACATGATTGTATACTCTGTGTACATGTATGTGCATCAGATCGTTTGAGACTTCAAAAGCAATAATCGTAGAACACATGCTCCAGCAACAACAGTCAATTAAAAAAAAAATCAAAGCCCTGACTGGAACTCTGGACTATTAAAACACTAAACCCAACTTTTAACCTTACCTAAAACCCAATTGCAATGCAAACCATAATGCTATGTGTACATGTGTTTGATGAAATGAATCATGGAGCTACTGCTCTTCAACTTCACAGTGAGGAAATATTTCGCTTTAAGAGTTTGAGAGTGTCAATAGAACAGCGACTAGGCCCGTTGTGAAAGCCCGATTTCAATTTTTTTTTCTTCAGACGAGTAGGTACCCATGTACACGGTATAATAATTTTGCCTATAAAATACCAGTATGCCGAACTGCTCCATCCCCAATACCCTTCAACACCTTTCCAAGCTGTAGTGCCAGCGTAAAGATGTCATCACAGCCATAAGCGGCTTGTGTAATAAACCCTACTTTTGTCCGATTTCCATATTAAATTTCTTTAATTGAACAAACTTTAAGCGAATGGTATTGCTTGTAAAAATCAGGGCAAATGCAAATTATAAACCCTACCTTTTTCATGAACTTTAAAAAAAGAAATCAAAAGCATACATTCTGGTGTGAATTATATTGATCTGACATTCACCACATCTTGAAAGTTACAGATGCAATAATACGTTTCTATATTACTTTGTATTAAATTAGATGTTTTTGGGGGTCGTTTATAAGTTTAAAGCATTTTTGAGTGTATATGGTGGAAATTTCATTACCCGTGTACCGGTAATGAACTAATCCGACATGTACTCGAAGCAGGTCTAACAGAGACACACATCTTTTTATATATATTTTTGTTTAAGGTCTTTACATTCACATACACTGTATACATTGTATGTACCATGCACATATTTACACTCATAATTTAAACAAATATTGGTACAGGACAGAGCAAAGTTAGTTTAGTCGCATTAACAATTTGCTCAAGCATTTAAGGTTTCGGTTTTGTTTGCTTCTTCAGTGTTAAAAAACCAGCAGACCTAGGACTACATTATGTACTGTATATTAAAAGTAACATTGTCATCTATTGTTCAAAAAGGAAATTCTAGTCAAGATAAAAAAAGGACAACAATACACTAATTACCTAGTCTCACACTCGAATGAAGATACCAAGCTTCCCGACCCATTCGTGGTGTTGACACAAAACGTTGACTCGGCTCTTGATCAAAGGTCAAAATCATTTCACAAGATATACAGTAGTTTACAAAAAAGTTGCATTATTAAAGCATTTGGAAAATTCCTCAAGATTCCAAGTGGTAAAGTTAATAAAACTACTACGTAAATGTACTCGCCTTTCTCTATCAAAATCAACTTCAATATGATATTGTAAGTATGAGATACTGTATGTCTAAGCCTTGCAAATTGTCAGGAGAATTTATATGACACAGATAATTATTATTCATATTTGTTATTATTTTCCAACGAGAAGGGAAAACAATCAAGCAATAGCACAGCTACATGTAATCCACCTCTTCTTTGTCAGAAATAGGCAATTTTCGTAACGTAACAAAATGTATGCATATACAATGTATATATGCCTTTGTGAAGGGCCTCGATATGTATTATTTCATACATCTGTTACAAATAAATGTACCTCAATCGTCAGAATATGAATTGTATACATTAGTTGTTGCTAGGTAGGTTAAACATTATGTATTGACTACATGGCAACATGTAATATATGCAATTTTCATTCTGACTATTAAAAATACAATTATTTGTATCAGGTGAATGAAATAATTGTATAGAGGCACTTGTGTATAAATTTGATTACATTACGAAAATGGCCTATTTAAATCTAATATGAGAGACATCTCCATTGCTATCCACAGTCCTACAGTGTATACAACTCTAAAGCCCTGTGGCAGAAAATTGTGTGCACAAGGATATACATCGCATGCCGACCATTTGTCGGCTGAGAGCCAGGAAGGCATCGACTTGCATCGACACAGAGTTAGACCCATTTCTTGCTCTCAACCACAAGATTTGATCAGATTTTAAGAGCAGAAGCTATACTTACAGCCATTCCTTGGCTCTTGGCGAGATCTATCAGAGCTCCTTCCATCTGCTGATGATCCATGTCACTGAAGGCCCTGGCGGTGATACCCTGCTGAAGGTTGCATGGTCTTTGAAGTCTGCATAATAGCCCGTCCTCTCGCTGCATATGATTTGTCACAAGTTCGATAGGGCCTGCAAAGTTCTTGCCATCCTTGATGGCCACTGTGCCATCGTACTGCCGCTCAATGGCGTAGTGGTAGACGTCGTCCTCATAGCACAAGGAGAGGGCGTAATTGCCTTCCCGGCCTAGGGATTCTCGCAGGAGGAACATTCCCTGGTGGCAGCCGGCATTCCGTAGCCGTGCCTCGGCCTCTTCCCTCGTGATTCGGCCGTGGTAGAAGCGGCGTGAGAGCGGGTCCACCGGCATGTTGCGGCCAGGTTGTGGGGTTTGCTGGTGGTAGTGGTGGTTGATTTTAGGGGTTGGTGACACTTGATGTTGCTGCTGGTGGTGGTTGTTGTGGTGGTGGTGGTTGGTAGAGTTTAGGATGGAGGTGCGTTCCATGATGCACGGACCTGCAACAGAGGCAACAAGTACACAATTATTACAACTCCGCAATCCTCACATATATGTACATATAAATGTACACATTTAAATACAAACAGCAAGATATGGGTACATACTTCAATTAAGTTCCCAGTAAAAATAAATGCAACTTCATCCACACAATCACTCGTGGGAAATATCTCATTTTCTTGCTAGTCAGTAACATTTGTCTTTCTCCGTGCCAACTCAATAAGCCTACTGGACTTGTAATCATTTCCAATTGAGGAAGTTATGAATAAATAGCGACTGTTTGTTTGTTACATGACACTTGGTACATGCACATACTTCACAATGCTTCCTGGTCGCCAGTCAATCAACAAAATCCTTTAAACATACAAGTGCATACTAGATAATTAACCCATCTTGAACAAAATATACATGTACTTGGTCCGTAATTACAATACAAACAATTATTTGTTTTTCTTTCATTTCTTTTTCTCAACATACAGATAGTGTATAATATTCAACTTCCACTGATGGACGCACGTTCTGTTTATCAATAATAATGTTGAAAATGAAAATAATAATTAAAACCTTAAATTGGCAATGGGTAGCAGTGTAAGCAGACTCTATATTTCATTCTTATTTTGTTAACAAAGTGGCAATTTTGTTGTATTTATTTAATTTTCATTAAAAAGAACTATTAGTCTAAAGTTTGAAGTGAAAGGAACATATACATGTACAACTGTACATGTACATGTAACTGGTGAGAATTTCAGGAGACAGAGCTGATACTGTAGATTCAAACCTTCATCACATTCTGTTCCTACATGGGTTCCATACACTGTTGACTTCAACCATGGAGTGGACAACCTACTAGTCCAGGTTCTGTCTGTTTTTACATTTTTTCTTTCTTCAATCATCTCCCTTAAGGGATCCGGTAACTTTATCTCAGATTCTGAAACAAAATCCTGGATTTAGCTCATGCTGCAATGATAATTATAAACCTTTACATGTAGGTCAGTCAGGAACCCCATGACTTTTACAAGCCGATTGCCTGTCTGATTATCAAGATATTTATGATTGGAAATCGAAACCAAATTTTGCGTTTTCCTAACGGTTTTCATAACACTACAGTCTACCGGGGAAAACGAGTATGGTTAAACCGGCCCTCAAAGATTTTTACTTTTTTTGCACTTCTTGATCAATTTGAAGTGCGATTTTTTTAGGGCTTCAAGATTATCATATCACAGACATTGATAACACGTAGGGCCGTGCATCTTAGATTTAACATTGTTAAACGATGCCTTTAACACGTCCCATTAATCGCGCGATCCCCCAAAATACATCCTTGCGAGCATAAGGATGAAAGGACTGTCTCTGTTCTAGCATTGAGGGTGTGTTCTTTTCTCCACTGATTGGACGCTCGACACAGAAACGGTCCAGGCAGTGGACTAACATCTGAACCAACATGTACCAAATGTCAGCTTCTCCGGCCCATAGATGAAGCCATCAAACTCCCCATGCAACGGATGTCAATTCCAATTGCGGTTAATTGAAACTAATTTAATAGATCATTAGAGGAGACATCCTTTAATGTCTACTTCATCTCTAGAGGTCACGGACAAAATGGCTTGACCCTCTTTTTACACTCTTTTTCTTCCTGTTCCCCTTCTTTTAAAAATTTAATTAGGAAGTCTACGATAAAAGTCGATATACAAAAATTGTACTTGCATGTGTACATGTAGGTCATAACACTTGAAAAACTTTGACAAATTTTGTTAAGGTTTTATGCCATAATATGATGAAATAGCAACATTAGAGTTTCTTAATTTTGCCCTCCAAAAGGGACTGTACATTGTATATTCACAAAAACTTCATGTAGAAAATGTTCTTGTTTCAGTTTTTTAATATGTTATTTCACTTCATTTTATTAGTTTAAATAATTTAATACCAATTATATTTAATAGAACCAGACATGCATTTGACTGGTTCCTATTTTCCCTTCCATTTTTGAGGTATCAGTAAGGCGTAACAAAAAAGGTGTTGTATTGCCCTTTGCGACCGACCCAAAAATCTTAAAATCTATGGTCGGCTTTTTAATAATTTTTTTTTAATACTTTTTTTTAGACAAAAATGTGAATAAAAAAATATATTTTGTTTGTTTAAATGCATAAAATCATCAAATTATTCCCAAATTCTCACTCGTCTTCTGCCCTTGTTTCAAAATCAAATCCTGTTAGCGTAAACAAGTAGACCCCGGCCTCGTGTACATGTACGTGTATAAACCGTGCACTGCACCAGCTAGAAACCAGCGAGATTTGGGCAATGTTCCCTGTTTTGAGTTTGTTGTGCGACGGGTCGCTGTTTTGAGGGGAGAAAAAAACAACCCAAAAAAATCTGACCGACCGACCCAGGTTCTGGCACCTACATGTGTATGTAAAGGGCAATACAACATTTGTTTTTTTAGGCCTAATTGATCGTTCCATGTAGCAGAGTGACATTTTTTATTCACATGAATTGGTCATCCAATGTGACACAATGTGACAAAAATACATGTATATACACTTGAAAAATTGTTAATGTAACAAGTCAGCTCATGAAGTTCACAACTTTCCAAGATAAAAAATGTGCTATGAACGGGATACAAAATTTCACATAGCCGTACATGCACACTACTATGGAACATTGAACTGTTTATTGATTCAAATCTTTTTTAAAGTTGAAGTCCAACCTGACATTAGTTTGGTTTTAAAAGCAGAAAAATGAGAGAAACAAATTTCTGAATTTTTAGTACACTGTACTGTACAGAGCAAATGGGAGGGAACCTCGCAAGATACACCACATCACACAGAACTTTACTAATTTTTGTTTGCTTGATAGGCAACTTCAAAAATTCATAACTTTCCTATCTGAAACGGATTTTGCTCAAACTTTCACTGACATTTTTCTGCTTAGAACTATTAAAACCAACTTAATATCAGTGTGGACTTCCCCTTTAAAAGCAGCAAATTTTCCATAATTTCCCCTGGAATAATGTGGTTTGTCACCAATCCAGTTTGCATAGCCAGATTTAGTATGATCAGGAGCCTCCAAAACCACAACATTATTCAGGGATGTCTGAAACACAGTCAGAAGACCTACAATAGTCTGTACTGTATGTTTAACCGTAGGGTGGACTCAACACGTTCACATATGATGCTTTACCACGATATTTTACCTCAGGTTTTCTTTTTTAAGCATTCTTCACATTTTTAAAATCTTATGACACACAGATAAGGCCTAAAAAAAAAGATGTTGTATTCACTATTGCCCTTTAGGTGCCAGAACCTGGGTCGGTTGGTCGGATATCTTCTTCTTTTTTACTCCCCCATCGAAACAGCGACCATCACCCAAAAAAACTAAAAACCGGGAATGTCGCCCAAATCTTGCTGGTTTCTAGCTGGTGCAGTGCATGGTGTACATGTATACACGTACAAGAGCCTGCGTCTACTTGTTTACGCTAGCAGGATTTCGAAACTAGGGCAGAAGACGAGTGAGATTTTGGGAATAATTTGATGATTTATGCATTTACATCTCATTTAAACAAACAAAATACTTATTTTTTTATTCATTAAACATTTTTTTTTTTCTCTAAAAAAAAGTATTAAAAAAAAATGAATTAAATAGCTGACCGTAGATTTTTAATTTTTTGGGTCGGTCACAAAGGGCAATACATCTTTTTTTTTTACGCCTTTTAGTAAATACATGTAACACCTCAGCTACGTTGTACTTCTTTTTCATCTCCACTTGCCAGTCAATGAATATAACAAATTAAATAAATAAAATAACAAAATACAAAACCTGTGGTGGTTTCCTGCGCCATATATGTGAACAAGTCTTTATTCTGTAATTGTTGGTACAGTGTACGTGTGTATCCACTATCCAAGCATTGAAAATGAACAAATGCTATATACTAAAATGTGTTTACATATACATGACTACACGTAAACATGTAAATACACATATTACACACAAATGAACATGCCTATTTTTGTTAATACCGTTGAGTGCCGGTAGTGATCTGTGACACTGTCCCTATTCTTGCTTGTACAACACATGCATTGTGCACTGCTTGCTTTCAGGAAGTTATTCTGAAATAATGGGCTCTAGCTCCTCTCAGTCACTTGACACGTCTACAACAACTGCTAAACTTTCAACCCTTCCCTTTGTTGGGTTACTTTGGTCTATCTTGTTGTCCTCTGTACCGTGTACATATCAGGTTCATTATATGGAAAGATATGGTGAAGAAAGAAAGCATTAAAGACCCTGTCGGGGGTGAAAAATGAAGTAGATGAATTATATATCAAAGGAAAGCTTACAAGCCATAGATTACAATAATACCAATTATATGCTCTCTGAAAACTCGAAATCTATAAAGCTTTGAAAATCAGGAGTTGTCGACCTAAAAACTAGCTATCGAATTGATGACATCATCATATGTTGAGTATATGCATATTCACAATGACTTTGCATTAATTAAGCACGGCTCATCGCCTCAGCTATATATTGGCAAGCCGATCGGGTGCACATGTTATGTCGTCACTGTAACTGCGGCAAATTTGACCCCTGTTGACCTGTAATTTGGAGAGGTACGGAACATAAGGTTTTAAATCGCTTTTGTGCAATACTGAAAGGGAAAATATTTTGAATTCCTTTATATTTGTAGGCCTATTCTATGTTCATTCAGCTTTCCATTGCTATAAAGTCGTATAAATTCATCGGACTGGGCCTTTAAGGTTGGTCTAAATGGGGAGGATGCTCAAGACAAGAAGAAGTGGAGGGAAGGAGACATTGTCATCATGGCACGAAAGTCAGTAACCCCTTGTAAGTGGGAGAAAAAAAATGCTGACTTTAATAAATGATGATGATGATGATGATGATATAGACAGTCTCTGCTTTATGCAACATCAGACTAATATCATTCGAGAATTATACATTTTAATAATCAAGAGAAACTAATATCAGAATAAGGCGCTTGTTGCAAATCCTGCCTAAGAATGTATACAGTGTACATGCCGGTAAACATTGTATTAAAAGTTGATCCTATTATTTTTGTCCCACATGAATCACAGGCCTCCAGTCAGTCTGGTAAATGTACAGGTCCGATGAAATCGTGAACAGGCATAATAATGAAACAGAGTATTCTTATTTTTAAAGCAATTTTGTTTCTTGAATGATTTAACTTGAAAAGTTCTTTTAAATACTATTTTTGTTCAAACCTACATGTAGTAGCAAGGAAGGGACTATGAAGGGGGGGGGGGTCATTTGGGAATACCAATGGTACAGTAAACATGTACCATAACTTCGCAAGAATCATTACATTGTGCATGTAACTTTAAATTGCAACAATAATGACCTGAAAAGAGAATTAAATGTATACATAGACAGTATACAGTTACAGTGTTTGTTGAGAATCAGCAAAAAGAGAATTACATGAATGTGTTTCCTACATGTACATATATGAGCCCAACAGACTAAAACAAATATAACATGTACATGTACATGTCCACGTACCGGTAGGCCTACTAGTATTTTGATTGACACTATATTGTAAATGTTGACATTCATATACATAATACATGTACATGTATTATATAGAAAAGTCAAAGAGTCAAGAACCTGCATCTAAAGTTCAAATATTAGATACATGTGCACAGAGAGAAGCAAATACAAAATCCATCTTGTGACCCCAAAATTGATAATTACCTTTAACTCAATATTTATTTTGGTTTCCTACAGCTTGCAACGTTTTCATATTTATAAATCTGTCCTATAAAGATGCTTTATACAGATGACTGAACTGCACTATGATGCATTACACCATGTCTGTCCCTGCCATTTCGTGTAATACATGAATGTTCAATCTCTTGACTTGAAGAGAGGGGCAAAGAGGAAAATTCCAAACAAGTGCTACGTTCAGATAGCAAATGATACTTCCTTCCTCCTGTGCGACATACGAGAACACATGCCACATCATGAACAGCCTGCCAAGTGTTGGAATGTTTACATGACGATGTCACTTTACATTGTTAATCAGGGAATCAATGTCTAATCTATACCCTGTTAAAGGAGACGTCTACTACATGTATAACATCAACAAGTTGGTTTTTATAAAAAGCAGAGAAACGGTAGTAAAACATTGAGGAAATATCTGAAAAGGTTAAGAAAGTTGTAGAACTTGAATGCTGTGACTGATCAAATGCCCAATGGAGAAAATATAAAAATTCATTCATGATTTGGGGGTACAGAGCATACAGCAGTGGTGCTTACAAGGTATACATGTTAAGCTACGGTCACAAAGGTTCGTACGAACGATTATTTCATACGAATCCCCGTTTTTCCATTGTCTTCCCGAATTTCCATTGTCTGAAAATCGTTCGTACGGCGTTCGTAGCAGTTCGTAATGGCATTTGGGACCGAGGCTTAAATCACAGAGCTGCCATTTTGTGTTTTTAATCAAGTTCAGGTCTGTAAAACTCCCAAGTCTCTATCTTTCTTATCCTTCACCAGAATTTCGTTAACAATTTCACTGATCCGTTTCTCTCATTTTTGATCTTTTTCAACATTAATTATAGCCAACTTGATGTCAGACTTTAACTTTGTTTAAGGAGAGCAGAAACAACAGAAGAAGAGGAAAAGAAGAAGAAAGGAAAAATAAAAAAAGAGGAAGAAAAAGAAGAAAAAGAGGAAGAAGAGGAAGGAGCAGGAGGAAGAGGAGGAGGAGCATATTGAAGAAAAAAACATCAAATTCTAAAAAGAGTTTTTCCCTCAACTAAAACTTAATAGTGTGATGATTTTAAATATTGCTAATTCCTGAAAAACAATATGTGATGGCAATATCAATTTGGTAATAAAACACTGGTATCAAATTGAAATCTACTCTGACAACTATGATATCCTTCCAATGTCAATTGATTTTAGTTTCTGTTTCAAAGGTCTGACACACTCCTGGCATTTTACATTTTGTACATGTAGGTGCATGCGTCTTTGTTGTACAGTATGTTTGTGAGAAAAACAAACAATTGCAAAACAAACATACAGTAACATAATGGGGGAAACCCCAGTGAATCTCACCCAACTGCAGGCTACACAACTTGTTATGGATCTCCATTACAACGGTCTAAACACAGAAGAACCACAAGACAAGTTCCACTCCTAGAGTCGGGCAAAATCCTCAAGAGAATGTACACGATGTTGTGGAATGCAGAGTGCAGACCCCTCCAGCTTGCATGCAAACATCAGCTAGATGTCAACCACGAATGGCTTCATGAACTGATTGACCAACGAACAGCCGGCAGATAGAGAGAGTCGTCAACATGCAACCGCACACACAAACTAAGACAGGAACCCGATGCCCCCTTATTCCGCTGCTCGCTGCATCCCAGAAATAGGTGTTCGTATTTAAATATAGAACTAGTGAGATTGAACGAGAGGGGGGAGAGAGAGAGAGAGAGAGAGCAAGCAAGGGTGAAAGAAAAAAGTTGGCAAGCGAGGGCAGCATTCAGGAGCTCCGCAGGGACAAACAAACAGGAAATTAAACCCATCCTCTGCTGTTGCAGAAAAAAAGGACAATAACCGTTTCCTCTGGAAAGCAACAAATGTGGCATGCCACTGCCCCGGACGACCTACAATCTGGGTTTGTGAGGATATTTTTAGAGTGCGGAAGTTGGGGGGGGGGCCGATATTATTTCTACTTCGGTGGAAGGATAGAGGGACAGCTCTGTGTAATTATAAAGCTATTCTTTCTGTTGATGACAAGATTTGTATCTCTCCTTTCTCTCTGTGTGTCCCTCTCTCCCTCCCCCTCCCCTTCTCTCTCTATCTCTCTCTCTGTCCGTCTCTCTGTCAGTCTCTCAAATTTGGGCCAATGATACGATAAACAGTCAAGTAATGTATACTTGCGTATACATGTATATACAGCATATGAATAACAGGCAGACAATTCACAATCAAGTTAACATACCACTTAACTGCCGATGTTTGCCCTAATTGTTCTACATGATAACTCATTTGGGTCAGTAGTGCAAAACTGTTTGCTTTCTGTTACCCTGAATAAAGTATCATGAATGTGCACTAATGTAACAGGAATAAACTGAACTTCCTTTTCCTGCATACCTACATGTATCATCTCAATTTCCAGGATATCTCAAAGTGCATACAACCCTTTACGTGGTATCAGACGTATAGTCCCAATATAAACTATTAATTGATTAAAAGCTAATCTCGAGCTCTGGTATGGGAATCGTATTTCGAGAGATATTGGCTATAATTCATTCTGGATTGTTTAACCTGCAGTAGATTGATTGTTTGAACCAGTAAAATAAAAAACAAACTCACAAAAACTTGCTGGAAATCATCTTCAATAAAAACCACAACTCTCATTTGCACATAGTGACCTGTGTTTTAAAAGCACATGGTGTCGGGCCCAACCTTGATTTCCTTATCTTTCTATGCTCATTACTCAGCCCCTATACATTTTCTACCAAAATCGTTTGGCACATGTCATTTATTTGTAATCTTGAACATCCAGCGTAAGTTTTGGTGGATTCTGTGAGAATTTGTTTTCTATCATTACCAGAATTCAAGCTTATCTTTTAAACAATAAGATACATGTACATTGTACAATGGCAATGAATAGATGTTGCATAAAACTGTTCTTATCTCAAACTTCCATCGATCTTTTTCCATCACTACTCTGCTTCTAAAACCAAACAGGGGGGTGTTTCACAAAGACTAAGATCGACTTTAAGTTGGACTTAACTATGGCAGGCCATTCATGCCACTTGTTCCTCTAACCATTCCTGACATTGGTTTCTCATGGGACGTACAAATCGTGGTCACAAATCTACAGAATTTACATTTTTTATACTTCATTATTGAAGGAAAAATATTATCTAAAGATCATAATTGAGAGACCAATGGTGAGAGCAACCAGTGGCATGAACGGGCTGCCATAGTTAAGTCCAACTTAAAGTCAATCTTAGTCTTTGTGAAACACCCCCCTGATATCAGGACGAACTCCCCTTACAATTCATGTGAATCCAGAAACCGCCACAATATGGAAATAAAGGCTTGTGTTTTACAAATACCCTGAAGTTGTAAGAGGGCATACTAACCGTCACATTACAAGCAAGTGTGCTTGGCACAGCAGTGTCCTCCAACGACATGATGAAGCTGATTGAAACGATGCTTTGCGGCACTAAGGTCGTTTTCTCTGAAATGCCTCTAAGACGCCATCCTCAAGCCACCTCAGTCTCATACACTTGTTTCCAATGGTGTAGTTTCAGGAGCACTTCTGAAACTCCCTTCCACCGCTTGCCTGAGGATTTCTGAAGTGGCACCACTTTTAATATGAAAGTGCTTTTTTCTGTCTGCTCGATCTTACATCTACATATTCCCTTGAATGAACTTGATGAGGAGGATGGATTCTGCAGAAAGAAACGAAGAGATAACAAAATTGGTTCAGTTCAAATGTATGAATAATGTATTGGAATAGCTGCTGCAGACAATACACGTGCACATGATATACTTTAAACTTTGATCTGTAGAAATTTGACAAGTACTGGAAGCCTTTTTAAGTGCAACAAATGTAGGCTTTAATTATAGACCATATTTTTTTTTTTTTTTGGTCTCTCTTAACCTCTTTTTGGTGATGATCATTGTTGTTTGCTTTACCTGACCAATAAGAAAACAAGTACATGTACATGTATATGCTTGCAAGTTAGCAACCAGGGGAGTGACGGCTTTAAATCCTCTCTGAAGGACTTGGTAATTAAAGCCTTACTAAAAGGCACAAGTGCATTGACTTGGTTCCGAACCCGGGAACTCCTGGTTACGAGACCACTGCTCTACCACTGAGCCATTGCGCCTCTTCATTCATTTCACCTTCATTTAAGTAATATCAATCCATCTCTCAATCAAATTTCACTTACCGGTACTATCTTTCATTGTCCAATCTCTTATCCTCTTTTCCCTGTCTCTCTGTCTCTCTCTCTCTCCTAAAATGGCACAGCAAGCAGTCACTCAAAAACCTAAATTTTGCACACTTTTCTGGCCCTCTGCCATAGTTTGTACAGCAGCCTCTCCGTATCCAACCCTATAAAACGGGCCAGCTTGGATTTAATTAATGCTCGACAATTGCATTCTGACTTCCTTGTTCTGTCTCCTATCCATTTCCTGTTATTCCCAAGCACTGAATGAAAGTGCACTTTTCGTCATGCCGGGCCAACGTGCCGGGCCAACGTGCAGGGCAAGGCGTACACATTCCGGTTACATCCCATTCATGGCATGATCTATTCATAATATGCTTTACATCTAGTTTTACCTGCTGTGCAGCGCTCAAAATATATGGGGGTTGATGCAAATATATAACCCTCTGAGTGAATGAAATGCAGTAACCCATTCATTTCCTATTCACCCTTGACTCAACATTAACAGAGGTTCAGTATACAAAGGGCCCCAAAGTTTTTTTACTTTGTACAGGGATTCGATTCACATGGACCTGCAAATTTGAACTCTAGACCCCCCTCCAAAAAAAAAAGAACAAAAAAAATTTAAAAAAAAAAAAAATGAACAGGGGCCAAGGGGGCAGAAAAATCCTTACAAATGTGTTGAAAGACGTAAGCAGGAAAAATAGCGTGACTATAAAATAAATAGCTTGATTTACACAAGCAGTATGCATCAGATACTTTGTATTGAACAAGATAGAGAAACTTTGCCCAACCTCAGAATGTCCTTTGTGATGAAATTACAATGTAAGAACACCCTATTTTTACTTTTATAAGGCCATTTAAAAAAAATACATGTTTAGCGTCCTGCCTTTTTGAAAAATAGGAAGGAGGAGTCCTTCTTTTTTTTCTTCTTCAAAATGGACACTTGGTATATTTTCCCTGACAGTCAGGCTATATTTCAATTATGTTTTTGTTTTTTTTTAAGTCAGAAATAGATCATTTTAGCAGTATGTTTTTCATGATTTTTCATTTAAAAAAAAAGATTTTAAAAAAGCAGGCGGCCTCAATAAAGGAAGCGGGCAGGGACGCTAAACTCATGCATTTTTTTAAAGAATGGCCTTAAAGGTATTACAAAGTTTTGGTATGGGGTCATGAATTTGGTTCAAATGAACATATTGGAAGCATATGCGATTTTACAATATTCAACGATCGTTGTTGCCGTTGAAATCGCGTCTAAAGTGATGAAATTGTGAATAATAAACTCTTTATGTTGTATAGCGCCCTCTCAAGACTGATATTACTTTAGCTTTAAAACCATGTTTCTTGACTACAATCGACTGATTTGCTATTCCCGTTTGGAAATTATATATCCAGAGATTTTCATGATCGCAGCTACCATGGAATGGCCTTAGGCGCTATTTGAAATATATGAAATTTACCGAGCACCGGTAAATTTTGATTATTCAATTTGCTCGAAAGCAGAAGTGTTTTAGGAGCTAAATTTTTTAGTGCTTATAATACATTCACAGGGGCATCCAAATATAAATATCAACAATTAAAGAATTACTATCCATCCAATTTCAAAATTTCCCAAAACTTTGCATTACCTTTAATCTACATGTATGTACACTGTACACCTATTTTAACTTCTATAAATCTACTGTACGTGTATGTACATACACTGTACATGTAACTGTACAACAATGGGGAAACACCCCATATGAAGCCATTATCATTTTCGATTAAATACATTTAGATCCGAAGCTACATGTATTTAGTAAGCATACGTGCACTGAAAGGTTAAACACATGCCTAATGCCTACTGTACATTATACACTGTACCCCCATATCTGTATAACTCGATAAGTAATGGGATTGAATTTGTAGCAGGAGAAATTGGATTAGTGGGCCCCTTGTGTAGGGAGCATGTATCACTTATAATACATGACTGCATTCTCAATCATTTCTCCTCTTCTCCTCCCTAATGCTGACTTTACATGTATCTTGTTCATCCTAGTATCAAATACCCTGAAGCAGAACATCTAAGACCCCGTTCTCATTCACTTCGTTGGAGCGGTCTAACTAAGACCCGTTCCTCAGGAGCGGTTCTTAGGTGAGTGAGAACGGTCAAAGTGGTCCAGGAAGTGGACTTCTGGACCACTCCAGAAGACCACCTCGGGAGGTGGTCTTGAGGAACGGGTCTTATTAAGAGCGGTTTGGAGCGCTCTAACGTGCGAGTGTGAACGGAAGCGTACTTTGAACGGAAGTGAGCTAGTGACGTTCCGTGCGAAACATGTAGTACGGTACATACGCTTAGTATTCCGCGCGCTGACCTGAGCTGCCATAGCAACAAGACCACTTTGACTCGTGGAGCGGTTTGAGCCATAAAAAACTGCTCGGAGTGTGAACCCTCGCAAACCGTTCCTCAAGACCCGTTCCTCTGGAGCGGTCTAACTAAGACCACTTTCAAAGTGAGTGAGAACGGGGTCTAATGCTGCTCCAGAAGCATACAACTGAATATTACACTACTGTATCTATATATTTATTTACATAAATCATTTTTTCAATGTACAAGTATTATTTAAATTTGGAAAAATGATATGAAAATACTTTAAACCTATTCCTAAACTGTACAACATGTATGTTTCACTAATACAAGCAATGCACGAAAAAAATATTTTGCAATCATTAAATCATAATTCCCTAAAAATGTCACAACCATTAAGTTTCAATACAAATCAAAGGAATGAGAAATCTAAAATCTTTGAAAAAAAAGAAATCACAACGCACTGACTACTGAATACTCTTACTCCCATAGGCTTAGTACAGGGACCACGCAGTTCCCGTAAGCAGTGAGCTAACATTCCATTCAAATAAGGAGAAAAGGACTGAAAAACACAGAGGAAAATGGAAATTAAAACAAATATTGTGAAGAAATTTGAAGAAGAAATTTTTAACAAGATACCAAAGGAAAAAATATGAAAATCTTTAAAAGATTAATAATGGAAATACTAAGTGTAATATGGATAAAATAAGAAAAGAAAAATCAGAGAGGACAGTCTGATTGTATGAACAAGACAGTGCGACTGAAAAGAGAGAGAGAGAGAGAGATGGATAGAGAGAGAGTAAGAGAGAGAGAGAGAGAATGAGAGGAGAGAACAAGAGCAGGTGAATGAGATTTTAGAAAGCAAGAGCATGAGACTGAGAGAGAAAAAGGGGTGAGGGGCAAGTGACCTCTAATCCATATCATTCTATTAAGTCTTCTAACCATTTTCAAGAACATTAGAATTAATTTTCCCCATAGTTTCATATAAACACTTCCAAACATTCTTAAAATAGATATCTACCTTTCCAGGTAAAGTTTTCCTTCCCCATACTGTGACTCTTTTGTAAAGTGCCTTTTTATTTAGATGCCTGCATCAGCGATCAATATCTCTTCATCCATCTTTCACCGCCGGCTCAAAATTACATTTTCTCATCATTTTATGATCCCAATGTAAAAACAGATCCACAAATTCCTTCTTTCCTCCCAAACCTCACCTTTGGCACAGGGCAAAGACCTGGGCAGTTTTTATTAATAGCTTAAAAACCTATATCTGTGAAATAAAATCAGGGATTCCATTTTTTTCTCTCCGTCCCTATCTATCTTGGGCTAATGCAACACTGTTTTTCTCCTGTGATATTTGTGAGACATGTTGTTCCTGTTTGAAGTCCTTGGCTTGCATCCTTGTAACGGGAACTCTTCCTACCTGCCTCATGTCGTTTCTGGTTTAGATCCTTATCCACGGCAGGTCTACAAACGCGAACGAAGGGCTCCACTCGGAGACGCAGAAGGGCTTATGTTCGTTTTTGAAGCATACTTAAATGTCTTGACATGTCATGCTAATGATGAAGACCTCAGAAGGTCATTTTATGTATGCAACTACATGTACATGTATGCACTCATATCACCAGCATAAATGCACTACCTGCACTTCATTGCACATTAAATGCAATGGACCATGAAATATGGTATTGGAATATGAGACAGGTGAATAATATTTGAAGTGAGAGGCCAAACCTACATGTACACGTACATATCAAATCAAATTTGACTTTGTCTTTCATTTTCTCATATTTGAGCTCTTTTAACTTGACTTTTAAGGCACTCTGGTACATTAAAAACCAAAAAAATTGCAAAGTCCAATATCATAATTTCAAATCATTATAACAACAAAACAAAGAAATTTAGGCCATCATATTTTGAGGGGAAGGAGAGGGGTGCCTTGTCACTTCAAAATTATGTCAGCGTCCTCTGCTGTTTGTATCTCCAAATTTACCCTTGACCCCCTCCCCCCTGCACCCAAACTGGAACATTTTCCCTCCAGCCCATCAAAAAAAAATAATGGAATACTGGTTAAGTAAAATGAAGAAAATGAAGAAGAAGAAAAAATGTTAGTTTGGAGCCCTGCTTTGTGGAATCATCAGGTTTTTTAATTTTTTTATTATCATTATTATTATTATACCACAAGCGATATGCTGAAAATACAGTAGCAAGTACTGAAAATGTTCATTGTTGAATTATAATCATTTTCTTTAACACTTTCTGGTATGTTTATCTCCCAAACTAAAGTAGTTTAATGCACACTAAACATAAATTAAAGTCCTGGGGGGTGTTTCACAAAGACTAAGATCGACTTTAAGTTGGACTTAAATATAACAGGCCTATCATGCCACTGTTTGCTCTTACCATTTACTGGCATTTGTCTTTCAAGGGACGTACAAATCATGGTCTCAAATCTACAGAGTTTACATTTTTTGATAGTTCATTATTGAAGGAAAAAATATTATCTAAAGATTATAATTTACAGACCAATGGGGATAGCAACCAATGGCATGAATGGCCCGCCATACTACTTACGGTAAGTCCAACTTAAAGTCGATCTTAGTCTTTGTGAAACACCCCCCCCCCCTGATATCAGGACAAACTCAATTTGCATTACTACATGTACCTAAATAATAATAATGCTCACATTTTCAGAGCACAGCAGAATTTCATCTGGTCACAAATGATCTTAAACCCATATGCCTCTGTGCAATGTGTTTCAAATTGGAAGAGTAAAGTAGAGAGATTCTCTCAAGGAAATCAGACTAGTGCAAGGAAATATTTGATTTCCCAGTCAAACGATCAAATTTCAAAATGCTCCTCAGCAAATTTTGAAGGGGGGTATAGTAGGACATACATGCTAGCCCAAAGTCATATTTACAAGGTGACTGCTCAAAATCTCTTAAGGTCAAAATGAGTTTAAATGTAGGAGTAAACGTTTGCAAATGCAATTTTAAAAAAAATAAAAAAATTTAAACATGTACATGCATCTTAACGGGTAGTTAATCTTTTGCAGTTGCAAACAAAAGGTCAATGAACGTAAAAAGAGTAAAAGACTGTACACAAGATCATTTATTTATATACACTCTACATATTACAATTTTGATGTTCTGTCCAATATTCTACATTTCCGATGAATTTTAGCGAATGTTTCTGAAAGGAATGCAAAATCAAGGCTGCCAATCATTATCCCTGCAGAAGTGCGGTAGACTTGATGTATGTGATGTGTACCGTATAAACTGATGTTTTGGCACACAAAGACATGTAGTTTCGCAAAGACAGGGACACAAATGTCCAAATGTGCAGTGTATATGAATGGGTTGTTGTTGTTTTCGGCTTTTCACAATAAAACAGGCTACTTAAAAGACATGTTTTGACAAGAATGCATTGCCTGCTCATTTTTGTGTGTTGCACATTCAGGAGCCTACAAAATATTGCAAAAATATAACCCTCAAGAAAATAATGGCTCATACAGAACTCTATCGGAGAGAGAATCAGCTAAACGACAGTGAGAGAAATAGAGATAAAAGGGGAGAAAGAGGAAAGAAAAGCAAGGAAAGGAAATAATAAATTTCTGGACCCGAGGCTTCCGGGTGCTTGAACTCTCTCTTTTAATTCAAGTATTCCATGAATAAACATGGTTAGCAATTCACAGGATGCCCCCTAAACGAATCACAATTTTATTTCCTTCCACTCGTTTATTTGTGTCCTTCTTTTAACTTACAAAGTACAAACCCTTGGAGTATTCTTTCTATCCTTATCTCCCTCATGGAAAAGAAAGAGATCCAAGAATAACTCCTCCCTCATCCTCTACCTCTCACTTTCTCTTGCCCCCCCCCCCCATCCCCTCCTCTCCGTCTCTCCTCTCCACCTTCCCCCCTCGCTCTCTCGCCCCCTCTCACTCCTCTCCCTTTCCCCTTATCTCTCCTCTCTCTCTCTGTACATCTTTCTGTTCTCTCTCTCTCTCTCTCTCTGTCTCACTTTCTCTCTCTCTCTTGCACACTTTCTCTCTTGTGCTTTCTCTCTCTCTCTCTCTCTCTCTCTCTCTCTCTCATCCTCCTCTCTCTCTCATCCTCCTCCTCTCTCTCTCTCTCTCTACACCCCTTCCTCCCTTGCCCTCCTCTCCACTTTTCCTCTCCATCTCTCTCTCTCTCTCTCTCTCTCTGATCAGATAGTGATTCTTCTAGGTCTCTGAACTCTGTCTTACCTTCCTGGACATGTTAAAAAAATGGACAGAGTTGAAGGAACTTTGAAAAGACATCTACGAACATACTTGGACCGGCACAGTAAAAGTAATTTTCAAGAGATACAGTATTTTTACACCAAATCAGCGAGTCATGTGCAGGAAATTTTGTGCACAGCAACAAATTTAAAGAAATGTAAAGGTGGTACATGTATCTTTTCTTTTCTTCATGGTGGCTTTTTCACCAATGAGTGTCTTGCTGTCCTTCAGCTACTGTAAACGTGGGAGTATTCGAGGTGCTTTAATTTTCGCGGATTTCGCGCTAAAGTCGGTGTCCGCGAATATTAGAACCCACAAAAATATAAGCATGACTTCTTAAGCGTGTTTTGATCGGGCTGAATTGCGTGCAACGCGAATTTAAGAATCTGCGAATATGTTTTGGGGTCGCTCGGCGCAAAAAACTAATCACACAAAAATAACAGCGTTTACAGTACCCTGAGATACAGTATTTTTACACCAAATCAGCGAGTCATGTGCAGGAAATTTGTGCACAGCAACAAATTTAAAGAAATGTAAAGGTGGTACATGTTTCTTTTCTTTTCTTCATGGTGGCTTTTTCACCAATGAGTGTCTTGCTGTCCTTCAGCTACTGTAAACGTGGGGGCATTCGCGGTGCTTTAATTTTCGCAGATTTCGCGCTAAAGTCGGTGTCCGCGAATATTAGAACTCGCAAAAATATAAGCATGACTTCTTATGCGTGTTTTGATCGGGCTGAATTGCGTGCAACGCGAATTTAAGAATCTGCGAATATGTTTTGGGGTCGCTCGGCGCAAAAAACTAATCACACAAATATAACAGCGTTTACAGTACCCTGACTTACATCGGTACGTGTATCTCATTGGGTGGCAATCATAGGCATCTCCAGTGTTTTTCACACATTTGCCAGTATGATCAATTCTGTAAATATTCTTCATTCAATTCAAGTGTTTGCCAGGTTCACTGAAAATTCACTGACTGTCCAAGGACATACATGTATTTGAACAGGACTTTTGATGTTTTGCATAGATCCCCTTGGCTTTAAGACAGTATAACATAAACCTCATTGAAGCAGGTCTATCTGCAAAACTCCTAGATCAAGATAATGTTGAGGATGTTGCTCAAACCTGGTCAAATTTCAAGTTTTGGTACAATACATTTAAATAATTTGATTTGTAAAGAAAATCACATTAGCCAGACCACAATATCACGTCATTAGCCAAACCACAATATCACATTATTAGCCAGGATAGACCTTATCGACGCTGACTGCAAACTACATGTTTAGATTCTCATCTGAAAGAAAATAGAATAATACACCAAATTCAGAAACTGGGTCAGCAAAAAGAGCTTATTTATAAAAATACAGCGACATCAACAATGTATGAAACCAGATTAGAAGGCTAATCAATGCAATCATAATGATTAGGGGACTGAGGAAAGGAGTCAGCAGATATTTATGAAGTGTATTGGTTTTGAAGCCACGGAAACAACCTAATAATATGGTTTCCTCAAGTTGGCTTGCAATGTGGGGCATGCAAGCCATCTGGAGGGGGTGAAGAACAGGTCTGTTCACATCTGTTCATAGATTGCTATTAATGCTATTTTAAAATTAAATGTAATTGGTGTAATTTCCACTATGGAAATCAGCTTTTGGTGTTAGGGTGTTTTACTACAAGAGAGCAAAGACGAATGAATGAATGAATGAAAATTAATCAATGACAGACTTACAGAATTAATCATTCAAATATTGATTAATTAATGAAAGAATCAACGAACAAATGAATGGATAGAAGAATAGTGAATGAATGAGTGAATGAATAGTCAAATAATACCCAGGCAACACTATGACAGATCTAAGGTTCACTACACTGGCTCACTTTATGTTTGAAGGGTCCATTTAGGTGAAATAGAAACAATATACAAAGAAGGTTTTTTTAATCACATAAATGACATAACAAATAAAGTGAATAATTAATCACTTGATATACATGTAGTTCCCCCATGATTCTATACAGACGTTTTGAATTTGAGAAATTCTTCACATTTGTTCGTTGAAAAGTGGGAGGGGATCCACATCTGTATGCACGCATTATACAGTTTAGGTACTGTACCTAAAAAAAACACTTTCTTGTTGACCCCTAATCCTGTTTCTCACAAATGGACAAATATATCCAACTGCAAAACTGATTTTTACTTGGTCTATCCAATGGATTTAAGTATGCCTACCACTAACAGAGTTGATAAAGTGTATCTGTTTCAAGTGGATCTTAATTAATGGAAGAAAATGCACTTGAAGCCACTTGAGTCGCACTTCATTATTAATGGTATATGTTGATTTCTTTTAAACTAATACTTTTAGGTGTTTTTAATTGATACTTTAAGGAAGTAAACTGAACTACAGAGGGCAGTCTATACATTCGATTATTACTTTATAAACAAGCAAAATCAGCCATTTGTGATTGGCCGTACATGTACATACAATGTACTTTAAAACACCATAAGCAGAACTACACGTACAGTACATGTACCTCTGCACTCCACATCAACTTTTTGTATAGTTTGAAAAGCATTTTTTGTGCTGTTTGTAATTATATGTAAAAGCCCCATGTATGATGTTGCAGATTTTGAAAAAAATCCAAGGTGCATTTTCATTCCACATGTTTGTGTAAATTTACCAAAGTCCATTCTCAGTTGCTAGGTCAGGAAAGATGAATGGCTTCTTACTCAACTATTCATTCATTTGTATGGAAACCAAGTATGTTTACATTTTACTTGTTCTGTGGCATAGATCTTTCATTTTGTATGCATCTATGGGGTCATATGAAAGAGAAAACTATGAATTTTTATACTAACGTTTTTCTTCTCTTTTTCTACAAATACTGTACACTTAAATTTGCAATTTGTGAGCATGCAAATGAAATTAATGAATAATAAGTTGAGGATCAAAAGAAAAAAAAAGAAGCAGGGCTTTTCATACATGTACCGTACCCTGCCCGGTTTCCGCCCGATAGGCAGTTTTTCTCAGATAACTTCTCTGAAAATGAATTATACAGGCGCTATTGTATACCGATTTGTAGCCGAAATTCTAGCAAAACCAACCATGCCATTCTTACGCCTGAAATCGTACGCGATTGTCCGTAGTGCGCCGTCTACGTGAGGCATTTTCCTTGCCTATTACCGCCTAGACCCGCCCTAATTCCGCCCAGTGGTGGGCGCGCATCAAAAGTATAGAAAAGGGAAACATCTCGGGTACACGTATAGGCCAAATAAAATTGCTTCCTGATCTACATGTTAGTTTGATAATTGATATTTCTTTCTTTATTTCTTCTTTTGCCTCTGTAGGCCTACTAATAATTCCAGTTCACTGTTATTCATCATCATGCAACACTTTCTATTCATCATAATATTCTTTCAGATATATATTTTTCGTTTCCTCATTATTATTTTCATTTCACTCTGTATAGGCCTACTAAGTATGCCATTTCACTGTTATTCACCACTTGCAATCAATCATGCAACACTTTCTATTCATCATAATATTCTTTCAGATATATATTTTTCGTTTCCTCATTATTATTTTCATTTCACTCTGTATAGGCCTACTAAGTATGCCATTTCACTGTTATTCACCACTTGCAATCAATCATGCAACACTTTCTATTCATCATAATATTCTTTCAGATATATATTTTTCGTTTCGTTTCACTCATTATATTTTCATTTCACTATATATATTCATTATATATTTTTTCATTTCACTCATCTCACTATTCTCTTTAAAATATAACACCCTGTATATATTTTTTAGTACAGAGGAAAATGAATGTTAAAATATTGTTAAAATAATGTCATAACGAACATTAAAGTTACTCATACTCTCATTCGAATTAGGTGTTCAAACATGTTATTTATTTGTAGACTGTTATTGTTGAATTAACGGTTCATGCACATTTTCAATAAACAATGTCTTATCTAAAAAAGAATTTTAAAAATGTCAATATAGGTAAAGCTCATCAAAAAAATTAATGAGTATAACCAAATGTAGGAAAAAGTCACATACATGTCGAATGTTCTTTTACATGGCTGCACAAAGTCATTTTCACAATGCACTTTTGTTTCATTTATAAAGAGTATCACCATTTTAGTTACATATTTAGAAATAAAAGAAAAACAAGTCAAAATATTTTGATATAATTCCAATTTGGCTTTACATGCATCTGTAATGAATATCAACATTTCTAGCCACATATCAAAATATGAAATTACATCAAATAACAAGACCGTGATGCATAGTGTATTTTTGCATCTGGTAATAAACAGATCTATAATAAAGAGACATTACCATTTTAACTATTATTATGTAGATTATTAATCTGAAATGAAAACGAATCACTTGCAGATTGCATTTTGCAACACTAACTCTCTTCACCTATAACGAATATTAATACAAAAGCAATACATTCTCATAGATTATTTGATGTTCATAATAATGATGATAATTGTTTTCAATAAAAGATCACATTTTTGTATAGCCTAACGTTTTCACATTCTGTTAAATGAAATTATTATACAATGCATGTATATGGTCAACCAGTATCGAATGATTGATTCAATGAATGTCCAGAAAGAAAATCAGGGATAACATAAATAAACAAAAACAAAATAAGGGAGAAAGTATTTCGATGATCATATTCAATACTCAATTCAAGAAGCAACGTCACATCTCAATTAGAAATATGACATTTATACTTATTCATGACGTCCTCCGATTGATGCTGCAGTTTTGGTCTTCTTTTCAAAATGAACTTCGCTTATGCGAAACTTTCATGTTCTTCTGAAAGAGTTTTGTGTTGTTTCAATAACATCGTGTACATCTTTTGTTAATGAATATAGGTTTAAATTGACCAGCGAAACATGTTGATAAGAAAACACTTTCAAGTTGCCAATGCAAAAGTGAGAGAAATACAAGTAAAATATATGTAACATTGGAAATACAAGTATAAAATTACATTTTCTTTTTCTGAACAAGCTACTAAATTTATTCGCTCAAACCAAAATGATCGGATTGATGACAACGGAACACTAATAGCTCGCTGTATTTGGTCGCAATGGTCGCAATAGATGTCATAAACCACCCTGTCTTGTTGCACATAATGATGATAATGTGATCGTAAAACCATTGGGATAAAAACACGTCAAATTTTATCGCCACAAAGGTAGCCTATATTAATTCTTTGGGTTTGAATTAACTGATACAATAACGATATACAAATGAAAAAATTTACATCTTAGATACCAATTTACCGTGTACTACTGGTAGCAAATGTATTTTGATCAAACACCAAAATTAAATTATAAAGAGAACAAAAATATTCAATGAGTTATAATCTTGTTTTCAAGGGACATGGAAGCTGAAAATTAGAACAGAAATCAGTAAAGTTGCATCAAACTTTAAAATTTTATAATTTTTTTGACAATCGTAATGTGAATGACTATCGTGGCTATAGACAAATAACTTTAGCAGTATTTGAAAAACAACATCACCCGTTTGCATTTGAAATCCACTTCAGCAATATATTTCATCCTCAATTTACGCAAAATAGTGCATTCCAAATGGATCCAGGTGTCACAATGATCACCGTTGTATCCACCGTCGTACTGGTTGGGGGAGGCGGGGCCAGGGCGCTAGCCAATAAAATTAAACCATGACTTATTTTCAATTCCATTCAAGTGATTTATAAATGTTCGTGATATCACATGATTAAAAAAAACGGTAAAAAATAGGATAATATTTTCGCTCCCCCAAAAAAATAGTGGTTCTAGGCTCTCCATCACCCCGCTTATTCACTGGCTTGATGAATCGCTGCTAAATATTTTCTAACGAATTGGAAAAAAAAATTAGTGCTCTTAATTACCCCCCCCCCCTTGTCTCTTTTTCTCTTCCTCTTTTTTGTTTTGTTGCTCTTTCCTCTTCTTTAAGCTCTTCTTAAGTGCTTTTTGTTTGATCTTCTTCATTTTCTTTTTCATTTCTTTCAACTTCTTTCTTTCAGAATTTCGTCCTTTATTTTGGGTCAATTAAGCTTCCCTCCGTCTGTACCACTTGCACTTGTCCCCTTTCTTCAGTCTCCTCCATTATGTCTCTCGTTTGGCCTCTGTTTTCTGCCGGCATTTCATGATCATCTTCTGTCTGTGTTCTCCTTTTTTTCGACCTCGTCAGCTCTCTTCTTTCTTTCGTTCGTTATTTCTTTTTCTCGTGATCATTTCCTCCATTCTTTTCCTCTTTTCCTCGGCTTTCTTCAGCTGATCGTGGACGAAAGATTTGTTTATTTCTAAATCAAGCGACACGTACGGAAATAACTCTGTGTTCGGTGAGTAACTTTGAGATTATTCGAATATTGAAAGCTGTCGAAAACTTACCCAACAACAACTTAGGAGTTAGGGCGACGGGAAAAAATGAACCGAAGTTCATCTTCATCTTAATTGTTTTTATTGTATACGTATAGTATAGTAGGCCTATATTGTGTATGTATGGTTTAGATGTATAGATTCGTTCGTTCTACATACGATAAAGAGCTTGTCATCATTAGTACGCGCCTATTAAGCGCGTATTACGCGCAGGAGAAACTCGGCCGGTTGAATGGATGTTGCGCTCTTTTTTGCAAAGCCTGTTCCCCGTGGCCGGCCGGCCGGTGGGTGAGCATAAAGCTATCTTATACGTGTGCAAACATGGGGGGCGGAAATAGGGCAGGGGCATCACAGGGTGACATGGCCCAGTTCAAGCCTCGATAACTTTTTTATAAATAATAATTTCCGCAAAAAAATTGCTCAGGTAACACATCAGGAATTCTTACTTTCATATATCTATAACAAAAATTAAATCTGCCACTGCAATTTTTTTCTGATCGTTCTGAACATGAACTTGGTGTTTAAAAAAAAGTTTGATTCACACCTAAATAAGCGCAATGCTCACTGCTGCACATTGACGTCAATCGCGTATCCCCGTTCATTGCACGATCGACAGTGTACCATATTTCGTGCACACGTTCCTTACAACGTATGCTGCCATAGGCAAGTTAGTTGCATGCCTTCATCGCGCACCGTAGAAACTCGGGCGATGGAAGACGGCCGTTGTGTGTAATAAGCCACTGGTAACAGGGGGGCGGTAACTGGGCAGGGTACGGTATATGTCACCAAGGAAATTATTCATTATGATAGAAAATTTCTGCCATGAAAGCTGGTTCCATTTTTTTCTTGGACAAACTGTACAGTGCACTACACATACTAAAAACTAAATACTAACAAAATGTTGCAGTGAGTTTAATATGTGCAATTGCCAGGTCTCTGCTAGGTTCCTCATAATATTATTTTTCATTGATTTTTATAATATTTTCATGCAAAAATTAGAACAGTAATTTTTTTTTTCTTCAAACTTAGACACATTTATTTGCAAATATGAAATTCCCAAACTACATATACATGTAAAAATGTATTTAATTCTGTTCAAAAGGGAGGTCAAGATTATTCAACAAAGAGTTTGGCAAGGCATGATTTATGTTATGGCATTTTCTGTTTGAAAACAAATGTACATACTACTTGACACCACTTGACACCACATGTACTGATGTGAACATGTACATGTAGGTTACAAGTGATTGCAAGACTCCACATGCTTTTCTAAACCAATGTGCAAAGTAATAGTTTCATAACACTGTACTCCTAAACCAATAAGTGTAATGTGAGAACTTAATAATTTGCTGCCCTCTACTGCTCTAGTTACTACTGATTTCAAACAGAAATAGCCACAACATAAATTCATGCCTTGCTAAACTTTATGTTGAACAATAATGTATGGTTTGAGCAAGAGATACATGTAGGTATTAAAGGTAAGCCAATCACAATCAGTATTACTCCGGTATCAGATTTTCATATTTTATGTTAAATTCTTGAAGAAAGAAGACTCCACTAGCGAACTCCGAAGGTATTATTAGTAAGCAAGGTTCGTCGGGTTCGGGATTGGGTGATTATGAGGTTTTGTTTACATCACTCTTCACAAAGGAGTAGATCTATGGGTGATAATTAATGCTATCATATCAAAAATATCATAATTTATTATCACCTACATGTACATGTAGGCTAGTTTGCCCTTAATTATTTAAGGCCAATAATTTAAAGGGAGTGTAGCATGACGAGACTATGTGTCTTTCCCATGGCCCTACTCGGGGCCAATCGGGTATAATACGACTACGGACGACGCGACGGCAGCATTCACGTGTGTGCAACATACGCGAAACCGAAGCGTGAGGAGAACTTTGGTCCGTTTCGCGAGCGCAAGCGCACGCTGACCAAGTAGAGGTTAAGTCGCTGACTACCGTTAATCAAGTCCATTCGTTTACGTGCAGTTGTCAAAAAGAAGACGTAGATGGCGTTAACCAGTATTTGCCATGCTACATTCCCTTTAATAAGGCTATATCATACATCATCCTAGCTGAGTCGAAGCTGAGTCACGTCTTTCGGATGGTGACGTTTAAAGGTCGGTCCCCAGAAGTAAATAATCATATCTGATTGAAACACGTCTGTAAAAACCCAATACATACACACACACTAGACAGAAATAACCGTCTGGTATGGGCCATTCTTTACTAAAACTGACATTTGTCAACATTCCCCATACACAGACGGTAACCCACACGGCTCGCACAAGGGGATTGAGCCGATTCTGTACCACATCTGGTCCAGAAAAACTTTCTCCCCCGTTTTTTCCTAATTTAGATCTAATTTTCTGATTTATAAATCAGATAGAAAAAAAACGAGTATATTTTTCTCCTACAGTGTATGTACAGTCATCAAAGTTTTTATCACCTATTTCCAAAGTCGAAATTTACGGACTTACTTTAAATACGAGTTATCCAATTTTTATCTAAGAACAAATGAAACGGTACGTTCATGCATTCGAACTGGTAATCTACGACGTGACCCGGCTGATATATTTCCGGGTCAACCGACCAAAACAATGCCATTGGCCAATCAGAACACTCGGTTTGATATTGGGTTTATGAATATTCAAATATCACTGGGTCAAGCCAGGCCGACTCGTACGTAGCTATTGGACGTTCGAAAAGAAAAAATGAATATTCATCAACTCAAACCAAGATGGCTGACAACAAATCGTGTTGACTACAAGACTTGCTCGGATTAATCATTAATTTTGGATCTAAATGAGCAAGCTATCGTAAGTCAAAGTAGATATTTCCGTGTTATTTTTAATTTTTAATAAGATTCAGTGTAAAATTGCAGCCAAAGTGGATATATGAAGACGTAAAGAGTGAAAAACTTGTTGCATACAGTATCTCATTCAGCTTGGTCAGGCCCAACCAAACCATTCCTTCCATACCGTACCCATAGGACGTACTTCAGTCTATGTATTCAGGCAGTCTATGTATAGAGGCAGTCTATGTATAGAGGCAGTCTATGTATTGAGGCGGTCAGAGGAGCCAGATGCAAACTCAGAGTCAGCGGAACAACCGTCGCTATCAGAGACTGAAGCTTTTTGGTCTAACATCATCATCCATGCATGTACATCACAGAAGAAGAGAGCGTATATCTACCGGCTAGCCCATATTCTCTGTAACTGTAGTGTGTTTTCATTACTCATTATTTAGACAGTAAAAAAAGCCTACAATTATAGTTTAGATGTTCAACTTCAGACAGTGAATACCGGTAAGACTAAGTAAGAGGTTAACGCCTTTGTTTTACCGCCATATCATGGAGAGCGAGAGCCACGCCAGAGTTCACCGCACGGTGAACGCCTGGCTGCTGGGTAGCATAGCTGCAGCCGCACGCACCGCCACAACAATGACATGTCATTGTCAACTTCAACATCTGTTTAAACGCAACTTAGTGTTAGATCATATATTTCACATTTTAAACAATAATCTACTGCTTGAAGAGGTATGAAAAATAATACTCACTTCGTCTATGTAGGAACTGAAGAGAAAAAACTAGAACATTTGGTGCATCAAACGAGACAAGGTGAGGCGTTTACTTGCAATGCGGAAGCAAGATCGCAAAATAATAAGGTTTTGTTTTCAGTTAAAGCGCCATCTACGTTAAATGACACTATAGTTCACAAAGCAGTCCAAATCTGGGTATTTTTTAATGAAACTAATGAAAGTACAGGTACATTATATATTCTCTTGGTTGAAAGTTGAAACTTGAAACCGACGAAAAAATGAACCAATATAGGTAGATGGCCTTCATGTACCGCTGGCCATAGTAAAATGTTTTCATTTTGCTTTTCTTTTACCACTGCTATTTATAAGTAACAAAAAAAATTGACATGTCATGCGGTGAATAACAAGCTTTACACAGATTGGAGCACGAAGTTTATATTATGTAGAAGGAAATAATACTTTCTACCACAACTAAAATTGTGACGAGGTTAATAGATTAAAAATGAAAAATGTATTTAAATTCACTTGGTGTGTCTATCAAAATGAATAGCAACCACAACAATAACAAACAAAAGTAAAATTGTGATTGCTAACTTTTGTAGACAGAGCTACAATTCCTTTTTTTTTTCGAGTGGATATCCAAACATAATTATTCGGGGATTTGTCACAATTTCTCCTTAATGCTAAACTTTTTTCTCTCTTTCTCCGGACTCAGGTGATCCTTTCAGTCCCCCTGGGTCCATTCAATAATATTTTATACCAAATATTAAAAAGATAAATAATCATAATGTTGGTTATTTCGTAAATTTGTTTTAAATGTATTGATTAGCAGGAGATTTTGTTCTCTGTATATTTGACTTTGATTCCCAGAATTTTATTTTTTCTCGAAAATGACCATTACGGAGAACCTTTTTCCAACTCACAATACCAGAATTACTCAGAGTAGTGAAGATGGGGAGGGGCTATACTGAGAGAAAAATCTATGGAAAGAGTAGCAGAACAAAATGAAAGGAAACATGACATAGACAGATTTGTTGTGTGTATGGAAACGCAGTTGCAAGACAACAAGTTTCACTTTGGGATCTCGAGTGCCATTTTGTTTCCAGCAATCGCGGGGATTCAAAGGCCATCATGCAGATTGTGCTTAAAATCTTTTCCACACTCTCGCTTTTCCGACCCTGCATTGGATTTGGCAAGCATTATTCCTATAGAATGTATTTTAAAAAAGGAAATAGAACGGGCATATTTATTGGCCATGTAAATTATACAGTCAAACCTGCTGTAGTGACCACCTGTCTACATAGACCACATTTTTTTGTTGAGTCCCTTGAAAATATTTTCTCATTGAAACATGTACTAAAGGAACCTGTCTACAAAGACCACTTTTTGTGTTTCCCTAATTGGGTGGTCGCTATAGACAGGTTTGACTGTAGTTACAGATTTCAGCGTTGACTGTTTCACCATTAATTGCAGGGCTCTCAGGAGGAACAGTTGATGCTGATCGGGGCTGATGCCGGTATGAATGTACTTATGATGTGACTCAAAATAATGTTCTTGTTATATGTATACCGTCTGCTGAGAGATGGAATAGTGAATTGACTCATTCTTGTTTAACATTAAGTCAACACCCTTCTGGTTCTCATCATACCAGTGGCGGATCCAGGAATTTCTTACCGGGGGCACAAAATCGCATGGTCTTTTGCTCCCGCAAATTTGAATCGCGCCGGCCAAAAATTCGCTCAGTGGGGGGTGAGTGAACACTAATTTTTTTTTTGCTCCCGCAAATTTGAAAATCGCGCCGGCCGAAAATTCGCTCTGTGGAGGGAGGGTAGTTAGCACTAATTTTTTTTTTTTGGCCGGGGCACGTGCCTCCTGTGCCTCCCCCCCTGGATCAGCCACTGCATACAATATCATTTTTATGCCTATGTTTATATTGTATGTAACACAAATGGTGAAGAGATTTCTGTATCATTATGGACAATAAAACTTGAATCTTGAACTTTCCTATATATATATAGTTTTTTTTCATTATCGTTACTTATCACAAAATACAACTCAAAACAATTTAAACGACCTTCCTCAACAATAGTTCACCCCTAAGAATCCCTTTAACTGATTTTAAAAATAACACTAATAATTTTGTATTATACGAATTACACGAATTATAAGACATAATTCGAAAGTTAAACAGCTAAAGTAACTTTAAGGTGGCATTTTCTTACAAGTCACTCGTTCGTGTCAAGGAATACGATGATTCGTGATTGCTGCATGAGATGAGTATATAAAGCTATAGATTGCAATAATGTCAATTTCAGTCTCTGTCAGAGGAGTAATACTCTCTGAAAATTCGAAATATAAAGCTTTGAAAATCGGAAGTTGTCGACCTTAAAATTAGCTATCTAAACTTGATGACATCATCTTATGTGGAGTACGCATATTCACAATGACTTTGCATTAAATGTAGAAATGTAAAAAAGTTACATGATACTGTATTATTTTGTTGTATAAATATATATGTTAATACAAAACAAACAAGTTTTCTATTCATATGTATTAACAAATTTAAAAATCAAATCTTGCCAAAGAATGGAACTAGGCTCGACTATATAGCACTTGTGCTAACTTCTAGTTCCCATTAACAACTTCACCTAAATATAGTATAATACACATATTTACGTATATATCTTTTGTACATTTAATAGTATGCAGAGCTATGTCTAAATATCGTTTAAAAACCATTACTGTTCAATCAACATTACTCTTATGTTATGTATACATGTATCAGTATTATTCTTTGCATTGTATGATTGTTCATATGTACTGTCATTATTGTGATGTGTTGTTGTTAATAAATTCAAATCAAATTCAATTAATTAAGCACAGCTCATGGCCTCAACCGATGATCGTATAAACATGTTTATTATGTCGTCACCGTAACTGCGGCAAATATGACCAACGGTTCACCTTAATTCGGAGGAATGCGGGAAATGAGGTTTTAATTTGCTTTTGTGCATTACTGAAAGTGAAAATCTTTTTTTATTCCTGTTAAATCCTGTATATCTGTATTCAGCTTTCCATTGATATAAAGTTGTGTTGTCATCGAATAGGGTCGTTAAACTTGATAGAGAGCGCGTCATCCCTGCTGTAGCCTGTAGTTTGTTTTTATTATTCTCAAAACATCCGGTATTGGGTATTTGAGCATATTCGCTTTGAAGATCGTGACATGACATATCAAGATTGTTTTTGTCCTTTCTTCTTTTCAACCCGTGAAACGACAACGGCCAAACATAAATTAATGAAATGTTGTGTTTAATTGTCTCGAACCCTTTCCCCCACATTCCGATCTTAAACAAACTTTGAATAACTATAATTTGGTTAGACCAACAAAAACTACTTGTTAGCCATAGTTAGTGTAGGGAGATTGGCAGTTTTCTTTTGCCATAATAAGATGAATTAAAAAGCACTCTTTGAAGACACCATAGTTACAATCGCACATGCACATTACCCTTTTCTGACCTCTAAGTTCAATCATTATCGCAAAGATAAAAAGTGCTCAATCTCGCGCAGAAAATTCGAGATATTTACAAAATTAATTCTCTAAAAACATACCTTTGAGAGCTGCATCACTGAACTAAGGTAGGCTGATATTCAAAATTGTTTTATTAATTTTAATATTGTCTAATAGTGTGATTTCAAGTAGTTTTGTGCATGACTATTTTACTTCGGTCCCACGTATTAATGTATGTGTAACCCTTTTTCATATTAACATTGACAATGAACCTGTCGGTGTTTGGAAAGTAAGATTGGGTTTATGATACAAGTATGATAAAAATCACACCAGTTAAAACTATTAGTCGATATGTATATCAACCACTAGGAGCTCGAAATGCATTAGGAAAAGGTATAATAGAAAGTCTAGGCCTACATCTAGAGACTAGGGCTGCGTCTCATGAAATCGTCATAAGTACAAGTCCAGCGACATCCCATTGAAACGCGTGTATTAAGTTTAACACGCGTTTCAATGGGATGTCGCTGGACTTGTACTTATGACGGTTTCGTGAGACGCAGCCCAGACCTCTAAATCTAGACCTATTTCATGAAATAAAATAAGTGGGGGGGGGGAATAAATGAAAGTAAACATATCTTTAATTTTAATTTAATTAACTGTTTATTTCAAAAAAACATACTGATATTTACTCATGAATTTCATTCTAAAAAAATAACCATCTTATCTTGAATGGTCATTATGCAGCTGTCATTTGTAAGACGCACCTCTTGACCCCCGGGAAAGGTGCGTCATTGTAACGATGTGCGTCACCCCTTTATGCACCACGACGCACCCTCCGTCAGAAAAAGTGACTCACCATTAGGAAACATGGACGCATATTTGAGTCAAAATTGTGATGCACCATTTCATGAAAATGACGGACCCAGGACGCCATTTTGCGCACACCGCGATGCAGAATGATCTTGTCCTGACTTGCATTTTGCGTACTAAAAATATCATACGAAATCATTTCACCATTGCATGGCGCACACCGGCAGTACCTCGTTTGACGACAGTATGGCTTGCCAGACGGCGCCATGGCTGCGGCCGACCCACACAGGTAGCAAGCTTTATAGGTCAATAGATCTCTGGTACCGCGGGCGTAAGTAATGTAGTGGTGCAGATCACAAATCGTGTTTGGTTTGTGCGGTTTTCTGAGCAAATTTTGCTCAAACTTTCAAGAAAGAGGTCTAGTTTGACATCGGATGGAAAAAAGAAGACATCAGAGAGCCCAGTGAGTATTTAGTATTAAACTGAATGAAAATTTGGCCAATTACTCGCATTTTCGGGGGCCGGACAAAACTGCATTGTGAATTCGGCAGTCTCGCGATCGTGTTTTTTTTTTTCAACCGAGTCTAGCTTGAGCTACTCGGAGGGATTCTACATGACGGTCCTAATGACGGTCCTATTGACGCACTCATGGTAAAGTGACGGACTATGATGCACACATGGGTCATTGTTGTGACTGACCTTTTGCTTCCATGACGGTACTATGCGTTATCGATTTGGAAGTACATGACGCATCCATGACGCACCTTTCTTGGGGGTCATGAGGTGCGTCTGACAAATGACAGCTGCATTTAATAGGAAGAGCTACTGATATTTCCAGTCATAGTCGTGTCCAAAAATGATTTATTTTTTCGCCGTCGTGTGTTGTTTTTCTCAGCTATAGATCTACTATACTCTCGGAACTTCCGGTAATCAACTTGGCCAATGAAAATAAGCTACAAAAAAAATTGGTCCAAATCGTGCACCTAAGTTGTGTACATGAAAAAGCAGGGCTTTTTTTACTTGTTTACGATATGAACCCATTTGTTGGTGGCTGATTTCTTTTTGGGTCGAATTGCAATTTTTGCCTCGGAGATTTGAGCACTTGCCCACTAGCGCTGTGACCAAAAAATGTGCACAATGGTTATGAAGGGGCTCTTCGCCAAGATTGACTGTATATTTCCAATTTAAATTTCCAAAGTGTTTTTTCCTACATCAGTGAGTTGAATTGATTGCATTTTACTGCTATTTATTTATTGTAGGTGTCATCAATTGGAGGATAGTGCCAATTTTGAGAGAACTCGGGTAAGTTTTGTACAATTAAATTTTGAGAATCAATAGATGGTGTCTTAAATTTTGTTTGCATTACACACAATATATAATAATGCTGCTAACTTAAACTTATAACATATAAAAAATACCCTTTTTATATCATGAGTCTACCCGTACATGTATTATCCCTGACTTATTAATTGAATCGTTTTTGGTTTTATACTGAAATCTTCTTTCTAGATAATCAGTGACCATGTCTGATGTCAGCTCTGATGACGAATGTCCAGATCTGATCCCAGTGCCAGTAAGGCCAGAGGTCAACGATGAACCAGCGTGCAAGATCCCGGTCACCATCATCACCGGGTTCCTTGGTAGGTTGGAACTTTAAAGCCACATAGTAGTGAGCGGTCCATGTGTATTGCATCATAATTCCCTGACCATAGATTTGATTAAATTTCCAATTAATGTGTCGTGTGTGCAAAGCTCTCTGAAGCAGCTAACCCATAGTCCCACCAAAAAATACTCCAACTTGCCTGTATCTTGAGGGTGAGGGAAAGTTGATATATATATATATATGATGAGAATTCCATGAGGTGGTAGGATATTAAAGGCACAGTGCATTACATAAGACCTGTCTGTCGTAAAAGTGAAGTACACTCTTGGTGACTGACAACACCTGTTATTGGGTAAACACCAGAATGTTGTCAAATTCCCCATGAAAACATGACTATGCATCTTTAAGCAGAGAGCTATGTTCACATTACCTCAACAAGCCTTGAAAGGTATTCCTTTCTTATTGAGCCCTGGGCCCCGTCTTATAAAGAGTTGGAATTGATCGCAACTTATTTGCGATTGATTTCAATCGCAACTATGTACAGTACATGAAAGATAGGAGATTGCAAACTTGTGATTGATACGGATCAATCGCAACTCTTTATAAGACAGGGCCCAAGAGTGCCAACTGATTAGTGTACAAAGCCCCCCTTTTAGCAGCAGTTTTGCCACTAGATCTTTTTATCCACATTGCTGTTGATGAGGTATAGTGTATCATAAAAAAGACCTCCATAAATCATAACAACTGTTTAGATTTATTTGTTGCTGTACACGATGCAGTTGGATATCTCCAGTGAACTTGCATCTTGGGACAATGTCTGGCACAATCTGCCCAAGACAAATTGCCCAAGAAGTGAGCTACATGAGCGTAGAGCATTCTCTTATCTGATCCCCAGAATATTAAAAATGCAATCCACTTTAGATACCCATAATGATTTGGATATGAACAAGAAGAAAATAGTTTGGGTAGCAAGGTGAATGAAACAAATGTGAAATATATATCCCCCTCAGTGAGTATTTCTCTAAACTCATAGCACTATACATCAGCTTCACCCACACATATAAATCATTAAATATCTACTATCTGTAAATAAGGTCATTGATGTACACATGCTCAATATCATGTTGTTTCGTGATGATGCTATTTATAATTTGTCTGATCTTTTACTTTTAAATTAAAATGTATGACACTTAATCACTTGCAAATAATGTGTATTAAGCACTATATTCGTTTGATATTTTCTTTTTGCACAGGTGCTGGGAAGACAACTCTCTTGAATTATATTCTGACTGAGCAGCATGAGAAGAAGATTGCAGTCATATTAAATGAGTTTGGAGCAGGTAGACTTTGTCTCTCATGTTTTTAATGCCTTGTTTAGATTCTTCTGTTATCCAATCTGATATTGCTCCTTATTGGAGTTACATGTATCAGGCAGATAATTAAATTAAAAATAGAAGTTAGCAGAGGGAGAGGTAGAATTAAAGAGTCAATAACTTTTGTTTTTCAAACTTGTTTTATATATGGAACAGCCAGTGTCATGAAAGATAATGAATCGTATACTCAGTTCGTGTTTTCCAAAAGAATGCATCGCAATTAGATAGGTAAAAGTCAAAGAGAATGATCTATTTGGGCACTCGTGAAATAGAGATGAAATGGTCTGGTCAACTTTAATATGGAATAACATGAAAGGGGCACACAAGTTACATACTAGTATTTTCAAAATGCTGAACTAAACGTTATGTATACTATGTATATTTGTGATGGATGTTTAATGCTTACCGTATGCAGATACATGTTTAAATTTTTGTTTACCTGTTTAGGTAGTGCAGTGGAGCAGTCTATGTCTATTGGCCAATCAGGAGAGCTGTATGAAGAGTGGCTCGAGCTACGTAATGGTTGTCTATGCTGTTCAGTCAAGTGAGTCGACTTGCTTGCAAATCTATGCTGTTAAAGTTATGCTTCAAGTCAGTGGAGAAACAACAACAAGAACAACAAATGTCTTTTTGTATTTCTATAAACATTGAACTTACATTAGGTATCTTGAATTTCGTTTCCATGGTAAGAAAAATATTCAACAATGGCATAGGGTGTTTGATGAGCAGGCGATTATCAATACTAACCAATACTAATTTTTAAATGATAATTTTATGCAGTGTAATTCATTTTTTCAATGTGGAAATCATGCCTTGTGGCGGTATTGTTGAGAGTTATGGTTTTTACAAAAAAAAGAAATCATGGATGAGATTAAAAAATGAAAAACCTTGTAGTATCACATTTGATGGTATTTGTAATTAATGAAATTAATTTCTGGTAGAAAAATACCAACATGAGTTGTATTTCATTTTCTTTTTGTGCTTGTCATTCATGCTCTTGTTTATCTTAATTAATATATAGCTTATTACCCCGCATACACACATTTGATCTACTTACTTATTGTATCATAATCCAGATTAATCAATTCATATTTTTTTCAGAGACAATGGAGTACAAGCCATTGAGAATCTGATGAAGAAAAGAGGGAAGTTTGACTATATTCTACTTGAAACCACAGGCTTAGCTGATCCAGGTAAGAAGTCACTCATTCATACTAGATAGTCAAATGTCTGTTCCACTAGTAGCCCTGCAGTTGCAGCCATACATCCTCAGGACACTTCACTCCTAAAGATCTGGAAGGGTTCAAAATCGATGCTAGATTTTGTATCCGGATTGACCCTACCGTAAATGGCAGTGGCGGATCCAGGGGCGGGGCCGGGCCCTCCACTAGAAAAAAACAGGTAAAACACCCTTTTTGAAAAAAGAAGTTGGGCCCCCTTCCCTGGCGCCCAAGGGGGGGGGGGGTGGCGATGGAAAAAAATTAAACCTTTCCCGGAGGGAAAAAATTTTTTTCGGCTGCCAAAAAAAAAAATTGTGCTGACTACCCCTGGCGCCCAAGGGGGGGGGGGTGGTGGTGGACAAAAAATTACCCTACCCGAAGGGAAAAATTTTTCGGGTGCCAAAATTTTTTTCCTGCTCACTACCCCACTGAGCGAAAAGCGACCGGCACGATTTTCAAATTTTCGCACGAAGTGGGCCCCTTTTTAGGCCCCCTCCCTTGCCGCCGGCTGGATCCGCCCCTGGTAAATGGTATGTTCAACAGTAGATGGTGACCTTTCTCCCACACTGCGCAGGTCAGCATATACTCAGATACAATACTGGGGTAGACAATAAGACAAGGTTTCTTCCGGCTTCCATAGAGATTGTACAGCAGTGTCAACTAATTCCTTATTTTACTAAACTATTGTTCAGGTTTCATGCAATCCCCCAATGATTTGATGAGATCTATGAAGGCACCATCATATGCTGTTACTTATAGTTTATTGGTTCCGAAACTATAATTTCTATCAGACTTTCCAGTTCTCAACCCATTGTATTTGTATTGGAACCGGAAGTGCATTTGCCAAATATACCCATGGCCGGTGCTGCCCTCTATGGCCAAATACCGTAATTGTGGTAGCAAGAATTAGATGGGTGTTGTGGAGTGATCTGAGATGAGAAGACTGGTAACACAAAAAATTGATTGTGATCATCCATTATTTTCCTTTTCTTTTACCAGGTCCCATTGCCTCTATATTCTGGCTAGATGACGAGCTTGGAAGTGAGATATATCTTGATGGTAAGCACTACATCTTCAACCAGGTTATATTTATAAGGAGATGGAAGACTATAAAACCTCAATGATTAGAATGACAGGCATAGATGAAGATGAAAGCTGATTAAAAACTGGATTTGTGATGGTCCCCTGAAGTTAAAGTCATGTCATTTGTAGCAAGCTCAAGAGTCACACCAATGGCACAGAGCGGTGTACCCAAGTTCATATTTTTGGATCAATACATATATTTCTTTTAACTTATCTAACTTCTGGTACCCCCTTTAACAACAAAAGTGTTCACATAATCTTTTTATTCATTTGTATATAACATACTTTGTGAATCAATGTTTATATTTTTCATGTGTAATGTTATCGATCTTGTGTTATATTGTTATACTTTATGTAATCATGCTTGATACATTATGTTTTTTACTTGTTATAATTTTTGTTGTTAATAAACTCAAACTCAACTCAACTCAACTCAACTCAACTCAATTCACTGTCTAAAGATTTGACAGAGAATTTGCAACATCACAGATGATTAAAATTTAAAGTTCACTGTTGTGGTGACTAGATGGGCCTTCATTCAGTGGGGACTTTGACTATTATGTACTCATGCAAAATAATCTTATCAAAATCCAATGCTATATTATTATTTTTCTCATTCTTCAGGTATTATCACAGTAATAGATGCCAAGTTTGGGCTACAACATATAAAAGAAGAAAAGCCAGAAGGAATTCTCAACGAGGCTGTCAGGTGAGGACAAATCCATTATGATACGAAGAGTAGTTCAAAATACCAGTATTTTCTTCTGCAATTATGTGCTTTTTATGGTGAGGGTAGGGGACCATATAGTCATGTGATGAAAAGATAGATAGCAATTAGACGTTACAAAGTTATAGAAGGCAGTTATGATTTTACATTCCTTCTATCAGCCAATCATATCGTTTTATTGATAATTTATCCTTGTAAAACAGTCCGCAAACTGATACAAACAAAGTTTACATCCTTACATTATTTCTAAAATGGATAACAAAATACAATACAATCACAAAAGTTGACCAGGAACAAAAATTATAATTACCGGTAGAACTGAGGTTGAACCATTTCAGATATTGCACTTAAAATTGTTATGAAATAAATCATTAATCACTATTTTGTTAACCTAAGTGCCTTCTCCCTTGGGGCACTACTCACAATATATTAAGGATACAATTATTATAGGTCCTCTAAAGAAAAAAGACCCTCCTGAGTCATGCATTGCTGGAAAATTGAAATTTTTGTTGTTTTGTGTGTTGCAACCAATGGGAAAGTTGTCCACCACTACTCCACAGAGACACTACCGATTCTGCCAGTTTGAAGAGCCCATACCCATAGTGATTACAACTATGTCTGATTTCATTCAAACTTCCCCAGTCTACTTTTCTGAATTTTCTGCTTTCCTCTGGATTAGTTTGCTATCAGGGTTAGATTTCCCTTTAATTTGTAAGCTGTGCTGCTAAACTTTTTGGATTTTAGATTTGTATGCTTCCCTCAGTGCCCTCCGCAATTTACTTGAACCTTTCTTGGAAACTAGCTTTACTAGTTTTTTTTAATCATCTAGCTTATTTAGTAGCAAATTTCTCAAGCTCCATAACCTCTCCACGGAAAAGAACCTTGATTTCTGCTATTTCAATGGTGGATTTCATCTCCAGCTTGATACCCATATTATGAACATGTCCAGGTGTCTGACAAAGCTAGAATGACCACCACATCCTTTCCTCTGTCGAATTCATACCCTTTTGACATTCCTATCTTGCTAAATACAATCACTTTCATCACCTGCCTAAGATGTCAAGCTCTCCTATCTCTGTGGGCTCATGGCATCTTGCCACACTATTTTTATATTTTCAACGATTTATAAATTCACTCATATTATCCTGCTCTATATTGTACAGTAAGTAAATAATTTAAAATCTTTAAATATAACAAATAAATCAAAAATAAATACTGTCAATACCAAGTGGCCAGTTCAAGGTTGATGGAGAATAATGATTCAATTATGCATCGAGCTTTTAGAATATAAACCATGGCTATTATGATCTTCCAAGTTCGTTGCTTCTGGAGTGGAGTGGATAACAATCACCTAATACTGTGATTCATATATATGTATATGCCTAAGTTTTCACTTGAATCAAGTTATATTCAGATGAGGAACTGGAAGGAGGGTGTCCATTCAAAATTGTAGACCCTTTGCATATGGGTTCAGGATTGATATAGCTTTTTGACATGTTAACTTCCTCTCATTCTCTCTTTCAGGCAAATTGCACTAGCAGATTTGGTCATCCTGAACAAGACAGACCTTGTGTCAACACAAGAGCTGACTGAAGTTAGAGGCACAATCAAGTAAGGTTTTTCATTTGGTTAGCCATGGCAGAGACATAGTAAGCCCGGCTTACAATGAACTATGGTGTGTTATTCAATTCCGAAAGAAATTGCTATTAGGGGTTGTACAGTTGTACATTGTACAGATACGAGAATTTGGTTTGAAATACTTTGAATGCACCAAAAAACAAATGAGTTTTCTCTGATGAAGATGAACCTGGAGCCTTTGTTTTACAGTAATGATGTCAAGTGCTACATTCCTACTTCAAATGTTAGTCTATAGTTGAATAATGATAATGAATAGTTGCAATAATAATAATAATAATTTGGATTTATATAGCGCTTAATACGGTTTATCGTCTCTAAGCGCTTTACAAATATGTGGGCAATAAGAAGATATTTCCATCTCAACTTCAATTTCAGTGGAAAATATATCTTTCTCTAATTCATATCCTGTGCCCCGGGGTCTCCAGGTGCTAAAATGTAGAGCAGTTTGACACATAAACTGGAAAGGTGAATGTCACTTGTATTTAGATGGATTTTTATTAAGATACTTGCTTTATTTTGCATTTGATTAATTGTTTTGTTTTTCGATTCTATTCCAGGCATATAAACAGCATAGCAAGGTTACAAGAAACACAACGAGCTAGGTAAATATTAATGACATTGATAATCGTTATTCAATATTGACTACCAATAAGATTGGGCAAAAGTATTGCCTATGTGGTATGTATGTGACAATCATGCATCATGTTTCATTCTTTCAGACATGAAAGTTTAAAAAATGCAGGGAAAAAACATGTTCCAGAAAACGAGAAAAACTATGAATGATCTCTGATATGTTACCCTGTCTGAAAGTATTGGCTCCTGCGTATATGACTGAACTGCTTACCCAATACATGTTTAACAGAAACCTCAGATCTTCCCATCCCTCAAATAAATAAATCAGCAGAGCTTTGGAATAAACTACCAGAATATATCAAATTGTTATACTGTTGAAAACTTAAAATCACGTCCTAAAACATTTCTTTTTAGAAACAATTTCCAATCTTAACTAGTGAATTAAGAAAGTATTTTGAGCGTATCTCACTCTTTTCTATTCTTAGTGACATATTTGTAATATGGGTTTTTATAAGTAGGTATGGCATATTATTACATTTTTTTTTTTACTGCATTCAGTGGGGTTGATGTTGCTTTCTAGTAGGAAACAATAACCACTACTACTTTTCATTATAGATGAATGATATTTACCAATCTAATATAATTATGTTCTTATTTAAAACATTCTTGCATGTTTTTTGCATACTTTGCAGTAGGAAGATTCAACAGATGTAAACCTTGTTAATGATTCAGTGTTTGAGCAGATTATCCTAAAGTGACATTTGCATTCGAAATGTATTAAAGGCAGGCCAAGAGAAGCTATGCTATAGACTGGTTTACTAACGTATTCAAATTTATGGATGTTTCTTTCCTGGGGACCTAGTGTTGACTTATTCCATTAATGAATGATCTACAATACTTGAAATCCAGTCCGCATACTTTACTTGTTGCTATGTCGGGCAAGCCTCAAGCAAGCATTTGTGTTGTCACTTGAGAACAACCTTTGGCTAAAAAGTGTGCATTAAATTTGAATATGTTGAAACTGGTCTATTTCTCACAATATTTCTGTCCTCTTCGATTTCATATGCAGGATAGACTTGAACCTCATCTTAGACTTACATGCATATGATGTTCAGGGGGAAATCAGGTATGTATTCAGGCTTGGTCTTGTGAATGCCAAGAACTAAAGATAGAAGATGTTGGTTCCTTGTCTGGTTTATTGCTGTTTGGTTTACAACCAGTTCGTCTACTCCCCAATTGGCCTATTCCCGTATTGTCTTCACCCAGTATGTCTACTATACACATGGTCTAATAATCATTTTGTCTACTTATCTTTTGTTCTAATGACCATTTAGGCTACTAGTCATTTGGTCTAATTTCTATTTAGTCTAATGTCCGTTAAGTTTACTACCCATTTGGTTTATTGCTCATTTAGTCTAATGCATTTAGACTTTCTGCTACAGAAGAAAAGCATTAAATGGTAGCGCATAGACAATGGACATACAGTTTAAGAAAATCTCTTTCTAAAGTTTTAACTGTTCTTTGACTACACTTACACGCAGACCAGCTTGGTACGTACATGTGCATCATCAAGATTGATAATAATGATGGCATATGTTTTACATATAAAAACTAACCTTCAGCAGGGCACACAATGAGGCAGAGACAGGTAATTACTGCTGGTGTCTTTCTTTACAAATTTAACGATATTAACATTTCAAATTATTAAGGGAAGAGGATATATCTCCATTGTAAGGTGAAATTAATAAATGATGTTTTTTAGAAAGAGTTAATATTTGTATAGAAATACATGTATATATTTTGTTGGTATATGTGAAATCAAGTTTTCACACTTTCTTCCATTGATGCTTTAATTTTCTAGTGGATACCAACTGCTAGAAAAGAAAGGGCTGAACTCTGACCCCAGCACAAAAGGTCATCTAGATCCAGGGGTCACCACTGTAACATTCCAGGTCAAGGGTAGTGTGCAATCTTCAAAACTAGAGGACTTCTTACAGGTGAGTGATAATCTATCGTTTGTATTCTGAAATCTGACCCCAGCACAAAAGGTCATCTAGATCCAGGGGTCACCACAGTAATATTGCAGGTCAAGGTTCATGTGCAATCATCTAAACTAGAGGACTTCATAATTTAACTCTTTTCTGTGATTTGGCTGCACATGAATACTTCATCACATTAAATGCAGATTGACATAATTTTGAAATGAATGTGTAGTTCAATTTGAATTTTTACTACCCTATGCTTTCACAAGATTAAATATTCATAAAATCCAAATCTCTCTTTTTTAAAAGAAGTCTTGGGAATGCTTCCTCTTCTGCGAGGTGTTTAATTTTCCTGAATTTTGTGCCTTCACTTTTCTAGGGCCTCTTGTGGGACAAATCATTATGCAACAGGGATGGGAAAGCCATGGATGTCATGAGATTAAAGGTACATACATTCTTTCTTTTTATCTTGTTCAAGTCATCTTCTAATTAAGGGCCCTGTTTCATAAAAACTTGTTATCAATAACAAGATACGATAAGTGTTATAAGCTACTGAAATCATTGCATTTGATTGGCTGAGAGCAAATTTTTCATAGAATTTCAGCATTTGTTATTGATAAGGAGTTTTATGAAACAGGGCCCAGAATTTTCAGACTGTATTGATCCATATCCGTGGCAAAGGGTATTTTGCTTCACCTAAACAAATCTGCATGTCAAATAATTTAATATGAATGTCGTGCAAACCCTCTGAGAAAGTTCAGTTCAGGTATCTTGGCCCTGTTTCATCAAAATTGTTATCAACAAGAAATGCTAACTATCTATGACAAATTTGCTCTCAGCCAATCAAATGCCACGATTTCAAAAGCTTATAACAGATATTGTAACTTGTTATTGATAACAAGTTTTATGAAACAGGGCCCAGATAGGGTTAGAGCTAATCTTCAGTTCTGGTAACGAATACCGGATTGCGAGTATAAACAATCGTTGCTAAGGGGAGTAACATCCTGTCCAAGATGTGAATCATAATTCAACTCTTATTTATTTAAAAAAACTATCCACTAAGGCCTTGTTTTTGCTTAGGCAAAACAAATGTAGTGTGCTTATCATTTCTGTATCTTTCAACACACAGATAAGTGAGTATGCATCTAGAGGGCGTTTTTTCGCGCAGCTACTTTTTTTTTCATCCCCACTTAATGCACATTTAGACTTGAGGTAAAAAAAAAACGTTTTCTGCGGTATATGTGAACGAGCCTTTAAGGAGGAAAGAATCTTTACAAACAGCTTAGAGATTTGTTAGTATTGTTGTCTTTGAATTTCCTAAGCAAGTGCTCTCTGGAATTATTCTTTTGTGTGTTTACCATGTTAGTTACAGTTGAAGTGTGCTTTGCAAGTTAGGCTGAGGATTCGGAACCTGATGCTCTATTTATTCCTGGGCCCTGTTTGCTTTTATTGCATTAGAGGTGGATAACATTGAATTGTTTTTCTAATCATTTTCATCCATTAAACAAACCATTTATAATCATGTATAATGTCAAAAGTCAACTCTTGGTTCACTTAAGATTCTTCACTGAATATTTGGAATTTCATTTATTTGCTTTTGGCAGCTATCCGTAAGCAGTAATTGCTGTAGAACAGTCTCTTACTCTCCTTGCCCTAAATAAAAACATTGTCTCACTGCCACATTCATTAAATGATGTACTACCTTTCAAAATAAACAACTGATTTTCCTACTCTTACAACAAAGCCCTCGATAAGAAAACTTCAATATTTTTCCACCAGTGAAGACAAATAGCGATAGTGCATTGAGCCGAAGTTTGACAGGGCCAAAAAGACATTATTTTTACTCTCAAGATAGGTAAATAAATATTACCGAGTTTGATGAGGTGACCTCTTTATCCGAGCGAATCAAACGGGTCCTAACCATCGGCCGACTGAAGCCGGGCTCACCTGGTAGGAATGTACTAATCATTGTTTTGCCAAAATGGTTTTCAACCAATCAGCAGGCTTGGTCATTGTTAGCCGCATTCCAGTGATTGGTGGATAGAGGCGTGGGAGGAAATGCTGTCCCACCAAGAATAAGTGTCCCGTATAGGTGTTGCTGTCTGTTTGAGCTTGCCATGAGCAGTTTTGGTAATTTAACCCTTACATGTCTAGGGCCAAAGTAACAAATTGGCACGTACATTTTTTCAAGTTCTACTTTAAGCCACTTGCTATTTCCTGAGAAAGAAATCAATTTCAAACTGTGGTTATATATTTTGTTCTATGGAAAAATAAGAGCTCTTATGTGTAATGTAGGGCTTCTTCTTTTTCTCCACCATTTAATTCAGGGAAAAATGGCATATTTTGATTTCCCCTCTTATCAGTGCTACCTAAGTCCCAAGATGTGGGTCGATCAATTGGCCTTGAAAAATTGGTCTTTCCAAGCTTTTTAGCTTCATCATTGAAATCAGTGAAAATGGATAATCTACTGTAGGTTGATGTACTTCGACAACCTACATGGAACAAATCAAGTAATAAAGTCAAATGTATGAATATACAAATTACACAACATGATGCGGAAATAAAAATGAGTGTCCTGTGATGAAAATCAAACCTGAATATTCAAGATGTACATTTAGGCCATATATTTGCAAGGAAATAGTTATAAATTCTTTAGAGCCATTCTTGGTCACATTTGTGACCCAGAACATAAACAATTCTTCATGTGAACATCGTAAGACACTTGTACTCTATTGACATTTTGAAAAAATTAAAAAATTGCAAAGGAGTCTGAAATGCAGTATATTTTACAATCACAATAATTAATTTGCGTTGAGGAATTGAAATGGGGGTAGTGAGCTGTGTGGCGGGAAACAAAAATTATATTAGCTATTCATAATACATCAATAAAATCCTGTGTATGAGAAAGGTTTTGATTGAAATTAAATAAGTTGATACAATACATAAATTAATGTTTAAATGGCATAAAAGTTGATATGATATCTAGGAACGACAAATCAAGGGCAGAGTAGAATAGTAGGTAGATGAGTTTAGATTAATTTAGTAATTAGCAGGAGCGAGGAGGGGGGGGACATCATTTGGAATGCAGGGGCAGGATCTGCTGCGGCATAGTGGGACCGCACACCATGAAATCCCGGACGGGCCGTGCTCAGGTGTTGAAAGCGGGCAGGGAGAAAGCGGGAGGTTACTCAAACAAGCCCTGGCCATTTGTAACAGATGTTACAATACTGTAGCTAATGATGCCTCAATCGTCACTGGGGGACAGCAGGGTGGGGTGGGGGAGGAAGGGGAGAGGGAAGGGGAAAGGGGAAAGTGTGATAGGGATTGGCTGAATGGAGCATGGGAAGGGGCAATAATTATAGGCTTTCCTCATAGACTTTCTGCTTGATGATGAAAAGAAAGTCACTATATGCACTGTTTAATGCTATCATATATTATAAGCCGATGAACATGTTACCCAGCTATTATAGCTCATTTCTATTATGTCCATCCATTTATTGCCATACAGAGTTTTGAGTGAACTGATGAAAATCAGATTGCTTACTGTTAAGCAGAGTTGAATCACTGCTGACTGATATTAAATTCAATATTTTGGATAAAAAACAAGTATAAAATAAGCTTTTAACTTAATATGAAGGGATAGATAGTCAAAGCCTTCAGTGCGTTTTGTCTAATTTCATGAAGAGAATTTTAATTAGCATAAGTGTTTCTTTGCACAATAACAGATACTATAAAGAACAACAGGCATCTATCTCAGTATTGTGGAGAAAAGACTTAATGGTAACTTGGTAGGGTCTTGATTATGAGACTATCAAAGTGGGAGGGGCCAGATATTTTCTTTTCAGGATGGGGGATACCGGAGGAATAGGGAACATGAGGGGATGGGAGAGAGCGACAGGAATGGGTCGGTCTTAAAGTTCGGCAAGGCTTCGTTTTGAAAACACAGGGATCAAGTGAGGGGGCTGTCTAAATTTTTGTTGTGATTACCAACACATCACTTGGGCGTTATTGATATCTTCAATCCTTTTTCTGGACTGGTAGTCTGAAGATTCCAGACACGGTCATGCTGTTTAATGTACAGGATGAAGAGGTACAGGTAGTTCTGTTGAGTCATGAAGAAGTCCCTCAGAAAATAGAGACTTTAAGATAATCGTGTGTAGTAGGACTTTAACATTTAGTTACACAAACCAGGCTTTCACTCTTAAGTTTGATATAAGGTGTCAGTTTAATGACAGTGTCACAAGTAGAACGTTCTGCTATTCCTTGAGGTGCACAGCTATGCCATTTCATGAAACCATCCGTTCGAGCTTTAGCAGTTGATATATTAATTCACTGCTGAGAAACCAAGTACATGCTTTCCATTAAATGACCTGATGACCTACTGCCTCGACCATAAGTCATATCATAGGGGCTTGGTACTTGAGGATTATTTGTACCAATGGGCACTAGTGATTTGACTTTATTTTGAACCCCAAACCTCTTTGTTTCCAGACCACTGCACTAACCACTGAGCCACCAATGAATGACTAATATAATCACACAGACTTTCAAAACATCGAAGAAAGCAATTTCAAAAGGCTTGTCCATTACCTATTCACCTTACATTACAGTGACGTATTATTTTATCCGAACATGATGTCTATGGGATATACATGTACAATAGGGTACTTTAATTGCCTTTGAGTTAATTTCTTGAAATTCATCGCACTCATGATGACTTCAGTAATTCAAAGACAGCCTTAAGATGCAGACTAGAACATCCAGTGCCTGCCATCTGCAGAGAAGATCAGGGCTAGGAGTCGGAGAGAGAAGGGATTGGACCCTGTTCAATGAGTCGAGACCCATCCCCTCTCACACCATTAACCAGGTGAAAAGCACCGGTCCTATAGCACTAATAGTTGACGCTCCGCACACCCAATATTTTGCTTGTTCCCTCGTCTGCCCACCGCTCCTCTCATGTTTCCGACAGCCTTAATCCCCTCCATCAAAATACCCGCAATTTTCTCGGTGCGGAGATGATTACCCCTACATCTGCAGCATAATTGCCGTGGCAACAACAATTTCCCGGCAAAGAGGTCCACCTGCAAATATTTTCTTGTCTTCCTCTTCTTTCTTTGGGGTGCTGCCGCAAAAGAATTGGGAGGCATGCATGATGAAGACCTGTTTGAGAGAGAGAGAGAGAGAGATGGAATCGTTGATGCTCTCCTGGCCAAATTTCCCTGGAGGATGATGGAGGTGGTGGGGAGGATGAGGATATAGGGCTCTGTTACTGTTTGGGTTTATTACAGATCAAGGTGAGGTTAAGGATGCTGAGGAAAACAAAGCAAGTGGGCCACAAGTCTTTTTTTTTTTGCCCTAGATATGTGTGGAGATGTTATCGCTCTTTATCATTACTTTGAAGCTCTACTGCAAAAACTTGCATATTTCCTTATGCAATTAAAAGCTAAGTACAGGTAAACCTCATAAAAAAGACCATTTAAAGAAAACTAGTATATCATTATTATCAAAAAGGTGGTCCATCTAGATGCAAGTTTGAGACCTCAGTCATGACCACACTATTCAATTAAATTAAATCAATGTTTATTAAAACAAGACTGGCAGTTGCAGACTGAATTGTACATGTTTTTACAGTACAAGGAAAATATAATGTATATTTATTGCAATAATAAGAAGACATGTAAAACTCAATGTAAAAGATACAAAAAATAAATTACATTATTAAAATTGTATTTAAAAAAGGAGGGGTTGGGGGAGGGAGGGGTGCACTGTCCTGTATGCAATCCTTGAATTCAACCCGTATCTTCAAACATTTGCACATTTAAATTTAAAGAGAGAAAACAATTTAAACAATTAAAGGAAACATGTCACTGCAAACAACTTGTTATTATATATCTACATATTTTGTTAACCACTTATGAAATCTGCTTGTTCTTCTACACTGCACTCTGGAGCTGTGAATAAAATAATAGGGAGCCTAATTATGCATATCGCTCACACTTGTCTTGAACTGTGGCAAGATTGCTTGTTGCGCCTTCATTGACAGTTTATCATTCATGTTTAAGAAAGAATTTCAGATTTTGTTTCAAGTAGGAACTCAGGAAATATACTGCTCTGGCCTCTGCACACACATATACATGTACCAATGTATATTTTTGCTCATTACACATATTTGAGGCATGCAGAAACAGTCACATGTGAAAATACCCAAGGTAAAACAACATAAAATGCATCGAGATGAATGTCTCGGTATATTTGAAACGTCTGTGGGGCATGTACGGAATTTGCTGGCAATTAGTTCATATTTATTCCCTCGGTAAATAGAATTGATTGTGTCGGGATATTCAGGATGCTGATTGAGTTGGAATTTGTGTTCCTGAACTTCCTGATTGAAACAAAATATAAGTGCAATTGTTAGCTTCAGGAAGAAAGGAATGTATGTTGTATACTTGATGGCACTCTTCTGTCACTCATTTCGAAAGTAGTTACACATTCTTGATAAACTGTGTGTGAATGTCTGAATACCGTTTTGGCACGTTTGATTGGCAAAAAGATAATTGGAAAAAGGAATAGAAAATCTAACTGATAGCAATTGCAGTTGGGAGAAGTGAGGAATGGAAATGGAAATAAGAGATGGAACAGGAAGAGGAGTGTGTTGAAGGAAAAGCTGCATGGATGTGAATGAGAAGGAATAAGAAGAGATCAATAAAAAAAATAAGAGAAAGAAGTGAAAGAGAAGATAAAATACAAGTTTTTCCATCAGCACAAACTTGACAGTAAAGGTAGGTGAGGGTTGGTACAAGGATATTGCTGCCATTAATGTTTTGATATGCAAGTAAAATGCAATTAGAAGGTACTTGTCAGTGGTCGTGAAGAGCATGTTTCCTTTCTTGGGGTGGGGATGTCAGTAATGTCTTTATATGGAGTTTATATCCTGCACTTTGGAGTTTGGAATAAGAAGGAAGAAAAAAAAATACCTGTTGAAATTGTAGAATATTAGGCTTAATATAAGCCAGGAAAATATGTGCTTGCGCAGTTATGCCCTATACGCAGGCTGCTTGGGTGATATTACAGTAAATGACAACGCATTTCTTCGCTTCGGATTTCGTGAGGATCTGTGAAACTTCTATCTCGAGTTGATTCTGGACTCACTTGCATCATTCCTCCCTGTACTCCCTCGTAAACAAGCTGTAAACAAGCTGTGCTAAGATACAGAGATAAATCTTACACCCCGTATACTTGTATCTTAACCAAGGGAAAACTCTCCACCTTCCTGCTAAATATTACAGTTTCACGGTAACAAAACTCGCCTGGAGATTCGGATAAGATGGACCGAAAAACATATTTCTTATTGTCGCTTTGGATTCGCGAACTCTGTAAGGATCACGAGCAATTTGACAAATATCAATATAGGATCGGATATTTTAGATTTTCGAATGATAAGGTATTTGATGTGAAGCCTATACATGATTGACACTTGTCAAGGTCGGTGCTTTTAATTGAGTTATATGGTAGCGGAGAAAAGAGTGATAAACAAAAAGACGAATAATATGAGACACGTTTGAAATGAGTGATAGGAAGTGAAGGTATATATGCAAATGAGAAAGAATATTTATTGGAAATTGGAATGAAAGAAATTTTAATGCAAATAAATTAGCATCAGAAAGAGGAGGAGATGATGTAAAAAGACTTTACCGGCTGAAAGTCACAGAAATGTACATGTAGGATAATTCGATAATAAACAGGAGAAGGATGAGAGGGAGAGGGCAAGAGACGGGGTGTCTACAAGAAATGTTAATCTTGGATAAAACCGAGAAGATATTTTTTGTGGAGAATGGACAGTCGGAGGATTAGGAGGCAAAATGACTACAGGAAGATGAGCCATGGGCTGAAGAACAGATGAAAATACAAAAGAAATATACTTCATCTGATGATATTAACTAGGTAAATTAGAGTTAAATTAATAATTAACAGTTTTCGTTTTTATTAGAAGCTTTGTTTTATGGAATTGTAGGCAGTCATTGAAACTGTTCATTAAATTTTAATAGTATTATGATACCAACGTTAGCTGAAGATATTTGATTGCGTAACCTCGATCTTGTAACCACGATCTTGTAACCACGCGGAGATTAAATGAAAACGAAATGTCGAGCTTCGAGTGCGCTTTTCGTTTAATCCGCCAAGGTAGATGATGTCTCGATAAACTTCTGTCACATTTAGGTTTCAGCGAATTTGCAACTCAAATCAGGATGCCAGATAAGTTTTAATAAGATGGCGGAAGAGGGAGGGTATCAGTTTGAGAAGATTTGATTGTGATAGGCGAACATTTGCAGGACTCTTGCCGGGAATTGCTGCGGCTTGTATGTCGGGCGATGTTCCATCATCTGGGGTTGCGTGGCAGTCGCCTCCCTTGCCTTCGTTCAAGGCTGCGCGTTTGCTTCGAGCCGCGCGCGTTAATGACTTGTCTATCGGCGCGCGAGGTCGCCAGCTGCGCTTCGCCCGCGCATGAGACTGGGGAGCGAGCCTAGCGTCCCTGAGCGGTGAGGTGTGGTGTAATTGTGTTGGCAAGATTTGGCGGAGAGATGGGGACGCGGAGCGAAACATTTGCATTTTAATCACAACTCTCTAATAATGCGCGAATCTAAGGTGACACTAAGGTTTTTGTTGCCTGGCGTGGAGGTTATACACACGGCGCCAGCTCGAGGAGAAATCAAGGTTCCTATTTTATCTCTTATGTGTTGGGTGACAGACTTTTAATTAAATAATTTTCTGTTTTCCTGGATCCCTCTCTCTTTTTTTCTCTCACCTGCTAGAAAAGTTTTATCGTCGAAATGAACAAAAGTCTCACAATGGTGACCCTTTTTACAAGACAGAAGTTGTTTTGGTGATCTGATTTTCTTTCTTATTTCCCCTGTAGTTCGGTCTCGGCAAATAGTAGTTGCTCCCCCTTTCCTTTCCTTTCGACCAGACTTCATCCATGTGTACGGTATGTTTATCGTTAGATAAACGAGATGCACAGCTATGATTTTAATCGTATTTGCCTTACTTTTATATAAGAACACTTTCCCCATGTATAATTTGCAAGTAACGGACGAGGAATACTTCATTAATTCCGCGCTGACATATCAAGTGTGCAAATAATACACTTGTTGTAGGACATGTCGAGAATGGTTCATTTAATAATGATAATAATAATAATAATAATAATAATTATTATTATTATTATTATTATTATTATTATTATTATTATTTTATTTTATTATTATTATTATTATTATTATTATTATTATTATTATTATTATTATTATTATTCATTTCAGTGCCACACTAAAGAAACAGAGTGTGAATCCGCGTATTTTCTGTATATATAGACAACTTCATGAAAAGCACATTACTAAAAGTCCATTGTATAAAGATTAGACTGGAATCGACCCTCCCCCAAAAAAAAAAAAAAAAATCAAATAAAAATGATTCAAAGGAAAATTAATGCTTTAAAGGGACCTTATTGATTATGATACAGTCTTTAAAAAATAGAATTTCCTGTTTTAACAGCTATTGCATCTTAAGAGAAAAGAAATCGGCACATCCTTGTAGGTATTTGCCGTTTTTCAATCAGGATAATGAAGACCTGGTCCAGAGATATTCCGTATAAAAAAATTGTTTTTGTAGTTTTTGAGGTTTTTACTATTAATATATACACGGGCATTAAAAGTATATAGTCGAGGAAATGAGTAAGGAAATCCGCCAAGACAGTCATGATGTAACATTATAGATTTCTTTATTACAGCAGCTATATCATAAAACGTAATGGCATGTTTCGGGTATAAGATTAACACCACTTCCCGTTATCCCGTTATCCATAGGCTTTGCACCCTCTCTTTGACTTAATCATATCAATGTATCTATGTCTGCTTCCCCTGATGATGAGGGATCCAGAACTCTCTGGCGCGGGTGGGGTTTGGGGGTGGGGGGGGGGCTGTCTTGAAAATGTCTTACAAGCACCACAAAAAAGGCGAAAAAAGATCATCTTTTGGTGGTGAAATTGCTGCGGGGGCACAATTGGGGCACATTTCTCTCTTCCTTATGTAAAATATTCAGTGTGGACTTAATGTATGCCAGATTGGGTTTAGACCCGAGGAGGGAGGGGGTTACGCTTCCCTGTGCCACTTGGACCCGCAAATTTCGACATCTGATTTGTGCCTCTAAAAGGGAAAGTCCACCCTGATATTAAGTTGGTTTTGATAGAAGCAGAAAATGAGAGGAACAGGTCCGTGAAAGTTTGAGCAATTTCCTATTGAAAATAAGAAAGTTATTAATTTTTGAAGTTGCGATCAATTAAACACAAATTGGCAACTCTGTGACGCATCTTGCGAGCTCCCCTCTCATTTGCTATTTACATACAATTTCATAATCTTTCATTTTCTACCTTATTAATGATGGAATAGATTTTTCCGCAAAAAGGTTGTGTAGAATCATATTTGTAATACTTATCGTTAGGATGCATGTAGGATTAAAAGTTTTCTTGAGAGAAAATACGAAATTCCGCTTTATTAATTTTTTATTATTATTTTTTTTTTAGTACACAGCTTCTATTATAACTAACTTCATATCAGGGTGGACTTTCCCTTCAACTCCATGTTCTGTCTTCCTTTTCATCTCATCCTCCGTGTATCTGACCGAAGTGGAAGAGTTCCATCTTCTTCTCTACTTTCCTCCCCTCCCCTCCCCCTCCCCCTCCTCCTCCCCCTCCTCCCTTCCGCATATACCCCCTCTGGAAGTCGACCAATACCCTTGATGACACGATAGTGTTTACCCCATATTGGTCACGTCATTCACACCTTCGGAGCGTTGTTCGTATTTCAAACAGCGGCGAAATTGTATAAATCGCCAACCAAATGTTTACACTGGATACCATAACTTTGCGCAGAGGCACGACAAAAGGAATTCTCTCTAGTTTCTAGAAGGCACCGCGAGAGACGATGACAAGGAAGAAGGAGAGAGAGAGAGAGAGAGAGAGAGAGAAGGCAGGGAAATACATCGGCAACAAGAGGAACGAAAGACAAACTTGACACCGATTCCATTGCCGTTTAGAGTAACTAAACTAGAGCGCGAAAGCTGAATCGGGGTGTTGACAGTACTATCTCGCCAACTGTGTCGCTTCAAATCAATGTTTAAAACGAAGAATCTCCACTCTCTAAACACAGTATTGGGGGCAGGCCAACATCGATGTATAAACACGACCAACTTCAAAGGATGCGAGCGCTTCAGCGGGGCGCGCGCACGGCATAGTTTGGGCGTTGGTGGTCCACCACGGTGTATTATGGAGGGATTGGCGAATACGCAAACTGTTTACAGAGGACGGCACAACCATGCAGTGATATGATATTTCATTTTTATCTACCTCGATGTAGTTTGTAGGGCAAGAATGTTTTCATGGCTTCATATTGTTGTTTCTGTATTTTCTTATTGATTCCACAAGCGATATGCATTCCGCAAATCAAATTCGGCCGCCTTAAAACAATTTCTGGAAACGATTTTCTTCCCACCGTTGCTTGCACCTGCATAGGGGTTCAGCGAAGACGTTCCTACTGAGTAGTTGGAAATAACATTTTGATTCGGTTGTAATGCTAGATTGTAACCAGCATGCACGTATTTCATACGCCTTCTCTGAGAGAAGGCGTATGAAGAGACTCTAGTAATTGCCCCATGCATTCTTTTAATTTAATACCGTTTCACCAATGCATGTGTCTTGGCTTTGAATGGAAGATCGAGTACTGATGAAGATTAAAAACCAATTTTTGAGCCTTTTTACTCTTTGTATGTCAGTTTGAAAGAAGATCATAACGAAAAATGCCCCCTGAAAAGAACTGCTCTTTAAATGTCCTCATATTCTAAATATGACGACTATTATAGCTTTACAGTTTGGACCAAACATTGGCATTGAGTCACTTCTTTTCATTTTGGAAATTCTGAGGTATCACATAATCAACTTTTCCCGATCGTTTACAGACAAGATTATTTGACGATGCGTAATCGCATGGCCAGAAACTCAAATTTATTTTTAACACACAAGTATTTTTGCCGTCGGTTTATATGAAAATTAAAATATTTCTTGACTATTCAGCAAAGAAGTTTAACTGCATGGAATCTACCAAAAGTGCTCTTTACGTGTAATTGTATTCGAGACAAGCTTCAGAAAACTGTAGACTTTGAAGAAAATACGTTTCCACAATTAGTATAGTACTTTTAGTTTTTACTTAATTTGGTTTATATGCCATAACATTTTTATTTATTTATTTATTTATTTGTAACCTGTGATATCTTTGGTTTCGTCGCAGTAACCACCGTTTGAAGAAGACCTTTTACAACCCTTTGTATTTCTGTATGAAGTTATTCCCCTTCTTTACCTCATTGTATTCTGATAGCATTACCCTGAGCTGGGGAAGTACGTTTTTCTGAATATATTCCGTTATTCGTAGAGCACCTTTTAAGGAAAATCCAACCCAAGTACCAAATTACTCTAAATAAAAGCAGAAAATATAAAGATGCAGGTTGGTTAAAGTTTTAACAAACAAAAAACATGAGAAAGTTATGGAATTTTGAAAGTCTTAATCACTTCATGTTCATGTTTGGGAACTTAAAATTAGCTGAGTCGGTAATGTCACTGTGACGTATTACTGGGCTACTTTCCCAATTATTCCAACACACAAAATGACTCAAATGCAAATTTTTCAAAATTGTTGACTTAGGAGGGTCTTTTCTTTCAAGAGTACCTATGATAATACGCTATCAGTAGTATATTTTGAGTATTGTCCAAAGGGAGAAGGCTCTTAGGAGAAACAGAAATTAATGATAATTTGATACACGGGAGAGTTGTGCGTGTCTACGTCACAATCCACAGACCAAATTGTCTATTTGAGATTCGCACAGATGTAGTGATTCCATATTTCAAACATTCAGTTTCTCTTATTTCTCTGCCTTCATAGAAATGAACTCATTACAAAGGTTGGAGGCCCCTTAATGAGTACCTCCATAATCGTCATCACCATAATTATCAGCACCACCAGAATCGCCTCAAAGACTACTATTAGCGCCCTCTATTGGTAAAACTTTCAGCTAAGCTTCCCTACCACTAATATTTGGTCGTCTCGGGTACCATTTATACTTTACCCATCAGGACCCTCAGATGTGCCTTTGCTATCATCAATCATCAATAATACCCTGTTATTAGCATCGAAAACTAACCTTAACCTGTAGAAGATGAACATGTCAATGACATGAACGAGAAATATATCCGCATTGTAAGTATAAGGGGGAACCGTTAGAGGGCAAGACAACATACCAGGCTTTGTCTCGACAAAGTTCTTTGAGGATCGAGTTGTTTTGTAGGCGAGCTCCTGCCAATCAAGGCGACCAAAATGCGAAAATAATTGTAAAGCCTCGCGCCTCGGCTTTACTCCACAAACTCTGCCGTGATTAACCCCTGTTTTCGCTCCTGAAATCCTATATCTCTTTTTCAACTTACGAGGGGAGAAAGTAGGGATGTTCAATTGTTTTCGTTTCTCCCTGTCTGTAAGTCTTGTCAAGGACTGTCGAAGGCAAGGGTACATAATTATGATATGGCTGTCACATCACACATGGCCAATGCGTCCGTAATTGTTTTCACAGTGGTATTTGCCGAAAGGCGTCCAGGAACCAGCGGACCTTTTTTTCTCGATCCCAACCCGAACTTCTCGGGGTTGTAAAACAGTCCACGCCCGCTTGCACTCGTGTTTCCTTTAAGACCTTCCCCTCTCAATCTTCTTGTTGTATTTGTCTCTTACTTGAAGCAGTTCCCCAGGTTCATATTGCCCGCGAAGGGGAGGACAAACCCGGGCTTGGAAAACATGGCATAATCTCGGCGAGAGCCCTGTGTACACATCGCCTTGTTGATGTTTGATCACTCGCTTGAGCCGAAAAAACACACCAGGCCTGGGACCAAAAACATGTTTTAGCAGCGAATATCAGCTCTCATCTGTTCTCTGCGAATGAAATGCAACATGGAGGCAATTCCTCAAGGACGGATGTTGCAGGGAGGGTGGGAGGACTTTCTCTTCCTAGTTCTTTCCTACTTTTCAAAAGGTTACAAGCTCCTATTCCTACTTGGCTTTCCCTAGAAACTGTGATTAACCATTTGTTTAATTTTTTAATTTTCTATTCCTGTTTGAAATTGCTATCGAAATACTCTGACTTAAGGCAAGAATGTTTTTCAGTTTTTGGAGGGAGGGAGGGGGAGGGGTGCTAGGCACACGCAACAAGGTTTAGCAAAAGAGTTAGAAGGAAATGTCTGTGAATGACTAGGAGATAACGAAAATAAATAAATAAAGGAGGACAAAGTTTAGCAAAAGAGTTAGAAGGGAAATGTCTGTGAATGATTAGAAGATAACGAAAAAGAAATAAAGAAAGGAGGTAAATGTTTCTCACATTTGCGACTTTTTTTGCGTGTTGTCACCTATATGAAATGTACATCTAACTATAGTTAAAGTTTAAAGTTAGGCAGAATGTCTCGAGGGCTGTTCCCACCACTTTATGTTCCCAAGGCATAAATCGCACGTCAATTGATGTGGTTATGATATCACTTAAGACCGATATTAAGGCTAGGAGCTCCCTCTATGTACCCTCACTTGTGTCGATAGCTCATTTGGTTTCAGAATTTTGAGTTAGACTTTTGCTCGGGTGTTCATTTTGCCCCCATTTTCGCACCATTTCTCTCCCATGTGCGGGTTAGTAATATTTTCCCTTATGCTCCCTCTCTCAATTTTGTCTTTTTTGTGTGGAGTGATATTATTTACCCTCTGATGGTTAAGATAATGTATTAATATGACATATATTCTTCCTTCCCCCTTTCCTTTTGTAGTTGGATCTTAACCTATAATACATAACTATAATTCATAGAGAGATATATAAACTCCTACTATGCAGATGAAAATGGTTGGGCAAGAGCATGTAAGAGATGGGGTGTAATAGAAATTTAACGACCAAGGGAGAGTTTTAGAGAGGAGGAGGGGGGACAGAAAGAGAGAGAGAGAGAGAGAGGTGGCAAGATGAAAAGATAAAAAGCAAGGGAGAGTGAGAGGGTGGGTGGAAATGATGGGAAAGAATTTGGGGTGGTTGGATAATCTTCAGTCCTGAAAACTTATTCAGAACTTCAGTTGTATGTTGTTTGAAGCTAATCACCTGTTTTCCATTACCAATGCTATTTTAAGGAACACCATTGGATTAAAAGTGAGTTCACATCTAATGATGATGTAAAAACTCGTTCCAGGCTCTCTAAACAAATGCTCTATAGGCAAATGATAGGGAGATGATGTTTTGAAATATTTTAGCAAGGAAATAAGTGGTGATTGTTGATGACAATCTCAGTTCCACTTATTGCGAAAAGGAAAAGTGTCGAATGTGTTCATATCTGGTGCTGACGTAATACTCTTTACGTCATATAGGTATATTGTATATTGGGCACGTCAACAGTGATCGCACTCTTTAACTCCACTCCGACTTCTCTCCCCTCTCTCCCACGCCCCTCCCTCCTTTCTTACCACGCACCCCATACCCCACACCCCTCCCCCGCTCCTCACTTCAATCTAGTCAACCATATCCTGCCAGTCTTGTGACGTGTACGTCAATCGACTGGCCAGGTGAGCCGACAATTTGGCGGGGATCAGTCCGCTTTAATCAGGCCGCCCGCCCCTGTCGAGAGGGGTAAAACCCCGTGTCGAAACCAGGTCTGCTTAGGAGCGGGTGGGATTAGCGCATCGAGCACCCCCGTTGCTTAATGCCTTCCACATGTGTCGCGGCTTAGGAAAGGAAAATATTGGAGTTGACTTGGAAGAAACAAAGACATTGCACATGGGCAATATTTCTGCGACAGAGATATATCGGTTTCATATGATTTTTCTTCTTCTTTCTTTTGCTGAATAAAGGGACGTGTAAGCATTTCGTAGCCTTACCAATTTGGTTCTATTCTTTGTTGAATTTTTACCAACCCTTATCTTTCTAAATGTGAATCAACAACCTGATCACCAATCTTGCTTTTTAACGCCCCGGAGGTCTGTTTAACAGCGAGCCAAAATAAGGACATTTTGTATAGTGCTGCCGTTAGCTGTTTACTTACCTGAAGTTTTTATTCTATAGCGAAGAGGGCGGGCTATAACGTAGCTTGTATCTATTTTTTCTTTCTTCACAGAAACATGCAATGAGTAAATATAAATCTGTAGTTAACCAGGTAATTATTCAAGGTCTCCTAGCGGGCCCAGGTATACTAGAATAGAATAGCATTTCCCTTTCAATCTTAAAATACCCTCATTATTCAACATAATATTTGAATGAAAAGTAGAAATGTAAAAAAAATCGTGAGTTGTGCACCACTAGTTATCATGTTCGTAGTGATTTGTATCGGGGTAATACGTGAATTTTTTTTTCTCAAGCAATCGAAATTCAGCTGATTTTTGACGGTGAAATTTGATAAAGATTATCATTGTTGTGAATCTGACAAGCTTCATGAACAATGTATATGCCTGAAAGTTGATTTAAAGCATGTGTATTTTAACTCTAGGTAAGGAAACATAAGTAGTCCTATATTATTATGAAGGGAAATAAATATGATTTATTGAAACAGTTTGCACATTGTGATAATTTGAAATGATGGGGTTTGGGGTGGGGGAACAAATTCCTGGTGTGCCCGTGATAGAAAATATCCGAAATAACTTTACACCACAAGTTCGTGAAACTTAATGAGGTCATTGGCAACTTTAGATGTTTAGATAGCCAAGCGGTACAACCCTTTCTGTTTCTTTTCTTCTTTCTCCCTAACTGACCTCAAAGCTTTATGAATGATGATCGCATGTCAATATTTGGCTGGATCACGGTCGAGGGCCATTAAAGAAACGGATGAATTGGGCTAATAGTAATTGCTAAACTTTGGCAGCCGCCAGCTATATGGGTATTACGTGCTACTAGCATAAATCCAGCCCTCTTGCCCCTAATGATATACGGCCGCCGGGCATGTTGGTCTATATATTACATTTTTATCCCCTATCCTTTCCTTTCCTCCCTTCGTGCCCTTTCTCCCCCTTTCTCCCTTCCTCTCTCCCTTGACTTCATTCTCTATCACTGGCTCCCTTCTCTTTATTTAGGCAACTATTTCTCCCTCTCTTTGGTAGCTCTCCGATGAACACTCATGGGATCTCCTTTTTTTCGTTGTCAATTTTCTCCGCGTACCCGCAGTGTCATTTATATCTCGTTCACACCATCGGTCGATTCTTTACCCCTCTGTACCTTTCTCACCTTCTAAATTCTATATCATCTCTTAGAAAATATTGTGATAAGTCAATAAAATTATTAGTATATATCAATGAATTCAAATATTTTTTCAAATCAACCCTTCCAATCAGGTGATCCGCTTGCTAGATTCAACACCTTTTTCTTGATTTCATGGCCTATATGTTCTGGAAAAATAACGCCTTTTGCCTTTTAACCATCTACAATCCATGACACACCTCTCCTTTCGATCAATATTCAATGTTCTTTGATACGCGAGCATCGCTTTTCGGGGGACTGTGACGACAACCCCTCTCCTTCCTTCTGTTTGTGTACCCTCCAGAATTCATGAGAAATAATCAAGTTAGCCAGTAATTTTATGTTATGCAGATGAAGAATGAAATGTTTCAGTGTCATCTCTATCAATGAAATGTTTCAGTGTAATCACTGTCAATGAGACATCATTGCAGATATTTTTTGTATTATTTATTTTTAATTTATATATTTTAAATTAAGGAAAGGTAGAGTGTTCAACCTAACATTGTATCCTAATCATGATTTTTGAGTCCTTTAAAGTCAATATGGAGACCCGAAACCTTACCCAATTAGTGGCCAGAGTCTTGCCTTGTAGGCGTTGCGATTGGGTCGAATCAGTTGCAACTCATCTCGAGTTCAATATTAATCGTAAGTCCTAACGAAAAATAGACAAATTGTAACTTTGTGATTGATTTTTTATAAAAGGATTTGCGATCTATTTACATCAATAACGGAACCCAGGTGTCGTTCCATCTCTACATCATCACCGAAGGTGGTGTCATCCAAGTGCTTAGTTCAAATAGATTTATGTAACTGATCTCCAAATTTTTGACACCCATGCAAGTTGCCATTCAAGGCCATAGGCAAACTATTTCAAGGTTGTGCAGATGCGTTTAAGGTAATTTCTCTCTCAAGATCGGGAGAAAATATGAAAGAAAGAGGAGGGAGGGAGGGAAGGTGATCACTTTCTCCAACCTCTTTCTATTTTACCTCGCTATACTCGAGGCTGCAAACATACACTTGTCAAATCCATCCCGGCTTTTTGGTGATTCATCATAAGTCGATTTTCAACTGTTATTGTAGCAAGCGGGAAGGATTTGGGGGGAGAAAGGGCCGGGTTCGGGGAGCGGGGGATTCCCCGAGGAGGAATTAAGCTCACTTTCGATACAAGTGGATAATGGGGAAATTGCTTCGGTTACCAATCGCGAGTTATCGTTGACTTTGACCCCGGGTGACCTGCCTTTGCTTGTGGCTTCACATCCCTCTCTAGTCTGGCGAGCCAGACACGATTATTTTGAGTTTTCCCAGTCAAGAAATGCTTCTGTGATGAATTAATCCATTAAAAAAAAAATCTTTTAGACCTAAAATATCTCTATGAATTGCATTGATTTTAAAACAAACTTTTAATTTTGTTCAGGCAAAATAAATTATATTCACAATAATTTTGTGTATGAAAGTTGAATTTTGATTTTGAGTGTATAAAAAGTTGCTCTTTAAAGATACTATGTCCCTTTTGCAGCCAACATCAAATTTTGTAGAACTTTGCAGGAATTATGAATATATCATGCATGTCCTATCTGTGAAATTTAAACGGGTACATGAGCATTTATTTTGTCTACATCAATAACCCACTTTTTGTAATGGCCAAAATTAAACTGATTGAATCTTTGCGCAGCATAAAACGTAAGACCATTCGGTACAATGGTCTGAAAAATCAGACTATTACTTACTGGTTCTATAGCTCCTAAGTCGATTCGACAACTAATAGTCGTTATTTTCGCACTTAAAGACATTTTCAAACCCCCTTTTTTTTAGGAAAGTTCTAAATTAGTATTGTCTTTCAAATGCCGTTAGAATTTAACCTTTTCATTTTTTGGGCCTGCAAATGGGACATAGTATACCTTTAAAAAGCAGGACAATCATGCGTAAAAAACACATTTTAATTTATTCTCACGATTACTCTATTGTTAAAATTTCCATAACATTGCATTAATAATAATGGCTATGTAACAATCTTCACTTATTCCAAGGATTATGTAAAGGGTTATTCATATTATAGTCCCATGCCATAATTAGACTCACCGATTGTAACTTTCGACCTTGATATTTAGGATAGGCGTAGATGGCTTGATGCGGCTATAATTTCTGTACTCCAAGTGTTTTAAGGCAATTGTTTTATTACTACAGGTGAAGGGAGTATAGTGACAAGGGTGAATTTAGAATTGTCAGTAAGGTTTCAAAAGGTTTACTCGTGTAAACGATTATTATAATGTTGCTGTATAATGTTGCTACAATGATTTAAGTTTTTGCTTTCACATTCGCTATGACTGATCACAAGGTATACATGACGTCACTATTCGGGATTTATGCCAAAAAAAGAAGGGAAAAAAAAGACATGTCTTTTACCTATGTAACTGACAGTGCCAAAAAGCGCCCAAAGGCGTTGCTAAATCGCCTTGTTGGTTCGATCATACATGTTAGTGACAGGTATAGAATGCCGATGCAAACACAGTGGTGTCGCGTCCTGTGCTGTGACTGCACAACTTTCCCTTGAGGATCACTCCGTGTGTACACTGGCACTTGTATCCAGTTAGATCATCACTTCAACAGGATCAGAGGTATTTACCCCCCTCAAGATCGTGGCGGAGCAGTCGGGCTCCTCTGAAGTCGGCCAGCTCCCAAAGTCCTGCGGCTGCCAGCCCCTCTCATCACAACACCGATACCCACCCCGTAGTTATAATTCTTTGTAGTTGTATTCTCTTTCTTTGTTGTCAAACTAGAACATGTCTTTCGTTAAGCGAGTCGGTTCAATTTACTTACCTGTGGGGCGCTCGAGTAGGAGAGAGAGAGAGAGAGAGGCAGAGACGAGGAAAGAGAAAGGCGAAATATTTTAGCGAGAGCAACACATTTTCTGTTTACCAAAAAGAAATGCCGCGAGAATAATACCTAATACGCCTAGTGAAATACCCTATTTGCTTAGGTTTTTATGTCGATGACAAGCGCTCTGATAACCCGTCGCTTGCGTTTGATCTTGTTACATTATTGGATGTATCAGTTTTGATTGCCCTTTTCTTTTTATTCCCTGCCCACTTGAGAAATTGAATGAGTTGACAGGACGACTCAGCTAGCTTTGACGAAGGGACCTATATATATTATATATATAATCTCATCCTCTTCTTGTTCTTCGCTGAAGGCGGTGATGTTTACGCGAATGAGACGCCATTGATACTAATTGGAATAGCTTGTAGGTTTGGGGTATGGGGGTTTGTAGAACGAGGTGGTAATTGGTACCGACATATGGGCGGTCCTGGGGCGATGCCGTGGTTGGACGAGGGTCAGTCTGGGAGGAGTTTGCTTAGTTGAACGGAATCCGAGTACATCGTGTAGATTGCAGGACAAACACAAAGAACGCGGGCTTTCGCCCCGAGACCAATTTCGTTTCCGTTCCGTTACGAATGAACGACATAAGTTGTGGAGACGAATATACTTCTTGACAAAACATACAACAGTGATATTAAAACAGCGAGGGAGATAGAGGAAGAAGGGGACGAGAGACAGAGCAAAATGTGTCAATTTTGTTAACACAATTATCGATAAAAGATTAGCTAGAAAGGCTTTGGCATACACATGCCAACATCAATTTTGAGAGTGAAAGAGAGAGATGGAGGGGAAAAGAGTTTCTCGAACGCTAACACTAATAGTAATATGCTGGGAAAGAAATGGCATGCAGGCATGTTTGGCTTTGAATGTTAAATCAATGAAACGAATAGAAGCGGACACCTTGCGTTTTCCAGAGAGAGAGAGAGAGAGAGACCTAGATTACAAAATTACCAAAGAATGATCAGAATTTGTCGATAAATGCTACCCACTTCACTGGTAACTGCCAAATGGTTAGACTTTGTCCTAACCCGATTACTAAGTCCGGCCCGCCCGCTCGGCTGAATATCCTATCAGGCAATCAAAAGGGGGATCCGGTGTTTTAACATCTTACGAAGAAAGCAGATAGCAAACTTAGCACGCCTAAACACCACACCTTGAACACGGTCCGCAGACTCCTAGTCAAAGGGACAGTCACCAGGCTTTTACCCACTGCACTTTATTTTCCTGTATGCCCCCTTCTGTCTCTTTTTTTGCTTTCTTCCCGCTCTCTCTTTCTCTCCCTCCCGTTCTCTCCCTCTCTTTCTCTCCCTCTCTCTCTCTCCCTCTCTCTCTCTCTAAGTTCTTGAGTCGTGCTTATCGGAAATCGGTTGTGTAAATCTCAGTGGTATCCAGTTACTCTGGTGGACAAACAAACGCACAAACTCGGGGGATAGTTTTTCGTATTTAGGTTCTCCAACAGAAGCAATGATGGCACAGGGTAATAACCCTTAATGACGCGATGGTATTGTGTTAGCGTTTGGATAGACTTTTGGAAAGGATGTATACTTGTTGAGCGGGAGGTAACGGCATACCGGGTGCTCAAGTGCTTAGCATCCATGGAGGTAGTTCGTTACCCTCCTAGGGTGAAGTTTTAGGGGTGGCCCAATATGACAGGGGTCGAATTACCCCCTTAACTTTGTTTCATGTCTTGACTTACTTTCTTCTTATGTCCTTTTAGAAGCGAAACAGTGGGCCGATTGCATAAAAGTAGTAATTTTCTTTTTTTATGGCCTTTGCCTGTAGCTTCTCATTGCCTCGATGAAGATCAAATTGGATGTGATTATGTAAGCAAAAGCCTAGAGAGCAATAGCTGTGTTGATATGATGTATTTGATCCATTGATATTAATGGCCCAGGAGACTGTCGCAGACCACTTGTCATAATCCATAATCGGATCATGATCACGACCCCATGCCCTGCCGACAAGCTGTTTCTGTAACAAGAAATGGTTGATTTCCCAAATTACGCAACACCCTTTATTTTTTGGAAGTAGGAATTCAGGAATTATTAAAATAATATCTGAGATGTAAAGACTATGGTCGGGTGACATTGATGATTGTTACAACTCATTCTAGAACAAAGGTAAAACAGAAAGAAAAAGAGAACTCCTGGGTCCCGTCTTATAAAGAGTTGCAATTGTTCCGAATCAATCGCAAGCCCTCCAACCAATCGCAAGTTTACAGTCTCCTATCTCTTATGTACATAGTTGCGATCAATCACAAATAAGTTGCAATCAATCGTAACTGTTTATAAGACAGGGCCCTGATGTTCGCAATTTGTAGAGAATGGAATTCAACGGATGAGGAGGTGAAGGTGAATTTGATTTAAAACCCACGACCGACATTGGCACATGTATTTTATTATTCGTTTTGTTTAATTACTTTTGCTATTGTTGTGTTGTGAAATGCAGAAAGATTTGATTATATAATCTAAAATCACCTTGTCGTGACAACTGCCGTAGAGGTCAACCATACCTTTACCTCTCCCATCTCCCCTCCCACCTTACCCCTCTACTCCTCTTAGCTTTACCTTACCCCCTTCTACCAATAATTGTCCGGGTAATGAACTTGTTAGTGATACACGGGATTGTGTTCATTTATGAACCCCTTGTCATTAGCTAGGATACCCGTGTCACCTTGGACTTGGTGTGGATGATCGGTGAGGATTCAGTGCCGAAGTACTTTACCCTCGTCTTAAACTCGAGGTCAAATTCGTTCACGTCCGTCGTAGCCGAGATTTTACTGTCGCCTTCCAACTGTACTAAAAGATGTGTTTTGAAAAATTGTGGTTATGCGGTTAACAGTTTGAAAAGAGGTTTATGGTGAGATAGGGCATAAATCGATCAATAAAAAAGTGAATTTGATAATTATTATGAAGTTTAAAAAAAGGGAAATATTAAAATGCTTTATCAGTAACGGTAGGTTGTGAGATACTAGACATCTACCATCATATAACAAAGCACGATATATTTCTAAACCGTGATAACTTCTAAGCCCACGACAAGCATCTTTGTGATGAAAAAAGTGAATTGAATTTAAAATGATAGTATCAAGATTAAGTAGCATGTTGATTTGAAGATAAAAAGAAGAAGAAGATCTTCACAAAATTCACATTGTCACCCAAGTTGTAGTTTAACGAAGCTTGTCCATATTTTTGTTTGTATTTATGCATCTGTGAATTATTGATGCCGCTGGCGCATAGAAATGAAAATCATATACATCTACTGTATGGACAATGTCGGCACTGCATGTTATAACCATCTTTAGACGAGCAGCGAAATCGCATTGGATCTTGGCCAGGACCTAACAATTATGTTGCTAAGAAATTTACGGTGATTGTTTTTCTTTTGTCGAGGTGTCGCGCACTGTTTATAAGGCACTCCAGAAATATGGAACACTGTCACCGACTATACCGATTGAAAACAGGATCAGCTTGCGGACTTACAACAGACAATCACGAGATCTGGCGAGTTTCTGTTGCAAAGTTCTCTTCCGTGAAACACGCGGCGTCATCACCTGTCATGACGCGAATGTTTATACGCGGGACCGAAGAATCTTCCCGCATCTCAAAAACTTTGTTCTTTTTCTTCTTCGCTTGCCTGCTAAGCATTGGGATATTGCCGTCTGATTAGTGAGGACGGCAAACAGGCTTTATAGTGTTGACTCCCAATAGGATGAGCAATATGCTCAGTGGATTTTCTCAGGCTCTTAGTCGAGTTTTTCCACATGGAACATGTCAGCGCTATGTTTTTGTATCGTGTCAATAGCGTTTTAAGGAAATTAGTTCGCGCTGACAGAAAGCTGCGCATCATCTGCGCAAGATCTACAGAGAGCCTGCTACATAATATAGGCGACTTAAAGGATAGGCCATTGATTTGATCGAATATGAATCAAAACGAGAAATAAGTTCTCTTGTACCAATGGTAGACAGAGATGTGTACTTTGTGTAGATATTCTTGTGACCAACACCAAGTTACTGTTTTTTTTTGTTTAATAATCTTTGACCAGTAATAATCTGTAGACAGACTTTTATTTTAGTGAAGTAATGTGACTAAATGGCACAAATATTATATGCGCCATGTTTAGACGCACCGAAACTGAGTTGACCAAAGTCAAAGTACTGTTACCGGTTCTACCTCAGACAAGGAGATTATTTAAACCGGATGAAACCTGGTACCTGATAATTTTTGGTTTGGGAAGAGATTTCGTTATACTTAATACTTCTTAGTACCATAATTGCAGTAGAGCGGAGCGAGAATGATATTGGTGTTTCAGAAGCGCCACTCCCTGACTGATTTGAGCACTGCAAGGCGTCCGGTAATACGTTAAGTGACCATGCAAAATGATTATTCTGCTGTAGGTATTTGCTATTTTAGAAGAAAAGATAATCACTAAACTCCATTATGTATTGAACAAAATATGTCTTATCAAGTTTATAAAGAAAACATGTTGATTTCTTTTCATTAGTTCTCAGAAATGTAAGGGACTATATGCCGATACTACTCTTACAGTTATGTTATACAGTTAAAAGGGAGAAATGTCAGCATCGGTCAGAATGACTTTGATGATTTTCATCTCTCTGCATGATATTCACAATATGCAGGATCGAGGAGAGAGGATGAATATGCATCCACAAACCACGAAAAGTATAGCGATACCCCGCCCTTATTGCTATTTGTTTATAAACAGACATCGCCCCGCGTGGCGCCCTATTCATAACACTTTTCTTTTCATTTCCCCCCTCATTCGCTAACTTTTGGGCTGTTCCCACTGTTTGCTTTAGATGACATCACGTTTCCCTCAAAATAAAATGTCCAAAGCCGCGATGTATAGTCGTTTTAGTCTCTGTTTGATTGTTCAAGAAACAAAAAATTTCCTCGAGTTTGGGCAAAGGGAGGTAATAAAATTATGTTATCAATAATATTTATTTACTTTTAGAGAAAGATATGGTAGTATTATTACACACACAAAAATAGATAGACATTGGAAAATGATGAAAGTAATGTTCGCGTTAGTTTTTCTTCTTTATTTCCCGAAACATCATTAGTTAAAGCTTACAATTCACATATCCTTTCTTATTTCTTCGCCCAGGTGTTTCCCTTTGCGCGATAGAGCTTCGATTAAGGAGACACCAACGGACTGAAACAAAGCCGTGACAATTTACGCAGCTAAATATCGCGCCCCTCGTCCATCTCCCCGCCTTTCAATAGCTCTTGTGACCCGTTTGCCGTGATATTTACCGAATACGTCAGAGCGAAACAAATCTGTTTGGAGATTGCTTCCAGTATTTATGGATGGCATCTAACGGACCACCACCGATTGCCTTCGAGAAAATATTGATGGTAAAACCACGACAAGAAGCCACAAATCGTCACTAAGTGGTGGCCGAACCAAGACTGCGTCTCATTGGAGAAGAGGCAGACACCATTTTGATCACGTGATCAACCGATTAAGCGATTTTGTTTCGAAGTCGTAAATTCTTTGAAATGTTTTAGTGGGTGGACTTTGTGTAGTTTGCCGAAGTAGTGTTGAGGGAGGTCTGTCTATCCAGTCTTCGATTTTTGGTCATACTATTGTTTTTCCTTAGAAGTAAACAGGAATAAAGTTCGAGGATGTAGGCACTAGCCAAAGTGGCGCCTCAGGTTAATAAGTTATGGGGCATGCACGATTGCCACACCCATGTGTCCTGTTTGATGCATAACGTGCATTCGTGCCATGTAAACTTGTCTAATCAATAGTTCAAAGCAAAGTTCGTGAATTCAATAGATTATAAACATTATTTGAATTTAATGGTTCGCCATTGATTTTGATATGTGAAAAGGGATACTTGAATCATTTGTAAACGTCCCTTTTCATGTTTTTAGCATGAAATTCATACACCGCAAATATTTTGAATATAGATTTCTACTATAATAATTTCCTTTTGATGACTATGCTATCTGTACTATTATTCAAACATTAGTCATGGAACTGGATTGCATCATGTATTGGTTCAGAACAGTTCAACGTAATCATGTAACACAAACTAATCATGGTAAGACAAATTCCCATCACTCTCTTTTCCTCGTATATGCTGTTGCTTCTTTGTCACCGATGCACTTTTTTTTGTTGGACGTGTATATGAATCAGATATGTTGGAGATTCCGTATGCAAAAATGCTTTTTCGTCATGATACCCAGGATTTCCATCAGTCATGCTTGCTTCACTCTCTAACATCTATATGGCCGTGTAACCAATATCCATGCATTTTAAGAACGCCCATGCATGATACATCCTCGTCCCCGATGTAGAAGAAGAAAACAAAATGGAAGCTGTGGTGAATATGAGAAGAAGAAGAAGGAAAAAAATGATGGTTTCATTTTCGCTTCTCATTTCGTCAGCTTTGAGCAGCGGTGTAACGAAATCATTCCAGACTCCTAATTGTGATAGATGAATGAAATATCTTCGTCTTTCCTTGTAATGGATACGGGGTTCTCCACTCGCTCGCGTTCGCCAGTGAGGAAATCAAAGACAAAAATAAGGGAAAGAAATTAGGCAGGGATGGAAAAATCCGATGCCGGTTAGGTAAATGTTGGGAAATATGAATCAACGGTGTACATGGATGGAAATCGTTTCAAGTGTACCTTGCGGCGATAAATGCTTTTAACGTCGTTTCTAGCATCAACAGCTTTCTCAAAGTTTTGTCTGGCTGAGGAAGACGGGTAGGTGTCAGTCGTCGTGTCTTCTGCATCCATACACGACTGTGCACACAAACGGGAAACCGCGCTGCGCTCGATTTCGATCTATACCCAAATCTTCAACAGCTCCTCTGCCCCGATTGCCCGACCATTTTTTAATGCTATAGGAAGGTGTGAAGCGGTGCGACTGAAATCGGAGCTTCAGGATTGAATGTACGAAATGATGGGATAAATGTTTAGAGACTAATTGTTATATTAAGAATCGACAAGATAACACCGGAGAATGGCGATTGTTTACTCTCCGTCTATAGGAAACAGTGGATGCATGATACCGCTATATAAACTGTATCTTTGTGAGCATTTTGTCATAAATTCGTTTATGCATGTGTCTTACATGTTTTCGATAGGGTTTCTTCCAAAGCAAGCAAAGTGGCTAAGTGCAATACGTTAAGGTCATGTTCTGATTTTCCTGTTTGGTATGTGCATGTTGCTTTTCCAAATGGCCACTCTTCCTTCTTCCGCTGTTGTCTATGGACTATGTTTTTTTTTCTCTTCATGTTTCCCTCTTTCTCTCTTCGTTCCATCTGGTAAAGATTTTATGTGTTTTCTTTCATGATATTTGATCCCCACCCATGTCTCTTGCTGTTAGTGCAATACGACCACAAAAATTTATGGGAACAGACGCCATTTCAATGTTTGAATATTAGTACGTTATCTGCAGTAGATGTGGACATAATTATTAGCCATTAAGTACATGTTAGTAGTTTCAATGATCTCCCTATAATCAGCTAATATATGACAAGTATAAGCTACTCAGAATGATAACTTATTTAAGAAATATTTTATATTTTGGTTTTGTTTCTTCTGTTGCAATTTCAGGATAAGACAGTCAAACCCTTAGAGGAGGAGGAAATATTTTTTTCAATGCCCATTTGCCGAATTATGGACGTTGTCTGATATCCGTGCTTGTCATTAGTTTAGAATACGAAGCGCACTAAATTCGTAGTAACTATATATCACCACCGATAAATTCAGAAATTTTAACTCGCGTGAATTGTTTTTTTGTTTCATGGGATCAAGGTAATTACCCTTTTCGGGGACAGTTGCGTACGCTTGTGATCTTTCATGAGGTGTCTTTTATAGGGTTTCCAAACTCTAAGAAAAGTGACACAGTTGCATGAAATGCTTTGCTCACTCGTTTTGGAAGACAAAGCATACTATAATGGTAGTATATCGTCATCGCAAAATTCAGTAATTTTAGATTTCGTGATTTGTTGTTTTTGTTTAGTGGGATAAAGATGTTACTTTTTTCGGGGACAGTTGCGATTATGATCTTTCATGAGGTATATATTTGTGTTTCCCAAAATCTAAAGTAATGTGAAACAATCGCATGGAATATTTTGCTCTGTGTTCACCTTGAGCCCATCATGAGACGGGTATGTCTCAGTACCCGTCAGTCATCCGGACCCTTATCTCCCCTCTGTCGTCACCCTAAGCACTGTCAATGTTTTCTCGTCGGACTCAACTTCCAAGTTTCGCCCAAGCGACCCGAATGCCGCGCAAGACTCTGACCCAATATTTGTCCGCAATGCGTGTATGTATATCTACGAGTGAAGATCTACGATGTACTATGTGCAGTCGTGAACGCCACGGAATGAGCGGCTTGAATGTTGAGAAGAGTTTAGCCTTTCTACACCAGGCTCCATTTTATTCATGTATGCTAAAGTAACAACGAAATTAATAAGAGCTAGAAAACAACTTTTAATCGTGACAACATACTTTGATAAAGGTTATGCAACTTGAGATCACGAAAGTTTTGCGAGCATTAATTTGATATCGTTTCACCTTCGTTTCATACTTATATAAACATGTCAAGTTTAGTAACACTTTCATCACTTTTCAATCTTTCACTTTCCTAGCTATTTCGCTTTGTTTTGACAGCATGACTAATAATCTGTAATTTGTTGCTAGCTAATACGGTCATGAAGAACCTATGACTAAACCCGATTAAAAAAGGCCTAAACCAAAGAAAATACCTTTGCAGTTATTGTTTTGTAAGTCACAAACCCTGTTTGCCTTCCAAACGCTCTGCAGTCTTTTTAAATGTAGACCATGAAACATGAACATATTATAATGGCCTACATAATTGCACTTCAGTTTTGACAAAAGTACTCATGCAATAATTTCGATTCACAGATGCGGTTAACGGCTGGACATTAGCGTCTAGACCGCGGTACATGGATTCTTTAGATGACTGTCTGTTCTAATATTTGTTCTTGCCTCCTCGGCTGAATATCATTGCGACACACAATACTGTCTAAATATTATGAATCGGGTATTGAGATCCTGTCATGTTGTTTGTGTCTTTCACTTGTAGTCCAAGCAAGCATCCCCTTACATACGACCCCCTCTCTTACAAGAGGACTACGCCAGGGGGCGGCAGGGTCAGGGGTGCACCCCCAAACCAACCGTACGTAGGGCGTATCTTCCAAAGTTGTAACCAGAGCCATGTCTTGTAAAAGATGACTTTGAAATCAGTCTCAAATTGAGTTCAATTATATATTGTGGCGCCTATAACGGATTTTATTGATCTTATTGATTTGAGGACTTACGATTGACTCGGATCAAGTTAAATGCATTTCCAAAAGACGGCCACAAAAGTTCCATGAATTCAACCAGCTTACATATTTGTTAAAATGTAATTAACGAATATTGTGAAACTGCAACTACAACTGTTACTACTTCTACTACTACTACTACTACTACTACTACTACTACTACTACTACACTGTAAAAACCAGGGTGTAGAAATTCTTACACCAGTATGGTATTTAATTTTTTTGACACCATTGGTGTTGATTATAAAGGTGTGTTGTCTCAGTGGTGTTATTTTTAACACCGGTCAGATTTAAGCATGCATTAATAATTACTGGGTGTTAAGTAACATGGTGTAGTTTTATGCTCGGTGTTGAAAGTATCATCACGTGATTTCGTTTAAGGCGGTTGATTGGTCAAATAAGTTTTCACAAAGTGTACGCGCGCTTAATGATTACTTTACACGTGTTCACAGAAAAATACATTTATCATGATTTGTTAAGCAAATTATGACAATGCACATCAATTTTGTGATTTGTATTTTCCTTTGGCATTTATTGACCAATAGATTATTTGTCCGATCTTGTTACAATTACATTAACGTTTTAGCAATAGATATATTGATTATATGATTACTAACCAAGAAACAACATGCATGTTTATTATATATTCCTGTACCAGCCTGTATCACTTTAATGTTAAATCTTGAAATCTTGAATTTACTTCAAATGATCTATTGGTGGACAGTTGCCAACATCGATTATGAATTATCAGTTTACCACTGGTTATTCTACCCTGGTCGATAATGGTCGATAATAGGGAATATGGAATGTAGAAACCCATAGAAAAATCTCTAATGGATCAACAAGAATATAAACACCAAAAGTGGAATTGAATTTGTTATGATTCCAGATATTGGTGTTAATCTACACCAGTAGGAGTTGTCAAATATTAACACCAAAAGTGGAATTGAAATTATCTAATTCCAGAAAATGGTGTTAAGTAACACCAGAGGAGTTGCCCGATATAGATACCAAGAAAGTGTTAAATTGAACACCCTTGGTGTTAATTTTAATTCTCTGGTTTTTGCAGTGTACTACTACTACTACAACTACTACTACTACTACTACTACTACTACTACTACTACTACTACTACTACTACTACTACTACTACTACTGCTACTGCTACTATATACTACTAGGCCTACTACTGCCACTACTACTACTACTACTACTACTACTACTACTACTACTATACTACTACTAGTGGTAGTGATTATATAGCAACTTTTATTGTATGCCCAGTATTATAAAGATGTCAAGAATTGAGCAAAGGAAAGTAAGATAGATTGAGATCAGGGGAGAGATAGAGAGAGAGGGAGAAAGAGAGAGTGACGGGCAGTACCATCCCCATTATTATGAGTGCATTAAATTTTTAAAGGAAATACATTACAAGTTCTTGTATTTTGATGATTAAAAAAATACACACGTTTCTTTCACTTGATACATTCGATCGAATACATTTTAATATTTCTCTTTCTTTCGGTAGGATGCTATAACCCCAACCCTTCTTTATATCAGAGAATGGCGTCCGACCACGCCTCTAGGACATCAGCCAGTATTGTCACAGTTGTACATCCAGTGAATAAAACGATCGATCACCACTCTATCGAGTGATGATACTCGCTCGTCGCGGTAGTGATAGCTCTTTGCATAGTTCATGAAAGGAGAATACCCCCTCTTCACTTTTTCCCCTCCTCTCTCACTCCTTCTATTTCTCTCCATCCCCATCTCTGTCTGTCCGTCTGTCTGTCAATCTGTCTCTGTGTGTGTGTCTCTCTCTCTCTCTCTCTCTCTCTTTCCTTTTCTTCTTCCCTCTCTCTCTACATCCTTATCTCAATCTGTATGTTTTTCCATGCATGTAAACTATTTCTGTGTCTCTCCTCTTATTTCTCTAGCTCTCCCTCACATGTGTGTGTCCAGATCTATTGCTCTCACATTTCCCTTTCTCTTTACACATAATTATCTTCCTCTTTCTGTATACCTCTACTCTTCTAAACGCCCCTCTCTAAAGTTGTAACATATTATTGGTGTGCCGTCTTCTTAATCATGTTAATGGTGGCTCTTCGCCCCCTATCCTCGGTGTATCTTTCTATTTGATTCCTGTTCTTCGTCATTCGTGATTTCTTTAACGTCGTGGTCCTTATTCCCTCTACTAATCTCCCCTCTCTCCTTTCTCCCTTTCTCCTTCCCTCAATCCCTCCCTTCATTCTCCCCTTCCCCATCTTATGTGCTCGTTGGCTCGCGTAATAGGTTCTCTTTCTCCCGTCCCGCCATTTCTCCTCAACTCTCATGCATTAATGCGATGGGAGGGTATCATTTCAAAATCATCGGATTTGAAAAAGGAAGAAAAAAAAGCGAAATAGATTCACGATGCAACGGCCATGATGGCTGGGGTGTTTTCTTAGCCATACTCATGCCTCATGCTATTGAACCTAATATTGTTCAGTGGTGGCAAAACAGAGATGTGACTGTTAAAATGTTTTCTTTGAGTGTTCAGGTTGTTCATTCAGGCGGGGCCTGCAATCTTGGTTATCTCTTAACATGAATGCCAATTTCTGATTCAGCTTTTGCATCCGTGGCGGCCATTCAACTTTTCGAGACTGGATTCCATAAGAAGTTTCCTTCATCGTCATCGATTGTTCATGGAGCATGAGGTTTGGGTTTCTTTTGAGAGATTCCCCTACCCCTCCTCGGTTATGTCGGTGTTTAAAAGGACGTAGTAACATTGTTCAGATGAGAGAAAATGGTGCTAAGGTATTGACTTCAATGCTAGATGTACAATTAAAGATAATCTGAAAGTTTGAGTGAAAACAGACCAATATTAATGATAAAAAATTGTAAAAACTGATCTGATCGATTTCTTAATTCTTCCAACTATATTATTACAATTTAATTACATTTTAGGAATGAATTGGCTCTATATACCATTCCAGACATTGTCTTATGTCTTATTTTCATGGAAAAACGGTTGGGAGAATTCAAAAATGGTTGGGAGAATTTACCGTTAGAGGGTGTTGCAAAGTGACGCCTTCAAAGAAAACCATAAATATCTTTGTGGTTTGAGAATTTGTTCAGGATTTTTTGCATGTTAGAGGGTTAGTACAGTAGAAGGAATATAATAAGTAACATTTCATACAAAAATTACGCAGTTTTTTCATCAATCTTCAACAATGTTACCGAGTCACTTTAATGAAGTAGATTTGCTTGTTGATTGCAGCTATGGAATGGGGAAAATGTTTTTAAAACATGACGGGATGCAGAAATGAAGCACCTTACCGAAACGTATGCAGTGCGTCTTTGTAGCTTAGGTTAAGATCATCAGTTATTCTCTTCCAGGAGCATTACTAGGCCATTTAGAATTGTGTGTGTGTAAGGGGGAGGGGGTCGGGAGGGGGAGGCGGAGGTTCACACCCCTTATCCCCATTTAGCGACACCCCATCTTGATTGATATGTCATTAAGAACTTCTGTGAAATGTTATTGGAAATTGTTATTATTGGAAATTGTTACATAATTTTAACCATCTTCATGATCATCTGAGAGAGATGTGTATCACATTATATTCATGTACAGAATGTTGCTTAGGATCTTTAAAAATGTACATATTGAACCTGCCCACTAATGATGCCACAGGTTTATTTTGAAATCTGTCCCTTCTTTCCATCTTTCAAAAGTCATCAAGCGATATGGAACACTAGAAATTGCCAACATTAAAAATATATAGAAAGAAGATTGAAATCAATAGCGCTATGAAAAGACAAGACATCGCTTTTCCCTGAACTTTCGAAGTAAATCTCTTCCTTTCATCTCGCAAAAGTCATCCAGCGCATGGGGAGATACAATATCGTTGGATTTGGGGCTGTATTTAGCATGCAAAGTAGCACTTGCGTGAGATGTTGCCCAACCGTTTTCTCCCTATATACGTAATACCATATGTAGCTGACAAACTGCACCCTCCAAAATGAACTCCCAAATCAGTTGTTAGCGGGGGCCCAACTGCAATCCATCCTTCCATCTAACACTTCTCCAGTTAGCACCCCATCCATATACCTGTCAAAACTGTGTACCCTGCGTCCAAGAGCTTCCAAAAGCGACCAAAGTGACAAAACTTGAGTCGATGTTTTATCTTTCGACGGGGAATGCTTTATCTGAAAGTTATCGCGCGTCCCGAGGGAGCTTTTACAATTATTTGTTTCTAGTATTTACCTCTTATGCGTTGGATTGTGTATCCCCTCTGGTTAGCTGAAGGGGGAGTCTGGCGTTGGGATTTATGGAGGATGCCGTGAGCGCCTTTGACCGAAATCATTTCTCATCGTGACAGTGCGAAGGTGCCGAGGGGAATGGCAATAAGCAGGCAGAGGACGAAGGCTAGAAACGAAACGCACGTCGAAGCCGTGACTGCAATACGCCACCGGATGAACACGTTGGAAACATGAGAGGCAGTTTGCTAGAATACCGTTATCTTTTTTCGTCCGCGAAGCCAGATCACTCTCTGAATCCCCGGTCACGCCACTAAACCGAACGATAACCGACAACATTTCGGTTACTTTGAGTAATAGGCCATTTTCGTAATGTAATCGAATTTAATGCACAAATCTTTGTTAAGTGGCTCGTTACAAATTATTTCATTCACCTGTTACGAATAATAGTATTTCAAAAGTCAGAATATGAATTGCATACATTACGTGTTGTTACGTAGGACAAGCCATAATATTTGTAATGCCTACGGCTACCAACAATAATGATGTTTGAAAACTTGCTTTATGACAATTGAAATACAATTATTCGTAACAAGTGAATTAAATAATTCGTTACGAGGCACTTAACAAAGATTTGTGCTTTAAATGTTGTTACATTAGGAAAATGGTCTATTCTGTAACTGTCTATTGTCAGTCCTGTTTGTGTGACTATATATGTCCTTGCTATGACGATTTCAAAACGAGTCGAAAAACAAATGAAAAGCAATTTTCATGGTGCTGATGGCTGATTTCGAGTAGGTTTTTAAGAAGCTTACGTTGACAACAATTGCGTCGATTATTGGACATTGTAGAAACAATTGTAATTTTGTATATAAACACATATACATGTCTAATATTTGATTTTGAGAAAGGAGGAATACCGGTAAATTTGGAAAAGGAGGTAATCCTTTATTCTTCTTTTGTAATTGAAATAACATCCTTAGACGTGTATGTGTTATGCGCCCTTATTTTGCAAACTACAATAACATTTTTACGGTACAAAAGGATTTTTTTTTTAATCGAAATGAATCGTACATTTTTTCTTTTTAGTTGGAAAACGAATCGACAATAAATTGTAATTTCCCCGATACTAATAATGAAGACCATTCATTTGAATTTGATAGAGCTAGGAATATGTATTACTTTGAGCGTGTTTGACCATGGTTTGACACGCCTTGTGAGGACGTAGGAGGGTATGGTAAATTGGTAATCCTGGTGCTCAAGAAGGAAGGCGGGGAGACAGTGAAAAGGGGGAAGGGGGTATGAAAACAACTGGGGAGAGATGGGGAAAAGATAGAAAAGACAGAAACAGAGAGAGAGAGAGAGAGAGAGAGAGAGAGAGAGAGAGGGGGAGGTGGGGTTGAGGGGGCGGCTAGGTGGATAACACTGGATAAGAGATGGTGTCACTGGAAACATCCAGAAATATGACGAGAGGAAAGGATGATAGAGACAGCGAAGAGGTCGACAAAAAGAAATGGTGGTATTATCTCGGTGGCAACATATTATCGAGTGCCCCGTCATGGGGAGGAATCCTATAAACCATCGTGAATAAGTAATGAGAAGGAGAGAATCGGACTCTGATATTGATCCGACCAGCAAAGTCAATTCGGTCTCTCCGTTACCAATTTTGCGTATTAATGAAGCTACCGCCTCGCTGGAGCGGGGGTTCACTTTTCTCAAGTTTAATCAGAATCATCAACATTTGTTATAGGTCTCAGGCAGACTCTCTTTTTCGGCATTTCCTACATTTGGCATGAGACCCGATTGTTTGATTTGCCATGTAGGCCGGCTGAGGGAATTGAGAGAGAGGTAGAGAGATAGAGAGAGAGAGAGAGAGAGAGAGAGAGAGATCAGGGAGGGGTGAACTTGACAAAACCGCATCGTTTCTCTCTATACAAAAAAAAGAATCATATGTAAATGTTTCCACTGCAGCGTGAATATTGATAGGGGGCCACGGTCAAATATCATACTATGTCGAAAAGGATGAATATTTCTCGGGGCTGTGCGATTCAGAGATCAAGAATTTTCTCCATCCTTTTTCTTTCTTTCTATTTCTCTGTCAAGTATTCTATTTAGGGGTGCGATGCAAATCGCTCATACCCCGAAGCGAGGGATTTGTTTCCCTTTTTAGAATGAATGTTAGGAGCTAGGCAGAAAAGCGTTTTTGCCTTTAGGAATATAATTTTTTTTTGCAGTCCAAGCAATGACACTTTTTTATTTCACGGTCGCTCGCGTGCCCTTGATTTTCTTTCATTATTCATGATTCCCCCCTCCATGTATCGCTCACATTCTCTCTCTCCACCTCCATCTTCCTTACACTCTTCTTTTTCAATGTCTATCTTTATCACATCTTTACAATAATGCATTGATAGATGTCTCCTGATTGGTCATGATCTAGCGCAGTTGTGGTAGGCCTATAGTAAAAAATTAAATCCGACACGCCCTTTTTTCTTCTTATGAGAATCGTCTTAGTTTATCGCCTTGACATCTGGAGAATCCCCGGCTGTATTTGGTTTAATGCTCAGATGTTGCTCAGATGTTGCTCAGGTACTAATCGTGAATTTTATGAATGAAAACAAAATCGTGATGAAATTTTTTAGGTGAGACATGAGCTCACGTCCCCTAATGCCTCAGTCACACCTTTGCGTATTAGCCTTGCGTATTGCTGCGTATTTATGGCAAGCCGTTTTGACATTTATTCCTATTTCTTGATATCAAGAAATCGAATTCTTGATATCAAGAAATCGAATTCTTGATATCAAGAATTACCATTGCTTTACAACAGAAAATCTTTTCTTGATATCAATAATTTATTTCTTGATATCAAGAAATAGGAATAAATGTTAACAAGACCCCCCCCCCAAAAAAAAAAAGAATCCTGTTAATACATAAAATTGTAATTAAAAAAGCGTCTTTCAAAGTTTCTAATGTTCTCCCCAACAAAAAAGTGCTCCACATGCAACTATATGTACATTGGTCAATATGAATGAATAATTACAGCAATGCAACGAATACCAGGTGATATTATTGTAAATTTGACTGGGCTTTATCACTCGGCATTAAAATTATGATACACTTCGAGTTTATTTTTCAAATATAAATATTTAGAGGTAGGGGTTTTCCTGTCATTCTTTGATAGCGACGTTAATGTCCGGTCGAGCAAATGAGTTTTTGTTACCAAATAATTAAATGACTAATAAACGTAAATCGAATGTTTTTCTTTGATAGGTGTATGGAAGTTGAACGGACGAAATGGAATTGCATTACTGATCTTATTCATTTCAGTAACACGGCAAAGTGTATGTTATCGGATCTGTATGTAGTGGAGAGAGAGACAGAGAGAGAGAGAGGGGGGTTCTTTTGGGGGAATAGGCTCCCCTTGAACCATAATGATGATGACGCCCTCTCGTGTTATTGATCATTCTTCAAGAATGCCGCGCGAGTTCATGAATTGTTTTGTTCATTGGGTTTTTTTTGCATCACAAGAGCCCATTCTCTCTTGATTGAAACAAACAACATGTTCAGTTGTGATATTGATAATTGCATATTTTGATGGAAGGGTGGGCAATTTCTAAAGTGGCACATAATTTCCTCTCAGTATCACGGAGCCTCACCGTCAATGGTGTAGAAAGTTACAGTGATATTTCAACTATTGTATACAGTTAAAGAGTGTGTGTGGAATGGCTTGGAAGTTGATCTATTCATATTGATTAATGGTTAAATGCAAGTGAGTGCGACGGTGTGAACATGGTAGAATTGAATAGCTGGCGAGTGTTTCACAAAGACTAAGATTGACTTTAAGTTGGACTGAACTATGGCAGGCCGTTCATGCCAATGTTTGCTCTCACCATTTACTGGCACTGGTCTCTCAAGGGACGTACAAATCATGCATAGTCACAAATCTATAGAATTTACATTTTTTGATAATTCATTATTGAAGTAAAAAATATTATCTAAAGATCATAATGGTGAGAGCAATCAATGGCATGAATGGCCTGCCATAGTTAGGTCCAATTTAAAGTCGATCTTAGTCTTTGTGAAACACCCCCTGGTGCCCCCCCCCCTTCTTGAGAGCTGGAGGAAAAGAGAATTTAAAAAAAGGTGTTATCTCATACTCATAGTATTTGTAAGGCATATGAGTGATAAAGAAGACATCGACATATAATTTGGTATCTTTTTCTATATTATACTCCGTAATATTTATTCGAATAATGGATCCCTTCCAATGCTTGTAAAACAACGCCCCCATTGTGAATGCATAAATTATTCCTTGGGATGATACATGAGGAAATTATACACTGCCAAGTTCCGTCAAATTTTCAATCCAAATCGCAACTAAACCTTCTGCACTGCGTTCGGGTTGCCAAAACGAATGCTGCCATCTCGCGGCAAGCCCGCTCAACGACGCCCAAACTTTCCCTGAATCATACCAAAGGAGCTCCTCCATCTGAGCATCGACCGCCATAACCCCTGGCTGCCTCCCCTCCTGGCTGGCTACCCTCCCCCTTCAGCTGATAATTCTGTCAACACCGCCTACCATGTGCGTACTGTTTATGGAACTTCGCACCTATATCTGCCACAATATAATGGGTGATCCTCATCGCGTAAAAATAATGCTCTTATGACCCTACACCTTCCTAGCGGCTCATAGCTTCCCCGCAGAAATACTAATAAAATACGGAATGAAAGAGGAATATAAAAGAGATATTTATGTACTTGACTTGATATCATTATGACCGATTCATGATTGACGGGAGAGAAAACGTCATAATGTCCCGTTGTAGGAGCTGAAATTTGAAATATTCTTAATTTTTAAAAAAGGTGAAATGAATTGTGAAGTGGGATATCAAAGAAGTTAAAAGGAAAAGGAAAATAACTTCATTTTATGAAATCAATGCCAACTGAATTTCACTGTCTAGAGCATCTTTCATCTTTTTTCTGGCTGGAATAGGCCCACACTTTTCTCTATATACAAAGATGGGAGTGTTTAGAGCTCACAAACATACATAGGCATTACTTAATCACCAATCAGTAATTTGATTACAATTTTTTTTGGTGTACAATATCGTGCAAAATGGCGGCAATATGTTAATCCCCATAAGACATGTCTCTATAGAATGACAGTGATTTCTCCATACATTACCTTTATCTTTAAAACCCATGCAAAACGATGGACTTCAACATGACATTGTATTAAATGTGTAACTAAAACATTATAGCACCGACGTATTCCTGTGCACTTTATATTAAAGCTATATGAGCCATTAATAATAATAATAACCAGGATTTATAAAGTACAGTCTCTAAGCGCTTTGCAGATTTTATTACCCCTGTCATCGGATTCATTCACGCACAATGTGCACCATCTTCACTCCCTGCGGAGTATTCCTATACCATATGGTTCCCGTGAGGGCTAACACAAAGGCTTTCGTCATCCTATAAGGTCCACATTTCTCTCCTGGGTATAAAGTTGCAAATGTAGAGTAATACCTTGCCCAAGGACACTAGTGCCGTGTCGGGATCGAACCCACGACCTTTGCATTTCAAGTCAAGTGCTTAAACCACTCGACTACGACACCATTGAACCCTCTAAATTCATTTTATATTTGTTTGTACCGTATATTCTTTTGTTTTGTTCGCGGTGGTATACTTGCGAGCATTCGTAAACATATTTCTGTTTTCCTCGCAGTAGGATCAATCCGCGAGATCTAGAGGGTAATCCCAGGATAAAGAGAGGGTCAAGCCGGGATAACAAGCCCCCTTCGAGAAGATCTTAAAGATCGCTACGGTGTTGATACCGTCAGATCTTCATATCAAACAAGTCTGGTTGATAGAACGATCATGAGATACCCAGACTGTATAGTTTCAATTTTAACCACAGCATGTATTATGATTTCGTTGGGATATGCCAGGTTTTTATACAGTAGTTTTCAGGATATCGGCCTACAGACAGACCCTTGCACCCCCCCCCCCCGCCCCTTGTCACTATCACCATTACAGATGTGTCTAAATTTCACTACATTGTGTGGGCCTCAAGTGAAATTTAGTGAAATCGATGATAACAATGATAACAGTCACATTTATATAGCGCTTAATACTACGTTTCTGAGCGCTTTACATTGTAATGATCAGCTACAGGAAATCGTTAGGCTTACGTTTGAAATTTCTTATGTTCATCTATTACGAGTAATAATCCCGCTACCTCTTAGGCTATCTAAATGTACTAGTACCTCTCTGGCTAATTATTCTGCGCACGGAACTATCTTACTATAGGGGTGTTTCATCAAGCCTTAAAATTGATTTTTAAATTAGAAATATATTTTAGTTGATGAAACATCTCCCAGTACCTCCACCAATATATACATTTTAAACATCTTTTTGGAAGCCCGATGTCTTGTTTATTACTGAAGCATGTTTGATTAATAGGGTATATTTATATGATATGAATGTTTCATGGGGACTGTTTTTTGTATTTCTTTTCTGTTTTCTATAAATATAATGAAAGTGATACGATTCTTTTAAGTTAATTTCAAGCGCGGTTTACATGATTTATATCCTAAACATATGGACCGCAGACCATGTTTTATGACGAAGCTACCAAGGAATTCCACCTATGCCAGGTGTGTAGAAATATAGGAGCGTTAAAGGTAGCTATATGGTCTCGTGGATGCTATAACAGGGGAAGTAGAGAATACCACATTATCAGGAGAAGATGATAACTCATTGTTCTTGACGTAATAATCATAAATTGAGTGATCTCGGTAAACATATTTATATATGCATACATTATTATGTGATTGCCTCACATTAAAGTTAGCAATCTCATGCCATATATTTCTGTTCTCAATTAACGTCGAGATTTCAAAAAGAGGAATTAATATTTCTTCAATTACTGTACTTCAAGCGTACTGGGAGGATGTGATAGAATGCAATCATCCCCCAATTTTTTTATTTATTTTTTAAGAAAGATTTTTGTTTTATTTCTAAGCAGTTGTATCTTCAGTTGATACAATGCGATGATTTTGTAACACTTTTGTAAACTTATGAAACACATCTTCTGTTCATGATAGGAATTATATGAAATTGAGATAGTGAGTGGCTTGTAGGTCGTATTATAAATACGATAAAACGAATGAGAAGTAAACTTAGGGGTTACTATAACTATTATTTTAACTATATCCTATGTTCATAATTATTAGGTTAAATTGGGATAGCGGGGATGGTAAGTCTTATTGTATACTGTCAATGAGTGCTTTACATTTCAGATATCAGACAACTCAAAGTCCCAAAGTTTCAACAAGGCGTTACGATGAATAATTACCATTTTCTTTTAATCTGCACTGTCAATCTGTTCTATTCTACTGCACTGTCTTTTGATGTGTTCGTTGAATCGAAGATAGTAAAAACTATCTCCTTGCGCATAATCTCATCAAAATTTGGTTTCGGAAAGTAACTTCTTCGGAAAGGATATACCCGTGAGAACAGCGTTGAATCATTTCATATAAGTATTGGATTTCAAAATTAAATAAATATTAGCCCACAAACATAATTCGGCAATGTAACTTGTTGACATATGAGCGAGTTTGGTTTCGTTTGAGCTTAAATGTCCTCTGAACCTTTAGAAGACAGTTCACATATTTGGAGCCATCGAAAGAGGAACGTGAGATAAAGATGTCTTTGGAAATACATTTCTGTCTAAAAGCGAGAACGCATCGCCACATTCGAGCATTGTGTATTTCATGAACTAATAAATCTTTGCAATTGATTCTTAGCTTTACGGTTATGGTATAAGGGTCACTCTCAAGTAAAAATCAGGAGTGAAATTAAAACCATTTATGCTTTTATTTTAAGGAAATTTAAATGATGTATAGTTATTTTAAGGAATATTGTTTGTAGATTGAGTATCATCGTAATGGTGCAGTATATACATCTGTTTCCATTCACAACTCTGTTCTGGCGAAATTTGCTCCGGGATTTATTCTTCAAAGACACTGGGTTAGCTAGGGTATACCGTTAGAGTTGCTTTCGGTTTTTAGGGTAGCTTTAGGTGTAGGTATAGGGTAACTGTTATGTAATGTTTCGGTTAATTTAGGAAATTGACCAGGAGGCAATATCGACGGACCTTGTCGTCTGATGAGAGCCAGAAGGGCAGTAACTGTTGTACTTTAACACAGAGTTAACGTCCTTGTTGCTATCAGCAGACGATGTGTCCTGTAACCCCTTTTTTGCGTTAAAGAGATTGGGTAACTTTGTCTCAGATTCTGAAACAAAATCCTGGATTTAGCTCATGATGCAATGATAATTATAAACCTTAAGGTCAGTCAGGAACCCCATGACTTTTACAAGCCGATCGCTTGTCTGATTATCAAGATATTTATGATTGGACATCGAAATCAAATTTTCCTAACGGTTTTCATAACACTACAGTCTATTGGGGGAAACGAGTATGGTAAAACCGGTCACTCACAGATATTTACTTTTTTGAGGCACTTCTTGATCATTTTGAATTTGAATTTTTTTAGGGCTTTTATATTACACCATACCACAGACACTGATAACACGTAGGGCCGTGCATCTCAGATTTAACATTGTTAAACGATGCCTTTAAAGCCCAAGTCCACTCCAAAAATAACTTACTTTCAATAGAACCAGAAAAATCAGACAAACCAATCAAAAAAGTTTGAGCAAAATCGGATAACTAATAAGAAAGTTATGAATTTTTAATGACATGAAAAACTTTGAAAATCACTACACAAATTGGCAACTCACTCATGAGTCTGTGACGTATGGTCCTCACTATCCACTAATTATTTTCTTTATATTGATAATATAAATTTCCTATTTTCACCCTAAGAATCTTATTTCTTCACACCAGCATCCAAGTTAGATTGTTAGTAATGTGTTTTTGTGTGGATGCACAAATAAAGAGTAATTTTGTCCAGTTAAATCATGAAAAATTGAATTTTGATAAACTATTTATATAAAAATCAATAATTATGAAATACAATATTCAGAAAATAGTATCAATTCTTCAAAATTCATAAAAGTTTTTGGGAAATGTCATGCATGCAATATGATACAAATCATATAACCTGGGCAAAGGCATGGGGAATCAAGTTTTGGGGATAAAAGGAAATTAATGGGATTAAACTATATAAAGCAATTGATAAGTTGTGAGGACATGACGTCACAAACTGATAACCATCTTGGCAATTTGTGTTGTGATTCTCATTGTTCCATAGTTTTACATACTTTTTCAAAAATTCATAACTTTCTTATTAGTTATCCGATTTTGCTCAAACTTTTTTTGATTGGTTTGTCTGATTTTTCTGCTTTTATTGAAAGGCAGGTATTTTTGGAGTGGACTTGCCCTTTAAGGTCAAATTGCAATGTTCGTCTTCTACTGCGACTTCATATCGCTCACAGAGCAGTGTGCATCTTGTATTTCATTCACAACTCTTGGACTGAGGTCCAGCATGGTCTAACTTCTAAGCAGAGGAGGGATGTCAATTGGAGGCATACCTGAAAGACGATCGTGTAAGTAAGCTTGGGGGTGAGATGAGTTATACCCTCATTCTTTCAGGCAATCTTGACCTTATTGCCCTGGTTTGTTTTTGACCAGTTATTGCTTGTCAAAACACTGTCACTGCAGCAATGATTCATGCTGGACCTCGAGGCCGACGGTATGCAGGTGTGCAGTGGCGTTTCCAGCAAAGGGGGCATTGGGACATGCTCCCCAATCGAATGGCACAAATAACACTTGGAAAATATGAAACAGGAGAGGGGTAAACTAAAAAGAGAGAAAGGAACATGAAAAGGAGATGAAAAGATCTCCAGCACTATTCACCTAATCGGTGACCTAAATAATTTGCAATGTCCGCCCATGTGCCCTCCCCCGTGATACCCCCCTCCTTCCTTGCTAGACTCGCGCCATGCCTCTGCAGGTGCATGGACTTATTTTCGTTTTTTTTTTAGGCGTTATACTATAGATAACTATGGATGTGTGACGCGGATTCTCGAAGTAATGGGCGAAGTACTGTTAAGGTATAGGCTAGTTATGGACAAGGTAGAAGGTACTATTGTATTTGAAAGAGCACGGTTCTTACAAACTGAGCAGTCGTCACAAATATACCGTGTTTTTTTTTGTTTAGTTTTCATTCTTTCTAATCTTCATCCCCCTTTCACTGTTCACCACGTGAGCTTCCATCAACCCTTCATCAATACCATGATTATTTTCAGATGACCCATTGACCAGTGTTGACCTAACTATGACAGAAATTCCATTCACTTTGACCAGTCTGTCAATTGCTCCTTGTCATTTCTCTGTTTAAAGTTTGTTTAGCCCTCAACGTCTCTGTTCCCGTAGTCAGGAATGCGGCTGATAAGTCTTTGGGAAATATGTTCTTGAATATGACGAATCTTAGAGGTGAAATCAATTTGGATGTCATGGACTACCCTTCCAGACAATATGTAGGGAAAACCGGTTCAGATGGCTGGAATATTCCCCGAGGAGTGGAGAATATGCATACATTGTGTGCGGGCGAGTCTGAATCCGATGACCGGGGTAATGATACATCTGTAGAGCTTTTGGCGACATCTTCGATGTATTGAGCGATATATAAACCAGATTAATGTTTTTTTTTAATTATTATTAAAAAGATTAAAAAAAGTGTCATTATTGATGATAATGATAATAATATTTCCCTCTCTCGTCCTGCTCTCCAATCTTCCTTAGACACATATCTTTCTATGATAAACAATGATGTAAAACAAACAGATCGCGCGCCGGGAATTATATAAAGTAAAGTTTTCGACTTTTGGCTTTCCTCGGTTCACTATCCATTCTGAAAGTTACATATAATTGATGAATTCGTGGTATAGAATAAAAAATAAAAAATGGGGAATAGATCGCTGAAATATAAAGAGGAGAAGCATAAGAAATGAATGATACAATATGTTTAAAAATATGAGATTCTTCTCTTATCCTGTAAGGTATAATACAGATAATATGAGTAGGGTCAGGTTGATGACACTGAAGTGTGTTATTTCGTGAAAAATTGAGGAAAAAAGAAGAAGCTCGGTAGAAAATCCAGGTAGGCTAAATATTGTTTATTTTCTTTACGCCCAGTGAATTCGATATCAACGGGCTGACAAACGCATTTCATCCTGCCTATTTCGGGGCCGATTAGTTTCGATCCTATGTTTTGAGCGCCAAAATCCTGGCCCCTAACTTCATCTTTATCCTCTTTGTCCGTCCCTTTGTCAAATGTGCTACAACGCTACGTCGCTCAAATGTAACTTAATCCCAACGCCAATGCCAACATAGCCTTCCCCAGTCCCATTCATTCATTTTCGTGTTTGCTTACCTTCTTGTTACACGATTAAAGGATATAACATCCAGTACTACACATGAAATCAATATAGGGTCTCCCTGAGGTGTAATTGTTACAGCCCTGCTCCAGTTGAGGCCAATTTTACGCAATATGTGCGGGGTAATACTGGCGCGATATTATTACCCCGGATGAGCCTGTAAACCAATAACCCTTAGCTATCAACAAGGTATCGTTATTTCGATCAATGTGGAATAAGGCTGCCAAGAGTCTCATAAACGCGAGCGGGTCTTGATTAGTGCCCATCTACAAGAAATATGAATGGAGAAACAAACACGAAGTGGCGGTTGGGCATCCCTACCCCATCTCCGTCGTTAATCTCTGTATATTTTTTGCGTTTACCAAAGCATCGATTGGCGAAACTAAGCATGCTAAGTGCTGTCACAGGAATTGAACGAAGGTTATTAATGTTTAGAAGAAAATCAGTTTGATCGCGGAAATGTAACAATTTTCCTGCCTCTGTGGAGAATGATCTTTCATCCTTGTCTGATGCGCTAAAAATAGTTTCGATTGCTCCTTTCATCATGATCGTTTTCGTTGAAGCGATGGATGGCGTGGTGTAATGACCGGGACAAGCGAAATAAATAGAGAAAGGGGTTGGACATGATTGTGTGACGTCGAATCGGGTAGAGTTTATGAAGAAAGAAACCAAATTTTTAAACTCAAACTTTTAAAGACGTATATCTGTGTCATTGTGTCTTTATTTCTTTTTATCTGTATAATAATTAATTATATTACAAAAAAAGAAGAAATAATGACTGTACACTGTATATAATTATACTCTGTGCATGGCGCTATTTAGTGTTCAATTTTGCGGCTCTTTCAAAGAATGTACAGGTATTGTTTGGAGGGATGGAGTTAGAATTAGTGATAATACTAATGAGCAAACATTGACACTAATATGATTGAAGGAGAGATGAAAAATAATATTTAAGTTAAAAGAATGTAGAGATGTCGTGTCTAGTGGATACGTCGCCAGACTGTATATCGCATAGTTCGCCGTTCGAGTCCCGCAACATGTAGGCAAGACATTAATCTATATTTTAAATGGGTACCCGGTATAGGACGTGAATGTTAATGTGGTTGGATTGGCATGTGTGCACTTGTAAAATACTCCATAGTGAACTATCATGTACGGATTAGCAATTGATTCCAATGGCCGGGGTAATGATAATATCTATATGTATATAAAGCACTTGGAAACGTAGTATTAAGCGCTATACAGATGTGACTATTATTATTGTTATAATTGGATGTGTAAATTGAAATAATGAAAAATAATGTGTGAGAACGAGAGATGAAACTAAAATACGAATGTGGTATTTCAGCAGCCTTTTCAAAAGGCAAAAGCACGAAGACATGAAGACACAATCCTACGAGAGTTCGCTAAGGAAAAAAGAAGAAATGCCCTTAAACCGACCGGGCAATGCCCTCACGGCGCACCAAATCAAGGCATATCATAAAGAAAAGTAAGATTGAAGAAAACTCCCCTCGTCTGTATACTATTTGAAGATCAGTTGCTGGCGTTCTGGCATGTGTCTGAGGTTTTCAATAATTGTATTCGGTAACGAACAAACGCCCAAAGGGTGATGATTTTCCAATGCTACCGAGCAATTTCTTGATTTCCGACGCCCGAGAAGAAGAAGTAGAAGAGCGAAAGGTTAGGAAAATAGTGTGCAATTGGGCGCGGTTTTTCCGCACTGAAATATCAAGGATAATGTGCGTAATATGAGGAACCGTTATCTCAGTGATATACATGGGGGTGATGAAGTGCTAGAAAGATCACACGTCTAGTGCAATATTTTGTAGATTATTGCATTTCCTTCTTAGATTGAGGGAGTGATAGTTTTGTCGACTATTGAGGGCTTTACCTGTGAAAGATATTCAAGAAGAATGAAGTTTTGTCTCTCGTTTTTTGTTACCGACGTTACTTCCTTTGTTGCTGTTTTCTTGTCATACTGCATTTCTCCAGTTCCTTCGCTCCATTTCCTTTCATTTTTGCTTTATAACACGGGAAGTGATGAGGTACGGGTTCAGCTCATTGAAAATACAGTAAACATGGTAAAGAAGAATAAGACGAATATATTATTGCCCGTGCGTAATATCGACCGACTCTTTAATCATGGACCGACATTTTTTTTTTTTTTTTTTGGGGGGTGTTGTCAAGGTCAAGTTGGCTCCTGTAACTCCTTCTTCTCGCACTTCTGAGTGATTTCATAATGGTCTCCATTATCCATTTCTAATTATTGTTTACCCTTCATTTTCCTCATAATTTCCCATGTTCATTTTTCTTTATCTTGCTGGTTTTCGTTATGATTCGGTGACTTTAAAGGGATAGTGATGCATGTAAGCGATAAACAGAAAGATTAATATGACCGGGTCTTCTTCTTTTAATTCAATGTTTAATGTTTAGAAATGTAACCCCCACCCCCCACAAAAAAAAAGTAATGACGATGTACAGGCCTCTATTTTTGCATATGAAATCGATATCAGTATCATTGTTAACTTAATATTTACTTTTGCGTTGCCTCTTTACGAGTGTGTTAGTTTTATGTAATTAAGGTGGTGCCACCATAAATAACTATTGACGTCAATCATACTTTCCTAATTTCCTTCCTGATCTTCCCTCATTATAAGCCTAGATGAAATTGTTGTCCCTCTCGGGCTTCTGGAGCAATGTCATTTCGTGAACGCATCTCAACACGACCAAATTTCAATCCGCTGTTAGGCACACCGCCCCTATCCCATCTCCAATAATTGTAGATTGGGGTGGGGCGGAGAGGAGAGAAATATTCCGAAATGATATTGTCTAAGCTGAATCCATATATATATCTCCTCCTACACATAATGTTTGTGATATGCTTTGCAAACAGTTCCTTGGCTTTGCCGTGACAGCGATAGTGGCTCATCGCTGTTGTCAAGCGTCGTGTTTCCAAAGAAGTTGATTATATGTTAGCATAGGAGTGTCTTCGGCAAGAGAGAAAACGAGTAAGATGGTTGTGGAATGATTTGCTGGAGAAACATCAGCCGGCGCAGACGTGCAGCTGTGCGCTTGCAGCGATATTCTAGTCTTATACGTCTCTGCCGATTTGTTGTAATATTTACTCCCATGCTGCCAACCTAGCCTGAAAACAACAAGGGAAACTCATTATTTCTTTTTTAATCATAATATTGTGTTTCCATCTTTGATGTGATCTTCCCCGGTCATTAAACAATATTGCCCGTAAGGAGAGAGAGAGGGAAGACGGGTCTTACTCGTTATTTAATTATACCGTGCCTATTTACAACATGGTATTACTCTAGAAGTACCTAGACTCAATCATAATGGTCATTTGCTTTATATTGATTTGTATGCTTATGCTCATCATGTGCATTGATAACTTTAATTAAATTATCATATATATTTTATTTCATTTATTTATTTTCATATCCAACAAACTACAAAATCATAATAATAAATATTATGCAAAATGTATACACACCATGAAAACATTAGAAATAGACAAAAAGGCAATACAAAAATTAATACTAATATTCACTTCTTCCACGGTAGATGATAATTTTTATTAGCTAACATTTGTTTTTAAAGAAATGTAAATTGACGTTCAATGATGGAGAAAATTTACAAAAAAGTCACACATTTATAATGATTTTCTTTTTGTTTTGAACTGCATAACAATAAATTGTGCCAGTAGTTGTTAATAGTTTATATTTCGTGAAGACTAAACGTATCACGTTTGTGAATACATTTAGCTGATGACGATACTGATACCGGGCCAAAAAGTGTCAACAATAATGATAGTTTTGTGGGGGGATCATAATTTACTCAAAAATGTATAGCGCAGCAAAAGTTAACATTGTGCTAAAGTGAGTAAGAGGGGGTCAATCATCAACAATATATTATTATTATTATTATTATTATTATTATTATTATTATTATTATTATTATTATTATTATTATTATTATTATTATTATTGTCATTAATATTATTATAAACTATTATTACATACCGTGACGACAGTCTTCATGCCGGGTTAGAACTGAGAATTGGAAAGAGAACCTGAGCGCAATGACCGTCCTTGGTATAGCCTCGACGCACAGCTGAGCCCTGCGAGCGATACACGGCGCAAACGGGATCGTTACGCGCGTTGAAGAACTGTCCCGGTGTCACGACCCAACGGCTGAAGTTTCATTGGACTCGTTTACAGAAACAATTTGGACAAGGGTGTTCATCGAATCAAGAAATTAACACCTATGGTGCGAGCGCTGTTGCTTGTGATTGATCTAAGCCGCTCGGTTCGGACACTACAGGGTGTACCAGAGATTTAATTTCCACGTGGACAGAGCCAGGAAGAGATAGGACGTGATGAGAGATGCATAAGTTATACGTCATTACATATTTATGGTTCCCTGGTTGCTATAGACAAGAGAGAGAAAGAGATGTCAAAAAAATATGTGTGTGTGTGTGTGCGTGCGTGTGTGTGCGCGCAGAGAGAGATAGAGAGAGGGGGAGGGGGAGAAGGGGAGGCGAGGAGGGAGAGAAAGAAGGGGATGGGAGAAGGGAGCGAGAGAAAGAGAGCGCGACGGAACGAAGAGGGAAAGTTTAACAAAAAATGATAAAGATAAAAGAAGATATAAAGTGAGATCTAGAAATGGAGAAGTGATGCAATTTTAAATCTTCGCTAATTTACAGTTAATGATGTTAGTTATATTTTCAAATTGTTTAATCCGCCTTGTTTATTCTACTCCCATAACCATAAACGTTTGGCATGCATATAATACAACCGTCACCGGGTGGATGGACATGGGCTTGTTGCCTTGTTCGCGGCGCCCACGCAATGCATTTTCATCACGTGACCATCGCTGTAATTGAAGCGTGAGGCGATCGCGTTCTGTGTTTGGAGTAAATGAGGCATTGATAAATTATAACGTCATTAACGATGGACCAAAATAAGCGCAATCGATTTGGTACAATACCAGATCTAAGGAAGATGTAGATTTGTTATGCATTTTTGATGTCGATGACTGGTGGTTTGTGGTAAAATTGTGGTAAATTCCTAATGTATCGTAACATAAATACTGGATAAAGCTTTTTATTTCTTCATAATTACGTCATCAAAATTATTGTAAAGTGGAAAGAAGTCATGCCTTTGTCTCTACCACTGTCATTATAATTATGTATTCATATTGTCAATCAGTTATCATGGTTACATTAAGTAATCCAATAGCCTAGACGAGTGCCTTTGAGGTATACAAGTGGAAAATACCCTTCCTTATTTTTCTTGAGTTACCATGTAGCTTTAAAATGGATACATCTTTAGACGAACGGGCATCTCGAGAATACGGTCATGCTGAGTTTGTCCTCCAATTTCTAGCTTAGTTTTCGCTACAGGGCACGCGCCTTGTTTCATCGCTATAGTTTGCCTGATGGGGAAGAACAAGTTATCACAGTCACAAAAGAAGTCGTCCCCTTCTCCCTCTCCTCCTCCTCCTCCTCCCCCTCCTCCTCCTCCTCCTCCTCCTCCTCCTCCTCCTCCTCCTCCTCCTCCTCCTCCTCCTCCTCCTCCTCCTCCTGCTCTTCTCCTCCCTCTCTTTTTTTCTATTCCACAAGAAGATATTATATAATGCACAATGGCTTCTTAGACAGTGATTGCATATCTTTACAAAGAGGAACGTCTTCTCAAATTCCCTCTCCTCTTCCTCCCGACTCTCCCAATCATATGTTCCTATTTCTTTGTCGAAACCCCTGTCACCAACATCTTCACTAACAGCGAAACGGTCGCCATTATCATCATCATCATCATCATCATCATCATCATCATCATCATCATCATCATCATGTTATTATTATCAGTGTCGTCGCTGTTATCATCATCCACATCTTCATCGTCACCTTCTCACTCTAATCATTGCCATCGTCATCGTCATTGGCATAGTCATCATCATGGGCGCCGCTAGAGGGTGAGGGGTTTGAATATCTTTTTCTTGTCGCAACACATTTATTTTTTTGTAGGGGTGGTATTGTCTCTGAAATTGGTCGTAATCTCCCCATTTTAGAAAATTTTCAAGCGAAGCCGCTGTTCACCAGCATTGCATTTATTACCCACTTTACTCTTTCTTATCACTCTATAATTTTTTTTCTATTTTTTTAAATTTTTTTTAAAAAGTTATTATTATTATTTTTTCCTTTTCTTAATTTCTATAAAAATACTTATTCCCAACATGCTCAATGTGTATTTCTCTCCTGGTCAAGCGTTTTATTCCTTCAAGTTATCTTTATCAGCAAAATGTGTAACAATGAAGATGGGTGAAAGTATCTCCTGTGGGTATGTATATGTAAGAATAGCATGCTAAACAAACAAACGAAGGTCACCCTTTAGGTAAAATAATGTCATCCCTCCCATAATTCACTTTCGATCTATAGTATAATTGTCATTACAATTTTAAGTGGGGGCTATATTGCTTAAAACAAAAAAGGGTCAGTCATTTTGTTTCTCTTATTCCACTGCGATAAGAAGAAAAAAAAGAAACGTAACGAATTTGGTCCAGATGGCGTAGCGTTCATTGAAAGCCTACAATTCGACACGCCAAGCACATACACCCACACTCACCCCCACACACACACAACAAACACACACACACACACACACACACACCCCACTCGGTAGCAGCAGCAATAGCCCCAAGCGGTGGGCTCGGTAACAGGGTTCGAGTGGGCTGCATCCAGCCCGACGGAGCGGGGCGATGCGCCGAGGCGGTAACCCTACCCCACCACCGGTTTGCAACGTCAATATTATGCGACCGAGTCCGTTTCACTCGCCTCCCATTATGACAACGCTTTGACATGGATGCTCGTCATTTCGTCTATGATAGGTGTATGATCTCACTGCTCGTGCCAGATAGCGACTAGACGGTACATGATGGGCATGACGAGTGGGACGTCGTCTGCACGTCTGCCTGCCTGCCATCATAATGCATTCTGGCGCTATTTTGTTCCGCCATCATTCTGCCCTACCCCCAGTATGCAGTAACCAATGTAATAATGGGACGATGGTCCTTTAATTCAACTTTGTATGAAAGTTCTATATCCATTTGTGAAATTAAGACTTTCATTAAAAAAATATATATATTTTTATCTTTTTGAAGTGATATAAAAAGTATTGAACCAAACAAGAAGAGCAATGTTTGCAGCGACTTGTAGCTGAACGGAAAATGGGCCATAATTAAATACCCTTTCGACTGGATTTGGTGGAATACATTTTTATGTTACTTGAGTGTAGGGTTAATTTGTTTAATGTATTAAAACTTGTATTTTGAATACATTTTAAAAACAAGATATTTCATTTTCATAATACCAAATCCATGGTCCTCTCCTGGTGTTTTTGGTAGTAGATTTTACATTTATTGTACCCATTCGCCGGCACGCAGTAGATTGTACCAATATCAGATTTTCTACGTTTGGGATGGTCTTTACGAGTGTTTACGCACATAAGAAATGACGAAGATGATCTAGTTCCAGTTTACTCAGTCATTGTATTTTGCGAAATTTATTTGAAATCGTTTAAGGTTCATTTCACCTATTCATTATTTTGTAGAATTATTTTCATGCAGTCTTTTTTGTTGTTGTAAAGCCAAATCGACCCATTACTCATCAGACACCCATCTACCATGGATATAATGTACCATAATATTCCGTGGTTCTATACCAGGGGTCAAGTACATGATGTATACCGTATGCCTTTACATCAGTTAAATCTTCAATTAAAAAAATAATAATAGAAAATAATGATAAGATATGGAAAAAGAGAAAGATATACCCGACCCTCCCCCCCCCAAAAAAAAAAATAATAATAAAAAAATAATAAATATATATAAGAGAGTGTGTGTGTAAGTGTGTGTGTGTAAGTGTGCGTGTGTGTGTAGGTGTGAGAGAGAGAGAGAGAGAGAGCGCGCGAGAGCGAGAGATAGAAATAGAGGGAAATAAAGAAAGTCGATGGATTATTCTTTCCTTCAACCTGAATATTATTTAAGAATTGATTTGTATATTCGAATGAAAAGGGACGAAGTTTGTGATAACGAAGGCGGATGTCACGCCACCTGTGCCACGCTAATGGTACATAATCATGATCCGTACAAAATAATTAGTAGTTCTGTGTGTAGTTTTTTATAGATGACAATTATAGTGGGTATGTTTTTCTTTAATTGCTATAAGAAGCAAGTACGATGTTACTATTTGTGTTATGAGAGGGGAAGGCAAAGAGAAAGACGCTAATTTCACCATTTCTCGATGACAACGTTTACTCCAGTTATTCTCACGGAGTCATTTAATCAGTGGCTATACAAATTATTTGATAGAGGTTTTAGTCGCAGCTGGGTTCGGATTAGATGTAAGTTTAGGGTTAGGGGTAGATATAATGTTTGATGCAGGCTTGATGGCTTGATTTGGGCTAGTGTAGCAAAGTGGCCCCTAAACAATCATGGCAATTGTCGCTGTAGCGCACGAGACGTATAGAACTCCTTTTTTCTTTTCTTCTAAACATCGATACAAAATTATTCTGTGATGAAGAGTATCCTGCAGAAAGAGACAAAACCTTGATGAAGAGAAGGTGATACGAAGAGATGAAGATGAAGTCATCAGAAGGAATTCGGGATGTCACGCCGATGTTTATTTTCCGGGATAATCACCGTGACGAAACTCAATCGTTAGGCAAATTCCGCTTCGAGATGCAAATTCTATCTCGGCGTCTTCATTTACCTCTGACTATAGGTGCCTCTTTCTACAACCAATCTCCCTTTCCATACTTTTAATTTTCTTTTACTCTTTCCAACTTATGTATCTTTTCTCTCTCTCTCTCTCTCTCTCTCCCCTTCTCTCCATGTCTTGTTTTGGTAATGATTCAGTGTCTGCCTTCGACCTCCATATTTTTTTCTTTGGCTGAATTTGCTTGCAAAACGCCTTGTAAAATGGCCCAACCAGGCGCAGATTTGAAAGGCCCGCCCTCCTTCCCGCCTCACCCACCCTCCTCCTTTAGACCAAATGGGCACCTGAAATGTATTAACCTTTTTGTTGTTTCGTAATAATTTGTTTTAGTGTTTTTTTCAGACTTGTGCGCCCTCCCATGGGAAAGTCCTTCATCCCCCATTGGCTAAATCTAATAGAAATGGTTTCACTCGTTACTCCGTTTTTCCTTCCTGTCCCCTTCTCCCCCCTCTCTCTCTCTCTCCCCTCTCTCTCTCCCTCTCTCTCTCTTTCTCCCTTTCTATCTGTCTTTCCTTCTCTATTTTCTCTTTGCTCCCTACCATTTATTCCTTGTATCCTTTCCTCCTTTTTGCTCCCCATGCACCCCTATACCTGTCATTTTGATGTAAATCTTTGTCACACTTTCCACCCTCTCTCTCTCTTTCTCTCTGTCCCTCTCTCTCTCTCTCTCTCTCTCTCACTCTGTCCCTCTCTCTTTCCTTTTTCTACGTCCGTGCCTGAAAACCTCCGTCGTGATCAAACGAACACCTCTGCGAAGTCGATCGTGTTCGATGCGGGGAATTCTCTAAGCCCAGATCTGGACGGCGAGGTTGATCCCGTCGACTTTGCGACATCGACACCGCCTGGATTAGCTTGTTAATCCGTCGATCTCTGCACCGGGCTAATCCAAGTATAAACTATTTTGCTCCATTTCGCCTACCTTTTCCCCGTGAAGCTCGTCACACTGTCCTCGGCTAGGCTGTGCTTGCAGACGCCGAGTCATCTCAAATATATCCATCGAAACGTACCTCCTTCTGATTATATTTATAATAAAACAATGTATTGTATGTGTAGAAAAAAAGATTTAATTGATCAGTGTAGATAGATATATCCTTATAGATGTATTCTAATTAGTAAACAGTTGAATATGATATTAATTTTTGCCCAATTAGACACACTGTAAAATTAAGCGAATTAAAACAGAAACAGTTATTGCATTGATGGTTTAACAATAATCCTACCGATGTGAGCAATGGAATTTAAGAAAATATAAATTATGTAAATAAAATGTTTTATTAGTTATTCATGTTTTTTAAATAAAAATTATTTGAAAAAACTCTACGGAGAGTATAGAGGATATTCCATGGCAACAAAATCTTTAATCCAAATCCTGTTCATAACCAGTAGGGTTCTGTATATCGTAGACTTCACTTCTCAATGACACGAAGCCTTCTAGTTTGTTGTGGTGATTTTAAGCCGAGTCTGGCCCCGCTCGACATGGCTATTTCTTCCCTTAATCTCCTCATTCCGAAATAAAAACATGCAAAACCTAGAAGAAAAGGGACCCCAGCTATTTCAATTTTGAATGCGCGCAGAATTAGGTGGCAAAAACAACGTCATTCTTGGACAAAGCCAGGAAGATGAAACGTTAATACGACGTGTCAATCACACATACCCTGTCAGTTTCGTGTAATTTCTTTGTATCGCACGAATATTGCCCTTTTTTCTTCTTCTTCTTTCTTAAGGGGCAGTGTCGCAAGAAGATTAGTAATCTGTTCGTTCAAGTACAAGCAGGTGAATAAGGAGTGAATGTTTAACATGATGTGCAGCTTTGGTTAAGTTTATAGGCACTGACGGATGGGGGAGGGGCACACGCTGTCCGTTCCCCCTTTTAAGATCTAATCATGCAAACCTTTAATGCACTAAGGTAGACAAAAAATACATGTTTTGTGTCCGCTTTCAAATGTAACACCCAGCATGCACAGAGGTGCCCTAAAGTGTGATTTTACATATATAATATATATATATATATTTTTTTTTGGGGAGCTTGCTTGTCAGATTTTTTTCCTGGTTGTTTGTAAAGAAATAGCGGCTTCGTATACACGCATATTTGGACTTAATTTAATAATAGATATTGATTTTGAGGATTATGTAAATAGACTCCTTATACCAATTTTCATGATCACGACTAAGACCGTTTTGGTGGATGTCCATGGGTAATATTAAGACCCGAGACGTTCGTCTTTTATTGTCTTGGACAAAGGAAAGAGAAATGCAAATGACATGAGTTGAAACAGAACCTGTTGCATAGGAGAACACTCATACATACAGAAGAAAGGAGGATGGTAGATAAGAAACAACAGACAAGAACAAACGAATCGAACAGTAAATGAAAAGAGAAAGAGCAACCATCATCACATTGTGCCTGCGTCTCTCTATACATAGATCAGTCAAAACAAACTCATGTAGCTATTCCCTTTAGTAGGTCCATCGTTTAACATAATTCCAAATCATAGACACTTCACCTGGAGTGATGCCAGAAACAGAAGGTTTTAGAAGATGAAGCTCGAGGGAACATAAACACATGTATTACGTTACCAGGATAAGCTTCTTTGATATCTACCTTAGATAATACAGGGAGCACGATTACGCAAAGTCGTGAGTTGAGTTTGTCTTCCGTTGCTATCCCTTTGCTCCGTCTTATTTCACAATTCGTCATTGAATTCTTTTTGTATTTTTGAACTCTGTCACATAGTCCCTCGATCTTTTAGGATAATGATACCTAGATCTATAATAGTTTATTTGTCCCATGCACAACCTTTATATAACCCACGATCCATGGTGATTGGTGTGTATAGAAGTTCTCCATTTTACCCTCTCTCTCTCTCTCTGGGTCGTGATTGGTTTTGTAGTTGTTTCAAGAGTTGATCACCTGCTTTCGACATGTTTGCTTAAAAGTAAAAGGGCGGCATTGTTACTCTCTGCAAATGTTGCAGCATATCATGACTGAATGGCTTGTGGCTGTTTTCTTGCGCGATTTCTGTTTCTTTTTGCGCTTTCAGCCGGGCTTGTTTCACCTGAAGCACGAAGGAGGCTTCGTGTTTTGTAGTCTGGTCATTACCGGGCTTAAAGAGCGGCAGCTTCTCACAATCCTGAGAAGGACATGGAAAAAAGGGGCGGTTAGAAGGGGGAAAAAGGCAGGGGGAAAGCAATCGGTGGGGTTCAGAAGGTATCTAAGACAGGGGGCAACCGGCCCGCGAGCTAGCCGATCGCGTTTCATTACCTCTCCAAACGTGGTATCACGCCAAGGAGAGAGCGGTGAAAATGAAGGGTGGAATAGAGGTGGAAGAAAGACCCCCAAACCGCCCCTATTGAGGTTCTTAGCTCAGTCTGAATGTCACTTATCATGAACAAAAGGCCTGCGCCGTTTTTTGAAACCTTCTCCAGTGCGGAGACAGAACAGAGAGGTGGGATAGTTTTCATTCACGCTCCTATTCAAAATGTACTTCAAAAAACCGTATTCAAAACGCAAGCCATGCACTGCAAGCGGGTCTCCCCCAGCACACTTGTTTTCTCCCTTTCTTCCCCCTCTTTGCCTTGTTCTCTCATAAACTCGAACTTGGGGAGTGCTATCGTGTAACTCGGTCGGTTTAAGAGAAACTGTTTTGGTTCCTATTTTGTTTTGTTTTCTCAAACTCATTGGTTTCCCCGCCCCGTCTGTCTAGCGGGGGGTATGTATTTCGTCCCATTCATGCCAGCATTCTGTGTCATGTTGGTGATACAGGGGATCACTTTCAGGCGGCTGGGTCTACACCGCCCCTCCAGAGTTTCGGCCGGGTTGAAACTCTTAACAAGAGTGTCTGCATGTCCCCGCTGCCTTCGCTGCAGCCTCCGTTTTTTGACTCCCCATCTCCCATCCCAATTTTTCTCTCCCAATCTTTCCTGAATTAAATTTTCTTTACCTCTCGATTTACCCGCCTTATCTTTCTTGTTGTCCCTCTCTGCGTACATCTATCTCCTAATATAGATATTTCATAAGTTTTTAATTTTTATTAAAACACTTACGTGAAAGTTCCTTTCTCTCCCACTCAATGTATCTCTCTTTTTCACCTGCTAACTTTCGTTTTTTAATTTTTGTTTTATTTTTTGGTATATTTCTCCATATATTATATCCCTCCTTATATTTCCCACTTCTTCAACCTATCTTCGCTCTCCATGAGGCCACCCCATCCTCTCTGATTCTCCTGTTTCTCTTTCTCTCTTATCCCGAAGTTTATGAGAAAGCTAAATGACGTTCATTTTGGGTATAAAACTCTCAGGAAATGTGAAGTCATTATTTCAATTTCAAATGAAGTATTCTCCTATGTACCTCTTAACACTTCTGACTGCCAAAATCTTGTAAATCACTCGCAACGCTACCCGCGACAATAAGAAATCTAGGATTGTTAAATGTAAGGCACGCCTTCAAGAAATTAGTGTAGAGATTTGAAAAAGTGATGTAAATGAGGTTTCTCTTCACTTTTTGGAACATATTGCAAATTATGTGGAAAATTTCGAAAAAGAACGATTTTTTTTTTGGCGAAAAACTATATCGTAAGTGTGAAAAAACATGACCTGAGGCTCTGTGTCGTTCCAACATGTAGTCTTTTGTCTTCATTTATATTATTTACTGAAGAAATCTATCATAGTGACGACATTTCACTTGTGAGCGTACTTTATTTTGTCCGTATCGTTTATTTTTAAATTCCGTATATGACTTGTGTTGTATTCCCGCATAAGTTACAGAGACCTTGTCCTGTTTATAATGTCATCAAAATTTAACTCCATCCGCTTCTTGAACGTGTATAGAGATGTGTTGGGTTATTTTTCTCCACTTATATGTGTCTGGTTTGTTTGATGATCGGAGAAAGAAATGGATGAACGAGAGAGACTCGAATGAGACTGTCGAGATTGTTGTGCCTGTAGCGTTTGCTTAGATTAACCTCAATTTTCAATCTTTGCATTGTTGAAATATGCCATCAGTTTTCATGTTTTCTCTGTTAATGGGAATTTTACCGTTTGTTTTTAATATAAATATAAATATTAATATGTGTTTTTTTTTCTCTCTCTCTCCCTTCGTGTCTTGCTTTTATACACTTTTCTCTATCATGTTATTCTCTGGCATCATATTTCCATATTTTCTTTTTTCCTTATGTATTTCCTATCTTTCTTTACGACATTTCTTTCTGCCTCTCTCACCTTTACCTCTCCCAATCTCTGCCTCTTTCTCTCTCTCTCTCTCACACTTTCTCTCTATGTTTTGCTATCTCTCACTATCTCTCTTTCTCTCTCTCTCTCACACTTTCTCTCTATGTTTTGCTATCTCTCTCACTATCTCTCTTTCTCTCTATCTCTCTTTCTCTCTCTCTCTCTCACACTTTCTCTCTATGTTTTGCTATCTCTCTCACTATCTCTCTTTCTCTCTATCTCTCTTTCTCTCTCTCTCTCTCACACTTTCTCTCTCTCTCACACTTTCTCTCTATGTTTTGCTATCTCTCTCACTATCTCTCTTTCTCTCTCTCTCTCTCACACTTTCTCTCTCTCTCACACTTTCTCTCTATGTTTTGCTATCTCTCTCACTATCTCTCTTTCTCTCTGTCTCTCTGTCTCTCTCTCTCTCTCACTCCATGCTTACTATCTGGCATAATTATGTTACTCTATTTCTTTTTGTCTTTTTCCATTTGTCTATCCCCCTCTTTCTTTCTCTCTCTCTCTCTCTCTCTCTTCCTCCGCCGCATTCTCTTCACCTTCCTCTTCCTCTCCCATCCTCTCGACCATCTATCCGCCTATCTACAGGGTGAGCTATCCGTGGTCGACGAGTCACGGCGGGTCATTGTACAGGCGGTGCATGAACTCTATGATCGCGAGGTCACCACTCCCTGGGAGGACAGAGCGACCAGGACATGTACCATCGTCTTTATAGGTAAATATCCCATCACTTGAATATAAATATGATACATTTGTACAGCACATGTTCTTGTATATCCCAATCTTCATTCAGACCTCAGTCATGTTTCAAACTATATACCTTTTGCTCGACTGCCCGTCATGATAACATGTCCGCCCTCAACGTTCAAATACAATCAATGTTGAAGAGCGGAGAAGTGCGGGGACCTATATGATACATCTGTACATCATTGGCTTCAGTATAGCGATGAGTGTCATGTTTATCATGGAGGTCAGGATTTCCTTGTTCTAAAAGAAGAATAGATATACACATTCATGTGATGTGGTAGCGTGTAGCCAGGTTTCATAAAGGGACAGATGGCGAGGGTGGGGAGGGGGCGGGCGTAACCCGAACGACGACAAAATGTGATAACAAATTGAATAGGAACCTTACATTATTTTGCTGTGCTGAAAAAATCTCTAAATATGATTATTTTTGCATGTGGCAAGTTCCCCCTGCTCCCCCCCCCCAAATTCCGTACAAAGAGAGTGAAGACAAGTAATGGAGGGGGGGGGGTAAAGTGGGCACCCATAGCCGTTGTTAGAAGAACAAAGACTATCGGGATGGGTAAAGACATCATCACAGGTTTTTGTTTGTTTGGGCTTTTTTCCCATCCCGAATATAAAATGACTGCACTTTGAGTATTTTGCCCCATCGATGAGAACTTCACTTGTGCTGCTGGTTTCGAAAGAATTGGAAATTATTTACCATGCAGTTAAATTTTGTGACATAATGAAATACATTTATGTCGTCGTTTTTTGGGCTAGAACTTAAAGGTACTATGTCCCATTTGCAGGCCCAAAAAACGAAAAGGTTAAGTTCCAACGGCATTTGAAAGACAATACTAATTTAGAACTTCCCTAAAAAAAGGGGGGGCTTGAAAATGTCTTTAAGTGGTAAAATAACGACTATTGTCGAATCGACTTAGGAGCTATAGAGCCAGTAAGTAATAGTCTGATTTTTCAGACCATTGTACTGAATGGTCGTATGTTTTATGCTGCGCAAAGATTCAATCAGTTTAATTTTGGCCATTAAAAGAAGTGGGTTATTGATGTAGACAAATGCTCATGTACCCTTTACAGCTCATTTTATGTATGTTATTACCAAAGATGAAAAAAGCCAGTCAGTCACTCAATAGTGTCTGACAGTGAAGTCAAGCAAGTAAACAGGTTTCCTTGCATAATTTGAATATTAGGACACTGCTAACGTCTAAATTTCACAGATAGGACATACATGACATATTCATAATTCCTGCAAAGTTCTACAGAATTTGATGTTGGCTGCAAAAGGGACATAGTATCTTTAAGGGAAGCAACTTAGGAAAGAAAATCGATTGAAATCATGGGGGAACATATAGTTAGGTGATTGTGACAAAGTTAATCATTATATAAATATTGTTGACGGTTCTTCTGTCGGAGTAGGTAACTTATATATGATACCTTTGAAATTTCTTTCTGGCGGGTTGCCATGTAATTTTAATGTAATCCAAATTATTTTGTCAAAGGTATTGATATTCTGACTTTATATTCATCGAAACATAAAGAGCATGTTTTTACTTATTTTGTCAGAGTTTCTGTTATCAATAGAGGCAATTCGATTTTTATTTCCTTTAATTAGAGAATGTTTGCCGAGCTTGTCTTGGATTATTTGATTTTATCATGTTTGAATTTGGAATATTTCTTTTCATATGTAATTAGACGATTATAATCTCGGGTAAAAAAAGAAGAGTAGATTCATTAGTCATCTCGAGTATGAGTAATTAGGGAGGGAATGTTTTTAATTGTTAGGATGTTTGCTTTGTGATATATGTATCTAGACCAAGCAGTTATCTCCTAATTATGTCGAGGTAGTTGGCCTAATTCTAAACAGGAAAGAGTAGAAATGAAAACATCCGAGGTGATAATAACGTTTCTCTTTGAGATCAGACAAAGCCGCCAGACTCATGTTTTCGTTTTTGATCAGGTTCTTGTAACTGTTTTCCGTTGTTTTATCCGAACGGTATCAGCACATAATCCCTCAGTTGGCCGGTATATCCGCCGATCTATCAGCGACGGGGGACTTATCGGGGACTCTCTCTTCGCCGTCTCTATCGGCGTACAATCGTCTAACCACCGCCTCCAGTGTCGAGGGCCCGCGCGCTTTACCTCGAGGTGGGGTTTTGCGCACACACACAAAAAAGTGGATGAATAGCAGACAAGCGGCAAAGTGCACCCGCTGTGTTTGCAGAGCGGATTAGCGGCCAACCAAAACTTGTTAACGGGGATCAGCCGGCTCGGAAGTAGCGCGCGATAGGGTACTGCCAACAAAGTTTCAGCGGGGGCTCCCGCCGATTATCGCGTTTATATTCACACCTGCATGATAAAGGTCTTAGCAGCGATAAGATAAAACTATTTGATGGACGTAAAAGATGCCGTCCAGCTATCTGGCTGTGCCCCGGTTACCCCTCACAGGGCGCTTCGTCCCATAAACATCAAAGCACCAACAAAAACTATTTTGACAAGCTTTCAAAACAAAAGAGAAGCCTCGCGCGTTGGTAATCATGAGTGGATGAAAACACCATCTCTGTTTGATACCGCTATGTTGCGGTAAGATTACCATGTTGCTTTGAAGGCTTATCGTTGCTGTATTACTGATGTAATCAAACAAAATGCCGTTCATTTACTAACAGCCTGGCTAACCTCTGTTGACAGTATTCTTGTGTATGTTACTTTGATTGTAGGTTTTTATAGCGAGATGTCGTGAAGTGCCGATTAATGGCATCTAGATGTGTCTTTGAAACAACACCATAGAGTTCGGCAGACCCCCAGATAGTTCATTAGCCTCTTGAGTTATTTTATATAGCACAGAGAAGCAACATTATTTAACCCATGTTCAATGATTAACAACTAGAATTACAAACTGATGAGGTTTCTATGTTGCGATGATCGCTTTCTGTGGATATACTTATTATCATTGGCGTAGCCATATATGCAGGGGTACAAGGGGACATGTCCCCCTTCCATAACCTCACGCTAGTCGACGGCTAAGTTATCTCGCATTATGTTAATCAAATAGGACCGATGCCCCCACCCCCACCCCTTCCCAGGACCATGTCAATAATGCTCTATCAGTGGCTAGACCCACAATACGCGCCACTCTTCGTTGTGAAACTATGCTGATTCCTTGTCGTCTAAATTGACATTAAGGCATGACCAGTGAAGGAAGGGGCCTACCCTTTGTCTAAAATGATTAAAGAAAATCAGTATTTTAGAATATGTTCAGGAAACAAACTATACGAAGTGTAGATGAAAACTGTAAAAGCGTATAACCCCCCAATTCCGGCTATAGGGGCATTTCATTGTACGGTCTCTGGGTTGCTCGCGATTTGCTTCTTTTGTGTACTTTAGAAGAGATTTGTCCAATCCTCCCTAATCATAATAGTTGATGTTATCAGATACGGTTAACACGTCTCCCCCAAGTAACAACGTTTTCCCCCGTTGTTGTGCAGGTGACAGAATCATGTTATCAACAAGAAAGAGAGGAAAAGAACAAAATTGATGATCACCCGTAGGCCCCGTATTTCATAAACGCGAACAAAAAAATGCTCGAAAATATGGATGCTGTGAGAAACACTTTGAACTAATGAATATTTATTTGACATTGCGACTGTCATGACACCTCTCTTTCCTATTTATTTCTGGTAATTTAATTAATTTTTAGGAACATTCACTTGACAATAACACTTCTTTGATATCGTAGGAACATAGATACACAAAAACAACAACAACAATACCAGGGCATTGCCCAAAAGGAATGTTAATTTCTTTATAAAATCTCTCCTCATTCATGTCACTGCTTTTTATTTTGAAAAGCAGTATTTTCGTTTAATTTCGACCAAAGTGCATTATCATCATTTATTTTGATTATGCACCATCTGCATAATTTTTTGTTTATAGTTGGTTAGTTAGTTAGTTATTTTTGTTTTGTTTTCTGGAGATGCTTTCAGCATGTCCTGTTACCCCAAACTGAATGTTATTTGATTTATAAACTTACACATGCTCCAGTTATGGGGTAACTGTCAGAATGTAGTCTTACCCAAAATTATTCGGATGACCTTGAATAAACTTGACTTTGGTCGACCTACTTTTGCTGTACCTCATCAAAATCCCCTTCAGAGTTCCTCTCAACTAATCAAATATTCATGACGAATCAAGAGATGAAGAATATTTCAGCCATTTTTTTCTTCCTCTCCTTCCTCTGCCATCGCGATGGTCAAGCTTTTATGGCTGCAATTTTCAAGAGCCCTTGACTTAAAAAACAGTAAAGAAAAGAAGTTTATGACAATTTTTTGGGAATGACTTGTCAGGGAGTGATTGACATATTCAGCTCTTTGAACACAGAGAAAGAGAGTGAGAGTGAAAGAGAGAGAGAGTGAAAGAGAGAGAGAGAAAGAGAGATAGAGAGAGAGTTTGTCCATAAATTTGAGTGTATTGTGTTGCATAGGCCCATCCACAGCAATCAGACTTGAACTAGACATGTATACCTGAAATCGTCGATGTTACGTGTAGTCTGAAAAATCAAGCGCCTTTTTGTCATTCTCCTTTTGCATTGGTCGTGTACCATAGTAAGCCTCTTACTCCCGAACACACAGGCGTATCCACGAAGGGGGGGGGGGGTCGGCTTCCACAGCCCCTTATAGAGAAAGAAAAAGGATGGTCAGTCTTGTATGTACACTACGTTTCCCATGGATCATATAGATCCTGACGAATTTTAACACAACCCTCCCACCCCCCCCCCCTCCTCCTCCCCGACAGTCATGGATCCACCTTTGCAATATTTACAGATGATAAGAAAATAAATCTTAAAGGGATACGAGAGGGGTAACACTTTCATTAAGATGGAGAGGGGGTCACACCCGGTTTTCTAACCAGTGGTGCAGCTCCCGGGGCTCTTGCCCCTATTAAAGGATGTCTTTGGGGAAAAGGGGGTTTTAAAGAGAAATAAAACGAAAATGGAATGGGAGGGGGGAGGCAAAGTAGAAAAAAATCTTCCCCTCATCGGATGGCTATGAGGGGAAAAAAAGGCGTTAAAGAGAAAGGAAATGACAATGGAATGGGAGGGCGGGGAGTACACAAACTCTTCCCTTCATCGGATGGCGTTGTTCTCTCGTGTTTTACCCCCAATGTTTCTTATCATGTCTCAATGTTTCAATGTTTCTTATCAAGAAAAAAAACAGTTTCAACGCATAGTGAAAAGGGGTCTGCCGGAGAAAGTTAGCTCATAATGGCCATTGAACTCGGAGTGCTTTGACGGACAGTTATGATGTGCGTCTGAAAATGACCATTTTATGAAAATGATAAGCTAAGATTGTTGAAATAGATGATGTAGCGAGTGTATCCTTTCTCCTTATCAACGAATCCTTTAGAAAAACTCGTCACATATTGCTCATCTTTCATATTTTTTGCGTCGCACCTTTTCCTCGATAAAGCCCTCTCCCAAACCCAAGCTGTAAACATACCCTTTGCTTACAGTGTTGCTGACTCGAAGTGAGTGTCGTAGAAGACCCATGACTCACAGAAAGCTTGTGCTAAGGACTCCATTTGTTTGTCTCTCACTCAATTTCTCTCCTTTTGTTTCCTTCTCCAGTTTATCATTCACTCTTCAAACTTCTTGTCCTAATTAGCAGCGACCCGCAAACGCGTTTTTCTCGCACAGTATCGCATCGCAAACAAAATATTGCCGCCCTTTTCCCGGGCGGAACAATTTCGGAGACCTCCACAAAAATGTGCACTCAGAGAAAAGGCCTATCTGTCACCACGCCCTAATTCTCTCATTTTCTCCTTATTGCCGGGTATTGTTTTACCTCAATTTCAAATCCTACTTTGTCTAACGCCTGTGGGAGACCCTCTTTTTCGTCTCTTTGTTTTGTTCTAATAACCTGTTCTTGAAAAAGCAAGCTGTCTTTGATCGCTCTTGTTTGGAATTCCACACGGGTCGGTTGATACCCGTGAAGCTAAATTTGAGTTGTTTTTCTTTCCATTTGGACTCTCCCTTTCTTTTCTTTCCTTTGCTACCTTAAACCAATGACCAGAAGGGTTGTATCAACCCTTAGGGGAACACGAATAAAGACAAAAATAAAGAAACTAACTGTTGTAAGACGCCGTGGAAAGAGATTATCATCACTGGTCATCATGATCATGAATTCCAGCTATTCAGTTACTTATGTATTGTTTCAATACGCAAATATGCAAGTCGCATTAGGCATGAGTGGCGAAATGTCAGTGTTATCAGTATGTGACGTCAAAGCGACGAACATCACGTTCTTATTGTCCAACGTAAGAAATTATAAGTTAATAAGAGTAGGACTATTACTACTATTTGCATATTACGTCGTAGAAACTGTTTCTACTTTGTCTATATATAAAAAAATTTAAAAAGATTTTAAAAACATCCCCAAAACAAATGAACAAATTGACGAAAATGATTGACTCGTTTTTTTTTAGTAGGATTTGAAATATAATTTACAAATAATTAATGAAGTTCCCTCTTCTACTCATTGTTAGGTTTCTCTAATCTTTGTTCAACAATTTTACAATTTACTTATTTTTTCAACGGAGCACTGGAGTAAAGAACACACAGTAAAGAAAGAGCAGTGTATGCTATCGAGACAGAGAAGGGAGATGGAGGACGGAGGGGGCGTCAGATGAGCGAAAGTGGAAAGGGGTTGTTACTGAGGTACGATCATGAGCAAAACTTGTCACTGATCCTCCCACAATCCGCAATAAAAGCGTATCAATTCCCCCACAACAGCCAGAGTGGAATAAACCCTCATCTTGCATCGGGGTGTATTTTCCCCCTCTCCCTTTATCGTGCATCGTCCAGTGCTTGTTCAGTTTCGTTTTACGATCAGTTACACACGGTAAGCGGGACAATGAAACCGCTACATTTTATGAAGTGTACTGAAAAACTTTAGCCCCCAAGCTGGTGGGGAAACGAAAATGTTAAGAGGCGTTTATTCGAGAACGACCATTCAAACAATGGGCTAGGCGACGCTCCTTGTATGAGCTGCCCCCGAACCCCCCACCCTATCCTCTCACCTCTCTATCACATTGGAGATTGTCGGCTTGGAATATTTTTTTAGGGGGCTTGCGGTGTTTTTTAAGAAACTGCTTTTGGGGCCGTCTTTAAAAACATTTGTGTAACTGGAGAAATTAAGGCGATTTATTCTAAAGCGATTGTTTTATACATTATCGCATTAGCGAATAGCCAGGAGCTATCGAATCTGTGTGGTCGTCCAGATTTGCACGCTTATAGAAGTAAAAGGGCAAACTGAACTACTACTGTATTGAAAGGTGAAATTTTATCAGAAATACAGCGTCCTGTGGCATGCACAATGGTTGAAGCGTCATAGAATTGAGTTGAGAACAACAGAAAGAAGATTCATTTATTGTAACTTTAGATAATTTACGTGCAATTTACGAAAGAAGGAAAAATAATTTTCTACAAATGTACTGATTAGAAAGTTCTTTATATTTGCATGATGAAGAATAAATTAAAGAACCTTTAATTCGTTGAAGGTCTCATCAAATTCACTTGTGAAGATGAAGATGATGATAAGAAAACTATAATGTTAATAAAATGTTGCTAATTGCTTAACATTGTAACTATTGTTACCCCGGTAATTGGATTCAATTGCTCATCCGCACATGATCATGATGGCAGTGCACACGCTCCGCTCTGTGGGGAGTATTCCGACTATGTCCAATTTGACAAGTGCACACATGCCAATCACTTAAACCACATTAACATTAACATCCTACCGTGAACACCAGGGTGGAGAGTGGCAAATGTAGATTAATGTCTTGCCAAATGACGTCAGTGCCGAGGTGGGACTCGAACCGCAAACCATGTGATCCACAGTCCGGTGACGTGTCCACTAGACCACGACACCTCTACGGAAGTAGATGTATCTCTTCTTTCTTGTCAATCGTCTGGATGGGAGTTCGTGACTTTTGGTCCAGTGTCTTTCATTTCTCATGCCTAGGGGGTGTTTTACAAAGACTAAGATCGACTTTAAGTTGGACTTAAGTATAACAGGCCGTTCATGCCACTGTTTGCTCTTACCATTTACTGGCATTTGTCTTTCAAGGGACGTACAAATCGTGGTCTCAAATCTACAGAGTTTACATTTTTAGCTCATCCGGCCCGAAGGGCCCGATGAGCTTATGCTCATGAAATTGTGCTCATGAAATTCCCGAAATTATGTCCCTTCCAGGGCATCAAATTTTTATTTTTTGACAAGTTCAAAAGTGTACCACATAAAATTTACGATATTTGTTGTTGCGAGATGCGGATGAGTGCTACGTCATTGACGTTCTGGTTTGATAGTTCATTATTGAAGGAAAAAATGTTATCTAAAGATTATAATTCAGAGACCAATGGGGATAGCAACCAATGGCATCAATGGCCCGCCACACTTAAGTCCAACTTAAAGTCGATCTTAGTCTTTGTGAAACACCCCCTGGTCTCATACATGTCAGGATTTTGTAGAAGTAAAGAACTGATATTAAAATAATCAAAAAGGATTATTAAAATGCTATTTCTTATAACTACATTTCAAATAATGTTCCCCTTATCTCATCATGTCTTTGGCTATCCTTTTTTTTTCTTTCTTCATTTTACTTTATTTTCTTTCCTTCTCAGAGTTTACACCCTCTGAATAATTTTTCATACCTTAAACTTATTTGCCCCTCCGCAACCATGAAGATGAATTATTTTATATATGAAAGGCTCTAGGCAGTTGTTGAAGAACATGGACAATTTAGTAATTAATTGGGGTCTTATTCATCTCTCGTGGATTCCCGAAATTTCTTGAGATATGTCTTTAAAATGTTCACTGATGGGCTTTCCACTACATGTGATAGCTGATTATTCCATTTCGATATCACTCTGCGTGAAAAATAGCATTGCTTCAACTTCGACTTTTCATGCTTCTTCAATGTTATGCATTGATGACCTCTTGTTCTGCTTCCGGGTGAAAAGTTTTTAAAAAGGAAAAAAGAAAAGTTGAATGGTTGGAGATTATCTACTCCTTCTTTGATTTTGTATATCTGCGTCAAATCAGTCCTGTGACGTCTAAAAGCCAGTGAAAACAGGTTCAGTTTCTTGTTAGGCAGAACCCGTCCCCCCTCTCTTTTTGGGTTCCCTTATCTTCCCGCCCTGATAGTCTCAAAGAAAGGCGCGGATATTATTTTCATTCGGAGATGGGCTTGACAAGCCAGAGCCTACTACCTTTCCCTTTCACCCTCACCATATGTCACACTCTGGATCTCCACTATCATTACCAATTTGCATACCTGCAACAATCAGACCTTCACGCCAGCGTTGAAAGGTCTATTTTCTTTCAAGGCGCTTCGCGGCTTGCGACTTCTCTATCTGTTTCCTACTACCGACAACAGCCCTTCATTCAATGAAGAACGCCCCACAAACAGGGTTGCATAGAGAAAGCAATGGAAACTCGAGCTGTATCAATAACAGAGGGTAGGATAGACACTTCATTTTTTCAATGGCATGCAGTGAAAACTAATATTTTCTTCCCGCGCATATGTCTTGTTTTGGGGGCGGGTGAAAGAGCTCGCGAAAGGGTGTGACGACTGCCCGCCGTCGTCCCAAAAAAGAATGGAGAGGGGGGAGGGTGATATCCACGAAGAAACTGGAAGTAGTAACGACAGAATATGAAATGTATGAAAGGATGAAATGGAGAAGGGAAAAATTATAGAAAAGGATCAAATATTGGCTGATTCTAAGACAAGAGTCAATCGTATGGGCTAAGGTTTGAGTGATGGTCAGGAAAATTGTCGAAGCAAAAGTATTGCTAGGTTTGTACGCTTCGCTAACCACGGCTGGCGCGCTACGCGTAAAATAAGATGCAAAGCTTCGATTGATAAACCGCAAAATCTCGTCGCCGTCATATCGTATTGATAAGAGTGACACTGCTCATACAAAGAGTATGAGAAAATATTGACTGAAGCATGTACATAATGTATCCTTTTCACAACCACTCTCTTTTTTTCTCTTCGTCAATCTCTATTCCTCTTTGTCTGTAAAGACCTCTTTTCCCTTCACTCTGTTCCATATCTTCAATCAATCACACTTACGTGAAGATGCGGTTTGTGTTTCTTTTTCTCTCAGTTGTTTCAAATTAAGTGGGTGATGTATTTATATGACAGAAGTGAGAAAACCATCTACTCGAAACTAAAATGCTATTAGAAACCTCAATATTTATCTCCCCGCGTCCAAGGTGGGACGAGACAGACGACAAAAAGAGACTGTCCAATATACAACGTCGTGCTGTCCTTGGTTTTCCTGGCATCATCTCACTCGGTCAATGTCCGTTCAAATTGTAGTCTTTCCGTTATTGATCTGCATCCATCACAAGTGGTCAATTCTTTGCTGATTTTGTTGCAGATTTTATCATTTTGACCAACAAATATTGTGGCATGATTGCTGTTAATCAAACCCAGATAATTGTCACCCGACCCTTCTCTCGGTGTTGGACTATACATCGCTGTCAGAAAGTTGTACAATGTATCACCATTTTTATACCCCATTAACTACTGGAAGCGGGTAGTCCCTGTATTAAGCCTATGGGAATAACAGAATTCGGTAGCCAATGGGTTCGTTGATATTGACGAAACTATTGTCATTTTTTTTTTTAAAGTAATGCATCAAAGGTCTTGCCCTTGTTTGATATTTGCTCTCTTCAATGTCTTCTACCTGGATTCTACTTTTACATTAAATTTCGTTACATTTCACTCCATAACCATCTTCCATGTTACTGGATTCTTACAATTGCCTTTCACACTGCATGGGCGGGCGAGGGCAAGATTGGAAGTGTGCGCTGCCCCCACCCACTAAATCTAAATTATTTGTTGTTACATATTTATCACGTCTCTCGCTTTATCTCTTTCTATTTCTTTCTATTTCTTTCTATTTCTTTATGTGTACCCCCTTCCCCCCCTCTCTCTCTCTCTCTCTCTCTGTCTTTCTCTCTCTATCTCTTTCTCTATATACATCTCTTTCTCCCCCTTCTCTCTCTATCTCTCTCTCTCTCTCTCTCTCTGTCTCTGTGTGTCTCTCTCTGTCTCTGTCTCTCTGTCTCTCTCTGTCTCTCTCTTTCTTCCCCTCTCTGTCGGGCTTCCACTGCAATATCACCTGCCCTTCTATACTATATTGACCCTTTCATTCACTTTTGTCGTTCTTGTTCTGTCCAACAGTGTTTTTTGTACCTTAATAATGTCATGAATATCTCCTTCTGCTCCTGAGAGGTGTTTTAAATGAGTCAACTTTATATTACAGACAATTATGAAATATGCTAGCTTTTGAATGTTAGGCTACCCGGGAGTCATTTCAACTTGTATAGAAGACCGCTTGCTCGATATTGTACACAAAAAACAAGTCGGGAAATGTCTTGGAACCTGCGAGATTTGAACCTGCGTCTCTGCCACCAGGTCATCACTAGTCCATGGCACAGTCACGATGAACTGGAAACAAATATCTCAGCTCTCCTAATTTTTACTCATTAATATTCATCAGTCCGCCATTAGGACAATATGCTATGAACAAGTCAGAACTAAGAGAGCGGATGTACTCGTTTTCAGTTCATCGTGATTGTGCCATGGACCAGTGATGGCCTGGTGGTTGACTTGAGTCGCTGCCCGGCAAACAGTACATGACAGGCTGAAATCCCGCTCGTTCCAAGACCTTTTCTGAATTTTTTTAATTACAAGATCGAGCACGCGATCTTTATTTACTGGGTGCGAGCCGACTTTTTGTACAAAATCTGAAATGTATCCCTATTTGATTATGCACTGGCGTATCCGCGGGACGTTGGGAATGTGACCGCCCATAATGTAATAATGAAAATGAAAGAGAGAGAAAGAAAGGGAGGGGAGGCAATGTGAAAAGAAGATAATACGATCCCCCCCCCCTTTACGTTTGTCGTTTGCCCTATTCTCTCGCATCTCATCCCATTAGTTGGAACCCCCTCCGCTTTCATCAACGCCCCCTCAGTGACTGGACCCATGCTACGCCACTGCAGATGTACACCTTGCAAATTGTGCTTTGTCTTGCTTAAAGATAAAGTTGAGTTCTGGTCATGCGATTGCATTGTGAAAGAAACGGTGTGGAATCGATCAGAAAAGGTTGATCATCTAACATATAAGTATTGGTGTGTACTGCAAGGTTCTGGAATCATCAAAATGATAAGAAATTTGGCAAGTCACAAGCACTGTACACAGAAAGATGTATATGGGACTACACGAACATGTGGCAAAAAAATCCGTCCCGATTTTTACGCTGTTTCATGCCATATTTAGAATATTAAGGCATTTGCAGAGCCATGCTTTTCAGGGAACATTTTTTATCTGATGTTCTTCCACACTTGCATAATAACAATGATAACGCTCACAAATTATTTTCACCTCTTCCCAGAACTCAACCTTCTCTTTAATCTATGTCTCTTATTTCTTTATCCCACCTTTAAAATTCGAACACGGTGTCCTCTTGAGATGAACTACCCGGGAAGGAGTCCGTAACCTTTAAGCGACGTGAACCCTGGGCTCGCCGCCGAAAAGTACGCTCCAAATCCGGACTGACATCCACTGTAAACAAATAAATCTAGGGTTTTTCTAGAAGTAGGCTGGGAGATGCTAAGTCAAATCTCTTTTGATGTATCACTCTCAAACTTGAGTTCAGACGGCATAATATGAAAAGGAAATCTTCGAAATGTTCGTCTTTTAAAGGCCTCCCACCTCTTCCGATGTCCGAGCGATTTTGGAATTGGACGTGTCGTCTCGAACGTCTCAGTAGATGTTCTCTTTCTATAGAAATTCCGAATAATAGGCGAGCATGTTGGTAGATGTTTACGATCTTTGTGATCAAGGCCATTTATTAAATCTTCCCGATTATTAATACCTTTCCCAAACTCCGTAGCAACTTCATGCCGTGTTGATTAATAGATACCCCACAATGTCCAGTTTATAGGTACTTATTTATTTAGGTTAGGTAAAATACCACTATTATGTTTGTTGGGAAATTAAACTTAACATTCAGAATTGATGCATTAGTGAATCACTTGGCGTAACTACAACGTAGATGTAATATACCCAACATCAAATATCAAGTTACTACAAGTTAGTATTGCATTCAGCTTGGCTATGTTGACAGTTGGATAAACCAAGAGAGCTTTTTCGTAGATTTTCCAAAGAAAACATGGATTGTTATATTACAATTAATTATTTTACCTCGTAATAAGAACAAAAAATATGACAAATTAATTGAAAGTTTAAACAAAAATGTATTTATGGATTCGGGTTGAAATAATAATGTCTTTGGCGGATAAAATTCGTAATTACCAGAGCCGTCTATACACAGAGTTTGGCCAGCCCGGTTCGAGTTGGACACAATATGGCGACTACTGCTTTGTTAGGCAAGCACAAAATAAAAGAATATACGCCATGTTGTGACCCAGTGAAACCAAGTTGGCCAAACTCTTTGTATAGATGGCTCTGGTAATGACTAGTGTCCCTTTATAGAGGGACACTAGTAATGACATGAAGAGAGAGCCCTCTGCGTTAATGTTCAGACAGACAATGAAGGAAAAAATGGAAGAGAGGCATGAAGGGGGGGAGCCGAATTAGACAAGAAAATGATCAATGGGCATTATTGAAATTACAACGCTCATGAAGTTCATTTGTCTGCCCCCCCCCCCAAAAAAAAAAAGTATATTCTAAAAGTACTTCTTTATCCGTAAATGTAGCTAAATAACAACCAACATCAACAAAGGGGGATCCAATTGAGAACGTTATCTCTCCAAATATATCCTATCCTATGTGATTAACCACATGCGCCTCACCTTCAAGGGTGAACAGGAACTTCAAGCTGTAGTTCCTGATGTGTCTGATAAATAATGAGTAAATGATATGAATTATGAGTAATGTTAATACAATTATTTATAGAATACTTTTTTCTATTGCCTTTGCTACCAGAGGCTAGGGTACCATTATTATACGGCCCTCGAGGCTCAAGCATTCAGTGAATTTCTACACCTGGGTGACGAGTGGCAAATATTCAATATCGCTGTACCTACTGCATTACAAGGGCCTGCAGGCCTCATTTTTCCCCTATCCCTCCCAATAACATAAACAAAACAAACCCTATGATTTCGTTGTCATTGCTGACTTTGAATTTGATGGTTAGCCTTTAACTGGACTCTGGAGATTAGGATAAATCGGATGGGGACCCCTCGAGAGCTGCGTCTTGCTCCGTCTCTGCAAAGTGGATTGGATTCTTTATTTTTCTTTTGCTGCCTAGTGCAATTTGTGTTTTATTGCTCGGGCGAATCTGACTGACATTTGGACTGGATACATCAGGAGCAATTATCTGACGACACAAATCAAGCATCGTAAAAACAACATTTACCACATTAACCCAAATATCGGCGACCGTCCAGCGAGCGCGCGACGACGTCTCATGTCGTATAGACCTACCACGACTAATATAACGGAGCTTCCCGTATGCGTTATCTGGGTTACTGCCATCGACCATCCTGAGGATGGCAACGAGGACGATCGGTGAATGCACTTGTTGTGTAGACGTTAATGTCTACCTATGGCTATGTTAGGAATGTTGATACAGGGTTTGCTTACGGAAGGGGGTAAGAGGAAGATGGGGGAGGAGGAGGCAAAAATGAAGAGGAAGAAGAAGAAGATGATGATGATGATGATGATGATGATGATGATGATGATGATGATGGTGATGACGATGATGATGATGAAGAAGAAGAGGAAGAAGAAGAAGGGGAGGAGGAGGAGGAGGAGGAGGAGGAGGAGGAGGGGGAGGAGAAGGGGGAGGAGGAGAAAAACAAAAGGAGGAGGAGCAGAAGGTAAATAAGAATAGCAAGAAGAAGAAGAAGAGGATGAGGAGGAGGAAGAGTACGAGATGGAGGAGGAGAAGAAAAAGTACAAGGAAAAAGGGGGAGGTAGAGGTAAGGTGGGCATGGGGCAGTGGTCACCAGTAAGAATATCATATGAAATAAAAGAGTATCATGACGACTACCCACCCCCCACCAGCTGTCACCCTCAGACAACTACCCTCTAAGGACAATTCCCCCCGGACAACTACCCTCTCAACACAATTATTACCCGAATTACTATCTGACAACACCTTCGGCAGTAATTAGATTTGGAGGTACATAACTGGGCTAAGGATGCCCCACCTAGTTCACATTTCCCCTAATATTTCAGAATTTAGTGCTCATTGACGCAATGATATCTATGAAATATACGAAAATATATCGGTGTGGCGACATGCCATTACGAAATGTCGCATGACATTGTTTCGGATAATCCGAGTTACATAATTTTTAAATAAAAAAGGCCCTGGACACCAAAGAGCAGTAGGGAAAGGGGGATGAGAGATTATAGGTAAGATGAAATAGATCGCGTATGTCCTGACTGTGCCTCATGTTGGTCGCGTCATTAAAATCCTCCCCGAAGCTCATTTATGTATTAATAAGTCATTTCTGTAATGGCTTTCTTTCAAGGGATCGCGAGACCGCTCCCAGATGACATAGTGGCCTACTGTCCGAAAACAACAACTGTGAAAATATTTATCCCGTAATTTGGACAGGTGTATTGCTACCCTTTTCTGCTTTGCGGGAATAAGGAAGAAAGATGCGCGGCGCAGGTGAAAGGAAGGCGATGACATTGTTATGAAATATTGAAATCAAGACTTAAAGCGAAATTAACCTGTTATTATTAGTAGTAATAATAATGATAATGATGATAACAATGATAATAATGATGATTATTATTATTACAAAAATATTAATGATGATAATAATAATAATAATTATTATTATAATGATAATAACTTTCTTGGGTTAGATAGCGCTTAATACAACGACGATGTCTCGAAGCACTTTTACATCTATTTTATCACCCCGTCATTGGATTCCCCACATACAATGTATGCACATTCCCCACTCCCTGGGAGCATCACAGCTAGGCGCCATTTGACAGACGCTCACAATCCTGAGCAAACTACAGTGAATTTCGCATCTTAGCGGGTACCCATTTAGCACCTGGTTGGAGAGTGGCAAATGTGGATTGATGTCTTGCCAAAGGAGGTAGTGCCGGGCTGGAATTCGAACCCTCAGCCCTTAGATTGAGAGTCAAATGAATGAACCATTGGCTGACTATACAAGCCATGAAAATGATCTCTTGGTGATGGGGATAGAATTTGAGAGTTTGTTTCTCGATACAGGTAGTTTGATGTGAAGACCACCACTGTGCCATCTTTCCTTGTCACCCTCAATATAGATGGAGAAAAAGGACGAGCAAACCTGTGCCCCAAAGTTGTTGTCTAATATTTTATAGATATTAACCCGAGCGATAAATTGCTCCTATTTGACGAAATGGCCATGTCTTGAAGTCTCTTATCCCTATCTTTCTTTCTCTCAGTATCTCTCTCTCTCCCTCTGTCCGTCTGTCTGTCTGTCTGTCTCTCTGTCTCTCTTTCTCTCTCTATGTCTGTCTCTCTTTCTCTCTCGCTCGTTGTTTCTCCCCGTCTCTTTTCTCTGTTTATGCGTCTCTGTCTTTCTCATTTCTCTTTCTCCACGTCTCTCTTTCTGTATCTCTCTCTCTTTCTTTCTCATTCTTCCTCTCTCTCTCTCTCTCTCTCTCTTCTATTTTTCTTTTGTGGTGATTGGTAATGCGATACAGCAAACATATGAGCCTCCAGAGATGGATTGCCCCATTTCGTAAAATTACAAATCACAACATTATTGCGTCTGGCCTGGGGAGGGAGAGGGGATGCCGCGAAGTGGGGCAAATGACGTGGGTGGACGGACCTCAGGTTTAAAGAGGAAATCATCCTATATACTAGGAGAAATGCTCCTCCTTGGGAGGTGATTCTTTTAAAATATATTATTCACATTCAAATAACCATTATATTTTATAGGGTATATCACCAGTTTTAGTCATAGGAGCTACGCACCTTAACTTGGGAGGCCCGAAATCGATGAACGAAAAACTGTCGAGTGACCGATTATTTCCTAATGTGAATCCAGTTTTGTGTGAAAGTGAAGTGCCCATATTTTTTTTTCTTTTAAGGAAGGGGGAGGGACGAGAGTGGATTTAATTAAGTCAAATTGCATGATTTTCTGATTCTGCTTTCAACTTAAAGGAAATTTTCATCATAGATGAACTGTAAGTTGCAACATGTCAGATACACATGTATCTCGTTTCTCGTAAGACTGCATATTTTCTTCAATTTGAGTCTGTTCATGATGTTCTTATTTATAAAAGAATTATATCAGTACATGTATTATGCGATGTTTATATCCTTTCTTTATGTGTATCGTATGTACTTAGGTTTAGACCAGACCAGTAAGGGGTTGACAACACATATAACCTCCCTGCGCCTACACCCCCGTTACCGGTTTTTTTAGTACATGTTACGTACCTAGAATTTTGTTTGTGGGTTGGTTAGTTTTTGCATGTTTATTTGTTTTTCTTTGATGAAATTATTGTCTTCAAACGTTTATTAATAATATGGTATTTCATGGATTTATTATCAGAAGATCCCCCCTCCCCATAGTTTTGAAGATTTGCCTGACCTTTGACTTCTTATTAATAGGCCCATTTATTGTGTTACCTGTTTCTACTCCAAATACCATAAGCTCAGTTAAGATTGGCCATTGTAGAAATCGTCCATTGTGTCTTTAAGAAATTGCAGGGGGTGTATATTATCGCAAATCTGACGTATCTGGAGCGCGCAGTACCGTACGGCATAGAAACATGTTTTGGCTATTTGAATCCAATAAATCAGACATAGCTCTGAACTTCTGTGACTGTGGGCTGCGATCTTTCTTGCAATCTATTATTATCCATGCACTTTTCCGTGGGGCACTCAGCCTCTCGGTCACTAATTCATTCCAATTAATCACTGAAATCCGATGGCCGTATTTGATAGATCTTGGGCCTGTTTCAGTCCAGATCTCGTAATTCTTAGATTAGGGGTTCGAAGAAAGTTAACACTTCCGTCCGTTTGCTTGTGTACGGGAGCAGGATTGGAGAATTTGGGTTAGGGATTCTGCTGTATCCAATTGTGATCCATGAGCTCCAGGTTCATCAGGGCATCGATTTGTTAAGCATTAAGCATTTCTCAAATCTAGCCATAAATTTTCTTTTTGATATTATGATCCTTCTGTTTGCAGAAATGTAACACTGTAATTGAATGATGCCCATTCGCTCTAATTGCGAGGGAAGGTTGCTCGCCCTTAGACTCGGAGAAGATACGTTTGTAGGTCGAACATGCGATCTGGATAAGATTAAGGAATCACTCTCTTTAATCAGTCCATCAATAAATCGCGGAAGTTCAATTTTTAAAGTCGGTCAAAACTATATTGCAAAAGTCGTCTGTATACAGTTGTATGTGGCTCAGCTCGAAACCTAGATAATATTGAACAAGAATGGTGTTTCCCTCTCAAGTTTATCCTTTTTCCATGGCGCTTTCTTGTTGACATTGAGATAATATTTTAGATATTTGGTAACCAGTAAATGTTGTTCCCACTGCCACCCTCTTTGTGGTTTGTGTAGTGCTCAACCACTTAACAAAGTAACTTCCCATAATTTACCATAGAAATTGTCGAAGAAGGCGCCTGTCGCCCTGTCTTAGGTTCACCGGTTTCAGGAACGGACTCCACCCCATTATTATTTGCTCTATTTTCCTAGGGATTTTTGGTAGATAACAAGACATTTTATAACCTGATTACTTTTTCCACTGCCACGCTTCATTGGCTTTCGTGCGATGATCAACCCCTTACTTTGAGACTGTCCCATATAAGAGAGCCTGTCCAAGAAGGCGCCTGCCAACCTGTCGTAGGTGCACCATCTCCGGTAACAGACCTCCATGATTTACAAGGTTACGGGTGACTCTGGCCCACTGTTCGAACCCACCCAAGACGAGTCACGCCACGGACCCCTGGTTGACAGTGAGGACGACCCCATTAAAAACAACAGTGATCATGTTGAAAGTTTGCTTGTTGGAGTCGTGGAACTGTAGTTCATTGTTGACAGATATCCTATACGCTACGTTGAGAGGCTAATATTTGAATGCCGTAAACATAGGTTTCGGCTTACGCATCGCTAACGTCCCGATGATGTTATGTTATAGAGTCACAGGGGCCATGCCAGGTTGATGTGGCAGTGGGGGCGGAGGGGGTGAGGGCATACCATCTCGTTTCGCACCTAACATTGTTGTCATCGTGAACATTGTAACAAAGAAGAACGGATTGGTACAGCTCGTGATAAAGACATCAGGGGCGTCAAAGTCAATCTCGAATCAGCCGGGGGGTGGAAGGGGGAACAGAATTTTCTGGCAAAGGTAAATACTAGTCACATTTTCATACTTTCCGACAGATAATTAAATTGCTTCCAACAACAAGCAAATATAAATCTCCAGTGATGCCCGGAGATTAATGAGTGTATTGTCCCCGTGTAAATTGAACACGACCGCAGTTTCTTTCGAAAAATCAGCTCAGGGGCGATGTCAATACCCTATTGTATATCCCATAGATGTCATGTCGCATTAAGTAATAGGTCTTTGTAATGTTCTCACATTTCCAAAGATGACGTACAAGGCCATTCAAATTGCCATAGGTTGATTTTTCAAAAGTAGTTGCGATCGTGTTATTGTCAAACGTCCACCTGCCCTCCAAAACGGTATAGAGAAGGCCATACTATGCCACAACACAATTAATCTTTGTGAATCGTTGTGATTCGTTGTGATAAACATGATCAAATCTAGATAAGTTTGAGCCCTACTACATCGGTATCATCACTATTCTGTTATTTTCTCTTCACCATTTCCCCGATACAGGTCGCAACCTGGATGAGGAGTCTCTGCAGGAAGCATTCACAAACCTGGTTGAAGGTCCAGACGAAACTATGGTGCAGTGACCAAAAGTATTGACGTATGCAGCCATTCACCGACCACCGTCATCATCAGCACCACGCAACGCCGCTTATGCTCGTTGGACACGAGGTGTCATTTCCATTGCTTTATTACCTGCGCTAATCCCTGCGTTAATCCATTCCGTGAGGTGAAGGCAATTAGTTCATAGGTGTACGTCATTCATTCAACGCGGTATGCACCGTTCACTTTTCAGTAATTTTTGTCATTTTTTAATTTTAACTCTAGACCTGCTAGTTTGGCGCGTCAAGATCGCACCAGTGGCTGAAGCAGTCTTCGTGTTACGTAAATGTCGTATGTAAATGACACCACGTGTCCAACAGGCATGAGAAAACCATGCAGCGTCAATCATTGACATAGTGACATATATGTATTTCTGTTGCACGACACAGTGAATATACCGACTGCCAAGCAATGAGAAGAGATAGAGAGAGGGGGCATCAAGAGAAAGAGAGATCAAATTTTTTTTTTTTTTTTTTGGGGGACGGCTCTACATAATACACAGGGTGTATGTTTATTTTTTTGACATAGTTATTAGCTATGGCAATTATTACAGTTTGCCTAAGGAAAGCTTGATATTCCTGCGTGAATATAATCCGTGAAATAATACGTTCTCAGCTTTGCTAATGAACAATTCGACATGGCATGTCTTTTGGCATATTTGCGCCCTGATCTGAGGTTTACCTGAGGCTTAGCTCATTTCAACTTCAACAATTTACATGGTTTAGTACTTCTTCTGAATGATACATTTATAAGATATTCTTTCACGAGTAGACAACTCTCACAGCATTATAATATAATGGCCTATACCGCGTATGCAGCGTTCTTTTAATAGCTCAGACGGTGCAAATTTGATCAGATGTCGTGTATGCCAATATCGTTTTCTGCTTTGATAATCGCTGTTCACCTTTCTCTTTTCAACACGTACACGTTGTATGCATGGACTGTATTTTCGGGCCTAAATATCAAACACAAATGTTTATTTATAGCGATTCAGAACGATTCTCTCCATAATCGCATCTTATGAAAAAACTATTGAAGGAGAAAATATTAATTACTTCAGCATTCGCGCTATGGGTCATTTGTAAGGCAATGACCCGACTGGTCATGCCCCATATCCATATCAGAATAATCGGATGTTTATTTGACTAAAATAATTTGTATTCTCTTATTTCAACGTTAGCTATTCATCATTATTTAGAAGATATGAGTGGTTGAATGCGTTTAAGCCTGGATATTAATTGGACAGTCATTGTCCTAATTGCATTTATTGGCACAATCCCATGACTATTTCATACCCTACATGACAACTATTAGAGTAAGACTTGTTAGTAGCTTGAATTAGAATGGCCATTACAGATTTAACCATGGAAAGTATCACAGTGCATGTTAGGGTTAACAGTACAATGGCTTTTCAATTTCATTATTTGGTCTCATAGAAATAATTTGAAATTTGAAGACAAAATTACATCTTTATCATGTTTATAATATCTTAGACTATCTCTTTTTTCCTTTCGTAACAGCAGACATATATGTTATGATAAGCCCGCTGAATAAAAAATGAAACCAACTGGGGCATTCATTTTTTCAACTTTGTAGTGAAATATCGTTAGATGAAATTACGCAGTGTGATATTTTCAGAGTATGAAACGTGATATATATAATTGTAAATACTAGTCCATAAAACTCTCGAGGTTATTTGCAATTAAGAACTAGCTTTACCAAGAAATAGGTAGGGGTCGTGAGGCGACTGAGGCCCCATAAACCCTTGGTGTGATTCATTTCGTATCGTTGTCTTCTTGACAATTTATATTTTCTGTTGAAGTAGCTATTTATTCATTGCGTCGTTTCGAAATTACAAGTTATTTTGAATAATCCATATGCCCTATGATAAAATGAGCCTGAACCGGCTATGGACGAATAGACCAGTTTAATAACATATTAAAATGTATGGACTTTTTTTTCTTCCTGGCGACCTTGCGACGAGTTATTCCATTAACCTGTTATTCATGAACGAACTGCAATACTTGGAATCCAGTCTGCATACATTATTTGTTGCCATGTCGAGCAAGCCTCGGGCACGCTTTCAGGTCGTCAAGAACAATCTTCGTTGAAAAAGTATGCATCAAATTTGAATTTTTTAGTAGACCGGTCTATTCTTGAAGAACCAATTTAAATTATGTTTTAAAGTTTTTAATGATAGTGTTGCTTCCACCACTCTGCAACGAGAAAGGGGTAGGAGCTATGCCAATTTCTCTTACACGGCTCCACCTTCAAGTCAGTTAGATGTATTACAATGTTCGTGTACCGATTAGAGCATTCTGGAAATGCATACTCAGTATGACGATGAAATGAACGGAATTATGACTGAGAATTGTTGTCAACTGTCCATGTGTCGATATGCATTGTCATTGTAGAATAAAGACTTTTTGGTAAAGAAAAAAAGTAAAGACAATTGTTCGTTTGTACAATGCGTCTTAATTCAGATGGCATAGTTTACATGATTCGGGGTTAAAGAAGAGAAAAGAATGTATGAAAAGAGACGATGTATTTGTAAGGAGAAGATGATGGAATAGTGAGGAAGAGGAGGAGGAGAAGAGGAAAGCTAATAATAGTGCAAATTGTCTGTATATCAGGGAGGGGTGTCCCCCACATACACACACATGGCCGGAGAGGTCTAAGGAAATGTGAAACCCTCCTTTGTGTTTTTGTTTGTTTGTTTTTATTTCTGCGTTTTCAAAATAGAACATAGTCATATACATAAAGTAACTATAATATGTGATAGACGGCCATTGAAAATGATTCTGTACATTCTTGTTTTTGTAAGAGAATAATGAGTCGCCTGAGGGGGGAAATGAATCCATTGTTTTAATGTGTATACATGGCTAAATGCATCTGGTACCTCTATTGAGATTCCATAAAGGAGAATAGGAGATTTTTTTATGAGAACCATAAATCAAAGATCGAGGCAATATTTTTACAGATCGCCCACTGTTGGCGAATAAATTGCCGGTGAATATGGGTAACCTTGTTCGAAGCGAGCGATTTATGATTGACGAAATATGGCGCGAACATCTTGAATTGTGATTAAAACGCCACCATACTCAAGGTTAAGCCCATAAATACCTCGTCCATGGGCTACCCATTGGTTCGGTCCTAGTCTAGGTGTTTGGACCCACTTTGGAATCAAAGTGGTGCCCCTAAACTTGCTTTAGACACGTAGCTCCTTTTACCACATGAAGCATGCATTGCCCCAATATATATATACATATATATATATATATATTGTATATTGTGTGATATTAATATGCATCAACATAATAGCGCCATCGATGGCGAAGCATAGGCCTGTCTCCAAAGATTGGGCGGGGTGGTGGTGGGTGGGGTGGGGGGGTGGTGGGGGTGGGGGCAAAAACCGTTAACTGCGGGTAAGTATCAATTGGAATATCAAACTTGATGGTGATGTGCAAGGGAACAAGGCGATCGAGATGGGTGACGAAGAAAGATGAGTGAGACGTTGTGTTATACCGAAAATCTAAATACCAGAGCCTTTAAAAAAATAATTATTGGCATTTCAGGTAATGATTTTTCTATTCCTTGTCAAACAATTTCTGAATTTAATTTTTTCCCGGGTCATTTGGAAATCGGTCGCGACTCTACACCTCTGGTTATCGTCAATTTGTGGAGAGTATTAGAGCACCTTAATTTCGGTTACTTAGTTTTGACTTAAACATAAACATAAACATAAACGTAAACATACATCTTGTTATTCTTTGTTCATTGTTTCTTTAAAAATCTCATTTTCTGCAGTGTAGATCTGTCATCTAGAAAACAGTTCGGGTGAATATAATCTTCTAAGATTCGAATCTAAATCATTTAAAGTTATTGCGTCGGTGTTTCACAATACCATGCCTCCAAATAAAAGATTCTGGAAGTCCGTAGCAGGCAAGCGCGTTATTTGCCTGACGTAAGGTCGTGCAAACGAGTGATTGCAGAATGAAAAGTCTAAACCTTTTGTTGAATATGTGACGAATTGTCTATTTGCTGGCTCGATTTTGGCGCATGTAATAGCGCAGTCAAAAGGACGCATCATGTGCGACCGGCAAAGGGGTCTGCCGCATGAGTCTACCACGCCCGATGTCGGATCAAGGGGTGTGACGAAAAGCTCCCCCGTGTCACGATCCATTATTTCCATACACTGGTCATTAAAACCCCGGTAGGTCATTAAATCAAAATATAGGTAACCAAGAAATATAAAAAAGAGAAATCGGTTGATGGCCGGACATATCTTGTAGATGACCACAGCGCATGTCCGCTCGAAGATTTATGGATGGAGGGTCAAAATGTTGACAAATTTTTGTGATGATTTAGATGATTGGTATTGGTCGTAAGGTAAATAGAGATGGTGATGTTGGTGGGGGCATCTGCGATCAAGGTCGTCACGCCTTAGCGTGTACTGGAATGAACTAGTGTTCAAAGGAAGTTCTGGCCATGTATTGAGAACAACGGTCAATGGTCCTTAAACAGAAATTAGAGATGCATGTAATTAAAAGGTACCTTGCGGCAATTTGCCAGATTTATGTTATTGGGAGAATTATGGATAGTAAGACACTCAAAAAGAGATAAGCACCAAATGGAATATCTTCTTTTTTTAATGAAAAAAAAAACAGCTACCCTTATTGTCTACTATTAGAAAATTGGGAAATTGATGAAGTTTTTCTTTTAATTCCTTTGACTTTATAGCAGAATGGTGGTACAACATCCAATGCGTAAAGTAAGAAAGAGATGTCAAGAAGTAGTAAGAGAGACAAGAAGGACAAAACCTCTGCATGTAAGTGCCAGAGAAAGAAAGAACAAGGTACACAACAATTAAGGAAGATAATGCATACAAAACACATTCATTCAAAAAAGCATGTAAATCTACCAAATTACAGTAAAATCATCTACATTAGTTTCAGTTTCAATATCCTCAATATCTAGAAAATTTAAGGCTTATACTTTGAGATACAAAAAAGTATAGTACCTTTCGCTACATCTCAATTATGAGGAGTTAGTTTAAGACCCGTTCTAGGAAATATTTCGTGAAGATTAGAATTGCCTGCCATGGTTGCCTGAAGATTTAAAATTGAAGAAAAATACGGATTAATGACAAATTGTGACTTCAAACATGCAATCATCGAGCTTATTCACCATTGTGAAGTCAATTCAACTACCTTACAACATACTTCGGTTATGAAAACGCCCCCCCCCCCACATCTCTTTCTCATCGGGCATTGAACCCGCCTTTTCCGGGACGCAGTAAAATAATGTATCTACATGTACATGTAGCTCTCGTCTGCAGCGGGTGGCAATACCTTCCGTTAGTCCTCTCACTGCGAGACAATGTACATCCACTCATTGCCCCGAAACCCCCAGGATGTGGACGTCTTGTTCCTACAACAAATAGCATAATTGCTGATTTCATGTTATGATAGATTTATGACGGAGCGAACAACTGTTTTCCTACTTCATTACTACTGATTTATGAGCCCCATTTACTCGTTAGGAAAACACTTGTTAATTGAGCGACTGCGGTTCATATATGTTTAGGCTGCCCCCTTTTATTATATTCCATTCTCGTCTGAATTTCGGGCGTTATATTTTTCAACAACAAAGTTTATTAACAGCTATTGACGTATCCTCAATGTAAATTGATAAATATCAAGAGTTATCTGAAATAATCTTACCCGGAGCATTGCTCAGTTAAATCTAATTTGCTTGACCTCATTACATATTTTATCTGGTAAAGCGTCCGTTAATCCTCTCCACGTACTAAAGCTAGTGAAAAGATATACACTATACAGATTAATTATAATTTCTGTCATAGATAGGGACACGGTGATATCACATATTTAGAGGAAATTTTAACTGTAAATGACAACATTATTTAATCCCGACAAACATGTTCCGCCTTCGCTATATTTAGTTATCTTAAAACAGTAAACAATGTAATACAGTCAGAAATGCATTAAGATAATTCGACCAACACCTAATTTTCCTCTTGTTTTTCTAAAAATACCATTGCGGTCTGTTTGAATGGAACGTTATTCCCTTCTTCTTGGTCACGGTCAAATCCCAACTTTTTTTCAATTGAGGTTAAATAAACACCCGCACAGTCTCTAAAAATGGGATCCCCTGTTTAAAAATCAATTTCTACGAGTCACTTTGAACTTGTATTAGTTTTTAGTAATCGGTCGTCTTTTACACGAACGCTCAAACATAAAAGTGGACAAAAGTAACCAAAAAATCCACAAGCCCCTTCGCATATCTCGAAACACAAAACAAACTGTAAATATCAATGATCGTGTTTACAAGGATTACGCGTCTAGTTTTCATCCACCGCGGTGCGATAAGACCGCGGGATTAAGCCCTCCTGGTCGGCAACTTTGAAGTTTAAATACCCAAAGTGGAATCAAACAGACAAGAAAAAACCCGGATCAGGGACGATGAGAAGAGAGAGAGACAAGGGGTTGGAAAATTCTGAACAAATATGCAATCAAATTTTCTTATCACTCATTGCCAGCCCATTACGCCTGGCAAATGCGTAATAATAGATCAAGTACTATGCCGCCGAGACAGGGCTCGTAGGAGGTACAGGTGAGAGAGAGAGAGAGAGAGAGAGAGAGAGAGAGAGAGAGAGAGAGAGAGAGAGAGGGGAGAGAGAGAGAGAGACGTACGCAGGTGAGGTCTGGCATTGCAGAGAATTGGTTGACCGGAAATTCCTCCCCGGGGAATCCCCGTTTTCACAACATGGGGTTCGCTCGTTAGAGCATTTTCTCCTCAATACTGGATTTCGTTCAACAAAATGGAAACGATTTATGTAAATATCATGATTGATATATTGGTCTTTAGAGAAATATAATTAAATTAATGGTTTTACAGCAGGGAGATAAAAACGCTGAGATGGAACAAATAACAGCATTCCATCGAATGATGATGAAAAGCGACAGATGATATTGAAGACTTTGTAAATGGACTGTTGTATGGCGTTTGGGAGAGTCGGTCATATTCAAAGAGGGAGAAAGGGATGGGGTGAGAGTGCTAGGGGCGAGGGGTAGAAAGATGGATATGGAAGAAAGAATGAACAATGAGAATGCGAACAAATTTAGAAGTGTGAAGAAGGCATGACACTACAATATGCATATATCAGAGATGGACATGGACATAATATTGACTGAGAAAATTATTATTATTACAAAACAAGGAAGGAAGAAAGAGAGAATAATAAGACTGGTATGATGAACTGATGGAGGGGTATATGTTTCTGTATCTGTGTATGTTTGATTGTTTGTTTGTTTGATGTTGTTGTTGTTTCTGTGTCACCTGCATGCAGATTAGTTTTGTTGTTTCCTTTTCGAACCCGCCATTTATCATTATTGTAATGTTTATTTGTATCATAATTATTTCATTTTAATTCATTTTATTTTATTTTCGAGGGGGTGCATTGCCCCATTGGGTGTCACACGTCAACAAGAAACTACAACCAATCTCTCTTCCGGTGGAAAGGATCTGGCATGGGAAGGGAAGATTCTATTACACCCTCCTCTTCCCCATCCCCTACCCCTCCTCACCTCCCCTCCCCTCCCTTCCCCTCCTCTCCTCTACCCTTCCTCACCTCCCCCTCTCTCCTCCCTTCCTGCTCTCCTCTACCCTTCCTCTCCTTCAAATGACTTTCCTCGATGCCTTCTTTGGATGACCTCATCGCACAAGAATGGGACTATCTGATTTCACGAGTGCTGGGCCGGGCTAACCGGGGGGCATCGACCCTGGTCTGTAGCGGTTGGGCTGGGTGACGAGATACGAACTGTAAGCAAGAAGAGATAGTAGGCCCACATGTAATACATTTTGTCCTGAAACAATGCATAACTAAAATTATGATTAAATTTAACTTTTTATGATTTCCATTTGTCAACTGGAAATCATAGGCTTAAAGTGACTCGGTAACATTGCCTCAGATTCTGAAACAAAATCCTGGATTTAGCTCATGCTGCAATGATAATTATAAACCTTTAGGTCAGTCAGGAATCCCAAGACTTTTACAAGCTGATCGCCTGTCTGATTATCAAGATATTTATGATTGGAAATCGAAATTTCATTTTTCGTATTCCTAACGGTTTTTATGACACTACAGTCTATTGGGTAAAATGAGAATGGTAAAACTGATCACTCAAAGATTTTTACTTTTTTGAGGCACTTTTTTAGGGCTTCAATATTACACCATATCACAGACACTGATAACACGTAGGGCCATGCATCTCAGATTTAACATTGTTAAACGATGCATTTAAACGAATGTAAATCATTAATGATAGAAATATTTCGATCCCGGAATCTGGAGCAATAGATAAAGGGTTGAAAAGGATTAATGAACCTGTGATAGACAGCGCCAACTACAGGCGCGTGTGAATACACATGTAGTTGCTTTCTTTATTACCACCGGCTGCAAAAATGGCAAAAAAGGACTGCTGATGCAGCCTAGCTCTTGCTACTATGAACATGAGTCCTAACTACTATAACTACTACTACTACTACTACTACTACTACTACTACTACTACTACTACTACTACTACTACTACTACTACTACTACTACTACTTACTACTACTACTACCACTACTACTACTACTACTACTACCACTACTACCACCACTACCACTACCACTACCACCACCACCACCACTACTACTACTACTACTACCACCACCACTACTACCACTACTACTACCACTACTACTACTACTACTACTACTACCACTACTACTACTACTACCACTACTACTACCACTACCACCACCACCACCACCACTACCACCACCACCACCACCACTACTACTACCACTACTACCACTACCACTACTACTACTACTACTACTACTACTACTACTACTACTACTACCACTACTACTACTACTACTATTACTACTACTACTACTACTACTACTACTACTACTACTACTACTACTACAATCACTACTCGACATCCAGACTACCACCACAACTTATACATGTGCAACTGCTCGTTTGAATTATTTACTAACACTACAACTTACAGCTCCACTACTTTTTGTGCTTTTTACTACCTCAACTGCTGATGTTACTGCGTGCACGATTGCACCTGTCCCATTCAGGAGTCAGGTATACTTTTGAGGAAATCGAACTTTTTAAGACAATTATGGAAATTATAATCGCATTATGAACTAAGTAATGTCCCCACATTATCCATTTGACAATGCGTAGCATTGATTAATAGCTGGCCATTGGTGTTACCGTGCGTTTAGTCCGGCTGCCTATGCACTGGACATAGTCAAAACAATGAAGAAGTTCGAATTCAATCGAGAACGATGACCCCGTGATGGCAGTAAAAGCTTTGAGGATAATATTAGCTGGATATGGACAGAACTGACCAAGTCCGCGATTACTTTTAAAATGTACTTGTTTGTATGCAGTTTGTAACAATCATTCACGTGATTTGAAACCGCTAAAATAATCTGTTCATTTTAGTACATGGAATCAGTCGTCAGTTTGTGCTCATGGATTCATTTTTTTATTCTTTGTAATCATTCATTCTTGTGCTCAGTTTAAGTTTACAAGGATGCGCGCCGTGGCTCAGTGGTAGAGCTGTTGGTCTTGTAACCGGGAGGTCCCGGGTTCGAAACTAAGTCGATCCGCTAGTGCCCTTTGGTAAGGCATTAATCCTCATTACCAAGTATCTCGGAGAGGACCTCAAGCCACCAGCCTCCTGGTTGCTTACTTACAAGCATACACGTGCTTTCTTAGCAATCAGGTAAAACAAACAAATAAACAAACACAGTTCAATAATTGCATAATGATAGAAGATGTGCAACATTTTTCAATGCAAAAGAAAAAATATACATATTATCATCGGAATCATGGTTTCTACCTTTAAGAGGCATTTCTCTGCTCCTCCTTTCTGTCCCATTATACGTAATACCATGACCCCATTCTTTCAGATCTCCGCACAAAGCATCAAGATCAACATTGATAATGGCGTGCATTAAATAAAAAAGAGCACAATCATTTTGAGATGATTGTTTCGTTTACCTAGCGGCGACACCTCGCTTGCTCAGGATCTCATTTATGAGGGATTCGTTCAAGTGTCTTTGATAGTCAACTATACAAACACGAGGATTTAGACCCTGATGATGAGCGCTCTGCACGACCTCTTCTTCGTCGTCGTCGTCATCAACGCAGGATCGGAAGGTTGGTTTCTTAGGTCTCATTCGTCTTAAAGAGAAGGTTGAGGTCTAGGAAAAATATGAAATAAATTGAGAGCTATTTTCGTTTTTGTATGTTAGTGTGGAAGAGTATCATAGAAAAAGATGGCTCTTCAAATGCCCTCATCGTCGAAATATGACAAGTAACAGCTATTTATAGAGGTTGTGGACGACAACTTTCATGCCAAATGTTTGTGTAGTCCCATATACACCTGTCTGTTACAGTGCATGTGACTCTTAGCAAGACTAAGCTAATTTCTTATCATTTTGATGATTCCAAAACCAAAAAAGTACACACGAATACTTATGTGCTACATGATCAACATTTCCAATCGCTTCAGCACAGTTTCTTTTACATTGCAATCATCGTATGATCAGAACTCAACTTCATCTTTAAGGGCAATGGAAGCCACCGTCTCCTCACTGCCTGCTCGCCCCTAGTGCCCTAGACCCTCCGGGTAACGTCCAAGTAGTATTATGATCCCACTCCTGCCACCATCCCTTGGCGTCTGTATAATAGGGATCCTCAATTTGATGCCTTCGAGGGATTCTTCGAGGAAGATCAACCTGCATATGCAGATGTGATGTACAGTATGCCATGCCTTGAGAGTAATGAGACGATTGTAACCTATATAGAGTCCCAAATGACCCTATATGAATCACTGTTTTTAAATGCGTGCTAAACTGAACATCTAATCCGTTAAAATGGTCATTGATTGTTCGTGCATGACCACATGTGACGAGGGTTAATTTAGATGATGTCATCAAATGTTGCTTAATGATAATGAGAATAATCTCCTTCCTTACTTTGTAAAATGGTAAATGTAAGCCTAATCTAATGCACTGTGAAACAATGTGACGATGAGGCAAAGGAGGATGTTTGCATTTGTATTTCCTCTTTTTTTAATTGTTTTATAAAATCTTTATTCAGATACACGGAAATCACGGATGACATCATACATAATTGTTTACTACAAGCAAATCATCACATGTTGAAATAAGATTGAATTATATATCCATTTACTTGAAAGCAGATTATAAATGCATTTTCTGTAAATCATATTATCTTCATCCACTTAGTAGTATTCGCATCTATTTTCTTAATTTTATTTTCTTCAACTTATAGTCTGTATTTTGACATAAACAAGAAATATTTCCGTATTATTTTCGTTGTATTTACTTCTTAATTCACCTGAATGATGGTGGTGATGCTGTTTTCTTTAATATTTAAAAACGGAAGCTGGTAGTGATGACACGGCGACGAATAACACGATGTAAAATCGGTGTGTCGTAACCAGTCTTCCACATGGCTGATCAACAAACTGAAATATGAAAATGAATGCGGCTTTGTTAGTCACACCATACAACAGGCTAATATGTTATCCAAATGTTTATTCTTACAATTACCAGGATACAATTTGCGGTTTGCTTTGCGGTGTTTGCGCGTGATTAAGTCTAGACTTTAAAGATACTACCGGTACGTCCCCTTTGCAGCCAACATCAAATTCTTTAGAACTTTGCAGGAATTATGAATATGTCATGTATGTCCTATCTGTTAAATTTAAACATTAGCAGTGTCCTAATATTCAAATTATGCCGTTTACCTTCTAGGCTTCACTGTCAGACACTATTGAGTGACTGACTGACTGACATCTTCTTTTCTTCGGTAATAACATATATAAAATGAGCTGTAACAGGTACATGAGCATTATTTTGTCTACATCAATAACCCACTACTTGTAATGGCCAAAATTAAACTGATTGAATCTTTGTGTAGCACAAAACGTACGACCATTCGGTAAAAGGGTTTGAAAATTAGACTACTACTTAGGTGATTGCAATCACTTAGTCGATTCGACAACTAATGGTCGTTATTTTCCCACTAAAAGCCATTTTCAAGCCCTTTCGTTTTGAGGGAAGTTCTAAATTAGAATTGTCTTTCAAATGCCGTTGGAATTTAACCTTTCATTTTTTGGGGCCTGCAAATGGGACATAGTACCTTTAACACTTAAAATATGGGCCAAGGCTACAACGACAACACACTATTTTAGGCTCAGACACGGACTACGTAAGAAAGTTTCGATAGTTAAAAGTGAAGAATTTTTCTTGCTCACTACGCTCCCTCGCATAATGCATTTTAACTTTAAAATATTGCCATGACTGTAGAAGAGATGTAAAATACATGAAAGTACGAAAACCTTGAAAATGTTCAAAGGTGTCACCCCCCTGTTTCGAAGTTTGGAAACTGAAAAGGAAATAAGTAATTATTTCATTGCTATTTACTCATTCAGAGGAGAGTTTTATACACAAATAGAGTTTGATTTGCCCATGTGATCAACGTGCTACAAATCGTAAAATTTCAACTTCAAAACGTATAATGTTCTTGCTACTTGACCTCAGCAAATAAAAATGTTTGATTCTACTTGAATTCAAAGCGAAGTCAAGAGTTTCTTATGGAAGGGGGGGTGACATCCGAGTTGTGATATTCTGTTACCAAGGTGCTTAAGAAAATATTTCAATTCTTGCTGGCTGAGGTGCCCGTTTCATCAAAAATTGACTTACGACACTACAAAATGTGATATATTTAACAAATCTAGTTACGACTATGGCAATTTGCCATAGAAGGGAAATTCCGTTTCATGAAACTAATAACAGAGTGATCGTTTTAAAAAAAAAAAACGATAATTACGACTTCGCGCATGCGCATGAGCTCTATTTTGCTTCGCCGTCGTCTGCAATCATCTGTGACAATTATGAACCCAAATTCGGTGCGTGAAATGGTTTTTCGCAGAAATGTACCGTAAGTACATGTCATATTTTTTCCCTAATACGGAGAATAACATTTATACCTCGACATCTATGTGCTTTTTGATGTTTGAATACTTTTTTCGGCGGTTAAACAAAGATTGATTCTGAGAGCTCGTGTGCGAGTCATTGTCCAATTTCGTGAGCCTGCAGTAGGCACGAGTCGAAAGCGGAAGCTGCGTGTAGCGCCCGGACTAGTGCCGGGCATGTTTGCATCAGTCCCTACTGTCGTCTGATGCTGTTGTCCAGAGTTGGCTAACCCCAAAGAATAACTTTAGTTGTTCTGAGAGATTTATTGCATTCTTGCCCATCAATCTGCAAGATTCCCCACAAAAGTGTATAAGAAAGGCATAAAGCAAGAATAAAGAACAGTTTCTCAGCAAGACATGGGCATCGCCATTTTCTTGATTGCATGGCTCACTATGCGGAGTCGTTTATCAACTAAATGTATTCAAATTTATGGATGCTTCTTTCCCAGGTGTTTGTGGTGTTGAAATATTTCATTCACTTGCTATTATCCTTTGTACTTCAATTACCAGAACACAAATTGCATAAATAAGTTGGTGCTGTTCTGGGGTTAAGGTTTCGCATAAATGAAATAGATTTTTCAACCGCTATATTTTAGTATTTTTAAATAAACGAGTTTCAATATTGTTACCTTTTCACCAAATGTAATTTTTGCCTTCTCGGCTATGATTTTCCAAGGTCTTTCCAACTAGAGCCTGGTACGTCACATTTTCAAGAAAATGGCTGTGCCCATGTCATGATAAATAACTAAAAGGCATTACATCATGCCAAGAAATCTTCATTTATATATCTCTTTTACACGTTCATAAGATTTATTGTACAAGTCATCAAAAGGCATGAATTCATCTCGTTTTTCAGAATACCTACACTTATTGTTTGGGGTTAGTTCTCCTTTAATAAATTTAGAACCGAAAATTCAAGTTTTATTTCAACCTAAGTATCGTAACAGCAACTCCTGCAGTAAACTGCAAAAACCAAAACAGTGTCTATATTTCACTAGAATTTAGTTAAAAATAGAAATCTAAGCTAGAGTCTAGTCTAGATCTTTATCTATTTTTTAGTAGTCTTATAAGACCCCGTCTCTAGTCTTAAGACTATGCAAACATTGTAACAGTGAATGTTGTTAGTTATACCCCGGTCACACATCGCTGCGACCTTACGAAGACCATGCCGACCCCCCAGATCTGAAAAAGTTATCAAATCGGGGCATTGTCGCCGTTCAAATCCAGGAATTTGGCAAATTAAAGACTACATCACGACTGTACTGCGATGCTTCTACGTCAAAAGCCCTGCTGACTCGCTGCCACTACGATTACACCTAGGCCGACCAAGGGGTCGTTTCTACATTTTCGCTACGACGTACGGGACCATACTACGTTATACAGACCTAGAAGACTGTAGGACGATGTCGCTACGCTGGTGCTGACCATATTACGCTTCTAGTACGCTTCTACTACGATTTGTGATGATGACTATATAAATCGAGGGGTGTTCAAGCAATTATTCAGTTCTTCCCCAACTAAGGCTTCAAAGATGAACGGCCTAAATCGGCTCGAAATAGTTGCCGACGTTGCTGCGTTTTTTTTTTTTTTACACAGACATATCACCACGATGCTACCACGTACGCTACTTGTACGATAATGGCGTTCCCACTACATTCTTAAAAAGACTTTGCCCCGCTTATTGTTGGCCACGAACCGGCTAAGCTTATTTTGTGCACGTTTAAAATAAGCGTAGGGAGAGCATGCAGCCTGCCAACCTAGGAGATCCCACCCCAACCAAACCATGCACGCTCATGGAGATCCTCCTACGTTTGGCCCACGATTGGCCCCGATTTGCCACGCTCTCGGCCACTTTTCCATCGTAGTAGAAGCGGCGTCTATGTGTGACCGGGGTATAACTGAACCTTGCTATTTTGCTACCGGCCTGCCCTTGAATGTCTTGAGTGATTCGCCCTGTACCCGATAAAACCCCCATCTAAAAGCAGTTAGTCCAAGTACTGATTTTGTATTGTGACCTATAGTGATTTACTATGTCACAATACAAAATCAGTAATTGGACTAACTGTGATACTCGTAGCTGTCGTGCCTTCTATTGTATTTAAACAAATTAACACATGATGACATGTATCTGCCAAAATATTCAGTCTAGACTAATGTATAGTGGATGTGGTGCCTGTGTGTTTCTTAATCTCTTTGTTGGCTTTGCCTCTATCTTTGAAATTATTTTTTGTTGTGAACACATTAAGTTTTCTCTGTCATAGATCTATATTTATTCTGCGTTTCCTCAGTTTGATAGAATGAACGGTTAGGAGACAATCTAGATCATCTAGAGATCAACTAGATCTAGATCAAGAAATTTAACATAAATTAAATGATAGATAATGAAGAAGGGCTTGTTGGGTAAAATGGTCATTTTAGTAAAGAGAAAATCCAAATTGAAATAGCACAGTTAATTCTGCAAATGCTCATCAATGTTCAAATGATCATGCTCAATTTTTTTATTCCAAGAATTAAATTCCCCCTCTCTTTTACAGGAAAATGTCGCATTATCAAATGCTTGCCGTCTCTGAGTATGTGCTTAAAACAAGAATGTCCTGGAGAAAACAGACGACTACAAGAAAAGGTAAACATATTTACCTTTGATCTTTTAACTTGATATGTTTAGTTTGTCAAGTAAAAGGACATTTTGAAATGAGTGAGGTCAAGGCCAAGTTGGAGGGGGATGCAAAGGGCTGGTTTGAGAAGTATCCATTCAGGTGTGGCTATGTGTGCATCAACATGTCTTCTAACAAGTTAGTTGCTGCAGTGTTTATTTAAAGTGTGTTTTATCTCCCAGTAATCAATATATCTCTTTGTAGAATTAACACACATTAACACAATACATGAAAAGGAATGGCAAGCAAAAAGAAAAAAATAATTGACCTTCAAATTTCGCTGAAAATGTAAACATTGAAGACAACTAAAATATTAAATAAAACTATTTTATGTGTATTTTCTTACATATTTTGGTTAATATTGATCGAAATGTTTTTTTAATTCTGTTCCAGGAATTGAGAAGGAGGGCTTCCTGTTGAGAGATCACGGGAAGCCTTGAGGTTCCAGTCTTGATCTTCTGCCCCTTACCTCGAGGCAATGGCTTCTTGTGCCTGACAATATAGGAGCAAGACACAATGGACTGTTGATTCATAATGAATATCATAATGTTTAAAACAAATCTGGGAAAGAAACAGAGATAAATTCATAGCGTGTGAGTCTGTCATGGCATTTTGAGTGACCCGACATTTGCTCCTGCAACGACTGCTCCAGGCTTTATTTCGTCAAAGTTGTATGGTTAGGCTGAGGGTTGTAATTGGGATTCAGGTGGTTTAGGGTTAGGGTTAGGTCTAGTGTTGTGTCCAGGGATGAAGTTAAGTATTTGGTTTAACAGTGTAGGAAATTGACGTGGAGCAATTGTCTCAGGAGCAAGTGTCGTACAACCGTATTTCCAGATGCTGGTGGAGCTGCATGTATCTTACTCATCATTGGCAGTTTGAAAAACTTCCTCTGTACTGTGATAGCACCTTAAACAGGATGAAGAGTAGAAGGGAAAATAATACATCACACTTTTTCTATCATTTACAACAGCATTAGTAAAGTAAAATCACACTCTGGCCTGCAGTTTGTGAAACATGTAGCACTGTATTACCAATTACAAGAATTATTTAAACATATTTGCGGCTCACACCCAGTAAATAAGATCGATTGATCGATCTGTAATTGAAAAACAAGTCAGAAAAAAATCTTGGAACCAGGGGGACTTGAACCTTCATCTACTGCTTGCTGGGCAGCGACTCTACCACCAGGCCGGGTGTAAGCCACAAATATGTTTAAATAATTGAAATTTCTCCCAGGAAGCATTACATTCATAAAACAATTACAAGAAGTAAGCTATTTTTACGACATGCTCTATTGGCAATTGCTTACTGGTTATTTTCTAACACAAAATGAATTCTTAACCTTAATCCTGGATCCATTGCTAAACATAATGTCAACCCTAAATGTAATTAAACATTGCCAGACCCAAAGTCAGGTTGCCCTAAATCCCTTTCCTCGTACCGGAGTTGTTCTAAGTTGATATTTTATTACAACCTCACTGCAAGTTCTAAAATTTCTGCAAAAACCGTACCCTGCTGTTCACTTTATAATTATTATTGTACACTGCTTTCATGAACATGCCATAAAAGTGAATTAATTGTATGTCTCTATACAAAAATGTGCATGTACATATAATGCATTTCATGCAAAGGAAGGGTAGCATGGGAAGCTCATGATGATATGGTAGACAAGGACCTTGCTGTCTAAAGCTAGAGGCCAGATGACAGAGTCTGAAGTAAGTTGCCCCAAAGAAGAGCATTACCTTTCAGCTGCAATTGCCAACCAACACATCCTTGCCACCTGCAACCCATCCCACTTTCATAATATATTCTCTAAACAACAGTAACTTAAGTACAAAATTTGGATCAGTGATTAAGAAAGGGTACAGAAAATTGTTAAATCTCCTTCTTTTTTTGGGGGGGGGGTGGAGCGGGAGCCCGGTCATCCTAGCAGTACAAGGTCTAATTATCTCGTATGGCTATATCTTGGTTGTCCTGGATATATTTGCCCCAGAACCTGCAAGTGTTATAAAGAAAAATACATTTGTGTACTAAAAGTAAAACAAAAACAAATCATGGGACACTTTTGGTTGTTATCAACTCAAAACTTAAAATTTGTATCAGAATGAGGTTTTTACACCGTAAAGTTTAAGGATGTCAAATTTATTTGGAGCAAATTCTATGACGTTTCTATGAATGCTATTCTTAAAACAATGGTCTGAATGTTTAATTAGACCTTTTACACAGACATGTAGTATATTAGTCATAAAAGCCATGTTTGGTAATACAGTAATTTCGTTTCAGACCATAAAGAGAAGTACATGTATTATTATAATCTGGGATCTGTCGTTGGGCTGATTAGCATGAAAAAAGGAATGTACTCCTGTCGAGCAAACAGTATGTTTATCTAAAACTAATAGCCATTTGAAGATTACTAGAAGAAGTGGTAGAGGAAGAAAAAGAAGAAGAAATATAATGATGATGTCAGCTTTACATCTTAAAGTGCTTTTACAATATTTGAAAATGTTTTTTTTTTCTTCAATTAATATTTCATTCATGAACAGCCAGCTTGTCAGAATTGGTTATAAAAGATGCAAGTGGACTTGTCTGTAGTAGTGCCGGGCTCGAATGATTTATATGAACTAAATTTTTTGCCTAAATTACAAAATTTAAAACGAATTTTGGGAATATGGTCGATGAGAGACTTAACATCATTCGGTAAAATTATTATTGTAAAATCATTTGCCATTTCCAAACTTAATTTTCTTTTATCAGTATTACCCAAAAAACCTGAATTAATTATTCATGAAGTTGAACCTATTATATACTCTTTTATTTGGAATCGTAAACCAGACAAGATAATTCGGAAAACAATTATAGCAGATTATAATGAAGGGGGTTTGAAAATATCACATTTACCATCAATTATTATAGGACTCGGGATCTCATGGGTGATGAGATTGTTAAATGCATAAAATAAAGGCAACTGGAAATGTATTTTTGAATTTTATATGATGAAAAAAGGTAATGATTTATTTTGGACTTGTAATTTAAAAAGTAAAGGACAATTGATGGAAATTAATAACTCCTTTATAAACGAAATGTTAGTAGCCTGGAGTGATGTAACTTTTCTTGAGAACCCAAGTGATCATTCTATTCATAATCAAATTATTTGGAATAATTCATATATCATAATAAATGGGAAGGATTTTTTAAAGTCTGATTGGATGAATAATGGCGTAATACGAATTTATCATTTATTAAAGGGATCCGGTAACTTTGTCTCAGATTCTGAAACAAAATCCTGGATTTAGCTCATGCTGCAACGTTAATTATAAACCTTTAGGTCAGTCAGGAGCCCCATGACTTTTACAAGCCTGTCTGATTATCAAGATATTTATGATTGGAAATCGAAACCAAATTTTGCGTTTTCCTAACGGTTTTCATAACACTACAGTCTATTGGTGAAAATGAGTATGGTAAAACCGGTCACTCAAAGATTTTTTACTTTTTTGAGGCACTTCTTGATCATTTTGAAGCGCGATTTTTTTTTTAGGGCTTTAATATTACACCATATCACAGACACTGATACACGTAGGGCCGTGCATCTCAGATTTAACATTGTTAAACGATGCCTTTAAAAAAGGATTGGTCTTTTTTGAGTTATGATGAATTTGTGCAAAGGTAACACATTCGTTGTAATTTTGTGGATTTGTATTCTGTTATATCTGCCATTCCTTTACAATGGAAATATATTATTATATGAACCAGCATGAACATTTAATTAGTACGTTGATAAAGAAAACAAAAATATGTAAAGTAATTCATAAATTATGCATTGATAAAATAATTCAAGTTCCAATTTCACAAAGAAAGTGAAACTCAATTTTACGGAAACCGATTATGGATTGGAAAAAAAAGTGTACGTTATTCCCTTTAAATATGCACTATCAAGAAAATTGCGTTACTTTCAGTTTAATATATTACATCATATTCTTGGGGTAAATAAATATTTGAAATTGGTAGGTATATTAGATTCTGATCAATGTGTTTTTTGTTTAAATAGTGTTGAATCAATCGCACATTTGTTCTGGGATTGTCCTGTAACCCATCAATTTATATTACAATTTCAGTAACACACTTTAAATAATAACATTATATTGACCATGAATACATTTATATTTGGAATTTCTGGGGACAATTTCTGTCACTTGAATTTTTTTAATACGCAAAATACTATAATACAAAATGTAAAAATAGTAGATTATCTTTTGAATTATTTAAGAAACAATTGAAATATTATTATGAACTTAAACGAATAATTTATTAAAAACGAGACAAATTTGTTTTATTTTCTTGATAATTGAATTCAAACATGTTATACCACTTATTATGTTATGTATCATTTGTATTACTGTGTACTGCTTATTGCCATCACGTCAATTATTTTGGATTGTTTACTTATGATATTTTGTTAATTTGCTTTGAGAATTATAAGTAAATTTTATTTGAAGAAAACAAAAATATATACATATTATATTTGTACACCAGCCTATAACAAATTAAACAAATTAGCATTATTCTAACAAATTTTTACACAGGTCTATGGAAAAACCAATGAGTGGCATAGTATACTGGTATAGCAATAACATCATTTACCGCAGCTGAAGGAGCTACGGTAAATGTTACCGTAGATATGATCACTTACCGCAGTTTTTTCAGCGGCAAAGTTTTATGAAACGGAATGTTGCCGCAGCTTCAAAATTTGCCGTAGAAAAAGGAATTTGCCGCAGAAAATGGGAGTTACCGCTGCGGTAAATGGTTTCTGAAACGGGCCCCCAGCTCTCTCAATATATTTTGCTCATTACGCCACTGAACACCATGATACATTTTGCCGGTGTTTAGTGGTTATTTGATGTACTTAGTTCAAATGACATCAATTTTAAGTGGCACATGTGTGGAATATATGAGCATCTTTCGTATTGGACAGGTATAATAGAAAAACACTTTGATTTGATTCTCAGCATATGATAATTTGAGGTTAAAATTTCTACCTATATCATATTTCCTTGACATATTTGGGATAACAGATTAGTTTACATGGTCAATGTCATCGATTAACCGTCCGGCATCGCTTATTTGTGTGGTTCTTACCGAGTTTCTAATGTTATTTTAATGTTTGTTTCTTTTTCTTTTTCGGTTGGACCATTTTCTTCAGCCGAACTCTTCAACTTTTGTTTGCATTTACCCCGTTAGCCTCTTCAATAACTAACAGAACTCCCCCTCTTTCTTCGCAGCAACTAGCGCGGAAATATGCCAATACATTGAGAGAGGTGCGGATTTATCACGAACAAAAGCCTTGTATAAACGCGCCTGACACATAAAATATATCGAGTATTGTTATGGGTATGTTTAATACCCATACAGCATTGGCTTTGGGTTGTCTGGCCCTTTGTTGCTGTCCCGATTCTTGAGGGGCTAAAACTCAGCGAGAGAGAGAAAAAACAAAAATGAAAGAGATGTGGACCAGTTGAGCTATACAGGTGCTTGTCAATTTTTGTTTTGTAGTGGCGTGTTTATCTAAAGTGATCCCACCATTTAAAAACTTCTAAAGGGGCACCGCAGAAGGTAAAGAAAATTTTGTGGCAAATTGAATGTGGGCTTGTGCAGATGTGTGTCGAGTGAGAATGAGGTCCATGGTATGACAGAGGTCACGGGGGAAGCGCTATTTTCTTGTCTGCTTTAGACGTATATAGTGCGTGAAGGGGTGACAATTACAAAGCAGACGACTTGGCATTGAGATTGTTTTACTTAATCGATCATCCCCATCGGTTTATGTCGCAGATCATCTGACAAAAAAATATAAAAATAAGTGGGCCGGGGTGTAGAGGAAAGAATGGAAAAGAAGAATGTGATCCAAGATAGGTGTTATTGAAATGAGAAGGGAAGTCAAATGAGCAGATAAAGGAGAGAGAGAGAGAGAGAGATAATGGAGACAGAAAATGAAAAAACAACAGAAGGGAGAAATAATAAGAGTGTGGGATGTGTGTGTGAGTGGGAAAGAGAGAGAGAGAGAGAGAGAGAGACCGGCAGATAAAATGTACAGATTGCGAGATAGACTGAATTACAATACCAGAACTGGCTCGAAATTAGGCCATGATAAATGAGAACGAATCACTGCATGCATGGGTATGAACAAAAAGTAGCAGAGGAATACAATAAAGAAATGTAAGAAACCCATAGGAGTAGTACACTGGTATCTAAATGGAGTATGGTGAGCATGCATGGCATGGATAGAGCCCCGGGGATAGGGGCTCTAAAATGGGGCAAGAAGAAAGAACACGACAAAAATCAATCACAGTTTTCAAAACAAGCCAAGATAAATCTTACAACAAGTTGGAATAACATTATTGTTTGCTGGAGGGGTGGGGGTGGGAGGTGGTGTGAAAACGAAGTTTACAGCTAGCTTGGTATAAATTAAGCGCTGAAGCCAGCGAACACTGAAAGTTTGAAATGATGAAAATGAGATGAGGACTTTCAGAAAGGCAGATGTGTTAAATATTAAAGAGCAGACAACAATGGTTCACAAAACGGTATCAGGGACAGGGGAGCATCAAAAGGACAGATTGAAAGGAAAAAAAATGGTCCCACATTTTAGGTGTCGTTGTGAAAAGCCCAGGTCATGACAGCGATTAATCCATGTTTGCAAAAGAATAACACAAAAGCTGTCTAACCTATATTTTTACAAAGGCGCTCACAAACACAAATTTACCCGTGTTACGTGCTCGCTCTCACGCAAAGACATGTCAGATTAAATGAATAAACTTGAAAATATGTTCTGTCGCTTTAAAGATACTATGTCCCTTTTGCAGCCAACATCAAATTCTGTAGAACTTTGCAGGAATTATGAATATGTCATGTATGTCCTATCTGTGAAATTTAAACGTTAGCAGTGTCCTATATTCAAATTATGCAAGGAAACCCGTTTACTTGCTAGACTTCACTGTCAGACACTATTGAGTGACTGACTGGCTTTTTTCATCTTTAGTAATAACATACATAAAATGAGCTGTAAAGGGTACATGAGCATTTGTCTACATCAATAACCCACTTCTTGTAATGGCCAAAATTAAACTGATTGAATCTTTGCGCAGCATAAAACGTACGACCATTCGGTACAATGGTCTGAAAAATCAGACTATTACTTACTAGCTCTATAGCTCCTAAGTCGATTCGACAACTAATAGTCGTTATTTTCCCACTTAAAAACATTTTCAAGCCCCCTTTTTTTAAAGGAAGTTCTAAATTAGTATTGTCTTTCAAATGCCGTTGGAATTTAACCTTTTCATTTTTGGGACCTGCAAATGGGACATAGTACCTTTAATCTCTAGGACTATCTAGACCCATCATTTAAAACCACCTGATGTTATGTTTGGCGTCTTTGCATTCTTTGTTTATCAGCAAACACCGGAACAAACATCGTCTGTTGTAAATCGAATTCGAACCTCCTACATAATCATATACCATATTATGATGACAAGAAGTGCATTGCATGTACATCTGTACTTTGGTATCAGACAATTACGAATTTTTCTCTGAGAGTTCAGCAGATTCTAGGTAGGCTTCTCGTGGTTGGTGAAAATGATTGGTCTTAAGTAAATTTGTCTTTGCTTTGATAATGGCTGGCCTACCCCACAAATTGTTCATAGGATGTTTTCTTGGAGTTGAAGAGCGCCAAATGTTTTGCTGGACACGTTCGTTCTAAATCATCATAATCATGCATAATTATAGTTCTATGAAAAGTACACTGTTGCCCATAAAGTTTGAATCAATTTTCGTTACTTCTTTTCATGAAAAGATTTGACAATATAATTTTGTTCTTGATAGATAAAGGTTATATCTTCTCAGAACTTTATTGTTCGAGCTATTCGACCCTTCGGATTGATCAGTAAAGTTCTGAGAAGGTACAAACTTTATATATCAAGAAGAAATCAATGATAGTATCACAACCATTTCATGTAAAGAGGTAAGAAGAATTATTATTGACAGTGAAAGAATTATTCAAACTTTATGGGCAACAGTGTATGTGTGTGTGTGTTTGGGTGCGTGTGTGTGTGATACTTTTATAGACGTTCCTGTCCTATCTTTTTAACGTATGTAAGCTTTTTTTTTATTTCAATCATTCCAAATCTTTTCTTGTTTTTAGTATTTGATGTTTATTTCATAACTATTTGTAGGCCAACAAAATGAAAAGGTTAAATTTCACTGGCATTTGAAAAATAATACTAATTTAGAACTTCCTTCAAAACAGAAGGGCTTGAAAATGTCTTTTTGTGGGAAAATGACCACCGTTAGTTGTCGAATCGAATTTAGCGAGCGCGCTCGTTTAATTAAATATTCTGCTTTTCAGACCCTTGTACCGAATGGTCGTACGTTTTGTGCTGCGCACAGATTCAATCAGCTTAATGTTGGCCATTACAAGGAGTGGGTTATTGCTGTAGACAAATGCACATGCATGTACATGTACCCTTTACAGCTCATTTTATGTATGTTATTACCAAAGAAAAAAAGCCAGTCAGTCACTCAATAGTGTCTGACAGTGAAGTCTAGCAAGTAAACGGGTTTCCTTGCCTACTTTGAATACTAGGACACTGCTAACGTTTACATTTCACAGTTAGGACATACGTGACATTTTCATAATTCCTGCAAAGTTCTACAGAATTTGTTGATGGCTGCAAAAGGGATACACTACCTTTAACAATCCTTCTGTCTGTTTCTTATCTTTGTCATTCTATCCACCCATTTCTTTCTGTTTTTCCTGCTCTCTACCCCTCCCCTTCTTTCCTACATTCGACCGCTCTTTTCCTTCTATCTGTCTCTTTCCCTTTTGTCTATTTCTCTCTACTTCTTAATGTTGTCCAATAGAGTTGAAGTTACTACATTTCAAGCGGGAAAGCACTTTTTAATAACTGGAGTACATACACCTTTATTGCTAAATTCCTAAACCAGTTTCAGCCCCCAATATTGTGGTTAAACTCTTATTCTTCTAATAATAATGACGTACATGGTTAATATTTTGTATTAGAAGGAGAAGACATACCAACACTTATCATGCTTATATCTCTAGGAGATTGGTTTAGATAAACAGTCATGCTAGACAAGTACCCAATCTAACAATTTACCCCTGCAAAACGACTTCACCTTGTGCGCCATTTCGCTGCTACCCAAATACCCGTGAGCGTTTGCAGTCCGCGACGCAGGTCTTAAGTGTTTTAACTGTGCGCGTATTCGCCTCTGCCTTCGAGACGCGAGAATATAAACGAGTTTGTAAACCAAAGTGGGAGGAGAGCATATGTTGATATTGAATCTGGCTCTTACTTTTCCTTTGATTTTCTTCTCTACTTCTTCCCTGCCCAAACTGTTTGTGCTTTTTGGAGGAGAGTCTCTCCAAAAACACTCGACGATTATTTGTGTTGGTGGGCTAAGGTTTTCGTTTGCAAGGAACGACCTCCTTCAGTGTTTTATAAAAATCGTTGAAATAATGAAAGGGGCAGTTAATCGCCTTCAGCGTGTGCACGTCGAGCAAAATTGCAAAAAATAGTTGTAGGAAAGTAATGAAGGTATTTTCTCTAAATACCCAGCAGAGACTATGTTAATAGATATTGATTGAGATGAGAACAGATGATGCCCCCCCCCCCCTACATTCCCAGGCTTAATACATGGTACGTTTAGTATTTTAATACCCGGTTATGTTACCTAACACTTCATCATCCACACTCTTTGTACTTTCTCCACGTGTATCCCCAAATTGGATTTATATTGAAATCATTATGTATCATCGTCTTCCTTCTACAGAATATTGAATCATCTTCGTAACTGTCTTGATTTAAGAGAAAATTAGGAAAAACCCAAATGATTAATGTTGCCATGAAGAAATGTATCAGAGTATAATCGAGGTCTTGATGCTGGGAATGACGAAATTCCGCTTGAATTCCTTTCCCTACTGTAGGTCTAAAATTCAAAATCATATGTTCAGAACTGAAAACATATTTATTATGTCCACGTGGAAACGGGTGAAGTGCCGATCATTCAGTGGAGGACCCATAGCCTTTCATCCAGGCGAGGTGATATAACTGCACCCTAAACAAAGAAAAATAACCATGATAATAGTTCAATAGAGCATAACAATGAGACTTTCATCCAGACTTGTCATTAGCCAACAAACCTACATCTGGTCTTCGATGACATGATAGCTATTTTCATTATTAAAAAGAAATAAATCGAAGGTAAAGATACAATACACCTGAAGGTTAGGCTACAAACTTTCGTCACATCCCGAATGAGCGATCGCCATCGGTTTTCCCTCTCGCATCGCGCGGCATACCATCCCGCGACGCCATCAGATTCCACGTCACCGTTGGTTGCCGATTCTTAAACGACTATCCCAATCTTGGCAATCTGAGATGCCTATCATTATAAGCTAGGTTCATACGAGAGCCCGTAATTGTTAAGTTTATAGTTATAGTAGTTATAAACCACGGGGTGATCTTAATATGGTTAACGCCCTGACTACAGGCAGCGGGGTTCTTACTCGAATTTATGTGCCGTCGTTGTCAGTACGTCTTGTTTTAAACTTCGAGGTTTCGTAACATTAAATTAGAGGTGTCGTGGTCAAGTGGACACGTCTTCAGACTGTGGATCACACGGTTCGCGGTTCGAGTCCCGCTGAGGCACTAATGTTCTTTGAATGCTGTGAGCACCGAAATCGGTAGTGTTACAGAACCAGGTTAATATTGGAGCGCCTTGAGCACCGTAATTGCGTGGTGGATAATGTGCGCTTTAAAAATATCCAATATCCAATATTATTATTATTATTATTATTATTATTATTATTATTATTATCATTATTATTATCATTATTAAATTTCAAAACTAGGAATGTCACGTGTGAACGTAGCTATTATGACTTCTCCTTGTAATGTTTTCTTTCTCCTCATCATCGAGGGATATCATTGACATCTAGACCCAGTTAACCAAGGTATTTCTCACTTCACGGGTCACTTCTCTTGCAAACGATGTTGAATCAGGCTCTCGGACATGTACAATGTGTGCTACAAAAATGCACTTGATCCGGATCACCCCTGCCCCCCCCCCCATTATGTTGTTGGTCGTCAGTTTAAATGGAATGTAAGAAATTATATATATATATATATATATATATATATATATATATATATATATATATATATATATATACCCGTATCCTACTAAATTGTCAATCCGACGCCGTGCTGAAGCTTTTATTCAACGTCGGTTTAACAAAAAGAATTAAGTCCGAGGTCTAAGTTTCCTTTGTGGATTTAATATGATCTTATACCCAGGGTTGGGTTTGACTGAATTAGTACAATACAGGCCTAATAGACTAGAGTCCACAACACGGTAATGATGATAATAATAACAATATATCTTGTTTACCCAGGGTAGCCTCGTCAGTACTAATACTGTTCTCCTTTAGGGCCCTACAATCATATTATTACCCCGACTTTAGCACAGCTACCATGATAAAGCGCTCAAGATTACACCTGGGTGGAGAGTGGTAAACGTAGATAGATACCTTGCCAAAGGACATTAGTCGGCGGCGGGACTCGAACCGCGAACCATGATATTCTCCATCCAGCGACGTATCCCCTCGACCACGACACCTCGTAAACTAACAAAAAAAAAAATAAATAAATAAATCATAAACCTATGGGCAATTTCAAAAGCCCATGGCATAAACTATTCGAACCTGAAAATTCATAACTATATGATACTGGCAGTAGGGGGTTCAAATTTCCTTTGAGTTGACATTTTGAAAGTATTTGAAGCATTCAGTATTTGGTCATTTCAGGATTTGCACTATTAAATAATTTAAGTTTAAAAAGTTAACTCAAACTGGGTGATGGATGAATCACGCTTAAGTTTGGGCGTGATTTCACATAAATTCATTATTAAGACATCGGGCCTATCGTATAGAAACTAACAAACTCATATGAATTCGAACACAAACTACTTCGAGACAATTGGTCTATAATCTTTTGAGCTATTCGCCCCATATCATCAAATATGAACCACTTTCCCGTTTCTCCAACAAAAAAAAACCTACACACAATCAATTCTATTCAATTTCGGTTATATTGTTTAAAAAGAAAACATGGCAGAAGTCCAGAGACTAATATTGTCATATTTACAGTAAAATACAAGAAACTATGAAATAAGGTTATAAAATATGGATTGACTATATTAGTTCCATAATAACTAAAAAGGAGAACGTGACTTCATGCATTCAAAATAAAATTTTCAACTGGATAGATTTTGTATAAGATTAATGGTACAGTGCATGCCAGTACTATATTTTCGTATAGACATGTGTAAATGTTTAAATGACCATGAAACAAGTCCATTTATAGCTATTTTCTTAAAAAATGGACAATTCAGAAGTATAAAAAAAAACTAAATTTAAGAAAATGCTGTAAGTAAGGTAAATTTAGATGCTGAAACATAAAATGTAAGCATTTCAAGGATTACAATGAAATATACATAATACCAACTGACGATAAATTTTGTACATAACGCAGAAACATTGGGATATATTTATGTGAAATATAGTACCATACAATGATTGTAAATAAATAAATTAGATACAAATTGATAATATAAACATTGCTTACGAATGTTATAACACAAAATAGTTATAGTGAAGGTATTAATGTAATTACAGAATTTAAAGTATATTTAAAAAAATCAATCATCATACTTCACCTAAGCCGAAAAATGTTTAATCAATGCTGTCGTAGAATGTTTTTTGCTTCTTCTTCAGTCGACCTTGTTCTTCTATTTCTCACGTGTGTAGATGCATGTCGGAATGATTCGATGTTACTACGTATGTTGATTTTAGTTTGAAGCCTTACATTGTGATTTTATATGAAAACATTTCATGATTATTTGAAATTGATTCTTGAGAATCGCTATTCGTTTTTTTGTTTTGTTATCCCTATCCTTCATCATTCTTTTCTCTTCATTTTGACTTTAGGTTTTTAACAGTGAATGATAATGTGGGTATAATTGATCATATAAGATGTTAAAACAGCAAAATAACAGACATCTTTTTTTTCTTCTGTAATTATCATGAATGTCAGCATCACGATTTGCGAAACAATGTGTTTCCACAGCAAAAAACATTCCAGGCACCGCAAATAAGGTCTAATAATCAATAATTTCGACAAATCAGTCAATAACTGGTTATTGTGTTGAAATGTGATTGACTGCCATCATAAATCCAATACACAACAATACCTACCCGTTCGATTTTAAAATAATCATCAATTCCCCCCACACTAGATATAGCCTTTAGTACCCTAAGTTTGTCTACAATGCAAGTCATTGTTACGTCAGTCATAAATTAGTAGGAGTTGGTGACCAAGAGATGTACATGTTTTTCTTGTTTGTTGCTTTTTCATGGTTACAATAACATTGACTGTCCCTACTCTCCTCTACGACTTCTTTTTCTTGACACACCCTTGCCAGGACCACCTCTGCTCCAAAGGAGTTGCCAATTGAGTGAGTGATTAATGAGAAAACACAGGGATCGGGCTGTCATCAGTACACAATATTTAGGGTCGAGCGTACGAGGCTGACCCGTCGTGCAACGCCGATGTCAGTTTACGGTGGAGACGAGGTAAACGAAACGCGCCGAACAATTTTCATGACGACAGAAGGATACCGTACTTGACGGCTTATGATGTGGATTTGTTTGAAGGGGGTGGTGAATTTTTTCTTTTTTCATGTTTAAAAAGCGAAATTCTTTAGCATGCCACAGCCTTTACCACTATTTGATATACATTTTCTTTTTCGAAATTCTAGGTGGGACGGAGGGATGGGACGTGGCCTCCTAAAAACTCCCGGAGGACATACCCCCTCTCTCTCTCTCTGAAATGCAGCCTGGGAGCTCTAGTTAATACAACAATTCAAACAGCGCCATAAATGTTTAAGAACTCAGAAATGTCAAAACGTTCAGTTGTCTATCCAAGATATAACTTTTTTTGTCACCGAGGCGGAACGCGAGACCTGTCATGTATAGCACATTACGTCTTCCAATACAAGACGATGCTCAGTATTGGAAGACGTAATGTAATATGCTATCCGTGACATGTAAGAAAGTTGACATTCTGTCACAGTTTGTTAAGATTCATACATTCTGCTGTTTAATATTCAAAGCAATTTGAAGTGTTGGATTGATTGCCCTTTTCACATGTTACCTCCAGTATAATCAATTATGACGATGGTTATGGTAATAATGATAGAGGGGTAGTGGCGATGGTATTGTTAATGGTGATGATCAGGAGATAGTGAGAGGATGATGAGAAAAACGATGGTGATGATGATGATATGATGATGATGATGATGGTGTGTTGGCTCAGTCAGTAGAGCGTCCGCCTCACAACCGGGAGGTCGTGGGTTCGAACCCCGGCCGCATCATACCAAAATATGTTAAAAAGATGGGAGTTGCTGCTACCTTGTTTGGCGTTCAACAATAAGGGAGAGAGCAATGTCGATCTGGCGCTGTTCAGTGGCTGCCGGGCTCACGATCAATTGGGCAAAAAGAATTTCCATTTCGGTATTAATAAAATTTGGAGTGGACTTTAAAAGATTATTATTATTATAATGATAATGATGACGATGACGATGATGATGATATGATGATGATGATGATGATGATGATGATGATGATGATGATATGATGATGGTGATGATGATGATGATGATGATGATGATGATGATGATGGTGATGATGGTGATGATGATGATGATGATGATGATGATGGTGATGATGACGATGATGATGATATGATGATGATATGATGATGATGATGGTGATGATGATGATGACATGATGACGATGATGACGATGATGATGATGATGATGATGATGATGATGATGATGATATGATGATGATGATGATGATGGTGGTGGTGGTGGTGATGGTGACGTTGCTGCTAATGATGACGTCATGCGTACCTCCAGTATAATCAATTATGACGATGGTTATGGTAAAATAATACAGGGGTAGTGGAGATGGATTGTTAATGGTGATGATCAGGAGATAGTGAGAGGATGATGAGAAAAACGATGGTGATGATGATGATATGATGATGATTATGATGATGACGATGATGATGATGATGATGATATGACGATGATGATGATGATGATGATGATGATGACGATGACGATGATGATGATGATGATATCATGACGATGATGATGATGATGATGGTGATGATGATGATGATGATGATGATATGATGATGATGATGATGATATGATGATGATGATGATGATAATGATGATGATGATGGTGGTGGTGGTGATGGTGACGTTGCTGCTAATGATGACGTCATGATTAGGGGGAGGTCTGGACCTCGTCTTATAGAGAGGAGGCACTAATTGGTCATTGTTTTTCACATCCACGCAAGACTGGATAAACAGTACGTAATAATATTTAGGGAATGAAAATGAAGCCTTGAAAAAACATAAAAACAACTGATATGACCTTTGTAGGCATGAAACCTTGTCAGTCGGTTTATTGGATCTTACATTAAGGGAACTATGTCCCATTTGCAGGCCAAAAAAATGAAAAGGTTAAATTCCAACGGCATTTGAAAGACAATACTAATTTAGAACTTCCCTTAAAAAAGGGGGCTTGAAAATGTCTTTAAGTGGGAAATTAACGACTATTAGTTGTCGAATCGACTTAGGAGCTATAGAGCCAGTAAGTAATAGTCTGATTTTTCAGACCATTGTACCGAATGGTCGTACGTTTTATGCTGCGCAAAGATTCAATCAGTTTAATTTTGGCCATTACAAGAAGTGGGTTATTGATGTAGACAAATGCTCATGTACCCTTTACAGCTCATTTTATGTATGTTATTACCAAAGATGAAAAAGCCAGTCAGTCACTCAATAGTGTCTGACAGTGAAGTCTAGCAAGTAAACAGGTTTCCTTGCATAATTTGAATATTAGGACACTGCTAACGTTTAAATTTCACAGATAGGACATACATGACATATTCATAATTCCTGCAAAGTTCTACAGAATTTGATGTTGGCTGCAAAAGGGACATAGTATCTTTAAGCTGTTTACGCTCAACTCGGTGTCTCCACCTACAAACTGACTCCGACGGACATTAGTTCGAAACTGAGTAACGTCTTTTGGATGGTGACGTTCAAGTTCAGTCCCAAGACATAAATCATCATATCTAATTAAAGTGACTTGGTAACATTGCCTCAGATTCTGAAACAAAATCCTGGATTTAGCTCATTCTGCAATCATAATTATAAACCTTTAGGTCAGTTAGGAATCCCATGACTTTAACAAGCCGATCGCCTGTCTGATTATCAAGATATTTATGATTGGAAATCGAAATTTCATTTTTCGTTTTCCTAACGGTTTTTATAACACTACAGTCTATTGGGGAAAGTGAGTATGGTAAAACCGGTCACTCAAAGATTTCTACTTTTTTGAGGCACTTCATGATCATTTTGAAGCGCATTTTTTTAGGGCTTCAATATTTCACCATATCACAAACACTGATAACACGTAGAGCCATGCATCTCAAATTTAACATTGTGTGTGTGTGTGTTGGGGTTTTACAGACGTGTATCAATCAGATATGATTATTTACGTCTGGGGACCGACCTTTAACGTCACCATCCGAAAGACGTGACTCAGTTTCGAACCTGCGTCCTCGGCTGAATCAGTTTGTAACTTCCACTGTTAGCTGGATTACAGGCGCACGCCACAACGCCTAGTTGTTAAACATTATCATTGTTAAACGATGCCTTTAATATACGTCAGGAAGAAAATACACAAATACTATAGCTGCTCCTGGTATTGCCAGAGATTGACAAAGTAAGGCTCAAGCATTTTATTTTTTATAATTGTCTTATCATTTTTTGTAGGTGTTGGATAAAGCATCTTTTGCGTGATGCATTGCCCCAGTTACACCAATGAGAACGACACCAGAACGAAAAGGGGGAAGTGGACAAAGTTTTGTCGGTTATCTGTTATCTGTTGGCTTTGAGTCGGTCTGGCGGTTTAACTTGTTTTTATCTTGGGTATTTTGATGTACTAACCCTTACTGGAAGCCATCGACACTACGATAATCCGGTCGATTTTGAGTCGGTCTGGTGACATCACTTGGATATTAATATGACGTACTGACACACGCTGTTGAACTATCCTCTCTACGAGTATCCGGTCGGTTTTGTGACGGTTTGGCAATATCACATGCGTAAAATGAAGTATTGACCATATCTTGAAAGGATTCGCACCACGATTATCACGCTTATACGGCTGAGAACCGGTGGTAAACCGTGTGATGAAGTAGTCAAGTAAACACGAAAGAGGCTCCATGCCATGAGCATGAAGAATCACGTTTTTTCCTCTTTTTATCTATTTCGTAGGGTCGTGAGTTGAACATAAAGATTTTTTTTTTTAATCAAGAAATATAAATCTGCATCACATTTTACGACACATGCTCCAGCGTTAATTACTATGCGGTTAAAATCGTACACCTAACGAAATCGTAACCCATTGCCTACCGCAACCGGTTAGCCCCTGTAATAAGCCTATAGCAATGACTGGATCTAGTAGTTAATGGGTCAACTTCAACACTGGACCAAGTACTGTGCATAACCCTATCAATAACCCTAAACCTAACCTATAAAACCCAACAGTAATAACCCTAACCGTAAACCTATATCTTCGATGAAATAAAGCCCTGAAGAAATGGGGAAAAAAAATCGGGTCATCAACAATTCCTATTTACAGTGTTTCATTAAACCTGGCGCACACTACACGATTCTCCTGCGATCCTATTTTCGTAGAAAGGGCGGTTATATTAGATATAGAAATCTAAACAACCTCCTAATTTAGGTTCCAAATTTAATTCCTCTAGTCAGAATAAAGCCGAATCGGCTTCAAATCGTAGACAATAGTAGACACTGGCCTGACGTTATTACGATTCTGAGCCGATGTAGCTTCCCCCCTCCAAGGGAGCATGAAATCCCTTGAAATTTAGATTTTATTAATTATATGACTATTCAGATCCTCGGTCATTCAGATTGTACATGTTTAAATGTTCATATACAATGTTATCACAAATTCTTCCAAAATCGGATCGTAGTCAGATCGTGTAGCGTGCGTGCGCTGGGTTTTTTGAAATACTGTAAATAGGAATTGTCGTCATGATCATGATTATGTGGGTGGGTGGAAGAGCGGAGAACGCATGAAATCCTTCACGGCAAAACTTTCTCTCTCTCTCTCTCTCTCTCTCTCTCTCTCTCCATCCCTCTCTTTCCCTCTCCCATCATCTCCCACCCTCTCTCTCCCTTCCTCTTCCCCTTTCTCTCTATTTCTCTCTGCCCTCATTCTCTCTCTCTCGATCTCTTTTGTTTATCTTTTTATGCGCCATTCTTTCATAATTTCTTGTCTATCTTTTGTCTCCGTTTCTCTGCCTCTCTGTACATATATTGTTGGTCTGTTCATCTAGTTGTTTCTGTATGTATCGTTTTTACTATCTCTTTATCCATTCTGCGTTTTTCTCTGTTTAGCCCCCATATCCCTGTAAAAACATCTCTCTTTCTCTTTCTCATGAGTCGATTTATTCTCTATATCGTGATGATGGACTCTCATTTTTTGTGCCATTGTAGCCATTAGTTACATATCATCGAGCAAACAATAGCATTGACCCTTCCTTCGCACAAAATGGAAACGTAAAATAAAAAAAACAGGATCCCTTCAGTTTTAACTTTCATACAAAACCATGACGACGGATAATTTATCCCCCCCCCCCTATTCTTTACAGGCCAACGAGCCTAAAACATGCCTGTTTTTGATTAATTTATTGCTTGATTTCTTATCTCTTTCAAGTTGGTCATATTCTACCGTTTGCAGCGGTAACAGAAAAACGGAGGATGAAAATCCTCCAAGGTTACCGATAGATTCGCGTCCATCTGGGCCTAGATTTCCTAAAATCCCCGAAATCGTTGCTTGAAAAAATGCAATCATTCTTTAATCCGCAACAACAAGGTATTCAATTTTGGGGGTGAGTCAGTATTATATAGACGGTGTGATTCTCGAGAAATGGCACAACCTTGAGTGGAATCGCGTCGCGTGCTCTGTCGTAGGTCCCTGATTTAATGAAGGGTGCGAAAATGCGGGAGAGTGGTAAGCTGTTAATTATATCCTCCAAAACATTATTATCATCAGGTGCTATATTTACCGACGGTGAGCTGAAGCGGAATAAAAAGAGTGACTAAAAATAATTATACCTCCTTTTACACATTTTGGATGCGTCTATACGATCCCCCCTCTGCCTCTGGCTACAGAACGATTGGCGTATGTCCATAACACAAGAAGCGTCAACGAGCGATAGGTTTAAAGATTGTAGTTTTTATTTGATTTGATTTGATTTACCAATAGCAATACAGTAATACATTTCATACAATGTGTTTACATATACAAGAAGAGAAACCATTGGTTGTTAAACGGTGTGTATGTAAAATAGCACTGTTAGCAGTTTGGTTTTCATCACAGTGCAGTAAAGTATATCTATATTGTAGCTGCGCTATATAAATTGATCTAATAATTATTCATTATTATTTAAAATTCTCGTAAAGCTAACCGTGTTTGAGATTCCCAGTCCGTTACTAGCCATAGCAAAACTATTTGTTTTGTATGTATATTGTACTACTACTACTTTTTAGTACAAAATATGGTAATTGATTATCACCCTCGCAGTGTGTTCTGTTCGCTTAAATTCATCTTTTTATTCATTTATACAATGAGATTTAAATTTTACTTGTACATGTCAATGCATAACAGAATCACTCTTTGGAATCAATGAAGAAAGTTTTCGAATTCAGGCAAACAAAATCACACACAAAAAAACAAAATAATGATAATAATTATTTTAAAAAAACAGTCAAAGCAAACACCAAAAGAAAGGAAACATGAAAGGCAGATAGCGTGTAATATGAATGTCCTGAACAAATATACATTGATGTAACGGAATATTTTTGGCTTGATACATTTTGTTCCTTGATAAAAGGATCGAAAGAATGAACGAAAACATCGAATTGCCTATAATCTACCGATCATTAATTTACACCTTCACAATAGTAACCACATTATTGTAGAGTAAAGATGGAAATGACGTTGTAAGGTTTCCGGCGGGAAAAAAACAGAAGATCAAAACACTTCGATGACAATTGAGGGGGCAGAAACGTACTTCAAGACGAAGATTTAACGGATGTACGAAATATCCTTTTACCATTCAATCAAAACGTCGGAGGTGAGTGAACGATAAAGGGAAATGCAAAGCCAATTAATGCATTTTCAAACAAAACACTGTGTTTATGTAATATATATTTAAAAAACAAGAACACGGCTGCCTCTTTTTATTTTAGGCAATAGGGTTGTTAGTGCTAAATCTTTTGTTTTTATTTATAATTATTTAAACTGTTAAATTCTATTATTTCTTTCTCTTTTTCCTTCATGGCCATCATGTTCATATCTTGATTGGTTTTACCTTTTATAAAAATGGAATCGAATTCGAATTGTGAACAGATGGTCCTCATCCCGAGCGATGAGGCATACATATCTAGCGTTTGAGAACCGAGTTTAGAGACTCGGATCAATTCATGTACAGGAATTCCAACATGGAAGTTGCATTGGTGAATCAATTCGAAAAGAAACACGCTGTGTTTCCAACTGTAGTTATTCAAGTGCATCTCTCTGAACGGTTGGCTAAAGAGACTTGTTGCGCAGGTGCAGTATCTTCAAGCCAGTCCCTCGACTATATCCTGGGCTTTGCTAAGGATCGACGAACCTTCTTTGGTACGCTTTGATTTGCATATATCCCAAATCTACCCATCGTTTGATCAATATACTACAGTATCTATTTGCTCATCTCACTACAGTGGACACCGATCTCTAGATGCGCCGTGGATTTATTTGCTATTCATTCATTTACCCTCAGTGCCTGTGGCGGATCTAGGACTGTTTGCCCGAGATAGGGGGCCGGGGTGGGGGTAGGTGGGGCGGGGGACAAGTTTGTGTCCAAAATATTTGACAATCACAAAAAGAACAGGAAAATCTATGACAAGCCACACAAAAATCAGGTAATCAACATATCAGGAGGTATGTATTAAGATGTCTGACAGATTTAATGTTCAATCCATGAATCCATCCTGGGGACGGCATAACCCATGTGTCCATAGTATCTGCTGCTGCTACCCTCTCTCTCTCTCTCTCTCTCTCTCTCTCTCTCTCTCTATATATATATATATATATATAGTATACATATTATTTATCTGTGGACAAATATCTTAATCCATTCATCCATCTACCTGTATATATTATCTGTTTATCTCAGTTTATCTCAGTAGTCATGTACATGCGCAATAAGATTTCTTTCTTTTTATTAATTTTCCAAAAATTATTCAAGTTTATGACAAATTTTAACATTGATTTGAGAAAAAATTACAGAGTATAATGAACAGATTGAGAACTGAGTTATCGATTGGACATGGGTTGTTGGCTGAATATTGTCATGATTTAATTGTCATATGAAATAGAGAGAAAAACAACTTTGATTTTTGTTTCACCTCCATATAGAGGTCGAGCTATATTTCTAACTATGCCGTACGCTGTCAATCCCTTGCTCATTAATATGATAATATCGTGTGTTTCTCTATCACTATTTATGTTTATTTAACTTCAGTGGTAAAAGAAAGAGAGCATTATCATGAAAAAGCACGATGTTCATTACAATAAATTTTAATGTGATAACTGTTTTCATTCCAATTCATCTTCGCATTGTTCTTCTTGTTCGCCTGCCCATCAGGGAGTTGTTTCATAAAACGGTTATAAGCTACTGAAATCGTGGCATTTGATTGGCTGAAAGCAAATTTGTCAAAGAAATGTTTGCAATTGTTATTGATAACAAGTTTCATAGAAACGGGTCCCAGATATTTAATCCTGCATATTTACTCTCAATCTACCTCTTTTTTTTAAAAAATTCCCTTCCGTTTGCCTTTCCACCCCGTCTTGTTCTTTTACTTCTTCCTTCTGCTCCTCCACCTCCTCTTCATATTCATCTCCTTTTTCTTCACCGTGTCCGGTCCCCTTCTCTTTCGTCACACACTCAAACACTCTTAAAGATACTATGTCCCTTTTGTAACCAACATCAAATTCTGTAGAACTTTGCAGGAATTATGGATATGTCATGTATGTCCTATCTGTGAAATTTAAACGTTAGCAGTGTCCTAATATTCAAATTATGCAAGGAAACCCGTTTACTTGCTAGACTTCACTGTCAGACACTATTGAGTGACTGACTGGCTTTTTTATTCTTTGTAATAACATACCTACATAAAATGAGCTGTAAAGGGTACATGAGCATTTGTCTACATCAATAACCCACTTCTTGTAATGGCCAAAATTAAACTGATTGAATCTTTGCGCAGCATAAAACGTACGACCATTCGGTACAATGGTCTGAAAATCAGACTATTACTTACTGGCTTATAGCACTCAAGTCGATTCGACAACTAATAGTCGTTATTTTCCCACTTAAAGACATTTTCAAGCCCCCCATTTTTTAGGGAAGTTCTAAATTAGTATTACCTTTCAAATGCCGTTGGAATTTAACCTTTTCATTGTTTGGGCCTGCAAATGGGACATAGTACCTTTAAAGGGGAAGTTCACCCTGATATTAAATTTGTTTTAATAGAAGAAGAAACATGAGAGAAACAGGTCAGTGAAAGTTTGTACAGAAATCAATTAAAGATAAGAAAGTTATGAATTTGTGAAGGTGCGATCAATCAAACACAAATTGCCAACTCTGTGACGTATCTTGCGAGGTCCCCTCCCATTTGCCATACATACTTAAAAAATAACTTCTGAAGTTTACATTTTCACTTAATACATCTTTCAATCATATTTTCACCCTAAATATAATTATTGCAAATATATGTTTTTATACAACCCCTGTATGCCCTGAGCAATAACTAAGAAAATGAAAGCTACGTCACAGTGGTGCCAATTTGTGTTTCAATGACGACAACTAATTTCTTTCTCTCATTTTGTCCTGCTTTTATCAAAACCTAGTCAATATCAGTGTGGACTTCCCCTTTAATTATCGCATAATAAGAGCAAGGAAGAGGGCTAATATGAGGAACAAAATGGATCCGACCTGTGGCCGCTTGTATCAACAAAACCCCAGACAAAATTGGAGCCAATTCCTGATTGGGTCACTCACTACGGAGCGCTCTGAATTTTGCGGTTCCAACGCGCACCCCAGAAACGAGAGAGATAAAGAAAAGTCATTTGGGATGATTCAGACGGATAAGCTGGGTTTTTGTTTTAAATGGAACTGTAAAAACATGAACGATGAAGAAACATGTCAACAGTCCGGATTAAGTTCCCAGACCTTCAAGTTTATAAAGTTTTGTAGACATGACCCAGTTTCCCACCCCGTGGCCTATTTTTGGAGAGCTAACTGCTGTGACGTTGTCCTCCCTCGCTCTGCCTCATAATTTCTTAAAGGCATCGTTTAGCAATGTTACCTCTGAGATGCATGGCCCTACGTGTTATCAGTGTCTGTGTCATGGTTTAATATTGAAGCCCTAAATAAATTGCGCTTCAAAATGTTCATGAAGTGCCTCAAAAGAGTAAAAATCTTTGAGTGACCGGTTTTACCATACTCATTTTCCCTAATAGACTGTAGTGTTATAAAAACCGTTGGGAAAACGGTTTTTGAAATTTCGATTTCCAATTATAAATATCTTAATAATCAGACAGGCGATCGGCCTGTAAAAGTCATGGGATTCCTGACTGACCTAAAGGTGTATGATTATGATTGCAGCATGAGCTAAATCCAGGATTTGGTTTAGAATCTGAGACAAAGATACCCAATCCCTTTAAATGGGAAGATAGTCATTATTCTGCATAATACGTGTAGCACAAGCCTATTTCAGCATTCTTTGCTTGTATCCTTATTGATTTGTCAGACTCAGGAATTAGCTAATTTAATTTATCTTTCCAAGAATTCGTTATTACGGCCCTAATTTCTTTTTATAAGTGAATAAAAATCCAGACCATACGACAAATTGATGTTCATCTTCTTCTAACAGCTTGCGACACGACATTGACCCTTCAATTGAATACCTCCATTATATCTGCTAAACTGTCTGTTTGTTTTAGTTTAGTGCTTGCATTCAGTGTTAAGTTTTAGCAAGTGATCCATTCGTAGAATCATTTCGTCCACATCTGCAAATATGTTGAACAGAACCACACAATATACTATCACACATATGTCTTAGCACTTGGTTGCTTATTGGTAGGCTAGCGAAAATGTTTTTTTTTCAATAGTGTCTTTTACATTAGAAATATCATAATTTTCAGACACTTAAAAAAGAATAAACGAATTTTCAAGATTTTCCAGATTAAACTAGATTACTTAATTCTTGTTTATATACAGGACATTCACAGATGATAACTGTCAGCTATAAGTTATGCGCTTTTCAAAATTGTTTACTTATTACAGTGTATTATTAAAGCATGTTATTTTACAGTTCGTTTAACTAATGATGCGAGTGAAGATAGAAATGAGAAAACGACAGGATTTGTTTATAATCATGATACAATGTAACTGCTTAGCGATAAAGATGAACGAGCATCTTGTTGATGTTTTTCCAATGGACTTCGACTCTTCTGTAGCAGTTTATGGCACAAACTGGTATTTTCTTTTCATTGTACTTTCATTTCATTGTGATAGAATAAATAATGATATTATTGAGACGCTTGTCTCAGAGTAATAAATGCAATAAATGTTATAAGTAACATCGCAAAAGTTACATGATGAAGAATAAGATTTATGTATCTGAAAGAAACGTCTCATCTTCATGTTTAAAATCGTAAATTGTAATGTAGGAGCGTTTTTACAACATTAATTCTATATCTCTTGATCGATCAATTCGTTCGTGTGCGTCTATGTGGAAAAGCATACTTGTGTCACCACCAAAGGTAATGAATTATTTATTTATTTATTTATTATTTATTTATTATTATTTTTCTTGTGTAGACATCGATTTCTGTTTCTACAACTGGTAAACAGTCTGGGATATGAAACAGATCAGTTGCCTTCGTCAAAACAGAACAGGGTCTCATAAAGGAGGGGGATAGAGAAAATGCAGCCGTTATGGGTCTTACAATGAGACAAAGCAAAGCAAAGCATAGTAATGTTTAACATATGATAACCAATGCGTATGAAAAATTTAGGATTTAAAAAACCTTTCTGTTTTTCTTTTAAAAATCATTACTGCCAGTGAATAAGGGGCACACGTCTAAAATCCCTGCATCAAAATGGGAGCCGGTGATAATGCTAGGTAGGGATCCCTATGCATTATTTTGCCGGCAATTTTCGGCAGCAATTCGGCTGTCGAGATTCGGCCGAATGGCGGATATAGATTCGAGTTCTTAGCGCTTCCATGAATAATTCAGCCTCGATTTCTGGTTTGTTTCACCTTTTTTATAGGAGATGGTGGGATTAAGGGCGAGTTTTTAATGAATAGTTATCCAGGAGGCAACTAGCCTTGGAACCAGACCTTAGATGTTGGTGATGACATCGCCGAGGTCAGGGTGACGAGTGGGGTATCCTAACGGCGCCCGACGTTCGCCCTGCGCAAACACTGCGCGGTAACTGCGCCCCACGATAATTGAGCAAGATAGGATCTGATGGGGTCTGATATGAAAGGATAACACTTGTATTATCCATCTCCATGCATTTACAAACCGACTTACTGCAACATTTGTGTCTTTCTCTCCTTGACATCGGGCTCACAGCCTAATTACTGAAAGGCGGCGGCGGTGCCGAAATTGTGGGGTCGCGAGGATTCTCGCGCCGAGCGTTTAGTCCATGGCCACAAAAGGCGTTGGTTGGAGTCGGCAGGAGTCGTCGTTGGCCAGAGCTTTGCAACTGTTCCTACTTGTATTCATCGCTGACATTTGATGGATGTGGAGCCGAGCTTCTCCCTTTGACGAGGAGCTTAAGAAACGCCAAGAAACGCGGGGTGATACGCCGAAATCTTCCCTTCTCTTCCCAGTTGCCAAAATGTGCAATTAAAAAATGTACGAACGTAAATTCATCAGACGCTTCGAGCGTCTGCTCCAAAGGCAACAGCCAAACCTCCTAATCCTGTGCCAGAGTGATAGAATACCTGGATTTTGCCGCGACGAGATGTGCCTGATGTGGTAGAAAATCTTGCATTTGTTAAGCTGGAGGGGTTGTCATCAAGGCAAAACTAACTGTTTGATCAAATTCATAGATCAGACAGCAACGGGAAAAGTATTGATGTATTCAAATAGTCGTGTTGTATTTTCAACGTTTGGCTTACGACTGAATCTTCTATGAATAGTGATTAAGCTTTATGGAGGCCAATCTTCGAATATCTGTTTTTTTTCTTTCTTTCATTTAGCCTCTTCTGATGCATCTTACTCATCATCAGCAGCTCAGTACAAAAGGGGGCACAGAACGCAGCGCATTTCAATTTTTTTGTCTTCTTAAAATTCAAATCCGATTTGCGCTTGTAGTTTGAGAGACGCTACGTATTTCATTAGTTTCTGGAGACTGATTCATCGGTAAAAATTGCACCTGCAAATGAGCTGTCGAGTCATTGTGTATTGTAACACCCCCCCCCCCAAAAAAAAAGAAGATGTTATAGTTTGTTTTGTCAAGTAAAAGTGGGAATAAAAACAAAAAATTTGTAATGTAGTTTCGTCACCCCTTCGATATGTTCGAGGACGACTGAGATCCAATCCGAATCGTAATATGAGCTTAGTACGTATTTTGAAATAGATGTAAATGGGTACTATTACATTTCATTACGTGTAGCTGTCAGTTCACTTAATATTCATAGAAAATTTAAAAAAATAATAATACAGCAGAAAAAAATTTGATCAGTAAATCCAAGTTGACTACAATCAATACAATGATTTGCATTTCACTTTCTATTTTGGTGAAATGTTTCTAGACGTTTGTCAATGTTGTTCCGCAATACTTGGTCTCTAGCATTCTGCATCTAAACATTTCCCGGCCATTCACTACTCTCCCGGTAACCATGGTAACTGTAACATAGTGTTGGTGGTGAAACATTGTCCAGCGTTAGGGGAAGCATGTGTGTGACCAACCTTTGGGCAATTGCAGGCCAATCCGAACGATATTTTGCTCACATTAGGTAAAACGTTACCCAAGTTGTGTATTAAATTTTCCAAAACGTTGTCAGACTCATAAATACCAACCTTTTAGCAATTTTTACCCCAAACCTTCTACAATGTACACAAAGAACGAACAGAAAATTACAAAAGTACGGTCAAATAAACATGTACACAAACCAGTATACATAATAGACGTTCAGTTTTGTAAACAAACGAACACACACGAACAACAGCAACAACAAATATGGAAACAGCGAACCAGGAAATCACAATTTGCAATAATAAATCCAAAAATGATTGACGATGCATACTCATTTTACTCTATGACTGAAACTGATTACATGTATTTATGGTCGGCGCAAACATGTACAAATAATTGTCATTGCTTATAACAGCAACTGACATTATATCCTTCTTTTTAAATTGTATCTTAACCCATAGCAAAGTGAATCAAAAGTCAATTATTTGTATCGACTCCTTAAAGGTACTATGTCCCATTTGCAGGCCAAAAAAATGAAAAGGTCAAATTCCAACGGCATTTCAAAGACAATACTAATTTAGAACTTCCCTAAAGAAAAGGGGGCTTGAAAATGTTTTTAAGTGGGAAAATAACGACTATTAGTTGTCGAATCGACTTAGGAGCTATAGAGCCAGTAAGTAATAGTCTGATTTTCAGACCATTGTACCGAATGGTCGTACGTTTTATGCTGCGCAAAGATTCAATCAGTTTAATTTTGGCCATTACAAGAAGTGGGTTATTGATGTAGACAAATGCTCATGTACCCTTTACAGCTCATTTTATGTATGTTATTACCAAAGATGAAAAAGCCAGTCAGTCACTCAATAGTGTCTGACAGTGAAGTCTAGCAAGTAAACGGGTTTCCTTGCATAATTTGAATATTAGGACACTGCTAACGTTTAAATTTCACAGGTAGGACATACATGACATATTCATAATTCCTGCAAAGTTCTACAGAATTTGATGTTGGCTGCAAAAGGGACATAGTAACTTTAATACGCCCGTTGATTTCAAGATGAGACAGGCACGACATGACATAAAGAGTTTACAAAGAATTTTAGAAAATATTTATCGTAAAAGAAAATGCATCCAATACTAGTAAATGATATTGTCATATTAATAAGGCACATGCATAAACGATAGGAATATCATTATATAAAGACTCAAGACCTATTAATATGAAAGGAAATAACGTTAATGAGAAAACATACATATGAAATTATGATGTAAAATTGTTTTCTGCAACACAGCTGAACTCTTTGGGTAAATTGAAATGGGCTGTACCAAATTCCAAAAACCCTACACAATACAAAACGAAGAAGAGTGATAGATAGAGATGACGGGAGGGAGAGAGAGAGATGGAATGATGTAAAAAAAAATCTATTCCAAATTATGACACCTTCTGTACGGACTGGTAGGACTCAGTAGAGGGATAAATATCCGGAGATAAAGAGGGTTTGCATAGAGAAATTGAACATTTATCTCTAAACAGTTACTTGAAAAGAGGAAGAGAGAGAGAGAGAGAGACAGAGAGAGAGAGAGAGAGAGAGAGAGGGGGGGATACTAAGGGGGAGGATATGAAATTGAAACACTTGTCTATCATTACGATCGGTTTAAACCCGTTACTAATGCAGATCTCAAGTGGCTTTTTATGACCGCGGTGTTATTTGTTTATCATAACAACTAACCACTTATTAAAAAGCCCGTTCAGTCATTAGAGGTGCAGTTTAAATGCTTTATTTCCAAGCCTCTTGTTTGGTCCGTATTTAATCAATTTGTTCTCACTTTAGAATGCCATCCTAACAGTTTGTCGAACACTTCACATCCAGCTTCCAGCCGCGCGGAACACAGCGACAAACTTATTGCGCGTCGTCCCCACTGTTTCGTATTATCCGATTCATGTTTCAACGCAGCCCTCCTCGCAATGCACACTGCTAAGAGAAAGGCACGGAAGAGGCGGTCATCACAGTGAACAGAATTGGACGCTACGCGTAAATATCTCGATAGTGGGGACAATACTCCTTTTGCACTCTGTCAACCAATCGATCCACTTCTGGCCTCTGACGTCATGCTTAATTACCCCCTAACAAAACGGATTAGAAACTATACGAGGCGATTTGGAAGCAATAGTAGCAATCGGGAATGAAATACGAGTAAATAATAGACGGAGAAAAATAGGAGGATGAGGAAAGACGCATATCAACTTCGACGGTCGATGCTGAAAGTTCCATAATCGTCAATTTGAGAGAACTTTCTCCTTAAAGAACGTGACAGCTTCATTAACATGATAATGCCATAACATAAACAGTTCGGAAAATAGTTAAGTATCCTTGATAGTTATTTTTACACTAAAACTAATGAACTGTCCGACATTGCCCCGCTGACAATTATTTTGTAATTATCTATGAAATGGAACTTTTGTGTTATTTCAAACTATCCATCAGTGCTCTCCCTGTTTTTCCAACATAATTGCCACAATCAGTACAATATATCTCATAGATTACACATTCCCTTTCTTCAGTACGGGTGGTATGTCTGTCTGTCTACAAATGTCATCTTTTGAGACCCTTTTCCATGTGTAGTGAATCCTACGTTTATGTCAATAATATTTTTTCTGTTGCATCAAATAATTAAAGAAAGACAAACATAAAGAAATCAGATCTAAGTACTACCTTTAAAGTATGATGTTCAGTTGTGGAAGCCTCTAAATCAGTTTTCGTCACCACATTATATGGCACATGTATATGGGTGCGTTTATCGTGTCTTGCCACAGATATGTACATATCGAACCCCACTATCGAATCCCACTATCGAACCCCACTATACGAACGTGATTTTCGGGATGTCGCGTTTATCGTCTCTTCACGATTCAAAATAAATATGATACATGTACATATGCAAGTGGATCCACGGAACCATAACGAGATCCATTCCAATGTCTCTTTTGCTTCTAGAATTAGGTATTATTTAATGATCATGGTAATATCACAGGATAGCATTGATCATTCCAGTCACTCTACAACATTTTTTCTTAACGGTTGGCTTACACCCATATTAAAATGGCTCATTATATTATCTTATTTACCCCGGACAGGTGCGGCACCCCAGGACAACTGCTACCAGATAATTATCCCCGGACAACAACCAATTTAGGAAAATAGCCCCAGCCATGCTCGGACAATTACACCTATGCAATAAAGTATATCTAGAAAACTAGTTTATCATTCATGTATATATTACAATCACCATTATCATTGTCATCGTCATCATCATCATCATCATCATCATCATCATCAACATCATCATCATCATCAACATCATCGTCATTATCCTTATATTTTACATATGCTTTCAGTTATTTGTCCATTCTGCTTAATAAATTTGTTCATCTATTTCATAAGATATATTCTCGGCTGTCATATTTACAAACATTTTGTTTACAATGGCATTCCTTCTTCCGCAAATAATGTTATAATGTTTGATGGAATACAATAATTTGACAATTTATCTTGTCTTTTCTTTTCTATAATTATTGCTATGTATATTTGCTTATTTATGATTTTAGTATTTCACGTTTTTTTATGTTAGAAATAAATCAAATCAAATCAAACTACATCCAGAGAGATACCCTTTGTTTTTACTGAAAATTTGTCCTGGGTATCTAGATGTTCAGTGATAGTTGTCCGGGGAGGGTGTTGGTGATTGTGATGGTGGTGGTCGTGGTTTTTCGCTTCTCTGCAGGGTTGCTCATTTGTCACATGTGCAATTTTGCACAAAACAATAGGCCTCAATTGACGAAATAATTGCTTTGTGCAACTCACTGGCTTTGCAAAGTTACCCATTTCAGGCCTTTATTAGCTTCATGACAACTTTTTTCTAAATACTGGGGGTGTTTCACAAAGACTAAGATCGACTTTAAGTTGGACTTAACTATGGCAGGCCATTCATGCCACTGGTTGCTATCACCATTGGTCTCTCAATTATGATCTTTAGATGGCATTTTTTCCTTCAATAATGAACTATCAAAAAAGGTAAACTCTGTAGATTTGTGACCACGATTTGTACGTCCCTTGAGAGACCAATGCCCGTAAATGATGAGAGCAAACAGTGGCATGAACGGCCTGCCATAGTTAAGTCCAACTTAAAGTCGATCTTAGTCTTTGTGAAACACTCCCCTGGATAGATATAGATTATTCCTGCTTTGGAAACAGTTTTAAAGATCTTGAAGTCTTTGGTATATCTATCCTATGATAATACAATGTGAGGGTACAGGGCGATTATTATTTTGAGTGGCGTGTAAAGAGTTAATGATGCATGTCAATCAAGTTCGAGTATTGAAAGGGTAGGACCGGTAACAGTCCCGGCGTTGTAGAACATCGCTTTTCTTGTATGGCTTCGTATTTGCTTGCACCATGTCGTAACTGATGGAAATCAAAATATGTAAATTCATCCAGTGAACATTGTGTTTCATCACAAAGAATTGAAGAACAAAAAAGACATTGAAATAGCCACTTCAAAATTGATACCTAATCAACTAAAAGGTGGCTTAAAATGTATAATGATAATAATAATTATACTAATAATACTACTACTACTAATAATGATAATACACATGTACATATAAATATATATATATATATATATATATATATATATATATATATATATATATATATATATTATGATTAAACCAATTGAAATACAAATCCTTGAGAGTTCACTTCTTCACTATGACCGGTTTCGATTTTAATTCTTCAGATAATTATTATTATTTTATTTCTTCTTCTATCTGATGAAATAAAATAAAATTTTATTTGTTTTAATCATTATTTGTATATTACCGTGACGGAGGATTATCCAAATCCGAATTGAATAATTATATATATATATATATATATATACATATACATGTACGTGTATGTATTATTGTATAAGACTAGATCCAAGCCATGACGCATGGGTTGAATTAACAACACTTATTATCACACTGTCTACCTATACTAAAAACAGAGGAGCATATTTAACTTTGGAGTGCATTGTCTTCTTTGACAGAAGAGAGATATGTATCTATTCCATACTCGTACGAAGATTCCCGATTCGGTTCGGGGAAAGAAGAGAGATCCGTTTTTACCCCTACTCCAACTAATACGAAGCAAGAGACCGGCTTATTGTGGCACAGATGTGGCGGTTTTAGAGACCTCTACTCGCCCATTGTTTCCCGCTGCTTCAAAAGCTTTTCTCAAGTGGGGTAATAGAATGGGATAAAGAGGTGCGAGGAGAATGGACGGGGGATAACGGGATGACCGGAAATACCGCCTTTTAAATAGATAATACCGACTCACGTCGATCGATAGATGGAAATGTATTAGTGGTTAACCGCTATTCTTTTGAAATGTGCTTAACAGGCATGATAATAGCAACAGTAAAGGCAAGATGGTAGTTATAATGGATAATTGGTTCCTTTATAATTGTGTACATAAGGAAGATTCTGTTGTGTAGCTTTTGGATTATTTTGCATTGGTTGTAATGAATAATGAACGATGACAACCGGGATTTGATCCTCTTCAAGATTTACTAATAAAAATGGCGTGATTAATATTGGTATAATTATACCAATTATCAAACACACATGTGGCACTATGATATTTGTTTTTAATAATTGCCCCTTGTCTGCATTGTTTCTCTGTATTCTATCTTTCTTCTTATCTTCTCTGTTGAGCCCTCTTCCATATAGCTTTTATTTCTGAAATTCAGGCAGATTTGAGTGAGTCATGATATTGTATTTAAACGAGTGGCTCAGATTTTCAAATTATCATAAATCATAGAAGTTATAGGGCCCATATATATGTAAATATAAAATAAAAAGAGGGAAATGTAAGCTTAGGGTGGTTAAAGAGTCGGGGTGGGGAGGGAAGGGGGAGAGGGCGAGTAAGAAAGGAGAAGAGAGACGAACAAGTGAGTATGTTAATTGAGTGAAAGAGAAAGATGTACATAGAGAGAGAGAGAGAAAGAGAGAAAGACAAAGAGAGAGAGAGACAAAGAGAATTTAATGACAAACTAGTATATATTGTTTTTAAATGGAGATAAAAATACAAACAAACAATAAAATCCACATGATAAATATATACATGTATACCAATAAAGAGTCGCTAATAATTATAGGAAATCGATCAACAGACAGACGGGGAATTTGAACAAAAAAGGATAACATATTTCATTCCATTTTATTTCATTTCTGACACTTACATACATCATAATTATAAATTTTCTCATTGCATAAACACCAAAAAGAAACACTAATCAACTGACAATGACATCCACACGTAAATACATGTACTACGTAACATTGGTGGATCTAGGATTCTTTCTCGGGTGATGGATTGAGAGTCAAGTAAAAGAATTATCATACCACGACACCTCCACAAGTTAATAACATGTGCATGATTGGGCTAATGGCGTTTTTTAAAGGTAAAGACCAGTTTTGGAAACGCCCTTCTCTCAAAAATGAAATTGAAGCTCTCATTACCAATCATGTGAAAGAATATGTTGTGACTAATACGTGATGATACAAAGTTTGCCGGGAAAGTCGGGAAACCGCCTACTAATTGATATATTTGGTAAATTATTATATCTATTGGGACCAAATAGATATCGCGCACGTGGTTGCGGAGTCCCATATACATCTTTCTGTGTACAGTGCTTGTAACTTTACCAAGACTGGGCCAAATTTCTTATCATTTTGATGATTCCAGAACCTTGCAGTACACACCAATACTTACATGCTAGATGATCAACCTTTTCTGATCGATTCCACAAAGTTTCTTTCACAATGCAATCGCATGACCAGAACTGGTCTTTATCTTTAAGGCTTGATAGCGCAGGTAATAATGACGTATGACGCATGACGTAATGGCGTATCGTGTGAAAAGGGCTGAAAGGGGAAGTCCACCCTGATATCAAGTTGGTTTTAATAGAAGAAGAAAAATGAGAGGAACGAAGGCTCGTTTCATAAAACTTGTTATCAATAACAAGTTGCAATGAGTGTTATAAGCTACTGAAATCGTTGCATTTGATCGGCTGAGAGCAAATTTGTTATAGAAATGTGACACTTGTTTTATGAAACGGGACCCAGGTCAGTAAAAGTTTGAGCAAAATCAGATTAAAATTTAAAAAAAGTTATGATTCTTTTAAGTTGCGATCAATCAAACACAAATTGGCAACTCTGTGACGTATCTTGCGAGGTAACCTCTCATTTGGTCTGTTATAGTAATTAAACAAATTTCAATATTTAAATTTCTACTGGCTATCAAGGGCACTACTAGCACAAGGTTTTCATAGTTTCATAAAAAGAAAGCAGATCACTGATATTAAAAATAAATCTGCTCCTTAAAAAGGAAAAGCAAAATGTTGGTAACCAAGATTCAATTGATTTTTATGACATTTACGCCCTAAGATTATTTATTAAATTCTCTCCATTCCTTTTTACAATAATAGAAGGGTCGATAGACATTTTAAAATATTTCGTTACCTCTGCAAATGTCAAAATTTGACGTGCAATGTCGGAAAGTTAAGTCACGAAACTGATGTATTGTAACAGTTAACATATAGGCATTTTTTTTTGTATTCTGGTACCATCCGCAATCCACCCTGGAAATTCGTCCAATTCTGTGTTGGTTACCGTAATTTTTATTTCCTTATTGGATAATAGACGTGGAATGAAATAAGTGGAAGAAGTAAATACAACAGTTGTATCGGTTTTGTATCCTCATAAAAAGAAAATCTATTTGCGTTTCATTGTACCGTTAGCACCTGCGCTATTGAAACGTGATTATTGGTCGGACGTATTAACATGTACCTACGGTTCGAAACGAATGAAAAATTAACACCGTCCTATTATTCAAGGGGCTCTTAGGGCTAAGAAAACTATTTTGCAGTCCCAACTAAACGGAGGAGAAAAGAAGATAAACAGAGTTCTTTTGAAGCGTTTAACTCGACTAGACATTTGTGTGGCAGGAACAAGTGGCTACTGTTGTGCGGACCCTCCTTTCTTGTCCCGAACGTTTTATCGCTTTTATGCTTTTCGTTGATATAGCGGATGCTAAGCCGATTCGCACCTACGTAAATCGGCTTAAGGTGGGGGTGTGAAAAGAAAGCGATCTACCAATAGGTGGACAATTGATTGACAAATCATCGTATTGATTGAGCTCAAGAGGATGTCCTCGAAAAGTTTCCGTTCTTCTTTTGATCCCCTGTTCTTTCAACCACCTCCTATTATCTCCTCTCCCTCTTAACTAAATTTGGTTACTTTTCATGGAGAGTGTAAAGAGGCCTGGTGATCGCTTATCGATGAGGGGTTTTCAATAATATTGTGGATTTGCTCCCACGAGTGCCAATGAGTATGGTCTTGTTTGTGTTGCTACATCAGCCCTTCCTTCTCAATCGAACGTTTGCTTACCGCATCGCATCCAAATAACCCCCTCCATCCCCGTCCTTTATTACAGGAATTTATTACAATAATTAACTAAACACAGGAAATACTATCGAAACCCTTGTCAAAATAACCACCTTTTGAGATAACAAGAAGCTTTTATTGTTTCATGTAGCAGACCTCCCAATGTTTGTATGTATTAATGTGGGATCTTAACTCTGCTGGAAAGGGGGTAATATTCATGTATTCCGCCTACTGGTCAGGGGAGCAGATACCATCAGTTTACCTGTATCCCGCTCACCTGTCCTCTTAACCAATAAGGCAGCCATTGGTGCAAAGCAAAAGAATGCTTTGTTAATTCATATCAATTTTCATTTCAACGTACAAGCTTCAAGATGAAACCGAAATTATTTTGAATATAGCAGAGCATATGGGAGATGAACATAAAATATGAATAAAGTTATCTTGAACAGTTCCAAACATTTTACACAACTGTGCCATTACATCAGAAAATATTATGGACCAAATGTGACGTGTGACCTGTAAAAAAAATGGCGTTAGATACAATTACTAAAACATTACTAAATTAAATATACTCTGGTTAAAATTGTTATCTCGTGCACACAATCTCTTTCCATGTATGCTTTGAATGTTGCTTGACGTAAAGGTATTACAGGATACATTATTTTTGTAGAGAAGAGATATAGGCTAACTCAAATGTTGAGTCTTCTTACTTTCAATCTTCCATCTGCATAATCGATTTTGAACACTAGATCAGAATCTATTTGGAGTTGAACGAGGGGAAAGGAACAACACCGTTTGCTTTTGCCCTATGCCATCTACTTTATTTTGTATCTTTTTAATTTCTCGAAAGTGGACCTGGTGACGTCTTCAGCTCTCCGGATCCGGGTATAATTCATTTAATGCCTTAACCGTACGTGTCGGAGTAAATGCTATAAACTTAAAGCTCCACTGTACTACTTGTAGCTACTTGCTCCCTCTATTTAGAAAACAATGCCTGAGCGGTTCCCGTTGGTCCCCATGATCCTCTTTTTCTTATGTTAATTGAGAGCTGAGTTGATAAGATAACCACTTGTCAGTGACCACGCTAATCCCTATAATCCCTCCTGGCCAAACTAGTGCAGAGGGGCTTTAAATGTACATTAAAAGTAACACTGTCATCTATTGTTCATAAAGGAAATTCTAGTCAAGATAAAAAAAAAAAGAATGCTATAAATTCATTACGCAATGGGGGTTTGAAGAGGGGATGTTGTCTGCCTTGTGGGTGATAGCCGGTAGCGGGGTCTCACCTGCGGACCGGACCGTCTGGTCGCCGTCCGTCACTCAGGCTTTCCACTGAAGGCCATCTCACCTGTCAGGTAAATGGACTCTCAAGGCCCCATCATCTCGTAAAAGAGGGGTAGTCTTACACCCCTAGACCACAAACTTGCACCTATCCTACATTTCCAAGATTATTCTGGTCTGCTAGTTCCTCTTAGTGACCAAAATATGCCCCCCCCCCCCTCTCTCTCTCTCAAATATTATGTTTGGATACGTCTGTTGTATCTACGCGATGTGAATTGGGGCAATAAATGATCAATTCAACAAAAAGGCCTACACTACACAGTGGGGTGCCGATACAAAAATTCAAATAAAAACTGATGATGGTGATGATGTTGATAATGGTGATGATGTTGATGATGTTGATGATGGTGATGATGTTGAAGATGTTGATGACGGTGATGATGTTGATGATGTTGAAGATGTTGATGATGGTGATGATGGTGATGATGTTGATGATGTTGATGATGGTGATGATGGAGATGATGTTGATGATGGTGATGATGGTGATGATGTTGATGATGGTGATGATGGTGATGATGGTGATGATGTTGATGATGTTGATGATGGTGATGATGGTGATGTTGATGATGTTGATGATAATGAATGATGGTGAAAATGAAAAATGAAAATTTGCTGATGTAAATAATCATATGAAATACCTTACAAGTAAAGGCTACATCAGGTAAACCGGGGGGTGTTTCACAAAGACTAAGATCGACTTTAAGTTGGACTTAAGTATAACAGGCCGTTCGTGCCATTGTTTGCTCTCACCATTATGATCTTTAGATAATATATTTTCCTTCAATAATGAACTATCAAAAAATGTAAACTCTGTAGATTTGAGACCACGATTTGTACGTCCCTTGAAAGACAAATGCCAGTAAATGGTAAGAACAAACAGTGGCATGAACGGCCTGTTATACTTAAGTCCAACTTAAAGTCAATCTTAGTCTTTGTGAAACACCCCCCGGGAGTGGAAGGAAATTTGACGGGAGAGTGGACAGGAGAAGGAATAAATTATATCACCAAATGTCGAAAATGAATTTCAAACTAACAAAACAAGAATACCCACAAAAAACATCTTCAGTTTATTTATAACTTGTATGCAATTTTCTAGACAAATTGATGTTTCTCATCTAAGTACTAAAAAACACCGTTCAATAATTTATACAATCTTTTTTCTTCATACATCATGAAACACGATTGCACAGACTTTCAAGATATTAACTCAATGGAGAGTATATAACCGTATTGTCATGATTGTTACCTACAGAGATCGTGTGAGGTTAATGAAAGCCAAATTAGCTGAATCCGTGTAATACTAATAAGGGTCAGCATTAATTTTGTTTCAGTCTGTGACCCCAAATAATTCTAAAAGTTACGGTACTCTAATTTTTGTTGGTAACCATAATTTGTTTAAATGTCAACCTTTTGTGATACCTTACACAATGAAACATTAAACAGCTTACTACAATATGTGACTTAAAAGTCTGTTGGAAATTCCTTGCGTTGAATTTGAAAGTTTTTTCTCCATTTAACTTTCATTTAACCCCCCCCCCTCCCTCTCCCTCTCCCTCTCTCTCTCGCATAGACCCTACCCTTTTCATAAATGAAAATGTAAAATAAAGTGAGCAAAAATATAGAGTTAAATCAATATCATAGGCTGGGAAATGAAAGAAAGAGCCAACATCAGGTTACTCGAGTGGGACTACGGGTGTGGCATTCTACGTCAGGAAAGTTGATCATGGTTCTGGAAATCACGACTATTTTTTTTGAAGAGCGTAGTGGAAAGCTTTGCTCTATCAGCACATTCTTTCACCAAGCCACATAGCACACCTGGTTACGACATCATGTTTTCTCTTTTAATAGCCGTGTTTTCTTTCCAAGTCCACTTCATTTGGCCGACTGCTGGCATCGTATTAAAGAGAATGTTGAGTTCTGTGAAAAGGTGAACAATATTTGTAAGCTTTTACATGGTTATTATTATCATTATGTTTGTTTGGGTGTATATCAAAGAAAATGTTTCCTAAACAAAATTGCACTTCAAATTCCCTCAGATTTGAAATCTGACGAAAAATATTGAACAGTTTGGACCAAACTTACATGCTTCGTGTGAATGTTATCCCAGAAAAAACATCTTGTAAGATAGAGAGATGGGTGGAAATAAGCAAGAAAGCTCGAGTTCCATAGGTTCCATTTCCCATTCATAATAATTTATATTCAATAATTATTCGAATATCCACACCGTTGCTATTTGTTAAAGCGCGCCCTCTCCATCCTGTACGACAGCGCTGTGACAGTCACGATTTTTCTCAATGAAACAAACGGCGGCACAATCACTGACACACCTACGAGGTGCTATTCTTAGAGTTAGGCAAAAAAGTGGAAGGCCATTAAACCTTTCCAGCTTCCTTCGATTTATTTTAACTGCCAATTAAATGACGCGGTGTGCAGCTTCCCAATTGCGCTCTCGGGCACATTGCTATTCATGATGTACATTGTTTGGTAGGCAAGTGTGGCCAGGATTAGAGTTAGGCAAAAATTGGTAACTCCATTATACGACTAACCATACTTCTCACAAGTAGGCCTACATGGACATGTCAAATTATTATTTTATGACTCAAAAGGTCTCGTGTATCTTTCCCCTGCATCTGTACTACGTATGTACTGCTTTCACGTTTTCATCAACGGTAGCCTGCAAGTTTATTCATTTTAAATATATAACTAAATGAATAATACAATGATTATCAGGATAAAAACAGAAGAAAAAATGTATAATATTTCCATTGCATTTATTCGTCTGGTCGTTTGATGGTAATAGCGATGGTGAAGGAGGAGGAGGAGAAGAAGAATAAGGATGACAATAAGAAGATGAAGATGATATTGAAGAAGAAGAAACAGAATTTTTAAAGAGACCTCTCAATAGTAAGCCCATAAAATAACGTGCAAGTTATATTGTTGGGGTTGCAAATTGAAGCTGGGAAAATGCATCATTTATTAAAGAGACATGTCAAATTGAAACTTATTTCGGTAGCCTACAATTTTTTCCCCTTTTGACTAGTAATTCGGACATGGGTCAATAAATTGTACTAGTGTTATAATATACCCCCTTATTTTTACTTAACATAAATTGATATTGCTTTCATATATGCAAATACAAATGGTTCACATATTCAACTTTACAAACTCAACGGAGGAAGTTGTTACGTAACTTGCTAGAATTAGTTTTAAATTGTAGAACTTCCACAAGTCATTGAATGACAATTTTTTAAATTAATTTCCTCGATGATTTATTCACATAGGGTTAATTAATCAATTTTCTCAATTCCATTCTGTTCACAATTATCTTGCCTATGCATCTTGTGTGAAAATTAAAAAAATTTTAATGTGAAGAAAATTATATTAATATTATTTTTTTTTACTGAAAATTGGTTCGGAGGATGGTTTCTCGTGAAAAATTGTCATCCTATCACGCCTATGTAAAGTATCATATCGAAGTGAAAGTGGTGAAGAGTGCCCGTCTTTGACCGTTTGAGGGCGCAATCATTGAAGAAGGGGGAGGAGAGAGAAGAAGAAAAAAGAGCTCGGCACCGTGTTAAAGTCTAAGGGAAGATCAACAGGGCACATAAGGTTGATCGTGTATATATACCAGTTGGCTTGATCTTGTGTGTACTGTACGGGACTGTCAACAAACCATCACAGTGGTAGGCTTGCCGGACACGAGGAAAAAAAAGGAAGAAGATGAAATAAATCTCCAAGTTCTATGGTTTCACATCCTTGGAGAGGATTCATCTCGTATCATTGGTCAATCCACGCGAGTGCTCTGATTCGCAGCTCGGCATTGTTTGCCATCTCCCGTCGCCTAATTATCGGGATAGGCGTTCACTACTAGCCTGTACGCTCATTGATATGTAAATGAAGCAGGAACGATCGACAAATGACAAGCGTTTGTGACCACGTGACACGGCGAACTCAAAACAAGACCAGAGTAGGGAGCACACCGGTGACGAAGTATGAAGGTGCTGAGTCGGCCGCAAGGGTAGACATATACAATCGCCGCTCCGGCTTCCTTACCTGATATTCGGTCAAGCCTATTGTACTCACCTGGTTCTTATCAACATCCGACTTTAGTTTATGGAGCTGCGTGGAGAGAGGCAACTCAGTTGAGCTTCACTCCCCGAGTTTTGGGGATAAACAGTGATCCTTTATACGACACTCGCAAATCGCATACCGCATCGGAGCTTGACTTCAGATATGATCGTGAACGCCACCGACCTGATGGAAGGGATAAACATCCGTCCTGGAAATGAGCAGCAGGGGAACTGTAGAAAGACCGAGCTGGTGGGGCACGAGATCGCCGCAGCTGCCCCGGACCTGCGTGACAAATACCTGCCCACCTCCACGGGCTTCGGTATCGATAGACTATGTGGTTCGGCTTCGGAAGACGCAGCAGGGTCCGAGCTCGGCGACGTCGAGGTGGACATGACCCATGATCGCGAGTCACCGTCGGCTTGCTCGGCGGAATCGGAGAAGGACGATATCGATGTGAAAGTGGACGACTCGAAATCGGAAACAGACGACAAGAAAAAGGCGATTTCGGTGAAACCTCCTTATTCGTACATTGCTCTCATTACAATGTCGATTTTGCAATCGCCGCAGAAAAGGCTAACTCTCAGTGGAATTTGTGAGTTTATCATGAATCGTTTTCCATATTACAGGGAAAAGTTCCCCGTGTGGCAGAATAGTATTAGGCATAACTTGTCGTTGAATGACTGTTTTGTGAAGATTCCTCGTGAGCCAGGCAACCCGGGAAAGGGCAACTACTGGACTCTAGACCCGGCCAGTGAGGACATGTTTGATAATGGTTCCTTTTTGAGGAGGAGAAAACGGTACAAAAGGCAGCAACCAGACTTTTTCAGGGATGCAGGGCCTTTCATGACGGGTCCATATCCTATCGGACGACCAGCATACGGCTATGCGATGGCCGGACTTCCTCACCATCCGCACACATTACTGCCTTATCATTTAGTCTCACCTCTCCCTCCACCCGTAGCCCTACCCCTCCCCGCCACCGCACACCCAAGCATGGATAACGGGGCTCTAAGCAGTCTACTCAGTGCTGGGCTAACGGGCGCAAATTCATCGACAACCTCGCCGACAAGCCGGGCTACCTTCACCATCGACAGCCTGCTGAACGGGAGTACCGCGCCACCCTCCACAACCGTCACCTCCACTACCTGTACGGGGCTATCAGTCTCCAGGGCTCCACACCCGCACCAGAGTCTACTCGCCATGAACCCGGCACTTGCGTTGGGCCATCTTTCCACCGCAGGCGGGGCTCGGCATTCTCAGCGCCAGTACCTTCCGCGCTCGAGCTTCTCAAATACAGGGATTGTTTCCAATGTACGCGGCAACCCACCTCAACGTGTAACTGGCGCTAGCAGAGACAATAAAAACTTTGTAAAATAAGATTAAAAGAAATATGAATATTGCCCATATACAGGGTGACTGCTCGGCTGGGATGAAAGGAAAGAGACGCTCAGAGGCACAAAACACACAGCCAGGTATTCTCAGCAAAAATTCAACGTGTATTCCAACATCTCCCGTAAAAAAAGTCCATCTACCTGACGGGACAAATCTGAAACGAGACATTTAGAAGAATGGAAAGACCTTTTGTTCAGTTTAGTTCATGCAGGAAATTTTGTGAAGCGCAAAAGAAGTGTGTAAAAATATGTCGATAAAGTTGAAAAGGTGACTGTGCGGGCTTCAGTGATCCAGCGGAAATCGGTGATACCACACGCCTAACTCTGGCGGCCAGGGCCGCGGACTCACGCTACTAGGCGAGCCGCTACTGTGAGTACAATGTAAGTTGCACTGCCTCGCTTTGACTTTTTCAATTGAAGGGTATTCCATAGATATGACGTTGTAGATTTGTATATATATTATTACGAACCAAAAAATACAAGGCATACATAGATGGGGGAGTATTCACTGCTCCTTTCTTTTACTAAAAAGAGTTATAAAAGAGAAGAGAGACGGTCAAGTGTGCTATCAAGGCTATAGGAGAATTTATGGGTCGAGAAAAAGTAAATATAGTCACAATTTGAATATAATGATGCAGAAAAATGAATATGAATGTTGTGTTTTGTTGCTATGTGATCAAAGTAAATACAAATATTGGAGGGATTAGTGGTGTTTTTGTCAAACAAATAGGCCCACTACTTAACTATACGTGTCATTATCAGGTTAGGGCGAATGCTATCGCAAATGACCATCGAATGATATTGGCTTTTGTAACAAACACGGGCAAGTTTGCAAGTGAAACAGAAAGACAACCTTTTTAAGTACTAAGGCTGCCTGTAGCTTTATGTGTCATTATGGTAAATTGTATCTCAAGGAGAGAAAGAGAAATGGTCACCAGCAAATTCAAAAGGAACACCCACTAAAAATCAGAGTTAACTTATTATATGTTGTGGAAGAAACACCCTGTAATAAAACTGTAGTAATGTTCGCACTTTTAGAAGATTTCAAGAGTAAATAGATTTATATATTTTTTTTCTCATTTGTGATAGAGCTTGTTCTGAGTCAATGTCTAAACTTGTGCTTTGAGTGTTAACACGCCAAATACGAGATATAAAATTATGATGAAACTGAGGTGAAGGATTGAAAATCACAACAAACCAAAGCAAAATTATTATCTGAAGTTCTTTTTCGAATGTCTGAAATTGTTTTTGGATTATTTCTCTCTGTAATTTCTTCCTTTCGATTCCATTTCGAATTCATACTTGGTTAACTTTCAGGCAAACTTTAGTCAAGGAATTCCCAAGAGTATTTTTGTCTGAAATCCCTTTTTTTCATTTATAAATTTTATTGTTGAATAATAGTTCAATACAATACAGCAGATGTAGAATGTATTACTCTGGTTTTATTTCTGGATATCTTGCCGTAGGAATAAACCGGGTAAATATTCCAAAAACTGTTGTCATTAAATTGTTTTATAATTCATTCCGAATCGTATTTTCACGATCTAGTTACCCTTCAATATTTGTTCAATCAGTTGACGTTCAAAACCACTTAATAATGAAAGTTTGGTATTTTTTTCTTCAAATTCAGCTCTTCAGTAACAGTTTTCTATTTTCATGACCACTTTCAAAACTGTTTAAAATGCGTGTAGGCGCTATTTTTAATTCTGTAATTCATTGAAGATTTAAGGCTAACGTAATATATTATTTATTAATACTATTCTTTCTGACTTTTAAAGCCACATTTCCTTTAAAACACGCATGAGATGGCAAGAGCAAAAATTGAGATAAGTAATTAGAGAAGTTGTTTAAGTCACAGTGAAAGAATGATAACTGGTTTCAATACATGGCACAAACTCAAATAAAGGTAACCTAATTCTTTTCATTATTACTTGTTCCGGTTTTTAATTATTCGTATTCAAAATTCTTCTGAATAATTTTATAACTACAGTTTGACATAATTATGCCCTACAGTTTTTTTTTAAATTAAATGTAGTCATTTCCCCCAAAAGGCTATAAGTAGTTTGAATAAGGGAGAAATGACACTATAATAATGGAATTTCCCCGATGAAAATATTGATAATTTAATGTTGTTTCCGTCTATAATAGACGCTTTATATTCGTGTTTTATGTTATATTGAACTGCGTAATACTTGTGTAACGGTCCTTCAGAAATCACATATTTCTTTGTCGTGTATGTCAGTTTGCCGCGGTGGTACTATAAGAGACAACATATAGAATAGCCGCGGCAACAAATAAATACAGTGCAATTTCATTTTTGTAGAAAAAAATGTTGAGGTTTATCATTATTATTATATCACCGCCTTGTCAATGGATGGAATGGCCAGGATGTTTTGCGAACAATAGACCAAAATTTGTACTTGGTAAAAAAAACAAAATGTTTCGATGTGTCTTCTGTATTGCTTGTTGTCATGTCGGTTATGAAGAAAATGATCGCGAATGCTCTCGTTACACCGCCTCTGGCTAGTGGAGTTATCTTCCCAAGACTTGAAACAATTAACGTGGACAATATATTCTTTCCTATCACGACCTCACCATAATTGACCCGTGTTAACTTCGAAGATAAAAGTAATGATTATTGTTACCCCTCTTCAAATTTAATAATAATGATCTTGATACTTCGTCACGATACCCGGATATCGATCCTTGAAACACTTTGCCGCGAAGCATCTATAAACCCGACCGTGAAAATCGCGTTTTTGTCAATAATCATTCCTCGGTTTTTATTTGTCTCTTTTGGTCGAACTGGGAGGAGTGAGTTTTACTTGAGCTACAATAAGAAGGTGTGAAACCATATCTGACTTTGAAACATTTTATAAAGCACTTCAGTTCAATTCAATCATTTCAAATTAGTTTTATTTCTGAATCATTAAAAATCATAAACCAATGTACAAATATTTGTCATGTACAACAACAAAAGTAATGGCAAAAAAAGAGAAGGCCAACAAAAAGGAAAAGTTGAAATGGATGTAGTTCCCTTAGCAGCTACATTAATATAGTGAGTATAATCTTCAAAGAAAACAAATAAAAGTGACTCTTCAGAACGTCGATAGAGTTTTGAATTACTATTTTTAACTAATTTTAAATTTCGTTTACAGATTTTAATCGTTCGAATTGGAATTATAGTCTCTGAGATTCCATATATTTATTTGATATGGACATGATGGACAGACATGTATTTGCCATCTTCCAGTTGTGGTACAATATTTATTAATAGGTCCAGGGGAGGGCTCTACAGCTCCGTTGAGTGTTGTACATTTGTTGTACTTTTGGTAGTGAGAAATTCCCCCGTGGCACAGGACAGGCCTCAAACATATATCGCTCCTCTTTCTTGAGAAGCTAAACCGGGTAAAAGCAAGTTCCTATTGACATGAGAACTCGCTCCTTCCCTGTCTTCCTTCCAGAAGGAAAGTTCAAGCCAGTTCAAGCATGTCCCAGTCAAGTTTGCTTCATTTCTTCTTGCTTTCTCTCCCGTCTTTTCTCACACCAGACTTTCCCTTTTCCGATATGCGTCATACAGCCGAGACACGTTTAGTACACAAAACGCCCGGGTTCGCTTGTTGCTCTTTTTCTAGCGCTCGCTGCATGCGCGACACTCGAAATCGACTGGTCACTAAACTGGTAAAGCTAAAAAAAAAGCTCACTTTACTTCTACATTTTCCTCCATCGCTTTTGTTGGTAGAAGTTTCAAGAAATTATCTATTTTAGATACAATATTTAGTTGTCACAAGTTTTGGAATGTTATCCTGCAGATAACCGTACCTGAAAGCAACTGAAAATAACTTTTTACAACTGTACCTAAATAACTTTGTTTATAATTTGAAGCTATATTCCAATTCTAAACTTATTTTTGAAGTCACTTAAAGCTTCATATCTGAGTCATCCTTTTATAATGAATGGTGAGACTAGATTACCCCTGCAATAATATTTCATTAGGTTACAATCTGTTTTATAGGTCTTCATCGTTAAGTACTGTTAATAGGTTTCTTCTATTTCTGTAATAATCGTTTTATTTTAAGAACAGAAACCTCACATGAACATATACTAATATACAACTTTAGAGTTAACTTGATGAAAAAATTGAGACCATACAAAATATCCCCTCTTCATACCTGAAAATATTCTGCCGTTATTTTCTGGAAAGTGAATTTATTGATTGTGGGAAATTTTAGGGACAGTGGCAATGAGAAAGAGTATGTACTACACACGCTACATAAAGGTGCTAAAGCGTTTTATGAACTCAAACAAATGTAGAGTTAATTAGAAAAGAAATACCATACAAGATATTCTATCTTTTATTCTCGATTTTCGCCCACATTTTTCTCCTTGAATATGCATATTTATCATTTGTGGCAAATCAAAAATTACCTTTTGATTAGTTCTTGCATTTCAACCGTAAGGAATCTGGTATTGGAGATATATATATGTATATAAGACATTATTACCCTGGCTAGAGTCACGTTACAAAGGTCTTAGTGGACAATCTGTGAAAGTGTTAGTCTGTTGGCATTTCGGTCAGTTAAATACTCTGATAGCTAAATATTGACCAATATTTGAACTTGACAGATATTTTTTGTTAATGCCTGGATACAATTTTAATGGAGACGGAAATCGCTATAATACATTTTTTTTTGTTAAGTCGTCTTTTATATTGTACTATGTGTACTACATTTACTCACTCTCTCCCTTTCTATCTCTTTCTCCTTCTTTTTTTATATCAAGCTCTGTCATTCTTTTATTTATTTAAAGACAGTACTAATTATGGTATAAGCTTTCATTACGAAGCATATACACTCAAAAAATACATTTTAAGTTGACCGTTTAGCATAAACCATTTTGGGAAACACTTCAAATTCTATAGACGATTAATTCATATTTTGTACCCATTCTATAGATATCACTTCATGCTACGTACAAGCAAGTAGCCATTATAACATTTCCGCTTTTTGTTTATAGAATATGAAGGTTACGCTATTCATATTTTACAGATCATGTTTTTTTCATGGTGGTAAGGGTTAGCGCTATATACAGCCCTTGCGAACATTTACACAAGCAACAGTCTTAAAGTTGTCAAAATCACTATTTTACATATCACGTTTTTTGTCGTTGTACAGGTTAGCACTGAAGTCAATTGCAAGCTCCCGGTAAAGCAACAGGCTTAAGATTTTCATCATCACTATTTTACAAATCATATCTTAAAAATATTATTATGGTGGCAAGGGTTAGCGCTGTAGTCATTGCGAGTAAAGCAACAGTCTCCCTTTGTTGCGTGTTTATATTGGTTCGTGATTTGGCGAACCAAGGCCAAAGATGTGTCATTTTTCCTCTCAATCCATTCATAGCCCTGCTCTTCCTGAGCTATGTGTCTTTCGCCGAGAAGGAGAAGCGTTGGTTTTGTGTGTGTAGAAACGTACCCTGGCCTCGTGTTTACAGTGTACATCAATAAGAGTCATCGATTTTCCGCCTGGCTTTGAAACTAGTATTCTATTTTCTTTTATTGGTTTAGTTTCTATCAAGAAAGAGATAAAAAGCAATCAGATATTTCGAAAAATATAGATTTTGATAGTGAAGTTCTTTTCCTATCTTTTTTTGATACGTGTTTTAGTATTCATCTACCGTACACCTGGAGGTAGTCAAAACATATCCGTATTATCATCAGAATTACTCAAACTTAAATATTTTTTGTTAATACTTAAAATACTAATGAAAACGGGTAAACTTATTGTAAGACCAAATAGACAATATGAACGTAGGTCGATGAATAATGACACATTCCTAGCTTATCATATTGTCCCATTAGTGCAATCACATAAATGTGGGATTTTGAGTAAATAATATATTTTTTGTAAAAATTATACTGCCAAATTCTTTAAAAAATATTTAATGGTACGAAAATAATTGGTTGAGGGCAAGTTAAGAATTAAACATGTTTGAAAAGTGAAATGCCTACTACATGACTGAATTTGAATTTTTGAAAGTAGTTTGAGATATCTAAAACATTTTTTTTTTAATTGTTTTTTTAAAAACTTTTTCAATGGACGTTGTATCGTGACAGTTAGCATATATGACATATCACTATTTTGTTCGTCACAGTTGGACCAATTGGCGTACGGTACACAAAAAGGTCAATTTTCCAGAAAAGTAACTAAAATGATATTCACGAATATAGACATATATATTGACATAGGTTTGATATAAAGCAGAGTTATGTTAGTATGTAAATTCACATACAGCTGGTGTAATAAATACCAGTTATCATTGCAATATTAATTCCTAATTATGATTGTTTAAGAACAAATGAAATACACAATGACATGCCAATGTTATTTAGTTATACTATCGAAATAGAAAACAAAAACTGAGCTAATAATAGACATTAGACACCAAATTTTCAAAATCCTTTGGTATTCGTTTGATAATTACATGTATTACAATTTTAAGTATGACTTCTGATTAAATTGTCAGAATATTTGCATTACAAATTATCATATTACTTAAAAATGAAAATATTAAATAATTTATAAAATTATCATAATTCTGAATCAATTAAATCATCGTGCATAATATGATAAAATGAAAATAAGAAATAAGAAATACTCACAATGCCAATTGTATCAGTGGTAGTGGAACAAGAATTAAAATAAAGGTCGTATAAAATTGTTGATAGTATTAGTATCGTACATGTCAAATTAAGAAAAGCAAAAATAGCTAAAGGCCTGAAATTCAAATGATACATTGTTAACCGAATACCTTTACATTTTCCTGGCGGCCCATCTTCGTCACAATATTATACACGTTCAAAAACAATACTTTTCTAATGGTAACAGCGATATCTATATCGTTTTTAAGCTTTCAAATTTCAACGTAAATTTTTATCCTCTCTTAATTGTCGATTTTCATAAAGGTATAATTTGTTTTATTCTTATTTTTTTTTAAATTTGAATTTAAAAAGACATTTAAAAGATGGACTCTAGTTACATGCCATTCTTTTGTTTGATAAGTGTTATTTGAATGATTAAGACACATCGATGACAATATCCAGCGTGCAAACGTTATCAATATTTATTGTTCTTCGATCAGTCAATATGACAATGCTCTGAGTAGTAATATGTAGGCCGACGAATCTTTGATATCATTTATTCATGTGTCAAAGGCGGTGCGTGTCGGGTTTCCAACGTTCATTTTACAAGCTACCATAAACCATACACATGGTTATAGCACATGCTATTCCTGGTACATAGTATGCTATTCCATAGTCGACTTAATAAAACATTTTCCCCGTCTACTAATTGACCATTAAGTGGCATGAATGCATCGATTAGCTTCAATTAACCTATTTCATTTGAGCAGCCTATACCCTTATAGCCATGTTAGGGTAGATATATTTTTCACTCCATTTAACCCCGGATGGCATCGTAGAAAAAAAGGGGGTGGAGAGACAAAAGGGGGCAGGGGTGTAGATGTAAATTCACGCTACAGGGGTGAAAGTCTGCTTAATGATCTCGAGAACGGCATGAAATCGAAGAGGATGACTGAAACTGTTCATCTTGATTGATGTTTTACGCGAAAATTGCTTTTCCACCTTGAATTGTAATAGACAAACAGGCACGAGGGCCTAACATATACATGTTTACAAGAAGACAAACCCCCCTCCTTTTTGTGTGTGAAGGATATGTCATGACATATGTCACCCCAGTGGTAACATTTTGTAACAAACAAGGGCAAAGGGTAATATAAAATCAGACAAGATACGGTCGTTCTATATCCCTGATAATTATCCTACTGGCCATCGATCCCATTTTGAGGCAGGTCATGGCACAAGTTAAAATCGTGGACTCGGCCTCTTTTCGTCTTCATTCCTTGAGAAAAGGAAAAAGGTAACGTGCTGACTGTATATGTATATATCACTGGGAATCGAAAGACATGATCAAGGAGTATGGTGTATCTAGGAGAGGAAATGAATCGAAGCGACCGCGCGCGGTACCCTTTTATTAAACCCTTGATATGAATAAAAGAAAGAGGAAAAAAGCTGCTCAGATCAAAATGTTTATCGGCGGTTCTTGTTCACCCTTTATCCACCGATATGTAGGCCAAGAAAACATAACCTCGATATGCCAGACAAACAAATTTAATTTACTGTTCTATATACCGGTCGACCTAACTTGACGCAGCGCGAGGAGAAAGGGTAGAAAGCCTTAGCAGGGAAAGTCACAATACACAGATGTATGGTTATGCTTGCAGAGACGCTCCCCCTGTTATCTTTAAACCGATGCGCTGTCCAGAAATAGGGTTTTTATTTTCCGCGTATACGCTGGAGGGGAAAAATAAGCCAATTTCTCATACGATAAGTAATGGCCCCCTTTGATACATTGCCATTATCTATTCTCGTATTACCTACGTAAGACGGTTTTAAAACGCAATCCTCGATGTTAAAATACATCGCAAACCTCGGGAATATGGTAAATCTGAATTATGTATTTTAGAATAGTATATTGGATCTATCATTTACCGAAGAATGAAAAATATTGTAACGGAATCGGAAAAAATAATGCCATCCCAAAAGGAATCCTTGAATTTTCACACGACCCATCCCTACTCGTTTGGTCGTTTTTTTAAAGCGCCTTGTTCATTTTGAATTCCTCCTCCCTTTTCAACAAATTTTTACTACACCACTGTGCTAAAATGATCAATAGACAGTATACCACTCCCCCTGCTCATAAAATCCTTACTTCTTAAACGTTTTATGGACTTGCAAATACAAACATCAAAATTAATGCCCTAGAATGAAATGATTCTAAAGTCTAGTTTCCTTGCTCTGAATGTCCTTTCATTCAAATACGTCGAGATTCAAGAGAAGAAGGAAAAAAAGACAGCCACCCGTTTAATTCAAGAAAATAAGAGGGGAAAGGATAATCAAATTGATGTTGTAGGGTGACGTCACAATCACGTCGCGTTCCACATCTCGCCCCATTTCTTCTTTCAAATCGTAATGCGGCCATAACCAAACCCTGAAGAAGCCATTTATTACGGTAGATTGAGCTCGACTCAATTTTTTTTTCTCGATAAAATGATAATATTTGGATAAGTCAGGGGTTCCTTTCCTGTTGGGGATGTTACGAGATTATAATAATTGACGATATACAGCGAATAGGTGTTTTCAATATTAGTTGATTGATTTATGATGTCTGCGCTATATCTGTTGAAATAATTAAAATGCATTGCAAGCCTGTCATATATCTGTGATATATGCGATAAGACAACATCATGAACACTATTATATGTATATATTATATATATATATATGTATTTATATGCATGTATATCTTTATATATGGTACACGAATTTAAACGACTGATAATTCATAATTAATATATCTGTGACAGCTTATCAAAACACGCTCTGTAATATTTACGTAGTACAGGTGCTTTAATCTTCACGAAATTAATGAAATTCCACATTAAACTACAAACAGAAATGAAGAAAAAAGAGATAAGATTAATCTCAATGCCTTCATCTAAATTGATTTTTCATCAACGACCAACGTTGTTAGGTTTGGAAGCTGTTAGCTTTTATTGACCCGAGCCTTGAGCATGACTATTATATTGAAAACAGAGCATAGTCATACAGCATTTCGGACACATTCTCAGCACACAAAAAAGCACGTGTCTGTAATAAGCTAGGTGCAAGGACGATGGGTAGCCGTATATATGACTTAGAGAAATCCATATTATCGGCTGTGTATCGTCTGGATGTTGGATATAACGCCAACCGTGTTTGTTTTCGATTCATTGGGCATGTATTTGGCGCGCAAATCGACCGGTGTTGGGATAGATATATCAGCATTGTATCGCCCTAAGCTACTCCGCCATTTACACTTATATTGCTGGCCTAGTTCGTGTTATTTGGGGCAGCCGTTTTGTGGGTTGACAAGTCAGGTCTTTATTAAAGCAGAAACAAAAACGTAACCGGAAAAAGCGAAGTAAGCCGTGTTTATTTTCAGAGCTATCACATCATAATCGCTAGACGTATATTTTTTTCCCATACCACCTCTTGCATCCGCCGTTCCGCAGTGTTTTCATTCGACGAGTTTAGGGACAATTTTCTCTGCCCGCCGATACATAAACGATGAGACGAGGGGTCGACTTTCGGTTGGAAGGGTTGAATTGACAAGAAAACCTTTAGATTGAGATAAATTTCTAAAAACCGACATCTTCTCAACGATGTGAGGCTAGCCGCAAAGAGAACAGAGCGAAGCTGTCAAGTCGCGTTATTAAGCTATCCCGCGCTAGATTGTACTATATTGCATCTCCTGCCCTCTTCCTTTTACTCCTCAACCCCACTTCTCTCTCTGACTACCCCCACTTTCATCTTGTCCTCCGGGTCTTTCCGTCTAATTGTCCTTCCAATCAAAACGTTTTTCTTTGCAATCGAGGCGAGGTGATAAGAGCAACGGCGATAGAAAGGGAAAAAATAGGATAAAAGTCTTGGAGTGGAGAATGAGATTATGATGGCGTGTCGAGTCGAGTCAAAGCAGGAGAGACGAAGCGAGTGAGTGTGTGGAGGAGGAGTGCACCTGGGAAGATGTGACGCCAGGAGACTATGGGGGAAAGGCACGAGGGTGGGGAGGGGAAGAGGGTGAAATCAAGGTGAGGGTGATAGAGAGAGAGAGAGAGAGAGAGAGATGTAGGAAGAGAGAGACACACATAGATTGCTAAATATGGGGTGACGAAGTAAAGCTACAAAAATGATAACAGAGAGAGAGAGAGTGTGTGTGTGTGTGTGTGCGTCTGTGTGCGTGAGTGTGTGTGTGATATTTAGAGAAATATAGAGGTAGAAAGGGTGATGATGGTACGCACAGCACACAGCCAGAAATAGATAGAGAGAGATAGCTAGGAAGGATGACGCAAAGAGGTTAACATAATTTGGTGATTTATAGACTGACCGAAATATTGTGAATGGCAGAGAGAGAGAGAGAGCATGAAAGCGAGGGAAGAGAGATGGCTGAAAAATATAAATGTATGCGGTTTCAAAACGAACGGTAAATGAATGAAAACAGTTAGTGATTGATCATTAATGATTAAGAAAATATGGATTAAAGGTTCAAACAGTGTTTAGTTAATGAAAACAAATATGATCAATCACAATTTTCTCTTGTAATTTAAAATATCAATTATTCTTTTAAACCAGAATATTTGCCACTAGAGTTTATTAGTTTATCAGATTAGAAACCGAGCTCAACGGCTGAAATATTTTCCGATTGACACACACAAAAAGTTTACACAAAAGTATATAAATAACCAACATCAAAATCAATATTGAAAATCTACGGTTTAAAAAATGTGTAAATTCTAAAGTTGTTGCTTGAAACTTAAAATGATTGAAATAATATGATACTTAAATCATTTCGGGCAAACTGAATAATAATTGCCAAAAGCAATATGTTGAAATTAAAGCTCGAGAAAAGGAATATTCTGTTCAGCGCCAAAAAGGCGAAAGTAACGCCCTACTGGCTCCAAACAGAATATGAATGTACCGGTATGGTGGTGTGAATATGCGGAAGTGTTTCCTTCAAGAATTGGACCGATCAGCTGATGTGATCTGACCACACGAGGAGTGATTCAGAGGAATTTTGGCTGTAGTCGATGACCAGGAAGCAGTGCCCTTGTTCTACTACGATGTCGTACTTTGCAACACGATCAAAACAGCGCGAGGCATGTGAAGAAAAAATGGATAAGCCTTTCGGTAAGTGTCTATATTTTTCTCAATGTTGATATATATATATATATATATATATATATATATATTTAAAGGGGATATCATTTTTGCGGGAGGAGTGTTATTCTCGCTTATACTTATCAGGTTATTTTCTAATCTGAATCATACTATTTACTTTGATTTGATACTGTTCAGTTCATCTACACTATTGCCCATTAAGTGGAGTTTTTTTTCTTCTCTTTCCTCTTTTCATGAAAAGATTGTGACAGTATGGCTTACTCTTGATAGATAAAGTTTATACTTTCTCTCAACTTTATTGATCAATTTTTAAAACTCTTAAGTTTTACATAGGCCTATAAAGAATAAATCATATTCTAACAATCACTTCATGAAAATAGGTAATACAAAATTATTCCCACTTCACGGGCAACAGTCTACTTTATGATTATATTAAAACCATACTAACATGTGTTATTGAAATGTATCAATTTTCTGTGTGTATAATCACTTGGATGTTATTATCTTGATTAATGTCTCCCTACTTACTTCCATATTTGTAAGTATGATTTTTATTGATAAAATGTATACATTCGACATCATTCAGATGCTTATTCTATGACAGAATCATAGTTTACTCACCTTTCATTCGTTCTACAATTTGATTCTTTATTCTCAATGTGATCATTCCATAATATTATTGTTCAAGTTATACAAGCGTATAAATGCTTTAAACTTTAGGTTCTCGGGACATCGAGGCAGTATACATATTGATTCCTTGAAATTAATGAGTCTTCGAAGAAAAGAAAGACAATTATTGATCGTTTATTGTTAAGAAGATTTGAAGTTAGACGATTCTGAACCTTGAACTAGAGAAGAGGTTAAACCTTCATATTATTTTTATTTTTTTTTCTCACGGCAATTCATTTTACTTGAGATATATGTAATCCATAATTATGATCAATTATAGGTGTCTGTTCCTCCTGGTAAATTAGGTAAACATACAACGTACTTTGAACTAATTTAGGTTACAAAAAGGGAGAAGTAGTTCAAACATGACGTGAATGAATCTGCTTTTGAATATACCCCCATTTTTTTCTCGACTTGGCCCCTCTGCATCTCTTCCCTTGCTCATATTTGACAACGATCGAAAGTAGTAATGTATACATTTAATCAGAAGATACCAACTTATTTATTTATCTTAGCTTCAGAGGTTAAAATATCAAATGACACGAGATTGGTTTATATTTTATTCTTCTCAAATAAACCGATACAATCCGATTCAAATATTACATGGAATATCTCAATTTTGAATAATCCCACGAGGAAAACAGAAAAATAAAAATACCTGAAACGTATTTCTTTCAATTGTAGCAACCTAATTCATTGATACTCTTCATGCTCTTAGCGATATCAAATTTAAATCCTTGTATCATATTCCGCCCCCTCAGTAAAAACAACCAAAACGAATTATCAAAGAGGTTCTTATGGTATATTCACAAGCAATATGCTATCATA